>JANJGK010000032.1:21210311-21375311 GCA_039081455.1 Macrobrachium rosenbergii | reverse complement strand
AACCGAAAACATCAGATATAAATGTCTAATCCATAGTTTTTGAGGTTGCTGAGATGAATAGTAACACTCCCGATACCCATTAAGTCTAAGTTCAGCCCCAATAGGAATGGGTGGTGAGAAGGGATGAAATAAAAATGTCAAAAATGTTGGGCAATATAATTGAAGCAACTATCTTAACGAGAGAGAGAGAGAGAGAGAGAGAGAGAGAGTAGAGGGAGTGTTAGGGAGGAGAGAGAGAGAGAGTTTATTGGGTGTCATTCAGACTTTTCCCAGGCAGTGCCAGGTCAGCTAGTATATATATATATATATATAATATATATATATATATATATATATATATATATATATATATATATATGTATATATATATGTACAGTACACATCTATATATACATATATATTTATATAAAGTATACCGATGGGACGATTTTAGACATTAGATATGTGTTCGCATATATATCTTCTGAATAAATAAAAAACAAAACAAATATATATATATATATATATATATATATATATATATATATATATATATATATATATATATATATATATATATATACATACACATACTATTCAGAAGAAATATATGCGAAAGCAATATCTAATATTCAAAATTGTCCCACCGGTGTATTTGTTGTTAAGTCAAAAGAGACACTGTACGTACATAGCCTTTGGATAAACATCTGTACTGTTTAATGACATATAACTACACAGGCACAGTATCCATCTGAAGAAAAACACAGGGATTATCTGCAGTCGCCATGTGAACATGCGTGTGTATGTATGTATGTATGTCTGTGGACGTATAGCATGACTCCACACACGCATACCGACAATTATTCGCCGCGAGGGTGTAGGTCGAGAATCCGCCAGTACTCTTATGTCGCCGGCGTTGATGAATAACGGCTTAGCGGCATACGATAAAACCCCCACGGCGTTCTTTGAGTACTATCGAACCTTTGCGTAGACGCCGCAGTGCGTTCGCTCTCTCTCTCTGGCTGCCTCTGGTGAAATGCCAAGTTGTCAGTGGCTTAAGTTCTTCTTATTCTTCTTCTTCTTCTTCGCCATGTCGACAGCTTGAGAGGACCTCTTCTTCCGTTTCTTCTTCTTGCGTGTCCGAGTCGTCTGTCTGCTTGAAGCCGAATGTCAACACTGCCGGAAAGTGTATAGGATGTGCCGGGTAAGACCGTCAGAGGCGAAGTCTGTCTCTTTTCCGTCGCTCTGTCTCTTTCCCGTCAGCAGTTATTGTCGTACTTCCGTCACGAAGCGACGTATACCTCGTTGAAGAGTGTCTTTGGCGGATTCATCTGTGGGTTTCTTCCGGGGGAAGAGGTGAAAACATCCGTAAAACCGTGGAGTTCATTCGGTCAGCTTTCTTTCTGGTGTACCAGAAGTGCATGCGCCCAGTGCAGTAAATTCTGTGATGTCTGTCATTACACTGCGGTACTTTCTTACCTCGCCATGACCAGTATTGACGAAATGGAGGTTCTGTGAGTGAAGTTTCTTATTGAAGCAATAAAAAAAACCCAATCGTTATTCTGTAATGCCGTAATGACCGGTAGTGGGTTTCATGGTGGTCAAATGAAAATCAGTCGCTGCAAAATATGTAAGTGCAATTTTTTTTCTACTTTTTCGTGATGAGACACACTCTTTTTCAGTGTTTAATTGCTTTATGTTTTATTCAGAAAACAGAGAGAAAATAAATTGTTATAAATGAATATTAAAATTTGTTTGGAAGACAGCGTGTATACGATAACAGATATGACGTTGAAATGAGCAAAGAATGAATGTAAAAAAAAAGCAAATTTGAAACTGTATGATAGGAAAAGAGAACACGGAAGTTTGTGAAAAGTAAAGAAAAAGATTTAACGTAATTGGAGAACCACACTGAAGATATAATGGCATTTATGTAATTAGATTTTAGTTATTTTTGAAGATGGTCTTTATTGCAATGGCCAGTGGAAAGGAACCAGTGTTTTTTTTACCATTCTCTGAGAAAAGAGGCAGAAGGGAAAAGATAAAAGACTCCGAAGATTAATTAAAAAATGAAAGAGCAAGTAAAAAATGCGCCGAAGTTTCTTCAGCGCAGTTAAGTTTTCTGTACAGCCTATAATCAAGGCCACCGACAATAGATCTATCTTCGGTGGCCTCGGTAGAATGCTGTATGAGCCGCGGCCCATGGAACTTTAACCACAGCCCGGTGGTGGCATGTCCCGTATCGTTGCCAAACACACGATTATGGGTAACTTTAACCTTAAATAAAATCAAAATTACTGAGGCTAGAGGGCTGCAATTTGGTATGTCTGGTGATTGGAGGGTGGGTGATCAACACACCAACTTGCAGCCTTCTAGCCTCAGCAGTTTTTAAGATCTGAGGGCGGACAAAAAAAGTGCGGACGGACAGACAAAGCCATCTTAATACTTTTCTTTTACAGAAAACTAAAAAGTTAATTTTAACTCTGCGATCTCCCGCTCTAAAAGATTAAGGAAACAAGATTAAGGGAACACGGAGGGTGGCAGAGAGTTTCATACAGCAATTATATTACACATATTCAAAGATCCTAACGAAAGTTGAGACACGAACCCCCACATGGAATCGAATCCCAGGCAAGGATGGAGTGTCCTAATTATACTTGGCTGTAGTGGGTCGCCAAGTGGCTGAGAATAACGTAGAGTTAGCAACCTCATATATATATACATATATATTATATATATACTTTATAATATATATATATATATATATATATATATATATATATATCCCTTTAAACAGGCAAGACAACAATTTTTTTAAAGAAACAAACTTAATTATGAAAAGCAAAAACAGCAGCCCCGCCACTTACAAGGAGGAAGTTTATAAGACACGTGAAAAACAGAAAAGTGAGAGAATTCCAAAGCTTGATCGTACCAGGGAAAAAACAATCACGCAGATGAACTGAAACAACCTACGGCTCGCGGTACTGTGCATTATTAAATTGGAAAGAAGGAGGCCCATTAGGGAGATACGTTTGTACAGCACACGCACGCGCTCGCACGCGCGCACACATGCACGCGAACACGCGATCACAAACTTTGAGAAACTCACACGAACATACTGAGGCATTAATGACACGCCCACACGTCAATAGTGAGTGATGGTGAGGATAAGGTTTCTCCTCACACTGTACTGCCTCCCTCCCTCCCTCCCTCCCTCCCTCACAAACCCTTAGCAGAAACTCTCACAAACACTTCTTCGTAAGGGGTTATTGCCGTCAGTGCATCTCATGTGGTGCACTGTAGGCATTACTTAAGGTTCTTTGCAGCTGCCTTCGGCCCCTAGTTACAACCCATTTCGTTCCTTTTATTGTACCTCCTTTCATATTCTCTTTCTTCCACCTTACTTTCCAGCCTCTCCTAACAATTGATTCATAGTGCAACTGCGAGGTTTTCCTCCTATTACACCTTTCAGACCTTTTACAGTCAATTTCCGTTTGAGCGCTGAATGACCTCATTGGTTCCAGTGCTTTGTCTTTGGCCTAAAGTCTATATTCAATTCAGTTCAACTCACAAACGCTCACACTCACACACACAAACACAAACACTCATGACTTGAATTGAATTAAAATCCCGTTGTGTTTTGAAAGTATATTAAAAACGCTACCATCCACTACAGTTTCACGTGATTACAGTAAAATACATTAAAAGAAGGAAAGTTCAGAAAGGAGAAAAAAAAAATTAATGGCCATTTTCGGTCATTACCAAACTGCTACTCTACAAACAGCAATTGTTAAATATTCAGAGGCCTGACAATCTTGTCAAGGTTAGGTGTTTGAACAATTATAGTAATTGTGGGGACGAAAACAATAGGGAAGTGTACTATGTTCCTTGTAAATTGAATTGAATTGAATATAAAATTTAGCCCAAAGGCCTGGGAGGTACAGTAAAAGGAACGAAAGGGGTTGCAGCTAGGGGCCGAAGGCACACTGCAAAAGCCTGAAGCAATGCCTACAGTGCACCACTTGAGGTGCACTGACGGAACTAACCCCCCTACGGGTTATGCCCCTTTTGCACACTGTAAAAATGCCTTTATAAGGGAATCATTAAGATCTGTTGATCAGCGATTGAGGGGACACAATAAGAAGGGGAGGTCCGAATAATGCTTTAAACATGCACATATCATCAATTAACCACAGTGTTGATTGGCAAAAGAGTAAACTGGTATTTAAAACAAACAGTTCACACAAAAGGAAAATAGTTGCAGCTGCTCTTATTAGGGCAGTACCTAATTTTAACCTAAATGATGGTAACTATCAGTATGATAGTTTGCTGTCCTATTATGTAATTCAAACAGCCAACCTTAACAAGATTGTCAGGTCGTTGAATATTTAATAATTGTTGTTTAAACTTTCCGTATGTTACATGTAAGGAAACCTATTTTTATCTCAAACTATCTTCAAAACCAAGCATTGAGAGTGACTACCCGCTACTAGTTTGGTTATTGATTCGGAAATTCGTCAGTGTTCCTTTTATAAGTAATCTGGAGAGGGAATTTGTATACAAATCTATGCATGGGGTCTCGGCAACAAACCACGACGTTACGGGCTGCTCCAGGAGCAAGAGCCCGTGCCAGCACAAGGCTGGCTTAATCTTAAACAACAAACCACGGACTGAAGATTTTAAACATTAAAGGTTCAGATTTATGCGATAACTGCAGTGAAACAGAATTGATATTGCATATTTTTTTTTCTTATCACAATAGGCCAATTTCGTTGTATTTTCAAAAGGTGTTGAGATTTGTTGTATGATTCCGGATAACTTTATGAAGATTTTAACGTTCAATTTCCACTGTAAATCGAAACCAGAAGAAAGTGCACTAGTTTTATTGACAGGTTACTTGTATGCAATGTGAGTGGGTGAAATGGAAAAGATGTCATTGTCTGATTTGATTATGTATCTTAAGAGTACACTTAATTATGATAGATGGGTTTTTGTAAGATTTTCTCAAGGAAATATATGGAATATGTTTTTTTTTAGTAAAATGCTGGCTCAGTTATGTACGATGCCGTCCCCTTTATCATTTTAGGTCGGTTAGTCCGAATATTATTTAAGATGGATATTAATTATTTTCTGTGAGTGTAATATAATTACTACACTTTGTACAATTATAAATAAGAGAGCTAATTTAGTTGGCTATTAAGTGCTGTGTATGAACACATTTTTGTAGAATATTGGTACATGGAAGTTCCTTAACACAATATTGTAGTGAAAGAATAATGTATTTTGTACACTGGATATTTTAAATAAAAGAAAAATAAAATTGTTGTTTTTAGAGTGGCAGTTTGGTAATGACCGAAAATGGCTATTGTTTTTTTCTCTTAACTTCTATAACTTCCCTTCTTTTATTGTAATCGCCTGAAGAGGAAACCAGTTGGTCTTAAACTGTAATGAGTTTTAGCGTTTTTAATATATTTCCAAAACACAGAGGGATTTTATTTATTCTTCCAGCACAACCTGTTTGCATATATTTATTCACGACTTGCTTTAGAAACAGTGTTCAGTGTTTGTGTTTACGTTTCAAGTCAAGTTCCGTTTCTTCTTCTTCCTTACAGACTGATCGTCCAGTAGACTCGGTGTTGAAGTGAGGCAGACGCCTGCCGTTTAGTCATACCAGCGATGGCGAGTATGGTAAGTGTGGGAAATTTTGTATTACTCAGTGGGAAGACTGCACACTGTAAATTACAAGGGTGATTCCCTCCACTGAATGTTCTCAGGTAAATAGTAAAGAGCAGACTGTCAAGCACACAATTCTTCCGTGCACACAACGTGTTTTTAGATGTGCAGGAAGTCCAAAAGATTAATAAATTGCTTGGTAAATCCAAGTAAGTAAATTCAGGTAAAAGTAAATTTCAATTAAGTTCAAACTAAAACTGTTATGTTCCTGGAAATATATTTGTACGTTGATAAAATTTATGCCACTCACTAACATGTGTTCCTGCGACAAAGGAAACAGATGGCCACCTCAATTCTTAGGTTGAATCTAGACCGATAAGGACTTGGAAAGGATATGGGGGTTAGGGTAGGTAAAACAAGGAAAACCACATCTCTTGCATGTTATCAAGTTTTTATATTTGAAGTCGAAGTTAACTCTTGTATGTATCCGTTTACCATGCTGTCTGAATTTATTGCATCTGAGAATCGCCGAAAACATGCTGTCGGTCTAGACCCGCAAAAAAACTTTGCATGTAAATGGTTCTTTATCACTCACTAAATTAATTTCTTTGCTGTTTTGAAAGAACAGCTAAGTCTCTATATTTATTAAATTAATCTAACAGTGTTGGTGAAAGTAATCAAATTTTAAATGCTAAGTAAAAATAAAGCATATAAAATGCGTAAGAATTCTGCTAGGCTCACTGAAGAGAACGGAGTATAGTTATTCGTAACTCTTAGCAGTGACTTTGTTAAAGTTAGAAAATTATATTACAATGTACAAATAAATTACAACAGTAAGTTCTGTGTTACTTTATTTGTTTGTTTATTTGCTATTATTACTGCTAGATAAGTGTGATTTGTTTTGGCTATTGTTACTTTGGAGTGAAAAGTTATTTTAGTAAAGTGTGAGTGGTTATGTATGTTATCTGTTTTATTGTTACTACTGAGAACAATTTCTGTATAAAGTCTATACCTCGGAAAGTGAATTATTAAGTAATGTTTGGTTTTATTATTTCTGGTTACCCTGAAGTCCGAAATTTATTGATTTGGTAATATTTGCTCATTACCTTGTTTGTTTTTATAGTAATTTTGGTGTGATAATTTGAAGGCTGTTCATTTTTAATACTTTACGAATTATTCGGGTATCTTCACTTGCTTTGGAGTGAGACCTTTTGATGCAGAGGCCGACGGAACGGCAGCTGGGTGCCTTTATTCAAGAAACGCCACACATCTAAGTGCCAGGGGAAGCAAGATACAGATATATCGACGCGCTATAAGAAAAATTGGCCAAGAAAGTGTATATATAACTTCCTTTCTGTAACTGCAAATAACTCCCTTAACCCGGTTATGATTTGTAAGACCAAAAGAAAAGGCGGGGCGAGGGGGGGGGGGGGTGCTAAAAAAATATCAGGGGAGACTAGACTGAAAAGTCACACCTTTTGCTTGAAAAAGTAAGATTAACTGATGATAGTAAGGCCTTTGGGTGTGTCTGTTTATGAAGTGCATAAATTAAATTTATATTTAGGCAAGTAGTGAAGGTGTATTTTTTTAAAGACAGAGTTATTGTTTAAAAGAACAGTCCCCTCTGTCAAGAGGTGCGGTTAACCTACTGACCCTCTTCCAGAACGCATCTCTTCGCCAAGCTTGGAACGACAGGGTTTTGAAGTACGAGAGCAACAGCAGTGAGTACAAATGCACAGTATGTGATAAGGTATACGCTGGAGAAGCCGCAGCAGTGGACCACCTGAAGAGCAGGCGCCACTCTGTGGCGGGAACCAGACAAGCCTTGACCAACCTGCTCAACTCCCAGGAGAATCCGCCATCACTGCAGCAGCTTCTCCCTACAAACATTAGCGTAGCTCTCAATAGACGCTTGATAACAGTCACCGAGTCCAAAGACTTCAGGTGTAACCGATGCAGAATAGACATTGGCGGGATTGGGCACCTAGAGGAGCATCTGAAAAGTTCGGGTCACAAGAAGACCAAAGGGTCTGGAAGGCAGAGCCAGAGTCCCGCGTCCACCAGCTCGCGTCCCTGTCTGGTGAGACATCTCTCCTGTGTAAGCATCCTTTTGCTTTTTTTGTTTGTTTGCTCTTGACCTCATAGGCCCCAGTGCTTGGCCTTTGGCCTAAATTCTATATTCAGTTCAATTCTATTTGTTTGTTTTGTGTGTTTCTGGTGATACATGAGTATAGATATTTTTTATTATTGTTAGTTATCATAACAGTTGCTGTCACAGATGATAAAACTATGAGCTTGAGCAAGTTAGACTTCCTTTTAGTATGAAATAGAATTATATTTTATTTTTTTATTGTATTTTATGCAATGCTATATTTTTTGAAGCCCAATGCTTTCTTACGACACAAAGAAAAGTGAAAGTTACTTGTTACAACAGTGCCTCAATTTTAGCTTCAGAGGACTGAGTGCTAAGTCTGTTTAGTCTAAATTGAGTGGAAGATCATATTTACAACCAATGAAACTTCCTTATAGTACAGGAAATTTATAAAGGATAGTTGTTGTTTTGCAAGGTTTGTGAATGAAAAACAGGACTTGCTAATATGAACCATCAGTAGGAAACATCTTTCACGGAGATTTTGCTTCTCGTTATTTTTGAGAATCAAAATCTAGCCTTGCCGACAGTAGGAGTCATTGATTTTAGGAAGTGGTGCAGATGGTAGCATGATAGTAATTGCAGCTATTGCTTTGCAATGTCTCTTAACTTAGTAGCTAGAATCACCGTTAAGTTGATGTAAATAAAGCTGAAAATAATTGTAGCACGTCCATAAGTTAATGTTAGTAAGGAGATATAATTGTAACAATGGATTTCTGAAGAATAATAAGAGGCCTCAAGAAAGTAGCCGACTCTTAATGCAGGCAACATCCCATAAAGAAGTTCATTGAGCATTTGCTTATTTATGTATGTTTACTCACAGCAGTGTTCATTGAATCATGATGACAAATATGTTTAATTGTTGCTCGGAACATTTTGCAATTTCATTCTCTCTTCCAGCCAACACCCTGTGAGCGTAGGGAGAGATCCAGTTCTTCGCCAAAATAGAAGGCTATTTAATCAGCTGTTTTGCCTTGTAAGTACAAAACCATGGCTATCACATTCTGCCCTTTGCTAATTTTTGCATTTTTAATTCTAAATCTGACAGTTTCTTTTAGGAAGAATGGCTTAGGCCTATATGCATCTTATGGGGCACTCCTTAGGCAGCTACTGTAGTGTGAAGGGGTGAGAAGTGGCCTAGTATTTGCTGATATTTATACTTTAGATTATCATTGATCAAACATTGTTTGCCATTGTATAGATTTAAGATATTCTTATATAAACAAAGCAGCTAATAGCTCAACTGTGATGCTTTTTATTTTATATATATATATAATATATATATATATATATATATATATATATATTTATATATATATATATATTATATATATATATATATATATATATATATATATATATATATATATATATATATATATATATATATATATTTTCATTTGTATTACAAAAGTTGATACAGTGATACTGTATATAATGTACATTATATACAGTAATGTATTTTAGACTTGTTTTTCAATTTCAGATAGTTTTTAGAGGATATTATTGTTAACATTGTATTAAAAGTTACATTCAATTTGATTTTTAGCCCTCCTTATTGTTGTTATTTTTATCGGTGATATTTGTCCGTTCCTTACCTTTAAAATAATTTTCTCTGAAACTTCTTCATAAAACAAATGTATTTATGTTTAAAAAGCTTACAATGAACAATATGATCGCTAGTATTAAAATGATAGATAAGGGATGTTCACTTTATTGGTGGCTCTCTGCAGAAAATTTGTAGACGCAAGATAGCGTAAGATTCCAGACAATGTTCTCATACATCAGTTAATTATTCTTTGGCTAGCCCCTTGAGATGTGGTGAAAGTATTTTTTCATGACAGTAAAACGCTTAATTATTCAGTACTTATATCTGAGTATTTATACTTTCTCTTTATTCAGAAATTATTGTTGTATGATTTATTTCATTGTCACCCTCAAACCTTTTCAGATGATTAACTCATAAGATAAAATGTAAAGTTATGCTTTGATGTTGCGTATTTGAGAAAACAACTAATGTCCTCAATTTAGTTACATTATTTGACTGCCCTCTTCGTAACTGCATTGATATGATCTAGGAACAAGGATAACTTCCTTATAAATTTTCTAAATCATCTGTCACATCAATTTTTCTTATCAAACATTTAATAAACTAACTTTTGAATGGTCTGTCATATGTACCAGTTATCAGTCTTGTCCTGTTTTATCTCCCATTGCATAGCAATATACTACTGTACTATCATTTTGTAACAAAGCCATTAGGCCCATCGTATTGTAATAGTCACGTTCTGACAGGGTCGGTTGTCTGTACAAGAAGTGACACAGAGGTAGCATTCTGAGCAACACCAGCGAAACTAAGAGCTTGAGGTACCACTGTGGATTTTTGCCTCGGTGACCCTTTACGTTTAGTCGAGTCGTGTAGATCTGAGTTGCTGTGTTCTTGCCACATCAGGGACCAGTGCAGATCAAGCATTGGTAAGTCTCTTTATGTTACAGCTGAACTGTGTGTAAAGTGGAATTTTTCATCATTCAGATTCGTGATTAGCATCCATTCACTGGAAATGCCAGTGCCAGTTCTCATCACTGTGTATTGTCATTGTCATACCATTTAATTTTTAGCCTCAAGTTTGTACAATTAGCTCCCACTTAAAATCAGAAAGGCTGAAAATATTAAGTCGTCAAAGAAAAAGGCTCTTATCTTCTGAGTATTATAACATGTGGATGTGACAATTTGGATGGAAGACACCTTATAGTTCTCAGAATGTTCTTGCAATGTTGCGTTTATGAAAAATTGAGTTTGTGGGTCTCATCTACAGTTACAGTGAACTGTAACTGTAGGGTCCTGGCAACTCGTGGCATCGCCAGATATTTTCCAGAGTTGGTCCCAGATTCAAACTCACTTAGTGGCATATAAAATCACTGTCGCTGTGGGCTGGGGATGGAGCTTTGCATTAGTCTGCCTGATGAGTCATCAACAGCCAACTGCATTGTTTCTCAGAGTCTAAGTCTGCGTGTTTGGTTTCTGGAACATTTTGCTATACACAGTGATCTGTCCCTTGCCCCTGCAGTTAATTGGTAACCTTTAAACCTTGTGATGTAAAATAATATAAATTTTATGAGTAATTCCCAAGAGTCGGATCAAAAGACTGTTGTCAAGCTTGAAAGAGATTGATGCACAATGTTTATCATGAAATACTGAGCCAAAGAAGAAGACGGCTTGCCACCAGATTTCCATGTGGTGACCAAACTCATTTTATTAGAGGGATGACCTTCCGTCATTTAAGTTTTAAAAAATGATATCAAATTTAGTGTCAGTACCTGATTAGCAAATGTTCTGCTTTTAATATCAGGAAAATTATTATGAAAGATATAAACGTTATGACTTCAGAATTCTGTCTGGCAAAAAAAAAAGAAGAAAAAATCACAAAGGGATTTGACAATTGAGGATGCACCAACATTTTTATATTTGAGATGCATTAATTAAAAAATGTCAGATGACCTGATCTCGTTTCTTATGGTAATAAGTTACAATATGGTACTGTCTTTTGCATTTGGTGTTAGTGTTGCTAATTCTAGATCTGCCTTCTGTCTGAATCCTGTAAGATTAACATACTTTAATATGGTACTGTATTTTATTGTTAGTTTACTGGTGAGATTGATTACTGTACAGTATATCTTTTAGGTAATTTTTAAAAATTTGCCTGAAGGATGAAAATTGCCTATCAGTGTCGACTTCCTGATCCCATGCCAAGTCATGATATATTAAACTTTGAAATATCATGACAGATGGAACAAAAAGCAAATTGATTTTACTTATAACCATTCATGTGTATTTCTTTCCTTCTAAGTTTCTCTCCTTCTTGTCATTTGGCAGGTATCGTCTGTGGAAGATTGGCCAGAGATCTTGAAAATTCTCCTGATTTCCAAAGTGTTTTGCAACAACAATCAATCTTTGGGACTGCCCTGCATAGGATTGATATCAAGCTCCGTGGTCAGTGTGATCAAGTAACTGCCGTCTGGAATCAAGTTTCAGATGCAAAGTCAATTCCAAGCTTCGCCTTCAGAATGATAAACCTCCAGTGCTCATGATGCGTGTGTGATAATACAGAGGACCTTTTTGATGACATAATACATCAGTATTTTGATGGACAATGACGTCTGTGATGAGTATGAAGCCTTTTCCCCAAATCTGTAAATAGACGCAATGCTGCAAAGGTGATATGGTAAAATGAGCCTTGGTTTTCCAAGTGATGAAGTCTTGAACAGTTTATAGTTGCAGGTGACATTTGTCTTTTGTCCAGAATTCTCAACAGAAGGAATTCCAAACTCATGTCAAGATTGAACTGTGCAGAACATTCATTCCCAACATTCAAGTCACATTCGGTTTATACATCACTGCAGTGAAATCAAGCATACTTCCGACAGACTTCTAAACACGAGCAAAAGTTCCACTGAAAAATATGTATATATAAAACAACAGAAATGGGATACTGAGGAGTATACAGTAATGATATAATTTCCTCTATGCATTTCAAGCCTTAGTACACTTGTACTCAAACAGGGAGCCTTTCGTTTGGAGGCAAATCACGTTTCAAACTCTTTCAAACTCTTTCCTTGTGACATAATAGTATTAACTTACCGATATTAAGGATCTCTAATTCCTAGTCATTGTAAACTTAGATTCATGCTGTAGTCAATACTCTGAACCTGACTGTAAAATCAAGGTGTGTATACTGTAGAGTACCTATTTTAGAGGAAATAGAACAACTAGGATATGATATTAGAAGAGATTACAAATAAGCTTTATTTATTTTACACTTAGAAATATATATAGCATGTAGAAAATATTTTTTACTTTTTATGGATATGGGTAGCATGTTAGCTGGAATGGCCAATAGTTTACAGTAGTCATTAATAGTAGTTCTCATGTCAGAGGCTAACTAGGATGTTACATGTATTCCAGGTGTCAGATTAGCAGAGCAAGAGCATGTGCTGTGTAGAAATCTAAACTAATTTTTGTTAAGCCTTGACTAATGATAGATATACCTGGATTCTAAGACGTAGATGTTGTGTGGGCAAATTATGGTTGAATATTTGTGTTGTGGTTTCTGTAACTTAATCCATTTGGAGTAAAACTACTGACTGGTGTATAACTTTATGGGATTTGCATTAATTTTCTAAACTCTCTTTTTAGAAGTTCAATTAGCTTTGTTGAATTCCAGTTATCAGCCATAATAATTCTTGGAAGAATCATTGCAGTGACATAAGTAATATTCATGGATTGTCACAGATGGTGAGAAAATTGAACCAAACTGAAAAGAGAAGCCAGCAGTTTAGGTAATGTAAATAAATGGAGAACAGATGTCACAGAAGAATAGGCACATCATTGAGAACAGATGTCACAGAAGAATAGGCACATCATTGAGAACAGATGTCACAGAAGAATAGGCACATCATTGAGAACAGATGTCACAGAAGAATAGGCACATCATTGAGAACAGATGTCACAGAAGAATAGGCACATCGTTGAGAACAGATGTCACAGAAGAATAGGCACATCATTGAGAACAGATGTCACAGAAGAATAGGCACATCATTGAGAACAGATGTCACAGAAGAATAGGCACATCATTGAGAACAGATGTCACAGAAGAATAGGCACATCATTTTAAATGGCGTGAAAGTTGCAGGATAAAATTGATTTTCAAAGATGTCATGGCAATTTTGGAAATGCCTTCCAACCCCTGACCTTTCCATGAGGAAGCACATTGTTTATTGTGAAGAGCAACTAAAGTATATCATTTGGATGGAAGAAGCAGAGCAATAACAGTACAGTAGTTTTTATTAAGAGCTAGTTTTGAGTACCGTCTTCATTGGAATCGCGGTTTTTTAAATAAATTTTCTGACGAAGTGCTGAACAGAGAATGGTATAGATGAACAGGATTTTGAAAATATTTATTTTAATAACTGCAGTTCTAGGTTTAGCATTCTGAGATGCCAGGTTAGTCCTCTGAAAATTCAGTTTTATCCAAGTGTAAATCTTGGTTTTGCCTTATAGGCATTTGACTTTTCTTGTAGTACAAGGTAGCTTGTATCCAGAATCAATGGGAAGTCCTGGTTAGTCCTACGAAGAAAGTTGAAATGGACATGTAGACATTTTCTTCTTGATATTTGCACTCACCTAAAATCCCAGCAGATTTCCTTAGTCAAGAATGAAATCACAGTTTTTGTATTCATAGTTGAAGTCACAGTTTTATAACAAATGATGTTACCTTCATTGTTATCTACAAGAAAGAGTTTTATGAATATCTACAAGAGCTGTGCTCTGTTTTATGATAGTCAGCTGAATTAAAGCATTTTACAGTTTTTGATGAAGAAAATATTGCACGAAAGCTTGCACATGTTAAAGAAGCGACGAATGTTGATATATTAAAGAGTACTATATTGCATCACAAATACGAGTCATATATTTTTTTAATGGATTTGCAGCCTTTCTTCGTTGCTTTTAGCTGGTTTCTGAAGCATTCGGTTTGAAGCCATTTAATGTTTCAATGTTAGTTTTGTAGTTCATGACAGTAGCTCCTCAACTTATCAGATACTTCTTCAGGTGTCTGGTCTTCTGGTAGGTAAGAAATTCTGGTCAATAACAGTGACCCTACAGTATAACATGAACTCAAGCACTAAAGGTGTCCCTCACGGGTAACAGTAATTTTATATAACTTATAGTATAATCAACAGGTAATGGCAATCTTATATCAGTTTTAGCCTGATAAAAATTGTGATTGACTCATTCAATATAAGAAATTTGTCTACAAAATGCACCACTTTTCAGGTCTGATAATTTCAGGGGTTACTGTATCGCATGTTCAGATTTTTCAGCATGTACCGAAGAGATTATTTTTTCGTGACTTTGGAACTATATTTTTTTACGTCAGTATTTTCAGTAGGTTTGCCTGTGCTGCAGCAGAGTTGATTAGTTTCACTGCTGGTCTTTGTACCTTAAAGACTCCTGGTTACCCAAAGTCCCGGTTGCCTAAAGTCCTGGTTACCTAGGTTCCTGCAAAAATGAAACATTCCAGATTCTTGATGTGTATCAAACTCAGCTACAGTAATTCATCTTCCGTTTCTCGACGTATTCAGTTTACTTGTACCCCTTGATATCTTAGAGGTTGCAGATATTCATCCATAGGTACTGTATGTCGAGATTTTTATGATGCAGCTGTTGGTCCTGAAGTAATATGAGTACTGTACTGTATTCATATCTTCTGACACTGCCAGATTTGTTTTTATTGCCTTATTTAAAATTAGCAGGAGGTCAGCTGTATGGGAACTCAGAATTTAAACTACTACTACTACTACTGCTACTACTACTACTACTACTACTACTACTACTACTACTACTACTACTACTAATAATAATAATAATAATAATAATAATAATAATAATAATAATAATAATAATAATAATAATAATAACAGCAGCAGCAGCATTACCATAGATGTAGGAAGAACTTGTACTTAATGTTATCTCATATTACATTTGGTAAACACATTATTTTATGTCGCCTCATGTTAGAATAGAAAAAAACAAATTAAGGAGGCCAAATATTTTACCATGAGCTTGTTGGTGCACGCCACGTGCGCTGGAACTCGGTGCTGCTGTCTCCCTTACCCTCCCAATCCCCTACCTACCCCGGATGGGGCGGACAAACCGGTTTGCAGGAGGTAGGTGGCTGCGTCGTGTCACGTGGGGGAGGACAAATAAAATAAGATCCGCTTGGACATTATTATTATAGATAATAGTGTTCCCTACTGTACCACACAACACACACTGAATGCAGTACCCACTTACAGTCTTTAAAGCTTCTATACAGCAGAATAAACAGAGGCAGTCTGTAGCTTTCTCTTGCTGCATAAGTCTTCCTGCATAAAAGGATACGGGTAAAGAATTCATAAAGAAAAAAAAGGTATGCATTGTATGGACGGCAATTCTTAATACGTCTGTGGACCATTTCCTCTACTTTTGCAGTAATATGAAGTGCAGGGTAGAAGACGATGAGGAACACCAAGAAAGAGACGGGGAGACTGTGTGAGGGAGGACTGGAGAGAGAAGGGACTGGAAGCAGAAACGCACCACAGAGGTAGATGGAAGTGGCTCGTCCAAAACAACAACCCCCTATAGAAACGAGCTTAAATTGAGATGATGATGATGAAAGCTTTCACTTATGTAATATTTCTTTCTGAATTTTGCCTTGTTGAGGTAAAGATCGTTCACAAAGGTGAACCTCACTCAGATACCTGCAGTATAGAAAAATATGGAATTCTTGCCCAAGATAGAAACCTCACAAGGGTTTGATGCAAAAAACCCAAACTCATTTTGATACATCAATGTGGGGCTAGTTTCCCTGAAGGCAGTGGGAAATGCTTTTAATCATCTGTGGGAAAGGAGAGACTGAGTCTCTCTCTCTCTCTCTCTCTCTCTCTCTCTCTCTCTCTCTCTCTCTCTCTCTCTCTCTCTCTCTCTCTTGAGGACTGGCAACCCTCACTGGAAACACATCCACGTTTCAGGATTAATCGTGACAAGTGAATCCAAATTTTCCTGAGAGTTACCCTAATGTTTTTGGGATGTCAACAACTTTAAAAGGAAGCTTGAATAAGAGGTCATAACGTCACCGTCTGTTTACTGACAGAGGGCAGTTCTTTCTGAATTCTACGCTGGTTCACTGCACATAATTGAACTTTCTGACCTTTCTTAGATTTATTTTCTTTGAGGAACTCTAGTCATTCCAGGAGAGCCATAATGAAACCACCTGTTCTTGTGTGGTGTGATTTGATGTCTGCCTACACAAATCAGTAGGTTAAAATATATTAGGATTTTTACACCAGTTGGTCTTTGTAAGCTTTTCCACGATCACCTCTCTCAGCCTTGTCAAGTTTCCACAGGCAGTGATGATTTCAAAGGGAAGACCCCCAACCTTGTAACTTTGCTTTCCCTAATATTTATGAAAAGTTAATGGGTATTCTAGAGCTCCAAGGAAGGCACCTAGTTAATTATAACGATCTAGAAGGAATGGCAAGATATGAAGTTAATGAAAACCAAGAGTTATTTTATGGAACCTATTTGATGCAATATTCTGAAGTTCGAGGTTACTCATTTCTATGCTCTTGAGACATTTTTGATATTGTCTTTCAGGAGTAATCAAGAAATTCTGTTACCTCTGGATAGACTTAAGAAGTACAAGGGATTTTTCCTATTTCTTGCTACAAACTGATTTTACTCTCTGTCCAGCAACTTATGTGGGAGAATACTCACTCTGGACTGAAGGTTCTTAGTCTAGGTTGATCAATTTAGGATTGAAAGAGACAACTCTGATTGAAAAGCATAGCCTGATTCTATAGCCAGGTTAAGGTAGTCTGTAGGGCATAAATACAGTGGCATAGCCTGATTCTATAACCAGGCTGATGTTGCCTACAGAGCACAAGCATTAAGACTGAATGAGGAAGAAGCAAAGGATCTGTTGAACTTAGTACGCTTAACTGGAAATAGTCCACCTACTTCTTCGGAAAGCAGTTGAAAGTCTTGCAAAAGCTGATGAACATCCAAACGCTTTATAACAGGAAGAAAGTTCTCAATGCAACTAGAGACTCTGGTAAGATCTTTTTAAATGATTGCCGGCAGCAGTGAAGTGGTTGAACCTTTGCCTATATACCAGAATTCGAGAAATGAGGTACATTTCTGTATCCTGTATCAAAAATGTGCTTTAGTGTTTGAAAAATGTATTTTTGAGTCTAAAATATATCTCTGTCAATAATCATGACCAATTTACCACCAAATGTGGTATCTGGACGACATTTAGCTGTCTAGAAAAAAATACAGTGTCGCCACCAACACATTTCATCAGGATTTTTCCTTGACAGGACTTAACCTGAAATGAGCTCTCTTTACCCTATTCTGTCATCTACATTTTCTTTCTGAATTCCCAACTGGTCCAGCTCTTCATCTGTGACCTTTTCTTAAATTTTCTGGACCTTCCTACAGGCCTTCGTCCTGCTAATGCTTTACTTATCCGCTGCAATTCTCTCCTACTCACCACAGACCCAAACCATCTCGATCTTTGAGATCTAATGATGACCATAAAAAGTATTTGAAGTATTTCATTTGTTGGCAATTAGAGCCTACCAACAGAGTTCAGAATTATAATCCTGGTCTGGTTAAGCTGTTTATTAATAATAATAATAATAATAATAATAATAATAATAATAATAATAATAATAATAATAATTTAATGTAATACTAAAATGTCCAATCACTTACTGTACTGTAGATTTCTGATCTCTGCCGCCGAATGGTTATTTATAAATGAAGAGAGTGACGTAGATAATGGTTACGGTTGTAATTTGATCACTCTCTACTTCACTTTACATTGTCCTAAGATTTTTCGAGAGTATTTTAGCTATTCATTTGACCTTCCTTTATAACAACATTGCTAAGGATGTGCAATTATAACCTCAAAAGTTCAGGCGAAGATGCAATGCATTACTACCCTAAAATCTTTCACTGTATATTTTACTAATTCATTTATTTTTATATATTTATTTACTACTTTATTCGCTTATTTTTTTTCTAATAACTGATCTCTGTATCCCGTGTTTCCTATTATCTTCTATAACTTACTTCAAATGAACACCATATTCTTTGGAAGTTTGGATTTCAAGTGAATGGCCTCTGTGGGCTTGTTCCATATGAAGAGGGGTTCATTTTTTTTAACAATGATAATAATGATCATAATATGATGTAAAAAATCTTATTGCCCTGCTATAAGATGTATAATCTTGGGCAAAAACTCTCTATCAGTGCAGTGAGATACCAGTACCTGTTGTTCTTTCATGTTTTTTATATGTTACTTGACAGATAAATTTAGTTGCATTTCTATTATTAGGTGACTGTATCTGGCGACTGTAAGAACTAGACGTAAACCAAAGAAATATGATTAGTACAGATGGTCGTTTCCATTTTGTTTGTCATTAAACGAAGACAGACTGATGAGCAGGAATAAGATTTTCACAACCTAACATATTTCTAGAGGCACTGAGTATGCAAGATTACTTTGGGACATTTCCCCCCCCCCCCCCGCCCCAGTAAGTTTTAAACTAAGCCATGATTATCACGTTTAGGAAATTTTGCAGTTAGGCTTACTTTACAATTTCGTTGAATCGTGATGAATAGTCATACGGTATACCTCTGTGAAGCTATTACAATGTAGAGTAATGTGCTGAATAAAATGTATGCCATTATTGATTGATTATTGGAAAATTTTGTTCACAATGTGCCATTTTGATTTTGGTATTACTAATTTTGAAAAGCCAAATTTTACATGGAAATTTACCTGAATTTGTGCCTAAGGCACTTTTTAAATTAGTTATCTCTAATATGGCCGAATATTGTTAATATCAGGAAATAAAATTTGTAAATCAGTCACATTTTACGTTCAGGAAAATTGTTCTTACCTAACCTTGCATACAATTAGGACATTTCTTACCTTTAGTTTAGAAGATCAGAATGAGTACCCTTGTGATGAAGAATTTTTGTCACTTCTGTTTTGTCACTCTTTCAGTACAAAAGAAATTCAAAAGTTCAAGCGAAATGCAATGCATTACTACCCTAAAACTGTTCTCCTTGTATTTTAATACATTTTTATCTATTAATTTATTTTTTATAAGTGAGTTCTCTTCTTTCTGTGTTCCTCTTTACCTCCTCTTACTTCCTGATGAACACCATATTCTTTGAAAGCTTGAAATTCAAGTCAATGGCCCCTGTGGTGGGCTTGTTCCATATGAATAGGGTTCATCTTCTGAATAATAAGATTAATTATATACTATTTTTTCCACTCCTTAAACATGAACGTCAGCCTAACCTAATTTCTTAATGGTTACTGCAGGTATCACACAAATGTTGTTGACAGTGTTGTAGTAGACAACCTGCCAATGTTTCCCAAACGTCAGTGTCATCCTTTTCTTAAGCCGCAAGGCATGGTTCTCTAAGACTACAGCATTTGCTCAACTGTAACCTTCAAGAAAGTGCAATTTTGGTCAAACACCTCTTCTATCTGGAATAATCCTGTGCATTTCTGGAGAGTGCACAGAGACAAACTGATAAAATGCTGTGTTCAATATTGTCTTTAAAGTCAAAATGATAATTTTATATGTAGAGAATAGAATTATAATGAATCATAAGTAAGTAGTTAATGTACCATTAGACTATGAAAACATTGTAACACTATTCAGGAAAGCTCCACGCTCTGCTCATGGAGAAAATATGCATGAGGATTAACGAGACTTTTGCTGTAATGTGACTTTATTTTATTGTCAATTGTTGAGTATTCACTGCATGTTCTTTCTTAAAACGTAACTTATAAAAACTTGAATATTTTCGTCTGCATGGTTAAGTCCTACTGTGAGCTGCCACTGGAGTTTTCCTGCAAGCATATGCCGATTATGATAAACATAAAACAAAGATGAAAAGTTCTCGAAATCATAGCATATGGTTTAAATGTCCCAAAACCCTGACAATTGAAAAATCCAGGGAAGATTAGGAACTCAGAATTGTTCCTCAAGAAACTATAAAAACTCAGTTCATGTATCCAGCAGGTCAGTGTCTTCAACTAAGATAATTTCAAGGAATGTTAATAACTGTTTTCGAAGATGTTAGTTTTTTTAGTACAAGTTGTTGATGTTTTAAAGCTTAGTATAAAAATCTTAGAGATGATTTTACATAGGAAACATTGTAATACACTGTGGCATAGTTATGACGAGTGCCCTGTGTTTAGTCAGAAATAGTGATACTTGTATTGTATGTGATAATAGTTTCCCTTGGACAAAACACTCGCGTTGTGTTCAAAACTTTTTGTGAAGTGGACCTCCACTTTGTGAGTGTTTTACCAAACCTGGTTAGTTCTGTATGACTGTATACACTGGGGAACGAAAGCCACAAATAATCAGATATTTCTCAACTTCACGGTGTCTGATTTTCCTCTTGAATTAGGTTTTCCAAGCAGATCATGTTAAGAGAAGTAACTATTTGATAGAAAGGGCCTTTTTGGTAAGACTAGGACCATTTTAGTCAAAATAGGAACTTAGTGGGGCAAATTAGGACCTTTTTGGTCAAAATAGGAACTTTGTTGGACAAACTTGGACTTTTTTGGTCAAAATAGGAACATTGTGGGGCAAACTAGGACCTTTTTGGTAAGACTAGGACATTTTTGTTCTAAATAGGAACTTTGTGGGGGCAAACTAGGGCCTTTTTAGTCAAAATAGGAACTTTGTGGGGCAAACTAGGACCTTTTTGGTAAGGCTAGGACCTTTTTGTTCAAAATAGGAACTTTGTTGGGCAAACTAGGAACTTTGTAGGGCAAACTAGGACCTTTTTGGTAAGACTAGGCCCTTTTTGGTCAAAATAGGAACTTTGTAAGGCAATCTAGGTCCTTTTTAGTCAAAATAGGAACTTTGTGGGGCAAACTAGAACCTTTTTGGTACGAATAGCACCTTTTTGGTCAAAATAGGAAATTTGTGGGGCAATCTAGGACCTTTTAGGTCAAAATAAGAACTTCGCAGGGCAAACTAGGACTTTTTTGGTCAAAATAGGAAATTTGTGGGGCAAGCTAGGACCTTTTAGGTCAAAATAAGAACTTCGCAGGGCAAACTAGGACTTTTTTGGTCAAAATAGGAAATTGATTGGGCAAATTAGGACATTTTTGGTCAAAATAGGATCTTTGTGGTGGCAAATTAGGACCTTTTTGGTAAGACTAGGTCCTTTTAGGTCAAAATAGGAACTTTGTAGGGCAAACTAGGATCTTTTTGGTAAGACCAGGACCTTTTAGGTCAAAATATGAACTTTGTGGGGCGAACTGGTACCCTCTCCAAGATGGATTAACCAACTGAAATGTTTGAAAGGCAAACTAATGCAGTGGAAGAAAACTAAACTAGCTAGCGAGTCATACAGTTTAAAGGATTTTAATGGTCTGGTACATTTCGTATGAAATAATTCATGAAAAAAATACTGCAAATGTACAAAAACTAATATCTATAAGACAAAATACACAATTGCATTCAAATATACTTAATGCTTCTCCTTCAGACAGCTGCTCCAGTCTCATTTCTTGCTGTAAATATTAACAATGCAATGCAATGCATTATTTACCCTAATGCTATTCTCCTTGCATTTTAATACGTTTTTATCTATTTATCAATTTATTTTTTCTTTTTGATGAGTGAGATCTATTTTTTCTGTATTTCTCTTTACCTTCTCTTACTTCGTAATGAACACCATATTCTTTGAAAACTTGAATTTCAAGTCAATGGCCCCTGTGGGCTTGTTCCATATGAACAGGTCTCATCTTCTGAATAATAATAATAATAATAATAATAATAATAATAATAATAATAATAATAATAATATACACAAGATACTTTTATATAGGCCTACAATACAACAATCAAGTCACTCTCGGACTGCTGTCAGTGCCTATACTACATTTGACAATGTGAACTACTTTCATGTATGGTCCAAGAGAGCAGATGACCTGATATTTTTGTCATGATCGCTACGTTTAGAATGTAATGTGAAAATATTATAAAAAAAATCATGTTTTATGCATCAGTACAAACTCTTGCCTTAGTCTCACACTTCAACATGGTGGTCAAACTTAAAAAGAAAAGCACTGAGATATCTATTGTGATGGTCTGTTTGATACAAATACTCACTTAACCAGTCAAAAAATAAATAGGAAAGCAGAATATACATGGTTTTAAATATCAGTTCAAATGGCACACACCCTTAGCTTTTGAAAGTTTCAGATAAAATCCAAAACTGGGGCAGAATTAAATGATGAAAAGCTAATATGTTAAAGATCTTTGGTTCACTTGCACCCTGTATTCAAACCAATAGAAAATATGAGGCAACTGACGAGCCTATTACTATAATGTATTGTACTGTTTTACACATAACTTCATCAATTTCATTACGGTTAAAACCATAAAGGGAAATGTGGCATTTCATAAGCAACTGTTACTGACTAAAGGTAAATATGAAAAAATAAATGACATGATTTTCACACAAGACACGCTTAAACACACGGAACTTTGGCAAGCAAAATTTTCAATAAGCTAGTCTGCCCAAACTATATGTATATTAATGATCAAATCACTGTAATGATTTTACAGTGCAGATTTTGGAAAAGTGAATATCGGAGTGGTTACATTAATCATGTCAGGAAAAGATTTTAGTTGTTAGATCTGTAAAATTCCTGAAACATGATATGTATATGTATGTATACAGGTGTCAAAAATGTAAAAAAAATATTTATACAAATATCCCTTTTTTTTAAATTTTGATTCTCCAACGATAATTTCAATTAAATGTTCATATTTAGTTAAGTAAACCCTTGTATTTGTATGTATGGACTTACTATGTCTCCACCATCCTTGGACGCGTCACACGTCATTAGTTGACATACGTCAGACCTGACAGAGAAGTGGAAGACGATGGGTTCTGTTACGAGAACGAGAACCTTTGAAGGAGATTCTATTTGGCTGGTCGGGTGTTCAGTATCTTATTTCTGCTCACATTTGTTGATGGATTGTTTTCCGGAGGTATTGATGTTTTACTGCGGCTGAAAGGACGTCTTTTCAAGTCACGGATGTTCGTAAGGTGTACGAAATTGAACATGAGCAAATGAACGCGTCGTGTGGGGGTCCAGATGAAGGATAATTTATGGTTGAGGAAGACTGCGAGGATTCCAAGATCTTCGCAGCTAGCGGCCTAACATAAGGTGAGTTTATGTAATGCAGATCCAAGGGTGCTACGTGCACATAGTCGGCGAAAGTGAATTCTGCACTTAAAGGTTGATGAGGCAAGGCCCTTTATAAATTTATCTTCCTGTAGTGAAGTGATTAACTTATTTAAAGTGTGAATATCGTTTGAGATTTAAGTTTTTTAGTCTTAACATTCTTCTGAGGTTTGGAGTAAATCAGATTTGGAGTTTGCAAATACATCTCTCCCTACAAGTTAGCCCTTTTTTCTGTAGGTTGAAGTTTGGCTGAAAGGGGTGGAAGGAACCTTGAGTGAAAAGAGGTCGAGAGCTATCATCTTAGAACTATCGGAACATTTTCAGTAATTTAGACTTAGTATTGATTACTTAATTCTAAGGAGCTATAGCCTTCTATAAGTACAGTCTGAAAACTTTCTTGTAAAAGATATTTCATTTTTATTCACCTTCCTCTTATCCTCGTAATTAATCGATCTTTCCATCCATGAATTACCATGTAATCAATTTTAGCGAAAGGCGCCCAACGTGGGGCTTGATTCAGCTCTGGCCCCTCCGCATCATTCTTTCCTGGACCCTCATAAGGTTTTCTTTGGGTATTTGGTTTAACCTGATAGCTAAACCATTGTTCTTGTTTATTTAACCTTGTTATTGCTGTTTCCCTGATTGTCTACTGATGGTGGTAGCTTATTTACATTAATTTTGGTAAATTTGAAATTTTATTGCCGAAAGCCTTTTTCAATTACGTCTGCTAGTGAGTTACAGAAACTTGATTCTGTTCAAGAATCCTTGCTGCTCATATCTTTAAGGGAGTCTGATGATGACTGTGAAGTGTTGATTAGTATTCTAGTGATGGCTGTCAAGTCTTGGTTAGTATTCTGATGATGGCTGTCAAGTGTTGGTTAGTATCCAAAGTGGAAAGAGACGATCTGTAACGAAGACTAAAGAGTATTGAGAAGGGTGCACTGGGTATTATTGAACGTGAATTTTATCTTAAGTTAGCTGATCTCTTAACTGAGTTAATTCTCTCGATGAGAAGATAACTATTTATAGGCTTCATTCTAGACTTGGAGTTCGGCTCGGTATCGCCAACAGGCGAAAATTGACGAAAAGGACTCTGACGGTATAAGGTTGGCAATTAAAGAGTTGTCTAGGGAAATGACTTGCTTGTCTAAGTCGGCTGTAGCAGCGACATCACCTACTCCTTCCAGACCGGGTTTACGTAGCTTGGATCTTGATCCTAATGCTATGCATGGCTATCAGTGGATAAATGAAGCCCGTGTCTTAGTGGAACAGGTTCGATCGTTAGAAAAAATGGTTTATTCAGTATTTTATTTGGGAAAGACTGTGTGATGGATTTAAAAGTCAATTACCTCTATTGCAGACAAGTCAAAACCATCTTTGAAAGAAATTTTGGACAGCCTATTTGAAGCAAATAATATATGTATGACCCTTCAGTCCAACCTATCTAAGAAAGCTTAAGGAAATTTGGCTAAAATAATAGTTATTAACGTGGTGGGGGAGGGGGCCCTCCATGGGGGCGCCAACAATTCCCTGGGAGGGGGCGTGGGCCCAAGGGAAAATTAAAAAATTCTCTATATTAATTATTCTCTAACATTCACGACGCATTCAAGATCAAGTAGCCAAGAAACAGTGTCAAATATCTCACTAATTCATTTCCAAAAGAATAAAAACCCCCATTTTCTGTCTTTCATTTTCCTTTAAATCTGGGAGAGAATTGTACTATTGGATGCAAGGGGGCCCTGGAGAGAAGGACTAACTCGTAAAGGGGGAGTGGTAACAAAAAGGCAAGAGCCACTGGGCTAAACCACCTTTTAATACTGTATCAGTCTCGGTTACTTCCAGAGATTCTTCTAAGTCGTTGAGCGCTAGTTCAAAATTAAAGGTAACCTGTCCACTGTATGCCCATGATGTGATTTAGAATGACCACATACTAAGTGTACGAAATATGCCGATCTTAGTAGTAAATATGAGGAACTTAAATATATTGGAGGCTATATGTGGTGTAACTTCGGATAATGCCAGAGATTGTCATTTTAAATTTAATGGGCCATGTGACATCTTTCACGTATCTTATTTATGCCTTGGTTCAGCCATAAGGATGATAATTGTAAAAGTAGTAAGGTTAAAGACGAATTAGTCACTAGTTCAAAAAAGGCTAATGTTCCTAAACGTTCAGATACCAAAATGGTTAACACTACCACTAATGGAATGATGACGATGTTTGTTGATCTTAGAGGCATGTTGAGAATTCGGGTAGTAAAATAGCAGTGTTTCAAGATCTTGGTTCCCAAATTCCCTTAATAAAAGGGTCTCCGAAGGACATCCCTAATTGTTTAGTCACTGATGAAATGAATCTCAAGATTCAAGGGGTTAATTCGGTCAAGAATTACGATACATAAATTTTTGAGTTTCCCGTTCATGTTCCTGGCCAGGGAAAGCAACTATTGAGGGAACTGTGTAAACCAGTGGTTCTCAAAGTAGGGGCAATTAAGCCGTTTCTTGGGGGTAACGAGACACTTTCTAAAAGTAATAGTTCTTTGGAGTAAAATTCAGTAAATTTATAATTAATAATAAATTATTTAAGTAATACAGAAGTAACTCTAAAATCTACAATTTTTATTCCTTAAGACTTCAGTAAAAGTCAAGTTAATTTCTTACATATAAAATGCTTTAGAATTTAAGCATTCCAATATTTTTCTTAATATTTTAACTTCACATAACTGAAGAGGAGTGGGGTATAGGGGTAATGGTGACCTATCACACCACTGCCGGGAGTAACGATACCAAAAAATGACAGTTATTCAATTTTTTTTCTTCCTTGGATTGAAGAAATTAGCAGACGCCTCAGTCGATAAGGGTCATACCCTGGCAGATCAGCATATAGATTCTGATACCATAGATGATTTTGTAATCTTGCTTGGTAGCGATCAAAGTCATATTTTTCCACTGACACAGAAAAAGACTTCGGTTAAAATTGTAAATGTCCCTCTGCTCTTTACGAAATTCTGTCGGGTATAATGCTTTCTGGAAGTCTTTCGTTGTTTTTAGAGAACATAAATTTGCTATATGTTCCTTTTGATGGTAATTGTAATTCTGAGGGTGGTACTCTGTAATTAACAGTTTATAGTAACGTCAGGTCTTTGCTCGAAGAGAAGGCACATTTTGATAACCAGAAGATTCAGACTGCGACTGAAGAAATCCTCGAATCAGTATTTACTTCCTTTTTGGATATTCATCATGACCATAGAGAATGTTTAGACAAACGAAAATAGTAAATTAAGTGATAACAATCTTAGTGATTTCCGGAGAGATCCTAAGACAGGTAGGTTAGTTTTACCTGTTATATGGAGAAAGGAATTAGAACATTTAATGTCTCCCGACTAGAATCTCGCACGGTCACGCACGGTCAGTTCTTAATTCTCTAAAGCAGTAGTTTTCGCCTGAGAGGTTAAATGAATACGGTGCAGTTATACAGATCCAATTTGAAAATGGAGTAATTGAGCGAATTGCAGATCTCCCCTCATACAAAAAGAATCATCCAGAGGTGCTATTTCTAGCTCTTAATGCTGTTTTTCGAAAGAACTCGAACACGACGAAGTTTAGGGTTGTCTTTCTAACGAACTTCAGCGAAAGGAAGAATGAGAAATATCTTTCTCATAATCATTGCTCCATGGCTGGAGCTAATGTGAATAATAAAATGCAGATTTCAACACTACTGCTTAGATTTGACAAATATTGACTGACTTAACAACGACTTGAAAAAAAAGCCTTTTTATTTTACAGCTTTTACTTAGAGGAAGATATAAAAAAGCTAATTTTTCTGTGGTTTAATGATATTTCTAAGAACGATTTTTCAATCATTGGCTGTCGTTACCGAAGGGTGCCTTTTGGAATGAGATACTCTGCTTTTTTTTTAAAGGTAGCGCTCTATTACATAGTGGTCTTCTGATGATGATAATGAGACACGTATTAGAAAACGGTCATTGTATAACCTTGCGTACATGAATACTTAGACATAACTTCAGATGCGGAACATGTTTTGTTTAAGGCATTAAATGTTTAGGTATCGACGTTCCGAGATTTTGGATTCGAATTAAAACTGTTTTTTTTTTACGAAATCTGTTTCCTTGAGAGAACGATTGAATGATAAATTTGAGCACTGCACTGAATCTGAATCAAAACTTCTTGGGCTAATTTGGAATGCAGAGAACGATACAATTAAAACTCAAACTTGAATTGAACCCCAAAGCTAATACAAAAAGGCTAATTTTGAGTACTATTCATTCCAGTTATTATCCATTTGGTTTTTCAGTACCAGTTTTAAACAGAAGCAAATTGTTATTGCATTCCTCACAGTCTGACAAGGATATAGGATGGGATACGTCGTTAAGCACAGAGTTGATGAAAGAATAACCAGACAAGAGAGCGGCAAAGGTACTACCCCGTTCTGTCAGTGATCGTTCCAATTGGCATAATTTGTTGGTCTACGACTCTACAGTAACGGACGCAAGTGAAGAGTTGGTAGGTTGTACTTTATATTTTGGGGGCTGTCGGTTCAGCAGACACCAGGCTGATTTTAGCGAAGAATTCTGTGCTTTGTGAGTAATTAAGAACCAAGTCTGTTCCTGTACTGGAATTGATATCTGTACATTTAGGAGTAAGTACGGCCGTAGATGTAGCTGAACAGCTAATTAATGCTGTTGTTCCTATTCAGACTTTCAGATTCGTAATATCTGTTTTTTCAGATTCTATGATTGCTCTGAATTGGATTAAGTTGAAGGAGTTTGAGTTTGGCAAAATAGATAGGAAGCAAGGCTGAATTATATTTCGAATCTTTGTTCTAAGCGAACAGTAATTTTCGACCAAATAGGGGGTGATGAAAACCCTAGTGATATCTTAATCGATGTGTTTCAGAGAAAATGCTTCATGGCACGCGCTTTTTAACTGGTCCAAAATTTGTCGGTTCTCCGTCAGAGTACAGTGATTGTTCCTCATCCTGGTGCAAAGACTTCTTCCTTAGGCTGTTCTGTTTGGACAAATTTACAATTGAACTCTGATTCACTTATACCGGTAAACTAGTTTTCGTCCTTTAGTAAAACGGTCAACGTTTTAAGTAATGTCTTCCTCTTTGTTGCTAAGTTGAAACTGACAAATATATCCGAGAAAATCTCGGACGAACAGAATGAAACTGCTCATAGCACAATTCACCTTAATACTCCATGCACAAAAAGCTGCCTTTCCTAAAGTTTACGACTATAGAATGTTCAGAACCCGTATATCGCAGTTAAACTTTTTTCTTGATGAAAGTGGACTTATTCGGGTACAAAGTAAGTCAAGTAAATTAAGTCTCTTAACGATGAACGGTGTCCAATACTGTTGGGTTAAAATTGTCATGTGGCTAGGAGTATAATTTGGGAGACTCGTGTAAAACTGCGACACGCTGGAATTGACAAGACACTAGGTCTACTAAGGAAACTGCTTTGGGTCATTAATAGCTTTGTAGTTATAAAGGAGGTTTTAAAAGGTTGTTTGATTTGTAAAAGTTTGAATGCAAGAATTATAAAAAAATAATCAAAATGCATATGCAGCTTTTAGAAGAAACCGAGAGACTATTTGCATTGACCATTGTGGACCGTTCTTAGTTAAGGACAGAAATAAACAAAACTAAGGTATACTGTACGTACTGGTCGTATCTGCTTCTGGTCTACAGCAATCAATCTTGTATGTCGGCTGATTGATAAAAGCTCCTTTCTCAGGGCATTACAAATGCATATTTCTGAGTACGGTTTCCCTTCCCTGATAGTTAGTGATAATGGAAGGCCGATAGTGGCGGGAGTAGAGCAAACCATCTCCTATCTATATGATGTAGAAACTATAGACTTCTTAAAATCACACAATATCAAGCCTTTAAAATTTCATCTTTCCCTGCTAATGCACATAAATTAGGTGGGGCTGTTGAAACAATGGTTAAGCAAGTAAAAAGGATACATTTACCTAGAGCCTTCGAAATAACTTTTTGGATGATAATGATTTTCAATTCTTAATTGCCGAGTCTAAAATGCTCGTAAATAAAAGACCAATCTCCTTTACAAATGACTTCAGAAGTGGTAGTGAATGGGGTATGAAGTACCTTGTGTGAGTATAATTCCAGAGATAATTCCTGAGCTGAATTCTTCAGTTCAGGACGGCTCTTGGGGTGGTTCAGATGATGTATACTACAATAATCAAGAGGTAGTTTTATCTCGTTTCCGCAAGCTTAAAGTGAAAGCTAATTTATCAAGATGAATTTACTGCTTAGTTCAGTCGAGCAACGGATAGGAAAAACTGGTAAATTAAGAAATCTCATACTGAATTAAGGGTCGGAGATTTGGCGAGTATAAAAACAGATTTTTCGAAGCCTCCTGCTTAGCCACCAGGTATCATTGTGCTGATTGAAAAGAATGACCTGGAGAAAGTGTGGGGCCGTTCAAAAATTCCGTAATACTTTTTTTGACCACCCTCTCCCCTTGTCACGCCTCACAACACATGTCCAGACGCTTCCCGCCCTAGAAAATTGTGTAACATCAGCTGGTACTCCCCCTGAATTACTATATTTCCTTTTTTTAATGCAATAACATATTAAAGTCTAGCCTAATACCTCGAAATTATTACCTTTAGGTTTTACTTAATACTTTTTTGTTCTGATACTAAAGAATCGCAGATAAATTTGAAATGAAAATGTTCTCTTATACCATGTTTAGAAGAGGATTCATTTAATTTGTGATATTTTTCTGTCATATGCATAAGGTAGAGAATGTCGGAGCACAGAAAGGGGATGAGTTTGTGATATCATTCTATGTCACGTAATACGTACATACAGTCGAAAATGTTGAAGTACAAACAAGGGTTGAGTTTGTGATATTTGTTAAACCTGTAATTATGCAAAATATAATTAAATACCATATTCTCAGTATTACTAATATATAATGTCTATTGCAGAATCTTTACTATCTCTTTTGTCCTTCTACATCCACATCTTTTCAAGAGAAACAAAGGAAAAAATCTGAAAATGTTGTGTAAATTATGGTTGCCCTCCCCTCCCCCCACTGTCACTCTCATAACACTTCACCATACCCCATTCCCGCCCCTAAGGCGTTACGTAATTTTTGAGCGGCCCCTATCCAGCGCGTAGGTGCGTAAAACCAATGGGGAAATTGTTAGAAGACACTTTGATAATCTGATATTCTTAACAGATACTTCCTTCATCGTTAATGAGAACTAAGTTTCTCCTGAATCTGTTCCCGAAACCAGTTCAGTTTCCTACCAGTGTGAGAGATCAGCAGCTCGTAAGTTTCGAAAATTGAGCAACATCAGGTTCAATATGTAATAGTAGTGTTGCATAATTTTTGTAGTTAATGTTTATATCTATTTTTGTTTCACAATTCAAAGAATTGCTCACCCGGTCCTGCCAGTGTATAAAAATATTTATGCAAATGTAACTTTTTTTTTAATCTGAATCTCCAACGATAATTTAAATTAAAAATCATATTTAGTTAAGTAAACCCTTGCATTTGTATGTACAGTACATGGACTAAAATGTCTCCATGATCATTAATTGACATACGTCAGACCTGACAAGAAAGTGCAACACGACGGGTAGGCTGCTGTTCCGAGAAACTTTGGAGATGGTATTTGGCTGGTCGGGTGTTCAGGATCTTATTTATGAACACGGTTGTTGATGGATTGTTTCCCGGAGGCACTGATGTATTAATGCGGCTGAAGGGACGTCTTTTCAAGTCACGGATGTTCGGTTCGTAAGGTGTACGAAATTGAACTTGAGCAAATAAGCGCGTCGTGTGGTGGTCCAGGTGAAGGATAATTCATGGTGGAGGAAGACGGCGAGGGTTCCAAGATTTTCGCTGCTGGCGGCCTAAATAAGGTGAGTTCATGTAATTCATGTAATGCAGATCCAAGGGTGTTACGTGCACAAAGTTGGCGAAAGTGAATTCTGCACTTAACGGTTGATGAGGCAAGGCCCTTTATATATTTATCTTCGAGCTGTAGTGAAGTGATTAACTTATTCAAAGTGTGAATTTCGTTTGAGTTGTAAGTTTTTTAGTCTGATACACTCTTCTGAGATTTAGAGTAAATCAGATTTGGAGGCTGCAAAGACATGTCTCCCTACAAGCTAGCACTTTTTTCCGTAGGTTGAAGTTTCGTTGAAAGGGGTGGAAGGAACCTTGAGTGAAAAGAGGTAGAGCGCTATCATCTTGGAACTACCGGAACATTTTCAGTAATTTAGAATTAGTTTTTGATTACTTAGTTTTAAGGAGCTATAGCCTTCTATAAGTATATAGCCTTCTATAAGTACAGTCTGAAAACTTTTTGTAAAAGATATTTCATTTTTATTCACTGTCACCTCGTAATTAGTCTATCTTTCCATCCCTGCATTACCATGTAATCAATTTTAGCGAATGGTGCCCCATGTGGGGCTTGATTCAGCTCTGGCCTCTCCGCATCATTCTTCCCTGGACGCCGCCCCCCACCCCCCTTAGGTTTTCTTGGCGTATTTGGTTTAACCTGGCAGCTAATCCATTGTTCTTGTTGATTTAACCTTGTTATTGCTGCTTCCCTGATTGTCTACTGGTGGTGGTAGCTTATTTACATTAATTTTGGTCAATTTGAAATTTTATTGCCGAAAGCCTTTTTCAATTACGTCTGCTAGTGAGTTACAGAAACTTGATTCTGTTCAAGAATCCTCGCTGCTCATATCTTTAAGGGAGTCTGATGATGGCTGTCAAGTGTTGGTTAGTATTCTGATGATGGCTGTCAAGTGTTGGTTAGTATTCTGATGATGGCTGTCAAGTGTTGGTTAGTATTCTGATGATGGCTGTCAAGTGTTGGTCAGTATTCTGATGATGGCTGTCAAGTGTTGGTTAGTATTCTGATGATGGCTGTCAAGTGTTGGTTAGTATTCTGATGATGGCTGTCAAGTGTTGGTTAGTATCCAAAGTGGGAAGAGACGGTCTGTAACGAAGACTAAAGAGTATTGAGAAGGGTGCACTGGGTATTATTGAATGTGAATTTTATCTTAAGTTAAATTCTCTCGATGAGAAGATAAATATTTATAAACTTTATTAGCTTCATTCTAGACTTGGGAGTTCGGCTCGGTATCGCCAACAGGGGAAAATTGACGAAAAGGACTCTGACGGTATAAGGTTGGCAATTAAACAGTTGTCTAGGGAAGTGACTTGCTTGTCTAAGTCGGCTATAGCAGCAACACCACCTACTCTTTCCAGATTGGAGGAAGTTCTTATTATAAAATAACTTTGCCTAGCATAGAATTGCCTTATTTTGAGAGTCATCCCGCATCTTATCATAAATTTGTTTATTTTGAAAGTCTTAATAAATACGATCTTTCCCCGGTCGGGAAGTTTCTTATCTCTCAAAACGGCTAACAGGGCCCGCAAAGAAATGGACTGATTCCCTTGCTTTGAAGGATCTGAGTTATGAATCGTTATGAAACTACTCAATGAAGCGTTTAGTTTTAAGCTTAGTCAACAATACTCGGTAATTAATGTTTGAGTAACTTGAATCTTGATCCTAATGCTATGCATGGCTATCAGTGGATAGGTGAAGCCCGTGTCTTAGAGGAACAGGTTCAATCGTTAGAAGAAAATGGTTTGTTCAGTATTTTATCTCGGAAAGACTGTGATGGATTTAAAAGTCACATTATCTCTATTGCAGAAAGAAATTTTGGACAACCTATTTGAAGCAAATAATATATGTATGACCCTTCAGTCCAACCTATCTAAGAAAGCTAAAGGAAATTTGGCTAAAATAGTGGTTATTAACGTGGTGGGGAGGGGGGCTGTCCTCCCAGGGGGCTGTCCTCCCAGGGGGCGCCAGCAATTCCCAGGGAGGGGCGCGAGCCCTACGGAAAAATGAAAAATTCTCTATATTAATTATTCTCTAACATTCAACCAGCATTCAAGATATAGTAGCCAAAAAGCAGTGTCAAATATCTCACTAATTAATTCCCAAAAGAATAAAAACCCCTTTGCTTGCTTTTTCATTTTCATTTAAATCTGGGAGGGAACTGTACTATTGGATGCAAGGGGGCCGTGGAGGGAAGGACCAACTCTTAGAGGGGGCGTGGTAACAAAAAGACAAGAACCACTGGGCTAAACAATCTTTTAATGCTGTATCAGTCTCGGTTACTTCAGAGATTCCTCAAAGTCGTTGAGCGCTAGTTCAAAATTAAAGGTAACCTGTCCATTGTATGCCCCTGATAATATGATTTCGAATGAGCACAGACTGAGTGGATGTACGAAATACTCCGATCCTAGTAGTAAATGTGAGAACCTTAAATCTAGTGGGGGCTGTTATAAATGTGGTTTAACTTCTCATAATGCCAAAAATTGTATTAAATTTAATGGGTCATGTACGGAATGTCATCTTGCGCATGTCTTATTTATGCCTTGGTTCAGCTAATAAGGATGATAATTGGAAAGGTAGTAAGGTTAAATAAGGTTAAAGACGAATTAGTCTCTAGTTCAAAAAAGGCTAATGTTCCTAAACGTTCTGATACCAAAATGGTTAAAACTACCACGAATGGAATGACGACGATGTCTGCAGGCTTAGAGGCATTTAATGATGCAATTCTACTCACTGGTACCGTACATGTTGAGAATTCAGGTCGTAAAATATCATGGAGGGTGTTTAAAGATCTTGGTTCCCAAACTCCCTTTATAAAAGGGTCTCCGTAAGACATCCCTAATTGTTCAGTCATTAATAAACTGAATCTCAAGATTCAAGGGATTAATTCGGTCAAGAATTGCGATACATACATTTTTGAGTTTCCCGTTCATGCTCCTGGCCAGGGAAAGCAAATATTGAGGACACTTTGTGTAAACCAGTGGTTCTTGAACTTGGGGTAATTACCCCCGTGGGGGTAATGAAGCCGTTTCTTGGGGGTAATGAGGCACTTTACAAAAGTAATAGTTCTTTGGAGTAAAATTCAGTAAATTTATAATTAATAAATTAATAAGTAATACAGAAGTAACTCTAAAATCTATGATCTTTATTCCTTAAGACTTGAGTAAAAGTAAAGTCAAGTTCTTACATATAAAATGTATTGGAATTTAAGCGTTCCAATATTTTTCTTGCTTTATATTATAACTTCACATAACTGAAGAGGATTGGGGTATAGGGGTAATGGTGACCTATCACATCACTGCCGGGAGTAACGATACCAAAAAATTTGACAACCAATTTATTCCATTTTTTTTTTTTTTTTTTTACCTGGATTGAAGAAAGCAGTAGACGCCTCAGTTGATAAGGGTCATACCCTGGTAGATCAGCATATAGATTCTGATGCCATAGATGATTTTGTAATCTTGCTTGGTAGTGATCAAAGTCATATTTTTCCACGGACACAGAAAAAGACTTCGGTTAAAATTGTAAATGTCCCTCTGCTCTTTACGAAATTCTGTCGGGTATAATGCTTTCTGGAAGTCTTTCGTTGGTTTTAGAGAACATTAATTTGCTATACATTTCTTTTGATGGTAATTGTAATTCTGAGGGTGGTACTCAATGACTAACAGTTTATAGTAACGTCAGTTGTTTGCTCGAAGAGAAGGCACTTTTAGATGACCAGAAGATTCAGACTGCGACTGAAGAAATCCTCGAATCAGTTATTTACTTCCTTTTTGGACACTCATCACGGCCATAGAGAATGTTTTGACAAACGAAAATAGTAAATTAATTGATAACAATCTTAGTAATTTCCGGAGAGATCCTAAGACAGGTAGGTTAGTTTTACCTGTTATATGGAAAAAGGAATTAGAACATTTAATGTCTCCCGACTAGAATCTCGCACGGTCAGTTCTTAATTCTCTAAAGAAGAAATTTTCGCCTGAGAAGTTAAATGAATAGGGTGCAGTTATACAGATCCAATTTGAAAATGGAGTAATTGAGCGAATTACAGATCTCCCCTCTTACAAAAAGAAGAATCCATAGGTGTTATTTCTAGCTCTTAATGCTGTTTTTCGGAAGAACTCGAACGCGACGAAGTTTAGGGTTGTCTTTCTATCGAACTTCGAGAAAGGAAGAATGAGAAAATTTATCTTTGTCATAATCAGTGCTCCATGGCTGGAGCTAATGTGAATAATGAAATGCAGATTTCAACACTACTGCTTAGGTTTGACAAATATTGACTGACTTAACAACTTGAAAAAAGCCTTTTTATTTCACAGCTTTTGCTTAGAGAGGAAGATACAAGAGTTAATTTTTCTGTGGTTTAATGATGTTTTTAAGAAAGATTTTTCAATCATTGGCCGTTTGGAATGAGATACTCTCCTTTTTTGTTAATGGTAGCACGCTATTACATATTGGTCTATAGTGTATCTGATGATGATAATGAGACGCTTATTAGAAAATGATCAATGTATAACATTGCGTACATGGATACTTAGGCATAACTTCAAATGCGGAAAATGTTTTGTTTAAGGCATTACATGTTTGGGTATCGACGTTCCGAGATTTTGGATTCGAATTACAACTGTTTTTTACGAATTCTGTTCCCTTGAGAGAACAATTGAATGATAAATTTGAGCACTGCACTGTAAATGAATAAAAAATTTTGGGGTCTAATTTGGAATACAGAGATATGCAATTAAAACTCGGACACTTGACTTGAACCCTAAAGCTGATACGAGAAGGCTAATTTTGAGTACTCTTCATCCTACTGTGATTCCTTTGGGTCCTCAATACCAGTTTTGAACTGAAGCAAATTATTTGCATTCCTTGCAGTCTGACGGGGATATAGGATGGGATACGCCGTTAAGCACCGAGTTGTTGAAAGAATGGTCAGAGAAAGCTAGACAGGTTAACAAGAGCACGGAAATTGTACTACCTCTTTCCGTCGGTGATCGTTCTAATGAGTATAATTTGTTAGTCTACGCGGACGCATTACGTGAAGAGTTAGAAGGTTGTGCTTTATATTTGGGGGCTGTCAGTTCAGCAGACACCAGGCTGATTTTAGCGAAGAATTCTGTGCTTTGTAAGAATTTCAGAACTAAGTCTATTCCGGTACTGGAATTGATATCTGTACATTTAGGAGTAAGTACGGCCGTAGATGTAGTTGAACAGCTAATTAATAATGATGTTCCTATTCAGAATTTCAGCTTCTTAATATCTATTGCTTCAGTCTATGATTGCCCTGAACTGGATTACGTCTAGTGATTTTGAGTTTGGCAAAATAGATAGGAAGCAAATGATGGTTAACAATAGGCTGTATGATATTTCGAATCTTTGTTCTTAGCGAACAGTAATTTTCGACTATATAGGGTCATGAAAAGCCTATTGATATCTTACTCGATGTGTTTCAGATAAAATGTTTCGTAGCACGTTCTTTTTAACAGGTCCAAAATTTCTCGATTCTCCGTCAGGGTACAGTGATTGTTTCTCGTCCTGGTGCAAAGACTTCTTCCTTAGGCTCTTCTGTTTGGACAAATTTAGTTTTGAACTCTGAATCACTTATACCGGTAAACTAGTTTTCGTCCTTTAGTAAAACGGTCAACGTTTTGAGTATTGGCTTTCCTCTTTGTTGCCGAGTTGAAACGAAGGTTAAAACTGACAAGAAATATACCTGAGAAAACCTCGGACGAACAGAATGAAACTGGTCGTAGCACAATTCATCTTAATAGTACATGCACAAAAAGCAGTTTATGGCTACAGATAGTTGTTAAAAACCCTTACATCGCAGTTAAATTTATTTCTTGATGAAAATGGACTTATTCGGGTACAAAGTAAGTGAAGTAAATTAAAAGCCTCTTAACAATGGACGGTGTTCAATACTGTTGGGTAAAAATTATCCTGTGGCTAGGAGTATGATTTGGGAGACCCAAATAAAACTGCGACACGCTGGAATTGACAAGACTTTAGGTCTACTAAGGAAACGCCTTTGGGTCATTAATATTAAGCTTTGTAGTTGTAATGAAGGTTTTAAAAGGTTGTTTGATATGTAAAAGTTTGAATGCAAGAATGTTAATAATAAAAATTAATAAAAATGCATATGCAGATTTTAGAATAAACAGAGACTATTCCGTTGAGGAATATTTGCATCGACCATTGTGGACCTTTCTTAGTTAAGGTCAGAAATAAACAAAACTGAGGTATATGTACTGGTCATAGGTGCTTCTGGTCTACAGCAATCAATCTTGTTGTATGTCGGCTGATTGATAAAAGCTCCTTTCTCAGGGCATTGCAAATGCATATTTTTGAGTACGGTTTCCCTTCCCTGATAGTTAGTGATAATGGAAGGCCGTTAGTGGCGGGAGCAGAGCAAACCATCTCCTATCTAAATGATGTAGAAACCATAGACTTCTTAAAATCACACAAAGTCTATAAAGTCTTTAAAATTTCATAATTCTCTAATGCACATAAATTAGGTGGGGCTGTTGAAACAAAGGTTAAGCAAGTAAAAAGGATATAGTTACCTCGAGCCTTCGAAATAACATTATGGATCATAATGATTTTCAATTCTTAATTACTGTGGCTAAAGTGCTCGTAAATAAAAGACCAATCTCTTTAACAAATGCTCTAAAATTAAATTTTCACAACAGCGTGCCTGTCCCTTTGACTCCAGAAGGGGTATGAAGTCCCTTGTGTGAGTATAACTCCTGAGCTGAATTCTTCTGACCAGGACGACTCTTGGGGTGGTTCAGATGATATATACTGCAATAATCAAGAGGTGGTTTTATCTCGTTTCCGCAAGCTTAAGAAAGTGAAAGCTAATTTAGAAAAAATTTATCAGGGTAAATTTACTACCACATTGTTCAGTCGAGCAACGGGTAGGAAAAACTGGTATATTGAGAAATCTCATACTGAATTAAGGGTTGGAGATTTGGTGAGTATAAAAACAGATTTTTCGAAGCCGCCTGCTTACCCGCCAGGTATCATTGAGCAAATTGAAAAGAATGACCTGGAGAAAGTATGGGGCCGTTCAAAAATTACGTAACACTTTTTTTGACCACCCCCCGCCCTTGTCACGCCTCACAACACATGTCCAGACGCTTCCCGACCTAGAAAATTAAGTAACATCAGCTGGTATTCCCCCTGAATTAGTATGTTTCCTTTTCTTAATGCAATAATATATTAAAGTCTCGCCTAATACCTCGAGATTATTTCCTTTAGGTTTTTCTTAATGCTTTTATGTTATGATACTAAAGAATCGCAGATAAATTTGAAATGAAAATGTTCTCTTATACCATGTTTAGAAGAGGATTGATTTAATTTGTGATATTTTTCTAAGTCATATTTATGCACAAAGTAGAGAATGTCGGAGCTCAGAAAAGGGATGAGTTTGTGATATTTTTTAAACATATGATTATGCACAAAAAATAAAAAATTAAATGCCATATTCTCAATACTACCAAAATATAATAAGTGTATTGCAGAATCTTTCCTATCTCTCTTTAACTTCTACATTAACATCTTTCCAAAACAAAGGAAAAAAATCTGAAAATGTTATATAATTTATGGTTGCCCTCCCCTCCCCCCAATGTCACACTCAACACTACATATACCCCCATCCCCCTAAGGCGTTGCGTAAATTTGAGCGGCCCCTATCCAGCGCTTAGTTGCGTAAAACCGATGGAGAAATTGTAAGAAGACACTTTGGTAATCTGATACTTCCTTCAACGGTGATGATAACGCAGTTTCTCCTGAATCTGTTCCTGAAACCAGTTCAGTTTCCTACCAGTGAGAGAGATCAGCAGCTCGTATTATTATTATTATTAAAATAGTTTAACCAGACCACTGAGCTGACCATCAGCTCTCATGGGGCTGGCCCGAAGGATTAGGATTGAATGACAAGTCTAGGCTAGAAGCCTAGCACTGGGACATAATAGGTCACTTGTCAATGATGATGAACGAAAATGAAAATGAAATTAAAAGCTGTAAAAAGGCAGACGCTTTCATACAGGAACACATTCGCACAATAAATACATTTAAACTCATGCTTCCATACATACTCACTAGAAAGGTATATCAAAATCCAAAATAAATTAGGTAAAATCATAAAATTTACTTGTTTTAAAATTCATTATACTGATTGTTTTTTTTTATATTTTTCCAATTAATTTGCAGCTTCTCATAAACATTAAAATGGGTGCTATTGAGAATGTTGAAGATTCTGACAAAATTTCTTCTATCGGTTTATTTCCAAGTTTCAAAAACTGAATAAGGCACTAATTGAGCAACATAAGGTTTAATATGTAATTATGGTGTTGTATAATTTTTCTAGTTAACGTTTGTTTATTTTTGTTTCACACTTCAAAGAATTGCTCACCCGGCCCTACCATTGTACAAAAATATTTATGCAAACTTTTTTCCTCTAATTTGAATCTCCAACTATAATTTCAATGAAATATTCATATTTAGTTAAGTAAACCCATGTATTTGTATGTACAGTACATGGACTAAAATGTCTCCATGATCATTAATTGACATACGTCAGACCTGACAAGAAAGTGGAAGACGACGGGTAGGCTGCTGTTCCGAGAAACTTTGGAGATGGTATTTGGCTGGTCGGGTGTTCAGTATCTTATTTATGAACACGGTTGTTGATGGATTGTTTCCCGGAGGCACTGATGTATTAATGCGGCCGACGGGGCGTCTTTTCAAGTCACGGATGATCGTAAGGTGTACGAAATTGAACTTGAGCAAATAAGCACGTCGTGTTGGGGGTCCGAGGTGAAGGATAATTCATGGTGGAGGAAGACGGCGAGGGTTCCAAGATCTTCGCTGCTGGCGGCCTAAATAAGGTGAGTTCATGTAATTCATGTAATGCAGATCCAAGGGTGCTACGTGCACAAAGTCGGCGAAAGTGAATTCTGCACTTAACGGTTGATGAGGCAAGGCCCTTTATATCTTTATCTTCGAGCTGTAGTGAAGTGATTAACTTATTCAGAGTGTGAATATCGTTTGAGATTTAAGTTTTTAGTCTGATACACTCTTCTGAGATTTAGAGTAAATCAGATTTGGAGGTTACAAAGGCATGTCTCCCTACAAGTTAGCACTTTTTTCTGTAGGTTGAAGTTTCGTTGAAAGGGGTGGAAGGAACCTTGAGTGAAAAGAGGTCGAGAGCTATCATCTTGGAACTACCGGAACATTTTCAGTAATTTAGAATTAGATTTTGATTACTTAGTTTTAAGGAGCTATAGCCTTCTATAAGAATATAGCCTTCTATAAGTATATAGCCTTCTATAAGTATATAGCCTTCTATAAGTATATAGCCTTCTATAAGTATATAGCCTTCTATAAGTATATAGCCTTCTATAAGTATATAGCCTTCTATAAGTATATAGCCTTCTATAAGTATATAGCCTTCTATAAGTATATAGCCTTCTATAAGTATATAGCCTTCTATAAGTATATAGCCTTCTATAAGTACAGTCTGAAAACTTTTTGTAAAAGATATTTCATTTTTATTCAGTGTCACCTCGTAATTAGTCGATCTTTCCATCCCTGAATTACCATGTAATCAATTTTAGCGAATGGTGCCCAACGTGGGGCTTGATTCAGTCCTGGCCTCTCCACATCATTCTTCCCTGGACGCCTCCCCCCCCCCCTTAGGTTTTCTTGGCGTATTTGATTTAACCTGGCAGCTAATCCATTGTTCTTGTTGATTTAACCGTGTTATTGCTGCTTCCCTGATTGTCTACTGGTGGTGGTAGCTTATTTACATTAATTTTGGTCAATTTGAAATTTTATTGCCGAAAGCCTTTTTCAATTACGTCTGCTAGTGAGTTGCAGAAACTTGATTCTGTTCAAGAATCCTCGCTGCTCATATCTTTAAGGGAGTCTGATGATGACTGTCAAGTGTTGGTTAGTATTCTGATGATGGCTGTCAAGTGTTGGTTAGTATTCTGATGATGGCTGTCAAGTGTTGGTTAGTATTCTGATGATGGCTGTCAGGTGTTGGTTAGTATTCTGATGATGGCTGTCAAGTGTTGGTTAGTATTCTGATGATGGCTGTCAAGTGTTGGTTAGTATTCTGATGATGGCTGTCAAGTGTTGGTTAGTATTCTGATGATGGCTGTCAAGTGTTGGTTAGTATTCTGATGATGGCTGTCAAGTGTTGGTTAGTATTCTGATGATGGCTGTCAAGTGTTGGTTAGTATTCTGATGATGGCTGTCAAGTGTTGGTTAGTATTCTGATGATGGCTGTCAAGTGTTGGTAAGTATTCTGATGATGGCTGTCAAGTGTTGGTAAGTATTCTGATGATGGCTATCAAGTGTTGGTTAATATTCTGATGATGGCTGTCAAGTGTTGGTTAGTATTCTGATGATGGCTGTCAAGTGTTGGTTAGTATTCTGATGATGGCTGTCAAGTGTTGGTTAGTATTCTGATGATGGCTGTCAAGTGTTGGTTAGTATTCTGATGATGGCTGTCAGGTGTTGGTTAGTATTCTGATGACGGCTGCCAAGTGTTGGTTAGTATTCTGATGATGGCTGTCAGGTGTTGGTTAGTATTCTGATGGCTGTCAAGTGTTGGTTAGTATTCTGATGATGGCTGTCAAGTGTTGGTTAGTATTCTGATGATGGCTGTCAAGTGTTGGTTAGTATTCTGATGATGGCTGTCAAGTGTTGGTTAGTATTCTGATGATGGCTGTCAAGTGTTGGTTAGTATTCTGATGATGGCTGTCAAGTCTTGGTTAGTATTCTGATGATGGCTGTCAAGTGTTGGTTAGTATTCTGATGATGGCTGTCAAGTGTTGGTTAGTATTCTGATGATGGCTGTCAAGTGTTGGTTAGTATTCTGATGATGGCTGTCAGGTGTTGGTTAGTATTCTGATGATGGCTGTCAGGTGTTGGTTAGTATTCTGATGATGGCTTTCAAGTGTTGGTTAGTATTCTGATGATGGCTGTCAGGTGTTGGTTAGTATTCTGATGATGGCTGTCAAGCGTTGGTTAGTATTCTGATGATGGCTGTCAAGCGTTGGTTAGTATTCTGATGATGGCTGTCAAGCGTTGGTTAGTATTCTGATGATGTCTGTCAAGTGTTGGTTAGTATTCTGATGATGGCTGTCAAGTGTTGGTTAGTATTCTGATGATGGCTGTCAAGTGTTGGTTAGTATTCTGATGATGGCTGTCAAGTGTTGGTAAGTATTCTGATGATGGCTGTCAAGTGTTGGTTAGTATTCTGATGATGGCTGTCAAGTGTTGGTTAGTATTCTGATGATGGCTGTCAAGTGTTGGTTAGTATTCTGATGATGGCTGTCAAGTGTTGGTTAGTATTCTGATGATGGCTGTCAAGTGTTGGTTAGTATTCTGATGATGGCTGTCAAGTGTTGGTTAGTATTCTGATGATGGCTGTCAGGTGTTGGTTAGTATTCTGATGATGGCTGTCAGGTGTTGGTTAGTATTCTGATGATGGCTGTCAAGTGTTGGTTAGTATTCTGATGATGGCTGTCAAGTGTTGGTTAGTATTCTGATGATGGCTGTCAAGTGTTGGTTAGTATTCTGATGATGGCTGTCAAGTGTTGGTTAGTATTCTGATGATGGTTGTCAGGTGTTGGTTAGTATTCTGATGATGGTTGTCAGGTGTTGGTTAGTATTCTGATGATGGCTGTCAGGTGTTGGTTAGTATTCTGGTGATGGCTGTCAAGTGTTGGTTAGTATTCTGGTGATGGCTGTCAAGTGTTGGTTAGTATTCTGATGATGGCTGTCAAGTGTTGGTTAGTATTCTGATGATGGCTGTCAAGTGTTGGTTAGTATTCTGATGATGGCTGTCAAGTGTTGGTTAGTATCCAAAGGGGAAAGAGACGGTCTGTAACGAAGACTAAAGAGTATTGAGAAGGGTGCACTGGGTATTATTGAATGTGAATTTTATCCTAAGTTAAATTCTCTCGATGAGAAGATAAATATTTATAAACTTTATAAGCTTCATTCTAGACTTGGGAGTTCGGCTCGGTATCGCCAACAGGCGAAAATTGACGAAAAGGACTCTGACGGTATAAGGTTGGCAATTAAACGGTTGTCTAGGGAAGTGACTTGCTTGTCTAAGTCGGCTATAGCAGCAACACCACCTACTCTTTCCAGATCGGAGGAAGTTATTATAAAATAACTTTGCCTAGCATAGAATTGCCTTATTTTGAGAGTCATCCCGCATCTTATCATTAATTTGTTTATTTTGAAAGTCTTAATAAATACGATCTTTCCCCGGTCGGGAAGTTTCTTATCTCTCAAAACGGCTAACAGGGCCCGCAAAGAAATGGACCGATTCCCTTGCTTTGAAGGATCTGAGTTATGAATCGTTATGAAACTACTCAATGAAGCGTTTAGTTTTAAGCTTAGTCAACAATACTCGGTAATTAATGTTTGAGTAACTTGAATCTTGATCCTAATGCTATGCATGGCTATCAGTGGATAGGTGAAGCCCGTGTCTTAGAGGAACAGGTTCAATCGTTAGAAAAAAATGGTTTGTTCAGTATTTTATCTCTGAAAGACTGTGTGATGGATTTAAGTCACATTATCTCTATTGCAGAAAGAAATTTTGGACAACCTATTTGAAGCAAATAATATATGTATGACCCTTCAGTCCAACCTATCTAAGAAAGCTAAAGGAAATTTGGCTAAAATAGTGGTTATTAACGTGGTGGGGAGGGGGGCTGTCCTCCCAGGGGGCTGTCCTCCCAGGGGGCGCCAGCAATTCCCAGAGAGGGGCGCGAGCCCTACGGAAAAATGAAAAATTCTCTATATTAATTATTCTCTAACATTCAACCAGCATTCAAGATATAGTAGCCAAAAAGCAGTGTCAAATATCTCACTAATTAATTCCCAAAAGAATAAAAACACCTTTGCTTGCTTTTTCATTTTCCTTTAAATCTGGGAGGGAACTGTACTATTGGATGCAAGGGGGCCGTGGAGGGAAGGACCAACTCTTAGAGGGGGCGTGGTAACAAAAAGACAAGAACCACTGGGCTAAACAATCTATTAGTGCTGTATCAGTCTCGGTTACTTCAGAGATTCCTCAAAGTCGTTGAGCGCTAGTTCAAAATTAAAGGTAACCTGTCCATTGTATGCCCATGGTAATGTGATTTCGAATGAGCACAGACTGAGTGGATGTACGAAATACTCCGATCCTAGTAGTAAATGTGAGAACCTTAAATCTAGTGGGGGCTGTTATAAATGTGGTTTAACTTTTCATAATGCCAAAAGTTATATTAAATTTAATGGATCATGTACGGAATGTCATCTCTCACATGTCTTATTTATGCCTTGGTTCATCTAATAAGGATGATAATTGGAAAGGTTGAATTGTTAAATAAGGTTAAAGACGAATTAGTCACAAGTTCAAAAAAAGCTAATGTTCCTAAACGTTCTGATACCAAAATAGTTAAAACTACCACTAATGGGAAGTTGACGATGTTTGCAGGCTTAGAGGCATTTAATGATGCTATTCTACCATTGGTACTGTACATGCTGAGAATTCAGGTCGTAAAATAACATGGAGAGTGTTTAAAGCTCTTGGTTCCCGAACTCCCTTAATAAAAGGGTCTCCGAAGGACATCCCTAATTGTTCATTGAGAAAGTGAATCTCAAGATTCGAGGGATTAATTCGGTCAAGAATTACGATACATACATTTTTGAGTTTCCCGTTCATGTTCCTGACCAGGGAAAGCAAATATTGAGGGCACTTTGTGTAAACCAGTGGTTCTCAAACTGGGGATTATTACCCCCGTGGGGGTTATGAAGCCGTTTCTTGGGGGTAACGAGGCACTTTCGAAAAGCAATAGTTCTTTGGAGTAAAATTCAGTAAATTTATAATTACTAATAAATTATTAAATTAAGTAATACAGAAGTAACTCTAAAATCTACAATCTTTATTCCTTAAGACTTGAATAAAATTAAAGTTAGAAAATTTCTTACATATAAAATGCATTAGAATTTAAGCGTTCCAATATTTTTTTCTTTACATTATAACTCCACATAACTGAAGAGGAATGGGGTATAGGGGTGTGGAATGGGGTATAGGGGTAATGGTGACCTATCACACCACTGCCGGGAGTAACGATACCACAAAATTTGACAACCAAATTATTCAATTTTTTTTCTTCCCGGGATTAAAGAAATTAGTAGACGCCTCAGTTGATAAGGGGCATACCCTGGCAGATCAGCATATAGATTCTGATGCCATAGACGATTTTGTAATCTTACTTGGTAGCGATCAGTCATATTTTTCCACTAACACTGAAAAATATTTCAGTTAAAATTGTAAATGTCCCTCTACCCTTTGCGAAATTCTGCCCGGCATAATAATGCTTTCTGGAAGTCTTTCGTTGTTTTTAGAGAACACTAATTTGCTATACATTCCTTTTGATGGTAACTGTACTTCTGAGGGTGGTACTCAATGACTAAGTAAGTATACCTTAGTTTATAACCAGACCACTGAGCTGATTAACAGCTCTCCTAGAGAGGGCTGACCCGAAGGATTAAATTTATTTTACGTGGCTAAGAACCAATTGGTTACCTAGCAACGGGACCTGCAGCTTATTGTGGAATCCGAACCACATTATAGCGAGAAATGAATATCTATCACTAGAAATAAATTCCTCTTATTCTTCATTGGTCGGTCGGAGATTCGAACTCGCAGCCAGCAGAGTGCTAGCTGGGAACGGAACCCACTTGTCCAACGAGGAACTACTCAATGACTAACAGTTTATAGTAACGTCAGTTCTTTGCTCGAAGAGAAGGCACTTTTGGATGACCAGAGGACCCAGACTGCGACTGAAGAAATCCTCGAATCAGTACTGTACTTCATTCCTTTTTGGATGTTTATCACGACCATAGGGAATCTGTTTTGACAAACGGAAATAGTAAATTAATTGATAACAATCTTTTCCGAAGGGATCCTAAGACAGGTAGGTTAGTTTTACCTGTTATATGGAAAAAGGAATTAGAACATTTAATGTCTCCCGACTAGAATCTGGCACGGTCAGTTCTTAATTCTCTAAAGACGTTGTTTTCACCTGAGAGGTTAAATGAATACGGTGCAGTTATACAGAACCAATTTGAAAATGGAGTAATTGAGCGAATTGCAGATCTCCCCTCATACAAAATGAAGAATCCAGAGTTATTATTTCTAGCTCTTAATGCTGTTTTTCGAACTTAAGCGAAAGGAAGAATGAGAAATATCTTTGTCATAATCAGTGCTCCATGGCTGGAGCTAAGGTGAATAATAAAATGCAGATTTCAACACTACTGCTCAGATTTGACAAATATTGACTGACTTAACGACTTGAAAAAAAGCCTTTTTATTTTATAGCTTTTGCTTAGAAAGGAAGATATAAAAAAGTTAATTTTTCTGTGGTTTCACGATATTTCTTAAGAACGATTTTTCAGTCATTGGTTGTCGTTTCCGAAGAGTGCCTTTTGGAATGATACTCTCCTTTTTTGTTAATGGTAGCCCTCTATTACATATTGGTTCATAGTGTATCTGATGATGATGATGAGACACGTATTAGAAAACGGTCATTGTATAACGTTGAGTACATGGGTACTTAGGCATAACTTCAGATGCGGAAAATGTTTAAGGCATTAAATGTTTCTGTATCGACGTTCCGAGATTTTGGATTCGAATTACAACTTGTTTTTTACGAATTCTGTTCCCTTGAGAGAACGATTGAATGATAAATTTGAGCACTGCACTGAATCTGAATCAAAATTTTTTGGGCTAATTTGGGATAGAGAGATATGCAATTAAAACTCGGACACTTGACTTGAACCCTAAAGCTGATACAAAAAGGCTAATTTTGAGTACTCTTCATTCCATTGAATGAAGCAAACTGTTTGGCATTCATTGCAGTCTGACGAGGATATAGGATGGGATGCGCCGTTAAGGCACCGAGTTGTTGAAAGAATGGTCAAAGAAAGCCAGACAGGTTAACAAGAGCACGGAAACTGTACTACCTCGTTCCGTCGGTGATCGTTCTAATGAGTATAATTTGTTAGTCTTTGCGGACACATTAAGTGAAGAGTTAGAAGGTTGTGCTTTATATTTGGGGGCTGTCAGTTCAGCAGACACCAGGCTGATCTTAGCGAAGAATTCTGTGCTTTGTAAGAATTTAAGAACTAAGTCTATTCCGGTACTGGAATTGATATCTGTACATTTAGGAGTAAGTACGACCGTATATGTAGTTGAACAGCTAATGAATGCTGTTGTTCCTATTCAGAATTTCAGATTCGTAATATCTATTGCTTCAGAGTCTATGATTGCCCTGAATTGGATTAAGTCTAAGGATTTTGAGTTTGGCAAAATAGATAGGAAGCAAGTGATTGTTAACAATAGACTAAATTATATTTCCAATCTTTGTTCTAAGCGAAAAGTAATTTTCGACCAAATAGGGGGTGATGAAAACCCTAGTGATATCTTACTCGATGTGTTTCAGAGAAAATGCTTCATAGCACGCGCTTTTTAACTGGTCCAAAATTTGTCGGTTCTCCGTCAGAGTACAGTGATTGTTCCTCGTCCTGGTGCAAAGACTTCTTCCTTAGGCTGTTCTGTTTGGACAAATTTAAATTTGAACACTGAATCACTTACACCGTTAAGCAAGTTTTCGTCCCTTAGTAAAACGGTCAACGTTTTAAGTAATGTCTTCCTCTTTGTTGCTGAGTTGAAACTGACAAATATATCAGAGAAAACCTCAAACGAACAGAATGAAACTGCTCATAGCACAATTCACCTTAATAGTACATGCACAAAATGCTGCCTTTCCTAAAGTTTATGGCTACAGATAGTTGTTCAGAACCCTTACATCGCAGTTAAATTTATTTCTTGATGAAAGTGGACTTATTCGGTTACAAAGTAAGTCAAGTAAATTAAGTCTCTTAACGATGAGCGGTGTCCAATACTGTTGGGTTAAAATTGTCCTGTGGCTAGGAGTATAATTTGGGAGACTCATATAAAATATAAAACTGCGACAAGCTGGAATTGACAAGACTTTAAGTCTACTAAGGAAACGGCTTTGGATCATTAATAGCTTTGTAGTTATAAAGGAGGTTTTGAAAGGTTGCCCGATACGTAAAAGTTTGAATGCAAGAATAATTATTAAAATTAATCAAAATGCATATGCAGATTTTAGAAGAAATCCAGAGACTTTTCCGTTTAGGAATGTTTGCACTGACTATGGTGGACCTTTCTTAGTTAATGACAGAAATAAACAAAATTTAGGTATATGTACTGGTCATATCTGCTTCAGTGTTGTTGTATGTAGGCTGACTGATAAAAACTACTTTCTCAGGGCATTACAAATGCATATTTTTTAGTACGGTTTCCCTTCCCTAATAGTTAGTGATAATGGAAGACTGATAGCGGCTGGAGTAGAGCAAACCACCTTCTATCTAAATGATGTAGAAACTATAGACTTCTTACAATCACACAAAGTCTATAAAGTCTTTAAAATTTCATAATTCTTTGCTAATGCACATAAATTAGGTTGGGCTGCTGAAACAATGGTTAAGCAAGTAAAAAGGATATAGTTACCTCGAGCCTTCGAAATAACATTATGGATCATAATGATTTTCAATTCTTAATTACTGAGGCTAAAATGCTCGTAAATAAAAGGCCATTCTCCTTAAAAAATACTCTAAAATTAAATTTTGACAGCAGCGTGCCTGTCCCTTGACTCCAGAAGTGGTAGTGAAGGGGTATGAAGTCCCTTGTGTGAGTATAATTCCTGAGCTGAATTCTTCTGATCAGGACGACTCTTGGGGTGGTTCAGATGATATATACTGCAATAATCAAGAGGTAGCTTTATCTCGTTTCCGCAAGCTTAAGAATGTGAAAGCTAATTTAGAAAAAAATTATCAGGGTGAATTTACTACCACATTGTTCAGTCGAGCAACGGATAGGAAAACTGGTATAATAAATCTCATACTGAATTAATGGTCGGAGATTTGGTGAGTATAAAAACAGATTTTTAGAAGCCAACTCCTTAGCCGCCAGGTATCATTGTGCAAATTGAAAAGAATGACCTGGAGAAAGTATGGGGCCGTTAAAAAATTACGTAACACTTTTTTTTTACCCCCCCCCACCTTGTCTCGCCTCACAACACATGTCCAGACGCTTCCCGACCTAGAAAAATAAGTAACATCAGCTGGTACTCCCCCTGAATTAGTAGGTTTCCACTTCTTGATGCAATAATATATTAAAGTCTAGCCTAATACCTCGAAATTATTACCTTTAGGTGTTTCTTAATACTTTTATGTTATGGCGTTAAAGAATCGCAGATAAATTTGAAATGAAAATGTTCTCTTATACCATGTTTAGAAGAGGATTCATTTAATTTGTGATATTTTTCCAAGTCATATTTATGCAAAAAGTAGAGAATGTCGGAGCTCAGAAAAGGGATGAGTTTGTGATATTTTTTAAATATATGATTATGCAAAAAAAAAAAAAAAATATGCCGTATTCTCAATATTTCCAAAAGTGTATTGCAGAATCTTTACTACCTCTTTTGAGCTTCATTAATATCTTTCCAGAACAAAGGAGGAAAAACTGAAAATGTTATGTAACTTGTGGTTGCCCTCCCTTCCCCCCAATGTCACACTCATAACACTTTACCATACCCCCTTCCCCACTAAGGCGTTGCGTAATTTTTGAGCGGCCCCTATCCAGCGTTTAGGTGCGTAAAACCAATGGGGAAATTGTAAGAAGACACTTTGGTAATTGCTATTCTTAACAGATACTTTATTTAACGTTCATGAGAACAGAGTTTCTCCTGAATCTGTTCCTGAAACCAGTTCAGTTTCCTACCAGTGTGAGATCTGCTGCTCAGAAGTGTCGAGAATTGAATAAGGCATTGAATAAGGCACTAATTGAGCAACATGAGGTTTAATATGTAATTGAAGTGTTTAATTTTTCTAGTTAATGTTTGTATTTTTGTTTCACAATTCAAAAGAATGTTCATCCGGCCCTGCCATTGTACAAAAATATTTAAGCAAATATACTTTTTTATTTTGAATTTCCAACGATAATTTCAATTCATATTTAGTTAAGTAAACCCTTGTATGTCTCCGCGATCCTTGACAGGTCATTAGTTGACATACATCAGACTGACAAATAAGTGGGAAGACGTTGGCTTCTGTTATGAGAAGCTTTGAAGGAAATTCTATTTAGCTGGTCGGGTGTTCAGTATCTTATTTTTGGACATTGTTGTTGATGGATTGTTTTCCGGAGGTAGTGATGTACTAATGCAGCTGACGGGACGTCTTTTAAAGTCACGGGTGTTCGTAAGGTGTGTGAAATTGAACATGAGCAAGTAGGCACGTCGTGTGAGGGTCCGAAGTGAAGGATAATTCATGGTGGAGGAAGACGGCGAGAGTGAGTTACAAGATCGTTGCTGCAGACGGACTAACTGAAGGTGAGTTTATGTAATACAGGTCCAAGGGTGTTACGTGCACAAAGTCGGCGAAAGTTAGATGAGTGAAGGCCCTTTATAAATATATCTTCAACCTGTAGTGAAGTGATGAACTTATTGAAAGTGTGAATATCGTTTGAAATTTCTTTTTTAGTCTTAATACACTCCACTGAGATTCTGAGTAAATCTGATGCTGAGCTTGTAAAGACATAGCTCCCTATAATTTGGGAGACGCATATAAAACTGAGACACGCTGGAATTGACAAGACTTTAGGTCTACTAAGGAAACGGCTTAGGATCATTAATAGCTTTGTATTTGTTAAGAAGGTTTTGAAAGGTTGCTTGGTACGTAGAAGTTTGAATGCAAGAACTGTTAATTATTAAAATTCGTCAAAATTCATATACAGATTTCCGAGGAAACCGAGAGACTATTCTGTTGAGGAATATTTGCATCGACCATTGTGGACCTTTCTTAGTTAAGGACAGAAATAAACAAAACTCGGGTATATGAACTGGTCATATCTTCTGCTGGTCTACAGCAATCAGTCTGGTTGTATGTCGGCTGATTGATAAAAACTCCTTTCTCAGGGCATTACAAATGCATATTTCTGAGTACGGTTTCCCTTCCCTAATAGTTAGTGATAATGGAAGGCCGATAGTGGAGGGAGCAGAGCAAACCATCTCCTATCTAAATGATGTAGAAACTATAGACTTCTTAAAACCACACAATATCAAGTCTTTTAAAATTTCATCATTCTCTGCTCATGCACATAAATTAGGTGGGGCTGTTGAAACAATGGTTAAGCAAGTAAAAAGGATATAGTTACCTCGAGCATTCGAAATAACTTTTTGGATGATAATGATTTTCAATTTGTAATTGCTGTTGCTAAAATGCTCGTAAATAAATATGTCTTCTTGACAAATGCTCTAAAATTAAATTTTGACAACTGAGTGCCTGTCCCATTGACTCCGGAGGTGGGAGTGAAGGGGTATGAAGTACCTTGTGTGAGTAATTCCTGAGCTGAATTCTTCAGACGACTCTTGGAGTGTTTCAGATGATATATACTACAATAATCAAGAGGCAGTTTGATCTCGTTTCCGAAAGCTTAAGAAAGTGAAAGCTAATTCAGAAAAAAATTCAGTCGAGCAACGGATAGGAAAACTGGTATATTAAGTAATCTCATACTGAATTAAGGGTCGGAGATTTTGCGAGTATAAAAACAGATTTTTCGAAGCCGCCTGCTTAGCCGCCAGGTATAATTGCGCTAATTGAAAAGAATGACCTGGAGAAAGTGTGGGGCCGTTCAAAAATTACGTAACACTTTCTTTGGCAATTTTTGACCACCCCTTACCCCTTGTCACCCTCACAACACATGTCCAGACACCTCCCCCCTAGAAAATTGTGTAACATCAGCTGACACTCCCCCTGGATTAGTATGTTTCCTTTTTTTAAGGCAATAATATATCAAAGTCTAGCCTAATACCTCGAAATTATTACCTTTAGGTTTTCCTTATGATACTAAAGAATCACAGATAAATTTGAAATGAAAATGTTCTCTTATGCCATGTTTGGAAGAGGATTCATTTAATTTGTGATATTTTTCCAAGTCATATTTATGCACAAAGTAGAGAATGTCGGAGCTCAGAAAAGGGATGAGATTGTGATATTTTTTAAACATATGATTATGCAAAAAAAAAAAAAAAATTAAATGTCATATTCTCAATATTACCAAAATATAATAAGTGTATTGCAGAATCTTTACTATCTCTTTTTAACTTCTACATTAATATATTTCCAAAACAAAGGAAAAAAATCTGAAAATGTTATGCAACTTATGGTTGCCCTCCCCCCCCCACAGTCACACTCATAACACTTCACCATACCCCCTTCCCTCCTAAGGCGTTACGTAATTTTTGAGCGGTCCCTATCCAGCGATTAGGTGCGTAAAACCAATGGGGAAATTGTAAGAAGACACTTTGATAATCTGATATTCTTAACAGATACTTCTTTCATCGTTGATGAGAACTAAGTTTCTCCTGAATCTGTTCCTGAAACCAGTTCAGTTTCCTACCAGTGTGAGTGATCAGCTGCTCGTAAGTGTCAAGAACTGAATAAGGCACTAATTGAGCAACATAAGGTTTAATATGTAATTGTAGTGTTGCGTAATTTTTGTAGTTAATGTTTATATTTTCGTTTCACAATTCAAAGAATTGCTCACCCGGTCCTGCCAGTGTACAAAAATATTTACGCAAATATAACTTTTTTTTTTTTAATTTGAATCTCCAACGATAATTTCTATGAAATATTCATATTTAGTTAAGTAAACCCTTGTATTTGTATGTACAGTACATGGACTAAAATGTCTCCACGATCATTGGTTGACATATGTCAGACCTGACAAGAAAGTGGAAGACAACTGGTACTATTCCGAGAAACTTTGGAGATGGTATTTGGCTGGTCGGGTGTTCAGTATCTTATGAACACGGTTGTTGATGGATTAATTCCCGGAGGCACTGATGTATTAATGCGGCTGACGGGACGTCTTTTCAAGTCACGGATGTTCGAAAGGCGTAAGAAATTGAACATGAGCAAATAAGCACGTCGTGTGGCGGTCCGAGGTGAAGGAGAATTCATGGTGGAGGAAGACGGCGAGAGTTCCACGGTCTTCGCTGCTGGCGGCCTAACTAAGGTGAGTTCATGTTATTCATGTTATGCAGACCCACGGATGTTAAGTGCACAAAGTCGGCGAAAGTGAATTCTGCACTTAAGGTTGATGAGGCAAGGCCCTTTATAAATTTATCTTCAACCTGTAGCGAGGTAATTAACTAGTGTGAATATCGTTTGAGATTTAAGTTTTTTAGTCTTAACACACTTCTGAGGTTTAGAGTAAATCAGATTTTGAGCTTGCAATACATCGCTCCCTACAAGTTAGCACTTTTTTTTCGTAGGTTGAAGTTTGCCTAAAAAGGGGCGGAACCTTGAGTGAATAGAGGTCGAGAGCTATCATCTTGGAAGTACTGGGCGTTTTCAGTAATTTAGATTAACCTTTGAATACTTAATTTTAAGAAGCTACAGCCTTCTATAAGTACAGTCTGAAAGTTACTTTTTTGTCAAAGAAATTTCATTTTTATTAAATTTTCTTTTAGCCTTGTAATTAGTCTTTCCATCCTCGAATTACCATGTAATCAATTTTAGCGAAAAAAAGTGTTCACACACAAGGCAAACTATTGTCTTAAAGATGGTCACCCCAGATTGAAGTGAGTGATCCATGGAAGGAAACAAATTTTAATCTCTTACGTAGGATCCGCCTCAAGTGTGACAAGACAACTCTCACATCCTTATTCCACATGCAGCACTGGTTCTTCAAGTGCATTCATCAACTTACATAACATCTTTTCTTGCTAAAGCACTCTGAATATTTCCAGAGGTGCTGATGACCTTCCTGTTCTTGGTCTTTTGTGTTTCCTCTTGGTTTTTCTCTTTCCAGTAAGAATGAGGTGTTTGAAAACTGGCATAGGGTGTTCTAGTGGGGAACATGCTTTCATAGTAGGCTACCATTTTAGTCTATTTGGTGCTCTTCAGTTCATCGTGGGATTTTCCATGAATGAATGGAAAGGACCTCACCATTTTTTTCATGTGACTGGCCCATGGAGTGACTGTATTTTGTCTCTGAGTAGGTGGGGGGAGCCGGGGGAAGGAATTACATTTTGTCTTTTGAGAACCACAGCAACTTTCCGTTGCCACATTTATTTGAGAGAAGTTTAGTTTGCTGACCATTAGACCATTTCTAGTTTTCTATAAAAGACCACTATTGTGCCGGCTATGTCTGTCCATCCGCACTTCATTCTGTCCGCCCTCAGATCTTGAAAACTACTGAGGCTAGAGGGCTGCAAATTGGTATGTTGATCATCCACCCTCCAGTCATCAAACATACCAAATTGTAGCCCTCTAGCCTCAGCAGTTTTTATTTTATTGAAGGTTAAAGTTAGCCATAATCGTGCCTCTGGAAACGATAAATGATAGACCGCCACCGGGCCGTGGTTAAAGTTTCATGGGCCGCGGCTTATACAGCATCATACGGAGACCACCGAAAAACAGATCTATTTTCAGTGGCCCTGATTAGACTCTGTAACGGCTGTACAGAAAACTCCATAGCGCCGAAGTTTACTTGTTTTGTGGTGTCATGCCCTGGTAAAAGAAACATCTGGACCAACTCAGCTACATGCAGAAGGGTTTTGTTACCTGCTTCAGCAGATTCTCAAGAGGGAAAACTTTGCACTTTCATCACCATAGTCTCATTATAAACTAAGTTTGAACAAAATTACAGGTATAAGGAACTTATAAACGAAACTATTTAAAGGTCAACTTAACTATTTAAAGGTCAACTTAACTATTTAAAGGTCAACTTACCATATTTAAACAAATGTTCACTGAACTTTAAAAGATGTAATGTATCTCTACACAAAGTCTGTATTAGTGATTCCAAGTGATGAGTATTTTGTATATATTTAGAACACAAATGCTGGCAAGAAGAAAATGCTTCTGAATTAAATACATGGCATTTTAAAACCTATATCAATGGAATAGAAAAGCAAATGCTTTTAAGCCGATACTTTTTACCATAATAAAATGTATCGTCTTAGGTTTGCATATTAGACTTTTACAGGTCCTGGGAAGACATTTTATGCTTCAAAGTGTTGTTTGAAAAATATTAGGGGTAAATCCTTATAGTTTTACATGTAAATGATTACAAAGAATTTATATTTTAAAAACCCATCAAAATTCAACACTGCATCCTTCAATATCACAGTCAGCTACATCTGAATCTGCTAAAGTCATTTTTTGACAAAATTGTGACCTCTGTCAATAGGTGTGTTACAGCAAAATGACTTTTGTAATGGCTGCTCTTGGTTATCACTGAAAAAATGTTTCTAATGTACAGCTTATTGTCAAGTATGAATAAAAAAGTCAATACAATATCACATAGAAATATACAGTATACAAAAGTATACTTATTCTCATCATTAGTTTTAGCAGATCATGGAGATGATACCGTTATATATGTAGTGATTTCAGACTTCAGTGACTGACAAGTCTGGGATACAAAATAAGAAAGTTTAAGGGCCCTCACCATTCTCAGTTAATCTAATAACTAAGGAAAAATAACAATCCCAATAAATTCCTGCCCGTCATACAAATTAAAACTCAAACTTTGTGGCGTGGCCTGATTATGGCAGTAGTTTTGGCTGCACTTCCTTATACAGTCTTCTGTTTTTCTCGTCAGCTAAGCCTTAACACCCATGTCCCTGGGCCTAAGTTAGAAGCCTGTACAAAGAAGGTCTTCTTCAACATAACAAAGGGTGCACCTTTACTGCCAACAAAATGGCATAGTGGTGGGACACCCTTGAGTGTGTGTATTGTTAATTTCTACACGGTAATGGAAGGAAGTATATTCGAAAAATCACCACCCCACCACCTTATTCTGCTAAGTTAAGACCTTATATTAGCAGAGACACAAACAGAAGACAATCTTGAAATCTCATGGAGGACCTTGAAGAATGCTCAGCTAAGTTCACTCCTGAGAGAAACCATAACAACCTGTCTTCCTTGATGTACAAGAGCATCAAGCCTCACCAAGCTGCTATACACCTCTGTCTACAGGAAACCCATGAACCCAGCCCTTTACCTCAGTGAATGCCCAGAAAGTTGTAGAAGAGAGTGGCAGACATCTCTGTTAGGAATGCACTCTGAGCTGCTTGTCTATGAGGGGAAGATAAAGGAATTGGTGAGTCTTAGATAATTACAGTATATTCCAGTCACCATGTTGAATATCAGGTTTGGACCACCATGAACAAATGGAAGTGAGGGCAAGAAAATGAAAAAAAATATATAACAGCACCAGAAGAATGATACAAATTTTCTACAAGAGCATAATGCAAGAATACAAGGAAGAAGAAAGTGCCCTCAGAAGAATCATCACTAATAATGTGACTGTTATCTGCCCAAAAGATACAGTACCATCCAGCCCCTGCTTAAAAGAATCTAAAAGTCAGCAAGCTATTACTGAAGAGCACCCCAGAGCTCCCTGATGATGACATGAAGACAGAATTAGGTATATTTGTTTGAATGCCCTGTTCATCGATGTCGTGAAAAACTACATTGGCATGAACCATTCAGTGTGGCACGATCTATAATCGTGAACATTAACATGCCAAATCTTTTGGAAAAATAAATTACAGTAGTCCCTCGTTTACCCGTATTCATGATACCCCACCACTAAAATTACTGTAACTGTAGGGTCTGCAGCACCACAATATACTTATAAAATACATACGTTAAATGAAAATTCTAAAAACTGCATCTGCATAATTGGCAACACTTCATGGGCCAGCGAGGTAATGGTAGCCTGTTTAAAGTCATCAGCACTGACAAAGGCATTTTATTGGTGTGGTGGGCTGGGGAAGGGGTAAGAGGGTTGGGAGGGCTGGATGGGGAGAGGTAGGTAGGCTTTTTATTCTTGAGAGCTTTTGACACATCATCACACATCAGTTTATCGCTTTTCATTGGCTGAAAAAGACCCATCATCAGTACAATAATGTATGGTAGAAAGTTCTGTGGGTGAGTACCCACATGCCTGTAAAGATTGTTTTTCCCTTTAAATTGATCATAGTGATATGCATCATAACAACAACTTAGAAATTCCTACTCTCACTGGCTTCATTTGTATAGTACCGATGCATTTTGCAGCAAAGCATGCATCACTCCTTCGTTCAGTTACATGTCATTTCTTGGTAATGGCACCTTGCCCAATCTTGTGGCTTTTGTTGTGGTACTTTCACCACTGCAGGTCTTGTTGTTGCTGTGTGTGGTGCATATGGCCCCACCACCTCCTAAGAGGGCCAGGAAGATGATGACCCTCCAAAAACATCTGGAAATCATTGAGAATCAAGGCTGGGTGGCTAGTGTCCCATATCAAGGCTGAGTATGCTTTTGCATGGTCTACCTTGAAGGGTATCAAGACAATCGAGGGCAAGTAGAAGCAGCTGAAGTTAACTAAACACTCGACTTTGATCTGGTTGCCTCAGCAGAGGCTGGCTGGGGTGCACATTGTGGTGCTGAACTGAAGGCTGCTGCCATGAAGTTCTGAGGTCTGCATGGGGCTGCAAACTTTAAGGCATCTGAAGGTTGGCTGTTTCAGTTCATAATTCGACATCGGCTTTCCAACAAGAAGACTCCAGATGGAGCTTTGGATACTTCAGAGGAATTTCAACAGACGTTGAAAGACTTGATGAAAAAAGAAGTCCTTGTTTAAAGTCATATCTGCAGTTCCGACGAAAGTGGTCTATTATATCACTCCTTGCCCACTAAAACTCAGGTTGATAAGGAAAAGAATTTACCCGGTAGAAAGCTTTCCAAGCAAAGCGTGTCTGCTTTATGTGCACATGCTTCTGGAGTTGCTGAGAGCACTTGAGAAATGCAGTCCATGGTGATAATGTAGCAGAATCATCGTTCTAATTGTTCGAGTACCCTCGACAGATTCTTTACGCCCCCAACCTTCATGCACCTAAGCCCACTGTCATCCACTTCTTTGGTAACTCATTCATCTCAGAAACAAACTTATGGTTAAAAATCCAATCTCAACTGTAAAATGTTGTTTATTAAAACATTTAATATATACAGAACTGCGTTTCAATAAGGTAGGGAAGCAAGGGAACAGTTGCCATTTTACATTGATAGAATGCTTTTCCATGACTTTTGGAAATTTCCAATATGTGGCAAGGGCTTGGATAAATGAAGGATTAATGTAATCAACTCCGTAACAATCTTCAACTGTGTGGCAGAATGCTGCCACCTCTGCTCCAGTAACCCTGCATATAAAGGAAAAGAAGCAATAATGAACATGCTGAGAGAAGCAGAGTTCCTTCCAACCTGCATCCACAGAAATCATGAAAACTGACAAGCACCAAATGCAGCAGTCCCCCTCTACTTAGGACCACTTTGACATGGTGAGGGGCTCTTGAACACCAGGAATTTGTTCCTGGGTTTGATTCCAAAAGTCCCATAAATCCTATATTTCTTTGGATTAATTTTTGTGGAATTTTCCACTTTTGCTAAAATTTATTGGATCTGATAAATAGGAAAAGATATCATAGCTCGGAATGGGTTTATATCACAAGCTAAATGGTGGGAACTGTGGTAGGACCATCAACTGCCGAGAATGTTCGGACCTGAGAGATACCAGATTGATAGATCAAAGGAAGAACTATTCTGCAGGGCTGGGCCACGGATTCCAGTTCTGGGGATAGGACTCGTGGCGTTCTATCCAGTGTGCCCATAATGTGATTAGGGTGGGGATGATTGTATTCTTGTAACACTCTCAATTCTCTCAGTCCTAGCAAGTGGGTTTGGCTTACACTTGGGCCATCCCCTGTGGGGTAGGGTAGGGACGCAGACATTTGGGAGTCGGTTCACACTTGTGCCATTGGTGGAAGAAAAAAAAAAAAAACTCCATGAAAGGCTGATTGTATCTTGTTAAGGGTTTCAGGTTTAATTGTTCTTTTTTTCTTTATCCGATACTTATGACTAGTGACTGTAAGGATTCGAGTACCCCTGTGTTCTTTGATGATGATTTGGCGCAGATGACGACCTCTGACAAGGCCTCGAGATGAATGACTCATGGCATGAACCTGACCATGGATGTGGAATGCTCCAGTGGTGGTACTACCTCTCAGGGTAGTCATCACAAATTGAAAACTTACCAATGTGGGAACACAGTGGATAATTTGAAAATATTACATGGAATTGACTATGAAACACTATTTTATTTGCCAGTTACGGTAAAATAGTAGAATTAAGAATGAACTTTGATGAAACTGATGGAAAATGGGAAGCATTGGTAACTTTTGAAAAATATGAAGCTGCACTTAAAGCCAGCAGCATTATTAATATAAAAATTTGTAAATCGACTTCAAAGGAGCACTGTCTGACAAGACCCCTAAAAACATGGATGTTTATAGACCATCTCAATGGGTATAAGTGGCTCAGCCAAATTTGGAAGACAATGCCACTCTTGGAAGAACTCCCAAACCTCCAATGTGGTTGGTAGTGTCTGCCAGAGAGAAAAATAACAGTTGCTACAAATTTAGCCAATGCAAAAAAAAAAAAAAAAAAAAAAAAAAGTAGGGGTATTGATACGGGTAACATCTCAAGGTTTGGTAAAGGCAGTGTCCTTATTCATGCTAAATCAAAGACACAATCATATACAGTATGCTGACATTGAATAAATTCGAGAAAGAAGACATGATAAAAGAAATTAGACCACAAGCAAATTTCAGTTATGGAAGAGCGGTATTTGATAGAGATCTTTGTGAATTGACAGAAAGTGAAATATTAGAAATTAGTCCCTCTGTATGGAAGGTAAGAAAAATTCCAAAGGCAAATATGGTCATTTTAACTTTTGAGGACTCCGACGTACCATCTTATGTCAATTTTGGAAGTGAAAGGGTCAAAGTTAAACCAATTTTATCAAAACCTCTGCAGTGCTATAACTGTTTACAATTTTGTCACCCATCCAAATTCTGCAAAAACAGTAAAATTTTTAATAACTGCTCAGTCCCTGAACATGGTCCACACTCGAAACAACCAAAATTTATTCATTGCGAACTGGATCATACCCCATCCAATAAAAATTGCAGACAATATAAATCTGAAGAGGCAGCAGTATGTAAAGCTAATGCTGAACATAAAAGCATTAGTTGTGCTAAAAAATTAATTTGTCACACAAAGAATTATGCTATGGCTCTGAATTCTGTAGCCCTATAAAAACTCAAGCCAACAATGCAGCACCTTTACCTACTGTAAAAGTATGAACTCCTGAGACTAAGACCCGGTCATCTGGTTTAGGTGCTCAGCCTGCTAGGGTTGAAGCATCCCTCTTTAAGGAAAATGTGCCTATATGCACAGTAGAAATTCCTATAAAGTCCCATAAGGAAAATAAATCAAAGAAATAGTATAGATTACAGTGGAATTGCCCTCGGCAGATCCTAGCGCAAAAGTTCAAACTAGTCATTTTACAATGGAACTGGAAGGGACTAAGGACTAGTTCAGAAATTCTAGAAGTATTCCTGCATGAAAATGATCCAGGGGTTGTATGTCTCCCAAGAAACTAAATTAGAGGGTGCAGTATACAGTCCGGGTCTAAACTACGAGATCTATAAGATGAACCCCACTGGTGGGGACCATGCCCATGGAGGTGTTGCAATAATTACTGCCAAAACATTGCAACATTTTGTTCCCTGAACATGCAGCTTCATGCAATTTATCCGGGGTACTGTTGACCTTGAAATCACAATCTGCTCTCTTTACCTTCCCCCGAGATGTAGGTTCCCTCTTAGTGACATTTAAGGTTTAATTAATCAATGTCCTCCTCCTTTTTTACTATCTGGTGATTTTAATTCTCACAGTCCACCTTGGTGTAGTCATTTTTTTAGACACAGAGGGTAGGATTATTAATGACATTGTTAATAATAATGATCTTACGCTTTTTAATGATGGTACTATGACATATCAAGATATCTATAAAGGTGATTCATCTGCTATGCTCTTCTTCTCTGTATCTAGATTTTAACTAGTCTGTAGATGAATTTATGTGACAGTGATCACTTTCCTATTCATCTGAAGTTTGAGAGAAATGTCCCCTCGAATTTTCCTGTTGAATGGAAGGAAAAGGAAGCAGATTAGGTCAAACTTCAAGAAGTTATTAACTTATCCCTGGAATCTGAGTCCTTAGAGTCCCATATAAAGGCTTTTGAGTACTTTGCCTCTGAAATGTTGAATAGTGCTGAAAATTCAATACCAAAGACCAAAGGAAAACCACGCAGACCTGATGTTCCATGGTGGGATAAAACCTGTGGTAACTTGGGAAAAATTAACAGGAAATGTTACAGGCATTATAAATCCAATCAATCTGCAACAGCAAAATCTATTTACCAATGAGCTATGGCAAAACAGAGAAAACATTTTTAAAAAGAGAATCCTGGCTTTTTTATATAAATGGCATAAATTCTAAGACCCCACCCAGGTTAATCTGGAAAAAGATAAGAAAACTAAGTAGCAAATAACGTTCCATCGCCAATGCCTTGTCTGAAAATCAATGGAGAACTTGTCATCAAGCCTGATGAAGTTGCTGAATAACTGGGTGTGCGTTTCTCTGAAGTATCGAGTTCTAGGAACTATTCAACTTGGTTCCAGAGTATTAGGAATTCAACCATTTTCCGTAATTTAAACTCTGGAAATGGTGAATCTTATGCCAAGTTAACTTTTAAGGAATTGAGGGATGCTCTATTATCTGATTCGACATCACCCGGGACTAATGATATTCTTTATAGCAGGCTTAAAAATCTTCCAGATTCAGCTAAATCTTTTCTTAAAATCTTTAACAAAATGTGGGAAACTGGTATTCTTCCCCCTTCTTGGAAGATTGCAGTTTTTGTCCCCATTAAGAAACCATTGAAAGACCCACATCTTCCTACAAGCTATCTGCCAATATCTCTTACAAGTCGTGTGTAAAAACTGTTTGAGAAAATGGTGACTTCTAGACTAATGTGGCATCTAGAGAAGAATGGTTTGTCTGTCCAGTCTGGCTTGAGGAGAAACCGTTCCACTTGGATCCACTACTAAGATTGTCATCCCATATTCAACAAGGTTTCTCAAAATGCATTCAGGCCATTGGAGTCTCCATTTCTCAAAACGCAGTCAGGCTATTGGAGTCTCCTTCATTTCTCAAAATGCAGTCAGGCTATTGGAGTCTCCTTCATTTCTCAAAATGCAGTCAGGCTATTGGAGTCTCCTTCATTTCTCAAAATGCAGTCAGGCTATTGGAGTCTCCTTCATTTCTCAAAATGTAGTCAGGCTATTGGAGTCTCCTTCATTTCTCAAAATGCAGTCAGGCTATTGGAGTCTCCTTCATTTCTCAAAACACAGTCAGGCTATTGGAGTCTCCTTCATTTCTCAAAATGCAGTCTGGCTATTGGAGTCTCCTTCATTTCTCAAAATGCAGTCAGGCTATTGGAGTCTCCTTCATTTCTCAAAATGCAGTCAGGCTATTGGAGTCTCCTTCAATCTCAATAAAGCCTATGACACTACTTGGCGTTTTGGTACAGTATTATTAAGCGGCTTCATGACATGGGAATACAAGGTAGTATGTTAAATTTCATCAGCTCATTTCTAAGTGATAGGTATATTAAAGTTAGAATTGGAAATACCCTGTCTAATGCTTTTGAGCTGGAGGAAGGTGTCCCACAAGGCAGTGTGTTGAGTGTCACTTCATTTGCTGTAGCTATACTGTAAATGCCATTGTTGTATGTGTCACCTCCAGTGAAGGCACCTTTATTTGTAGATGACCTTGCTATATATATGTCACTACTGTAGTTATGATGCTATTGCAAAAGTCAGTTAATGCAATCAGCAATTGGGCTGATGACAATGGCTTTCGATTCTCCCCTTCCAAAACTGTGGCAGTCCGTTTTACTAGCAGTACATGAAAGGAAACCATTCCAAATATTAAGCTGGAAAAGACACTAATGTCATATAAGGAGGAGGTGAAGCTTAGGGATAATTTTTGATAGGCTAACATGGGCTCGTGATATTGACTCCTTGAAAATTAAGATAAAGAAATCCCTTAATATTTTAAAAGTAGTCTCAGGTTTTAACTGGGGTGCTGATAAGAGGTCACTTTTACGGTTACATGACTCGTGTAAATCTAAGCTTGAGTATGGTTGCCTAGTCTACTCTTCAGTAAATGAAAGTAAACTTTAAGGAGTTGGATGTAGCTCATTGTCCTGTTCTAAGAATATGCTCTGGTGCATTCAAGACATCACCGCTTGAAAGCTTCTACTCCGGCACTGAAGAGCTCCCTCTTGATTTACGCCAGTATATTATCAAATTCAGAGGTTCCCCTGAAGACCCTGCAGCATCCATTCTTAACCAAAACGATGCACATCAGTTTGCAAATGCTCGAGCATCCAAGCCTTTTCATGTAAGAATTAATGCTGCAGTTGACAACGTGCCTCTTAAAAACAAAAAAATTAAGGCAATACACTGCTCTGAGTTGCCTCCAGAATCATCGGTCTGTCAAAAAGCTGTTGTTGAAAAATCAGTTAATGTCCAGGAAGTGAAGCCTCATTCTCTTGATCATGACCAAATGCATTCGGATTCTCTTAACTATTCATTGATGGATCAGAGACATCAAGTGGCGTCGGTTGTGCTGTTGTTCATGGTAATAAATCATATGCGGGCAGACTATCTAATAATGCCTCTATTTTTACAGCTGAATTAACTGCATTAGCCAAATCTCTCAAGTTTGTTTCTACTCTACAGGGCACCACTTTCACCATACACTCATACTGTTTAATAGCCATTTGTGCACTACAGGAATCTAACTCTCAACATCCAATTACTCAGTATATTCAAGAATGGTTGTATAGGCTTGCTTCCAAATTCAAATGAGTCCATTTTTACTGGATCTCTGCCCAAGTAGGCATGTAGGTAACGAACTTGCATACCATGAAGCAAGAGATGTCATTACTAAAGACGAGATTCTATTCCACCATATTCCCGTGTAAAGGCGACAAATTGCGCCTCTCCCTCCTTGTTTCTCCTTTCAGATGCACATTAATCACGTCATGTATTTTCCCTGTCTTTATTTCAGATTCTTTATTTACCTCATCTTATGTATTATTGTACGGCCTTTCTGCCGATATGTATATCTACCTTTTTATATGCCATGTAACCAATGTTGTATGTATTTTTATGCTTGCCAGAAAACACAAATCCTGTATGGACGCAGCGGGGGGCCTTGGGTAACCGCTACCTTTCCGTACGCTTTTTGTCTTACAAACACCTGTCGAGAATAATAATCAGTCTCTGTTTTGACATTTCTCTTGAACCTCATGCTGGTGACCCTGGGTCAGGGACAGGTAGCGCAGTTTTGGCCCAGCCATTAATGGACTGACTACGGCTGCACCCAACCATCTGAAAGCCTTTAGCAGACTAACTACGGCGTAAAGTTTAGGCCTCTGATAGCACCCTCCCTGGCAGAAACCATGCCATTAACGAACTAAATACAGCGTACCCAAAAGGGCACGTTTTGGCACTTTGTTCGACCTCTCAAACAAATCAGCACCATTAACAGACTCAATATGGCTCATTTTTCCAGTGGGAAGTAAAGATGTCAGAAACAGAACCTCAATGCAAACCCGCGAGCATAGTCTGCATACCTCTCTCACCAACAAAGCCAGACACAACCAAACTTAACCCGTTCTCGCGGCAAAACATGGCATCATGGTTCCGGCACGCATCTCAGACAATGCTACCAGATCATAGTCATGACGGCTCTCCCAGAAGAAGTATTCAACAGAATCTCCCCCTGGCTGGACGCGCAACCCAACAAAGTCACATACATGGACTTAAAGAAAAAACTGCTGAATTCCTACTCCATGGCCATGTCTGAGAGAGCACAGCGCACATTCGACCTGTTATCCCAGCCCCTCGGAGATGCATCACCCAGGGAAGCCTGGGACCAGCTGCAGGGGTTGATAACCCTCCCAGGTTGCGACGAGAACGGAAGGAATAGGACAATAACCTGACAAAAGCAATTTTCCTTAGGCGCCTCCCATGGGAAGTTCAGTGCCAGATAAGGGATGCAGAGAACCTGGACATGGATGCCTTAGTTGACAACGCCCAGAAACTTTCGACGCACGCCACTGCCCTCGCGGCCGCCGCCCTGGGAGCCTGCAACCTGTCAGAGGAAGATGGTGACGATGACGGAGACATCATTGCCGTTCATAAGAAAAGACCGCCACTCAGAGAGCAAAAGACATGGCTAAACACAGCGTGGTGTTTCTACCATAGAAAGTTCGGGACCAATGCCAGAACCTGCAGGCCTCTGTTCTTTCACAAAAAATGACAAAGGTGGCCACAAGTAACAGCTGTGGCCATGAAACCAACTCCCCTGCCCAATAGAATTTTTCATCACAGACGAAATTTCCAAACGCCGCTGCTGGTTGATATGGGGACATTGCAGTTGGTTTTCCCACCATCCAGGGAAGGTTTAGAAAAAATACCTGACTCGTTACCCGCTCTCATAGCAGCAAACAGAACTCCCATCCGCACTTATGGCACGACGACCCGGGCTACCTTAATCCTGGAGCGAGATACCACTGGCCTTTTGTCATAGCAGATGTTAAGTTCCCTCTGCTGGGTGCGGACTTCCTAGGGCACCACGGAACTAGTCGACGTCGCCAGACAACGCCGCCTCGACACAGGGACGTGCCATTCCCACCAGCTCTCCACTGGACCCAGGAAGCCCTCCACCTGCTCCACAGCCCTCAACAGCTACATGTCCCTCCTACAGGAGTTCCTGGATGTGTTCAAACCAGAACTGTGCCAGTCACCTGGGGCTTCAGCAAAGCACGGCATCTTCCACCACATCACCACGACGGGCCCACCAATCCATGCCAAGTTCCAACGTTTGTCCCCCCCCGAAATTACAAGACGCCAAACGGGCTTTTGCAGAAATGGAACGCATGGGCGTCTGTAAAAAGGCATCAAGCCCGTGGGCATCCCCCCTCCGATGGTTCATGGAGACCCTGTGGGGACTATCGGCGCCTGAATTTGGTAACACTACTAGACCACTACCCCCTCCCTAACATGCAAGACCTGACAGACACCCTCCACAGAGTCAAAATTTTCTCCAAGATGGACCTGCTGAAGTTGTACTTCCAAGTCCCTGTGCATCCCGATGACATCCCAAAGACCGCCATCATCATGCCCTTTGGGAGCTACACATTCTCCTATTCCACTTTCGGTCTCAGGAATGCAGGCGCCACTTTCCAGGGCCTGATGGATACCATCTTGGGAGATCTGCCCTTCCGCATCTGTTATGTCGACGACATCCTCATTTTTTCCAGGTCCCCAGAGGAACACCTTCGCCACGTCTGCGCCGTCGTGAAACGCCTGCAGGACAGCGGATTAGTCGTCAGGTTCAACAAGTGCATTTTCGGGAAAGAAAAAGTAGACTTCCTTGGCCATGAGATTTCCCCAGCAGGAGTGCACCCCACGGCCTCTAAAGTAAAAGCTATAGAAAATTTCCCGGAACCACAAACCATCAAGGGCCTTCAGGAGTTTCTCGGGATGATAAACTACCACTGGCACTTCATCCCAGATGTCGCCCACATCATGTACCCCCTGACATCAATCCTGAAGGGGAAACCAAAAACACTAACGTGGGAAGCTCCACAGCAGCAGGCATTCATCCAGACGAAAAGGGTCCTCTCCAGTGCCACCACCTTAACTCGCTACAACCCTGCTGCTGCCCTCAGGTTGACAACGGATGCGAGCAACATTGCCTGCGGTGCAGTACTCAAGCAGCTGGTGAACGGCACACCCCAGCCCTTGGCCTTCTTCAGCCGCAAGTTTTCACCAGCTGACACCCGCTACAGCGCCTTCGACAGAGAGCTGCTGGCTATCTACCAAGCTGTGAGGCACTTCAAGCACCTGCTGGAGGGAACCGAATTCACAATCCTAACTGACCACAAACCCTTGGTTCACGCATTTGCAAAACGGGGACGTGTGGTCTGCAAGGCAACAGCCGCACCTGACTGCCATCTACGAGTTTGGTTGCACCATCAACTACGTCCCTGGCAAAAAAAACCCAATGGCCAACGCTCTGTCAAGAATAGAGATCAATTCCCTTCACCTCGGCATTGACTGTGAAAACCTTGCGAGAGAACAAACAGCGGACTCAGAGACGGCAGACTACAGGACAGCAGTGACGGCTCTCAAATGGGAAGACGTGCCCCTAGCAAACTCGGACACAACTCTCCTCTGCGACACCAGCACAGGCCGCCCACGCCCCCTGGTGCCCGCATTGAGGAGAAAACAAGTGTTCGACAGTCCACGGTCTCTTCTATCCATCAAGGCCTCATGACTGACAAGTTCGTCTGGCACGGCATCAACAAGGACGTCCGCCAGTGGGCAAGGAGCTGCATCCCATGCCAGACGAGCAAAACATCCCGGCACACACAGTCCGGGATCAGCGATTTTCCCCAGCCTCTTCAGCGATTCGGCCACATCCACATCGATGTCATTGGGCCCCTTCCGCAGTTGGGGGGAGCCAGATACCTCCTGACAATCATAGACTGCTCCACTCGCTGGCCCGAAGCAACCCCCATGGATGAAGCATCAACAACAAAATGCGCAGAGGCCCTCCTCTCCAGTTGGACAAGCCGCTTCGATGTGCCAGACAGCATCACTATGGACAGGGGACCTGCCTTCCTGTCAGAGCTCTGGGTCTTCTTAGCAAGCCTGATGGGTAAAACTCTCCACAGCACAACAGCATACAACCCCGCAGCGGATGGCACGGTTGAGAGGGTGCACCGCTCTCTTAAAACAGCTCTCATGGCACGCTGCACCGACGAGAGGTGGAAGGAACAGCTGCCCTGGGTCCTGCTGGGTCTCCGCACTGCACCGAAAGCAAATGGCGACGCTTCCCCTGCTGACAAAGTCTATGGGGAAACACTGGCTGTACCAGGAGAATTCTTAACGCCGTCAGCTGATGGCGCCGACATCCCCCCCTCCCGAGGTTGAGGGAACTCGTACAAAGGTTTGCGCCCTGCCACAAGACCTTCACCGACAGAACCATCACCTACAGCCCACCCGCCTTACAATCCTGTGCCTTCGTCTTCGTCAGGGTGGACACTTGCCGCCTGCCCTTAACCAGGCCCTACAGGGGGGCCCACCAAGTCATCAGGCGGGCCAGCAAAGCATTCTTCCTTGACATCCATAGGCGGGAGGACTGGATCACCATCAACAGACTGAAACCCCCATTCCTGTTGGATGGCGAAGTTTGTGAAGTAGTAGGCAGGCGCCCCAGAGTTCCCCCGCAATACCTGCCTGCAGATGCGCACCTGCTTCCCCACCAAGGCAGGGCCTGGGGCGGCCCAGGAAACGCACCCAGCCATCCCTGGGTGTCAACTCCACCCCGTGCCCACAGTTCTCAAGAGGCAGGGGCCCACTCCGACTGCCCAAGTGCCTCCATGATTAATATTGTTTCATCCAATAATTGCTCCTCTGATTATTCTTTTGGGGGGGGGGGGGGGGGAGTATTTGTAAGGGTGACAAATCCACCTCTCCTCCTTGTGTTTCTCCTTTCAGATGTACATTAATCACGTCACGTATTTTACTTCTTTATTTCAGATTCTTTATGTACCTCAACTTCTGTATCATTGTACGGCCTTTCTGCCGATATGTATAGGCAGTCCCCAGTTTACGACGGGTCTGGTTTACGATGTTCTGAGGTTACAACGCTTTTCAAATATATTCACCAGAAATTATTTCCTGGTTTACGACTCATGTTCCGGGGTTACGACGCATCATACGCCGATCCGACTTAAGAAATATGACTCTCAAATGGCAGAATAATAAAAATTTGGAGGTTTTTTTTTATGAAAAACTCAAAATGCAGTTTACATAGTTTTCAATACACCCAAAGCATTAAAAGTAAGGTTTTCTTAGGATTTTTGATGATTTTCGATGATTTTTCAGTTTACGACCCGGCGTAAAAACGGAACCCGTCGTAAACTGGGGACTGCCTGTATCTACCTTTTATATGCCACGTAACCAATGTTGCACATATTTTTATGCTTGCCAGAAAACACAAATCTTGTATAGACGCAGTGGGGGGCCCTTGCGTCGCCCGCTACCTTTCTGTCTGCTTTTTGTCTTATAAACACCTGTCGAGAATAATAAAAAAATCAGTCTCTGTTTTAGCATTTCTCTTGAACCTCACACCTGTTATAGATATGAAATGGACTATTCGCTCATATATCAAAAATAAATGGCAAGTGTGCTGGTCTTCTCTCCTTCTGGCCAACAATAGAAAGTACAGGAAGATCAAACAAAGTATTGTATCAAACATTGGCCATCTGGATTCCAACAAAACCATAGGGTAGAGAAATTGTATTATGTTGTCTGGGAATTGGCCATACTCGATTGACCCACAGATTCCTTTAAAAGGGGGAACTGCACTAGTCTGTATACAGTGTGACTCTCCTCTTCCTGTGGAACACATTATTACATTGCCTTAGGTATGCTGCAGCACGGTAAAGACATGCTTGGTCCTGATGTAGTTGTTAATAACATAGTTGCATTCCTTAGAGACATTAACCTCTATAATGAAATTTAGTATTGACCTCTTGGTATGCTGCTAAGTGTAGTAGAGTATATATACTTTTGCAATTGTGTATACAAGCATCTTTATGGATAAATATTTTTATTTTTTTACTTTTTTACACTGTAAAGGTTATATATGCATATCCTAAATGCAAAGTTGTCATTTCTTTTATGGGGAATATAAGTTTTTGCCAAATGTCAATTTTTACCAGACTGTAGTTTTAAAATCATTCTTTTATTTTATTTAATTTATAAATTCATTGCCATACCTATTCATCTTGAACCAAATTCATTATAGAGCTGAATAATCCCTCGGATTCCAGTGCTTGGCTTTAAGCCTAGATTTCATATTCCATTCCATTCCAATGAGTGGGGAGGACAGTCAGGTACTTGGAGGTCGTCATCTAGCAACTGACCACCACAACGACAAGAGAAGAAAATAAGGAAATATGTGAGGAAATATGAAGATGCTACATCAGAAGCAACCCAACAGAAAGAGGTTACAGAAGAAGACTGGCCAACATCTGGAATGAAAGAAATAACACCCCTCAAACAGAACAGAGGCTGGCAGACCAAGTAAGAAATAAAGATGAACTGGCTTTCCACAACAGAAAGAGAGGAACTGGAAAGAGATATAACATCCAGCAATGAAGGACAAGAAGATGAACTAAGAGAAGATACTACTGAAGACGACAGTTATGGCAAGCTACCAAACAATGACACACGAGGAAATACCAAAAATGTAAGAGAGGTTGGAATGGGTGGAAAAGATTCAGATAAAGGATGAAGCCAGATACAGAAGGAACAAAGATCCCCTTCATGAAAGCCTAAAATGCAGAGAAACTGAGGGAGAAAACAAGCAAAGTTAATGAAATAATGAGACTAATACAAGCCATCAGTCTCACAGAATCAAATAACCTGGCATATGCAGGAGCAAGACTAGTAGAACTGAAAGGGGTACAAACACCAACACCACCATTGCAACCAAACCAACAGAAACCAAAACCTTGTAAAAGGTGCCTGGAAAGACAAATCCTGGCGATGAGATCGGACTTGAGTAAACTGAGAAATGGCAGAAAAGAGGCTGAGGAAGGAACTGAACAAGAAATGAAGTTACAGGAGAAGGGACTAAACAACACAATAGAGGATATAAAACAGGGGTTAAAGCCAAAGCACAGAAGAGATCCAGCAGTACATGAACAGGAATAAAGGATAGCAACAGAAACTCTTTGGAACCAACCAGAAACGACTATATAACCAACTACGAGGGGAAAACAACCACCAGGTAATCCCTGAAGCCGAACCAAGTAAGAGACTCTGGGAAAACATATGGAGCAATCTGGTATCACACAACAAACATGCAACATGTCTCCAGGAAGTCAAGGCAGAAGGAATGGGAAGAATAAAACAAATTCACGAAGATCACGACAGACACAGTCAGACACTGAAGAAAATGCCCAACTGAAAAGCCCTGGGTCCTGATGAAGTCCATGGATACTGCCTCGGAAACTTTAAGGCCCTACATCCACGCATGCAGAACAACTCCGACATTGTATCATAGACCACCAAGCACCAAAATGGATGACCACAGGGAGAACATCCTTACTACAGAAAGACAAGAAAAATGATAGTATAGCAAGTGACTACAAGGCTATCACCTGCCTACCAATAATGTGGAAGTTACAAACGGGTATCATCAGTGAAAGGCTATACAACTACCTAGAGGATACAAAAACCATCCCCCACCAACAGAAAGGCTGCAGATAGAAGTGTAGGAGCACAAAAGACCAGCTCCTGATAGACAAAATGGTAATGAAGAAAAGTAAGAGGAGAAACAACCTAAGCATGGCATGGATTGACTGTAGAAAGCCATCGACATATCACACACATGGCTAATAGAATGCCTGAAAATATATGGGGCAGAGGAAAGCACCATCAGCTTACTAAAAAATACACTGGGCAAAAGGAACACAATACTTACAAGCTCTGGGATAAGACTAGTAGAGGTTAACATCAGGAGAGGAATCTTTCAAGGCAACTCACTGTCCCCACTACTCTTCGTAGTAGCCCTGATCCCTATGACAAAAGTACTGCAGAAGATGGATGCTGGGTACCAGCTCAACAAAGGAGGCAACAGAATTAACCATCTGATGTTCATGGATGACATCAAGCTGTATGGTGAGAGCTTAAAGGAAATAACTCCCTAATCCAGACTGTAAGGATTGTATTTGGGGACATCAGGATGGAGTTTGGAATAGAAAACTGCACCTTGGTCAACATAAAAAAAGGTAGTGACAAAGACTGAAGGGATAAAGCTACTTGACAGGAATAGGATCAATCACATAGATGAGACAAGATACAAATACCCGGGATTAATAGAGGGAGAGGATATAAAACACCAAGAGATAAAGGATATGATTAGGAAAGAATATATGCAACTCAAGTTAAAACTTGACCCTGGAAACACAATGAAAGCCAAAAACACAAGGGGAGTACCAGTAATCAGATACAACATGGGAGTAGTATAGTGGACAAAGGCTGAACTCTGCAGCATAGACCAAAAAACTAGAAAACACATGACAATACACACAGCACTACACCCAAGAGCAAATACAGACAGACTATGAACACAAAAGGAAGGAGGGAGAGGTCTACTAGGCATAGAGGACTACATCAACATCGAGAGCAGAGCACTGAAAACCAGTGACGATGAATGGCTAAGGAGTGCATGGGAAGGAGGACTGACAAAAGCAGACGAAAACTTAGGATATACAGAGACAGGAGAATGAAAAACTGAACAGAGGAATGACACACCAAACCAATGCATGGACAGTACATGAGACTAGTCTAGACTAAAGTACTGGCCAGCAACAAAATATGTCAATGGCTACAAAAGGAAGAACTTACAAAAGGAAGAACTCAAAAAGGAAACAGAAGAAATGCTAACAGCGGCACAAGATCAGGCCCTGAGAACCAGGCAAAGGTCCTCTGGTATTATGGTATCAGAACAGATAGGGTGATATGTGCCAATAGACCAGACTTGATGCTGACTGGCAAAACCAAGAAGATAATTATCACTCATTGATGTTGCAGTACCAGGGGACACCAGAGAATGAAAAAGAAAATATTGTGTATCAAGACCTGAAAATAGAAATAAGGAGGATATGGGATATGCCAGTGGAAATTGTACCCATAATCATAGGAACACTAGGAACGACCCCAAGATCCCTGAAACGGAACCTGGAAAAACTAGATGCCGAAGTAGCTCCAGGAGTCATGCAGAAGAGCGTGCTATAAGAAACAGTGCACATACTGTGAGAAAAGTGATGGACTTCTAAGGAGGCAGGATGCAACCCGGAACCCCAGACTATAGTTAGTCACCCACTTGAATAGGATGAATGAGAAAAAGCAAAAATACTGTGAGAAAAGTGATGGACTTGGAGGCAGGATGCAACCGGGAACCCCACACTATAGTTAGTCACCCACTTGAATAGGATGAATGAGAAAAAGCAAAAACAAAATATTTTACAAATAGTTGATTTCTCTGCAACCTTTTCAAACAGCAAAAGAATGACTCTTAAATGTTTTAAGGAGAGCCAACTACTACCTAATGACAAAAAATCAAGGTAGCTTGAATACAAAACCTTCTATTACAGTTCACAAGCTTTAAGCTAACTTTCCCAGTGAAAGTTCAAAATTTTAAATTCAGTCTTTGTTCCATGGCATATTTATACTTTGTTTACGGCAAGGGTAATATTAAAAAACAAAGGATCACTAATATAAACAGTAATGATGACTCTTGAAGCAATCTAAACTTGCAGTTTTTATTTTGTTCAGTTTTCAGAAGAAAACACTTCACATAGAAATGTACAAGACACCTGCCTATAAACACACAGGATATAAAAAAAAGAGCCTCATTCTTGTCAACATACACCCATCAAATATGTAACATTCTTCAAAAGTGTTTTACACATTTTGTGCAATTCCTAGTCCAGCATACTCTGCTTTACCTACTACATAATACTTTTGTACTCTGTATATATACAATCAGCAATTCTTTACCTCACTTTAACTGACCTGCGAATGAATGTTCAGCAATATCCATACGTGTAAGTTATGAGTAATGTTACATTTGTTCTGGTATATATAATTCATACATTGTGTGATAAGAAAAGATAATGTACAGCATCTGTTGGAGATAATAGTTTGAATTTCATGTTCTGGGATGCTTATATAAGAAATCCAAGATATATTACTATATGGTTTCATGGCATCCTTAAAAAATCAAGTTATTGCTATGAGAGTTATAAAAAATTCATTACAAATAAAATGTTCAACTTGAAAGTAAAAAGAAAATATGCTATCTTTCGTTTTATAAGCCCTACACTAATCCTGAGAGACTAAGAAAAAAATCATACTAAATTCTAGCAGTAAAAGACAAAACTGAGATGTGTAAAGATGAATACTATTCAAGTGGTACAGCTTCTACTTCATAAATACACTTAGTCTTTGTTATATGAAAACTCAAATTTTGCTGGCATCTTCTCTGTGCAATTATTCCTCAAAGCTTAATGATTATATAACAAAAAAAATTAATACTGTAAAGGCACACAAAAAGTGTACAACTTGATGCTCAGTATGTTGCAAACTTCCACAAAAACTGTGACCTAACTGTGACCTCTTTTGTCAACAAAATTAAAAATATGGTTAACAGGACCTCATTCTCTACAAGTTCCACTCAAACAGTTGAATACTGATCTTTACCACTGTTTTCCCTCAGTTGTACCAAGTCTTGGCAATGATAAATATTTACCAGCAATGACTCAAGAACAACAGCACCAACTTATTGAAGACAAGCAATATAAATACATTACAAATTGAACCACTAATTCATTACACAAACTTCCACTAATAAAACCATAAAAAAAATTTTTGTGAATAGTGTTTCTAACAAAAATAAAATTGACAGCAGAACAACTGATGATAAAGTGCCAACACATTTTTTTGCTATAAAGCTTTTACCCAAATAACAAAAAAATTGCTACTAATGATTTAAAGTTTTACATAATCTTTTAAGCTCTACATAAAAAATATACTGTATAGATAATTTTCATCACAATTTTGACAAGATCCCAATGATACTGATTTTTGTTATAAAAAAAACTGGTTAAAAAATTTCTCAATTTGTTACATATGCTATTTCTATGTTCATCATCTTGCTTACTGAGATTTTTAATGTACCCCATCATGCACTTTATTATTAATCTTAAATTGCTGAAATGAATTACTGATGCAAATTCTTCAAAGCTAATGCACAATAGCCTTTCAAAACAACTTGTAATGATGGTTCAGGAAAGAAATGTACAAAGAGGCTACAAATATGTCACCACATACCATAATTAAACTAAATGAAAGACTTGTAAAAGAGATCTTCCAGAACAGAACACGAGGTCAGAGTTTGTATACAGTATGATCTAAAAGAGGTAGAGGAGTTGGCTAATATCATTTGGGAAGTTACGTACAGTAATTATAAAACCTGTTTTCAAACCAACTTATAGCTTCACCTTACTGCAATTTTCACTCATTTCAAAGCCAAATCGACATCATACAAAATGTTTGAAGGAAAAAATAATAGATCTTACTCTTAAACTTACATGGGAAACCAAGATTGCATAAGAATATATTAAAAGAAAAAGGTCCCACAAACAGCCCAGTTTACCCTTGTAAAGAGAAAGACAAAAAAAGTGGTATGATAGCTACCATTTATATAAAGTTTGTTTTCACTGCATATAAACAAGGAAGTATGTAATGCTCAAGTCTTGAGTGATGAAGTGTCTCTTATGCTCCTTATGATACCAGTCAACATACAATTCCTTCACAGAAACTGATTATATTTATCACTGAACAACACTGCATGATTTATACACAGTAATGCCATCTTGATAAATCATCTTGATAGATCAAATTGAACCATTGGCAGCAAATCTCTTATCACCTGTAAGGTGGACACAGCATTTAGTGAATACACTTTCTGGTCCAGCTTTAAGACAGAACAAGAGAAGAAATGTAGACTCTGTGCATCAAGATCCCTCAATACTTATTCAAGAAGAGCAAAGCATTCCAAGCCAAAAGTTTATTTCATGCACATAACCTCTGGCATTGCTAATGACCTGCACTCTAATCTTTCTGAGGTACAGTATAAATGACAATCTCACCTTGAGTTTCCTTTCCCACTTTGAAAAGCAGCATATACATGTACATACGCTACCGGGGTCTAAGCAATGTCAGGCAGGGCAGCCGATCGAGACTACGGTCTACCCCAAAACCAAATCAAAGTCCTTCAAAGGAAGGCATCGTGCTTACCCCACACAAAAAATGGGAAAAAGCATGTTAAAAGAAGAAGAAGAAGAAGAAGAAGATCATCTTGCCCTCAATCAACACAACCTTTTTTTTACAGTTGTTGCTTGCCACATTGATACAGTATGTGTAATTTTTTTACTGACGGCTATACAAGCTTCAATTGACTAATAATTATTATAGCCACTGCATTCGTTCCCTTTTGCAATAACAAAGAATGAGAATACATTTACCCCCTGGCAGAGGTGGTTTCACTACGCTTTGTTCTGCAAAGTTAAAAGTCAAAAATACAGTACACTCAATAACTGTGCTTTTGAACATTTCCTTAAACAGAAAAATTTCAATGAACAAATCATTTGGAAACTAACATATGCATAAGATACCTAGTTAATATAGTCAATTCATTTACTTGATATTCTTTACAAAAAAGTCTCAAGTTAATATGTATATAAGGTAATATTAGTAAACGTCAAAACGTACAACTCGAATATGAAAAAGGAAATTATAGGAAGCAGTATCTCATACTATCTAAAGACACCTTCCAGTTAATGACATGCATAAAATAAACAAATGAACACTTCCTATTTGAAATCCTACAATAAGATAATATCATCTCAGTAATCACCATACTTACTGGATTCAGAATGCCAGTATATAAACAATAACATTTCATTTAGAAAACATCGTCACAGGACAAATAAATACCAAAGATAAATAAAAACAACACAAGAAAACAACCTGGAAATTTTGGCAAATCACATCGTCTTGGCAATGATAATTACGGCTTCTCACAGCCACTATTTTCTTAGCGCGGTTTTCTTGTTCCCCATCAGCACAGCAAAAACAACACTGGCTATCTTTTCATAGCAAACGAACATCAGTGCTGCTGTTAGAACAGTCTGCAAGATTTTTGCTTCCAGTCCTTTGAATAACCCTCGAAAGCCATGCTTCCTGCAACAAAAAATTGATGGTGATTTAGAAAGTTATTCCACATTTTAGGAATACATCTTAGGCAGGTTACAGGAATATTAATTAGTATTAAGATACCTCTCGAAGACTTTCAAGTTTTTGAAGTACCGTACCATTACACAGCACCATATCAGTATATTGAAGGTGAGTAAAGATGATTTTACTACTTCCTCTAACCATGAGGAACCATGACCTTTCTCCTCTCTCCAAATTTCATAAACACTTAGCAAATTTTCCTTATAAATAGTCAAATACAACAATCATATCCACTGACCAATTGCATCCTTTTACACATTTTCAGTTTTATGCTCTTGGAAAATATTAAAACTTTAAAAATGTAAGAGAGTAAAAGCTACAATATTTAAACTTTCTTGTTGCACATTCATGCTCCTCTGACAAAATATCAAACTCAGGTTAATGCCACCTTGAGTGGTCACTATGTCCACAAAGTACTGTGTCAAATACACAGGATCATAAAAAAATAGATACAATTTACACAAGACAATGAAACAAAAGGAATATAGGTTAAACTACATTCTTGGATTACCTGAGGATGAAAAGCATGATGGAGATGAGGCCAGCTTTTTGTGGGAGTCCTTCATATGTGTGGCCATGCTGGAAGATATAAAAAAAAAAAAAGTTAACATATTCCAAAAATTTGTGAAAATGTACAATAAATATTCACTCTGATTCCAACCAACTTCAAGGATCAAACCTTGAAAAGAGCTTATACTAGCAAACCACAAAAAACAAAATCACTCAGTTCAGTAAACAAAGTTATCAATCAAACTCAGGTGCTGAATTGGTACAAAAAATAACAATAAAACAAACATAAAACTGTGGAGAAAAATACTGGCCTCAGGCAAGGCCATGAAAAAATATTTTTTCTTTCACTCATGAAGGAGTTGCAGTATTAGCCAAAACAAATTGACAATAACTAGCATCATCTTATAGCCAGCCCTATGAGTCAAGTATTTTGACTAAATGGACAGGTTAAAACACTTGATAATGAAACAGATAAAAAACTGAAGATAAAAGTCAAGCACTATCTCTTTTCATGACTAAAACAATTTTTCTAATCATACACTTGACAAAAGAAACTGTACGATACCGACGAAGATAACTAATGGCATTTGCGGGCATTATCTTATCTTACATACTGGAGACTTGGGCAAACAGAAAATGGATCAGATTCTAAAAAGGCATACACAAAATAAGGCAAAGATTCACGGCTGAAGAAAATTAATGAGCAAGTAGTCTCAAACCTCCACTTGTTTGGACATGTAATAAAAAGAGGAGAGAAGCAATTAATTTAGTGAAGTGTTGGTGACTGGATACTGACCAGCAGTAAGGCTACAAATTTGAGGACATGGATCAGACGGGAATTTAGGTTAAATGTACACAAGGTAGAAGAGAAAGAACAGAATTCACCAGACGTTCAACACCGCAAAGGAACAATTTGACGTAAAAACTATAGTCACAGCAATGAACTGATAACTAAGTATCTATGACGTGAGATGCTTACCCTCTGCTTTGCCTGCACAAGTTGAATTGGGTAGGTCAGAACAGTAGCTATTGCTTTTGCGACTGCCCCAACGCCAAAGACAACAAGAGAGTTGAGCTGCTGGCTTTCATACATTTTTTGCATCTGCCTTTTCATTGCTTCATAGGCCATGAATTGGATGGCTGGATTGATCGTCAAGATGAGAGAAGAACACGCTCCAGACCATAGTCCGGCAATGCCCTCCTTCCTTTTCACTTGTATGAGACCATCTTAAAAATATGAAAAAAAATCTTCAAATCGATGGGGATTGTAAACACTGATTTCTAAGTGATTTTAAAAATGGACAAAATATTTATTAAAAATGCTGATAATATTTCAAGCAAGGTACTATTGAGAAAAATATGAATTAAAGGTAGGTACATGTTGGGACTGGATATACAATATAAAATACACATAAAGCCTTGCAAAAAATTCTATAAATTCTACAACACAATAGTTTTCAATGGTCATATCACAGAAGACACATTCCCTGAGATTTCAAGACTACCATGATACATATTACTTGATCTAAAAGCTATTGGCAAAACAATTCCACAACAACTTACCTATAAGATTCTTGTAATTGTACTTCTGAGGAGAAGCCTGACTGCCACCCTTGAGTCGTGCACCTTGCATCTTCATGCGAGTATTCACAACCCACAGAGGATTTGTAGTCATGACGTTAACACACCCTAAGAAAACAGATCTGACCTTAGGGATGACAAAACATTTTTATTGATATCTGAGAGAGATCTAGGATCCCACAGTCCTTGAAATCAATTAGGTCACCTGAAGAAAGGGGACATTATTTGGCATCACTTCTTAAATCCATTTTTTAATGAAAAGGCAACTAATCCTGACTTTCCTAAACTGTTTCTTTCGTCTGCTTTGCAACTTTATTTAAAAGAAATTCTTTGTACTGTCTTAAGTCATTGGAAGAGTTTCTAGTTTTGAAAATCATGAAATGAATAAGGCATATTACTAGGGCTGATCATTAATGTAAAGCTTACATAGTTAGGCATTTTCAAGCTCTGATAGTCAACTTTATTACACATTATTTCATGGTATTATTTCCTGTAAACATATGTACCAAACATGAAATAAAAGTATCATTAAAACCCTGAAAAAAAAAAAAGACTTCATGCTTCAACTCACACAATGGAAAGTTTTCTAGGAAGCAATAAGCAATTGCACAGTAAAGTACTGTACTCTGTTTTTTCTGCACAAAATTTAATGGCATTATTGTCACTAAAACATTAGTAAAAATAAATTTTCTCCACAAACTGAGCGTACATGCAGAAAGAAATAATTGGGACAATTTTATTTACATACCTATTAAATTATGTAAGAATTCTCTAACTTACAAAATAAGATATAATTTTTGTGTACATATGAACTTTGTGTATGTGCGCAAGAAACAATAAGCTGTACAGATATATATACACTACTGTATAAATGAAAAGATTAACCCCTAAGAGGTTACATACTTGTAAACAAGGTTTACTCCCTCAAGTTAGAAAAAATTGAAAACTATTTTTTTGGCTTAATCAAAGCCAAATGGTCCCAAAAGAAAGAAAATAGCATTTAAAAGGCACACAACCCACATTTAAAGGTCCAAAACCAAAAGTCTGCATTAGGGGTGTATCCCCCAGCTGGCTGCTGAGACATAATCAGTGTGGTGTTGTACATTTTTGCTTTTTTTTGGACTCTCTATACCTCCCCTTATAGGTCCCCTAATACATCTATCTTTTTTCACATACGAACAATTTATTATATAAATTTCTCTTACAAAATTTTAATAGAAACAAATTAATTTACTTTTTATTCAGTAATACAACTTACAAACTACATTTCCTTTTTTCTCTATCACACTTACAAATATGTAAGAGTATGATATTCTTCAAAACATGGTTCCAGATAGTGGCATATCACATTCACGGCAGTGGAAGCAAGTGTCTTTGCTCTGCTGTGGTTGACGATTTGTATGTCGGCAGACATAGCAAGTCCTTTGCACTCTCTGTTTTTTGGCACCCGGTGGCACTCACATCGTACGAATGAAATGACATGCAGAAAGTCAGGTTGGATCTCTAGCAGCAGAGTGACGACCATGTGAGGGGCGTTCAACAGCATTATCCTCTAACAGCTGGCATATCACTTCAATTATGAAATCTGGCAGTATACATTCTTTTATGGTTCTTAAGCATAAACAGTATTTGTGCATCCAACATTGTGATATCTAACATATGAAAAAAAGTTTCTTGTACCATTTTAGTGTCTTACAAGCACAATCAATAGGCCCCTGTCTTCCAGGAATAAAGATACTGAAAGAGGGCTGGACATGTATACCAATTAACGACAAATAATACGTGATTTATGTCAAGATAAGGCTCCATAATGGTTAGCACTACACTGCCAGAAAAACCTCAAAGTCTTGTCAAATGTCACTTCTGTTTCAGCACCAGTGTACAGGATAAGATCTTGACCAAAACCAGTTTGACAGTCACATAAAACGAACAGTTTCAATCCAAATCTGTGATGTCTAGAAGGAATGCACTGCCTAAATGATATATTACCTCTCCATAAAATAAGGCTCTCATCTATGACCACACTACGAAAGGGATAAAACACTTCTTTGCATCTATTTCTTATATGATCAAACACTGCATGAATTTTGTTTACCTTGCCTACTGCACTGGTTAGATATCCTTCAAGATTATCACAGCAATGTAATGCACATAAAATGTTTATAAAACGATTCACAGACATTTTATTTAAAAAAAAAATGGGTGTAATCAGGAGAGGATCAGTGACCCAATAATCATGATAATTTCCCTTCCTGACAATACCCATGAGCATAACCAAGGCAAAGAATTTCTCATCTATGATACTGTGATGTCATACCACTGTAGTTCCCTTGAGTGTTCGCTTGATATAAGACCTCCTTGCATAAAATAAAAGTAATAATTTGACACCTCTACAGTCAGTTCCATTATAGAATCATTCCCAAAATATTGAAAAAAATCACTTTCACAAGTATTTTCTTCAAAATCATCCACTTGTATCCCCGATAAACTTTCATCAAAATTGAAGGTGTAGAAAGTTATCACCACCAATCCATTGCCACCTAGGATCAGCTGGTCTGGCATCTCTGAGACACGGCCAGCCATACCTCCCCAGCCACCCGTACCTCCCCTCCTCCGTGCAGTTCATAGAAATGGACGACGAACTCATCTTCCTCTTGTTGGCGGTGGTGTCGAAGAAGGGGTGGGGGTATCGGGTGGGATGGGGGGATCACTATGAGCGCTGTATGGCTGTTGGTGTGATTATTATTATTATTATTAAGATAAAAAATAAATGGAAGTAGCCCAAATTAAATAAAAGAGCCCAAGTCAAATCAAAGGTAACCCAAAAAGTTGCATGTAGCAGATTGTGAAATCTGGTCGCCCAAAGGTTTAAAAAGCAGCCCCATTTGTGATTTGTAGTCCTATCTGGCAACCCTGCATCAGCCTCAGGCGCTGTTGCATTTCTGGAGGTTTGCCAAGTACCCATCCAACATAAACAATATCCTTACAATGAGCTATGAAGGCGGGGCAAATTTAAAAACTTCAGAATGTCATATGACGTGGATAACCTGTGTGGGACGACTTCTGCAACACATCATATGACGTGGTTGACCTCTTACGGGTTAAAAAGTTTGGTAAGAATATTTCTTTATAACATCACTTACCGGCTACCATCCCTAGCAACAAATCTCGAAGGATGGTTTTGTCTTCGTTTGCCACCCTCTTGAGTCCATGGAATGTGTAGAAATACACGAAATTGGAGCAATAGAGAGATTCTATCACAGGAAACAGTCCACGGTAGAGGCCAGCTCTGAAAAAGCAGTTACTGCATGAAATCTTTTTAGCATAACTATATTGAAGTAAATTCATCTGTAAATACCAGGTGTCAGAAGTTTTCCCAAGCTTGAAATTTGAAAGATTATTACCAGGTATGTTAGTTTGTTTATTACTATCCTTTTGATTGCTCCTAAGAAAAATACTTAATAGACCCGAGACCTAATTTTCGTTTGAATTAAAATAAAAATGTTACGTATTACTGCAGCTTTCCTGAAGATGTATATTATACCTGCAGTAATTTTTTGTTGAAAACTTATAAAGAAAATGTCTCAAGTATTACTATCTAAACTGGACTTTTCAAGTTGTTAAATACGTAAAATCACTTTCTAACATACACTTAACTTTTAATCACGTAAAAAAAAAAAAGACATTTTCACACTGTCATCTTACTAAATCCTGCTGTACTTGATCTAAAGTTCAGCCTACTAGCAATCTACTATGGTGCTGCTCTTCCAAAAGGGGACATGCCCCTTAAAGGGGTTATGACTCTCACCCTATTATAGTACAACATTAAAAAGATTTTCATCCACTCCCAATCTAGCAACAGGGTTTGTGTGTTTCAATAAACTCTGAAACTATACGTACTGCACAATCTAGCAACAGGGTTTGTGTGTTTCAATAAACCCTGAAATCATATGTACTGCACAATGTTTTTATGTCTTTATTTAGCATGTTATCAGCTGATTATGTCATAACATTCAGCATCTTAATATAAACAGTATCAAAGCACAGAGCTGAATGTCACAATGACATATTCTTTTCATATACCCTAATCTAGGGTAAGCGCTTGCTGGGACCAACTGGGGTATCATATAAAGAGTGGAATGCATGGCAAACCATAGACAAGACTAAAGGTTCTTTGTAGAGTCTGTGCAGCCCCAAAACTAGTACATTTATTATGAACTTCACTGGATTTGTTACAAAGAAATGATAAATTACAATACCATGAGTGCAATGCAGAACCATATTCATGTGTGTACATTAATAGCTTGAGAAGAGTTAACTTCATGTTAGACTTGCTACAATCCAGGGCAGGGGTAGCCTCTCTCCCATATAGTATACAGAATGAAAGTATCTTGGTCTCAGGTTCAGGACAGTACATAATGTCTGTATGGTTGGGATATGCTATCTCCTCTCTCTTATATTACCATAATTTTTTATGGCATGCAGCAAACTGTGTCAAGAATATAGCAAATGGTTATAGTGGCAAGTGGCCAAAAAAGACACCTGCGCAATCCTGATGGGAGCTAAGGGTAAACAGAAATTATAGAGAACCGTTTCAAAGTGTACACCCTGATAGGTAGTACCCATTAACATTTCCCAAACTCATGCCAGCTATTTTACCATACACAGTGTATCTAATAGTAAACACTCTTCAATATCTAGCAGTCTGGTAATAAGCTGATCAACATTCTTTTGGCAGCTTTTTCTGTGTATAGTATATGGTCTGCAAGACTTGGGCATGTTTGCTTTCAGTATGGGTCTGTCACCATGAAATTGTACTGTATATATTCAGTATATATTTAAACAATACTGCATTAGATAAGTTACTTACAGACTGAAATAAGAAAATGCTTACTCATCCATACTGGTTGGCCATTATTTAAGAATGCTTATCCATTGAAGTGCAAAGAAAGCCTACTGAAATACTTTGAAGACATGAAGAGGTGGCCATTGAAAATTTTTTTTTAGACTGACCTATAAGGTGTCAAAATAGTTCATTTTTTTTTTAAAGCAAAAATTTTAGAAGACGAAGTTTACACTTACAAGTAATCTCTTGATGTACAACTGTTCCCTTGCATGTTATCATTTGACCAATTCTTAACTAAAGTTCTCAGAGACTACTACTTTCAATATCAACTGCAGCTCCCTGCTTTACATCCTAACCTAGAATATATGTCGTAAATGTGCCTTGCTGTAAAACTTCTCAGTTCCAGAGGTCTTTTATTCCTCACACTTTTGGACTGTGCAACAGTCTCCCTGAGAATGTTGTGCAATTGGAAATTCAAAAGTTCAAGCAAAGATGCAACGCATTACTACCCTAACACTATTTGCCTAGCATTTTAATACACTTTCATCTATTTATTAATTTATTTGTTCTTTTTTAGTAAGTGAGATCTCTTCTTTCTATGTTCCCCTTTACCTTCCCTTACTTCTTCCTAATGAACACCATATTCTTTGAAAGCTTGAATTCCAAGTCAATGGCCCCTGTGGGCTTGTTCCATATGAATTGGGTTCATCTTCTGAATAATAATAATGATAATGATAATATTGTAACTCATCAGAATACAAGAGTTAGTACTGTACTATCTTTAGTATGAATCACTGCCTTCCATGACTCTACCTTGATTTATTACAGAGAAGAGTTGGCTAATATTGGAATAACTCACAGTCCTTCATCCTTGAAAACCTCGGCCATGATGGCAAATGTGTTGCGGCTTGTCCGGGCTTCCTCCACTGAAAAAAGCAAATGTGTTAGAAGAGGCAGTATAAACAACCTGCTTAATGTAACTGCTACAAAACCTCAATACAATTTTATGAAAATGTGACAGGTACCCCACTGACAGTTATGGTCAAGCTAATTGCATTTCTAAAAGAAAGTAGGCTACAAAAACTAAATTCCTCTTATCAGTAAATAAAACAATCTCTTGTTCCAAACAGTGCAAGAGCAAGTTAAAATTACTGTTCACTAATCCTTTTACTAAATACAATTCAGAACAAACATAGGAGTATCTGGTCCTGAAGAACACAGTATTTACTAAATAAGATAAAAATACAACTGAAACAACTTTTTTCAAACAATTTTCCATGCAATGCACAATACTCAAGTCTAAATCTGAAGCTAAACTTACCACAAGTTTTCAAGTGAAGACTCTAGCTGTTTAACTTTCCAAAATTTAAATACAGTGAAAAACATTCTTTCTTTCAAGGTGAAACTCAATACTGGTGTCTGTCCCCCCTGCCCCGCAACAATCCTTGCTTCAGCAGCTATGTAAAAATTATATAATTATTTACACATGCATGAATCTATAGTGCTTTTAAATAAACACACATGCATAAATATAGAGTGCTTTCACAAGAACACACATGCATGAATCTATAGTGCTTTCACATGAACACACATGCATGAATCTATAGTGCTTTCACATGAACACACATGCATGAATATATAGTGCTTTCACAAGAACACACATGGATGAATCTATAGTGCTTTTAATGGAACACACATGCATGAATCTATAGTGCTTTCACATGAACACACATGCATGAATCTATAGTGCTTTCACATGAACACACATGCATCAATCTATAGTGCTTTCACATGAGCACACATGCATGAATCTATAGTGCTTTCACAAGAACAATCACACCGCCTGTACCGACATAAAAAAGTTGCCTTTTAACATTCGATAAACTTGTGCTATTGTTTGAGTACGTGCATATTTGTCTTGGGCATTTTTGAAAAAAAGTCAAAAGTAAGTTGCACTTTGTAAATATCAAGACTGTAATGTATTAGGAGAGCATTCAAATGGCTACTGACTGAAATGCACAAACATTAATTCAAAATTAACATTTCCTGATCCTTAATGCAATACTGTACATGATTGTTTAAATTTTCACTCACATTGTAATCTTGTTCTGACAGTATCAAGTGGGTAGAATGCTGTCATGGCCACCGCCGACCCCTGGGGGGGAGAAAGTAAAAAATAGGATTGAATATAAAATAATTAAGAAATACTCTGTACTAATGTACTACAGCTCTGGGTACACTTTCGATCGAGATATGCGCATAATTATAATTATATGACAGGGTGAATAAATACCCTTCAGATATATTGCTGATGCTTAGAAATGAGGACCAGTACACAGAATTACAAAGATGGGGTGAATAAATATCTTCAAGCACACTCCTGATACTTAGAAATAGGAATAACATCTCAAGAACAGGATCTAAAAAAAATTAACAACCATTTGGACTTGATTTTGTATGGCTCACTAAGGAAACAAGGAATATTATGATGATAGCAAAAAATTTTTATTGAAGCTAAAAGAGAATCTCTACTGGATAAAAAGATGGAAGGATTAGGCAGAGAAGGACCTTCAAGAGTAGAATCTTGCTATGGGTACTAAATCAAACAATCCGGTAGTTTAAGGTCACAACAAAAGTGCAGGATATAAAAATGATTTTCATGTTATTCAAAAGTCATGTGATCATACCTTTGCAATTCACACACCATCCAAAAAAAAAAAAAAATGTGAAGCCATTGAAATACATTGGAGATGTATCCTCTAAAGATGATTATATTACGTGTCTTGACCATCAGCCTACAACTTACAGTTGTAGAGGGGACTTACAACTCAAGTTCTGGCTCCTCTCAAGAGATCGTATTCAACAAACTCTTCAAGGCCAATTACTCCTCCATTGCCCCTCCATTCAATGAAGCCCATCTTTCATCATACTACAGCATAGTGTATATTTTCTTTTAGCTTCACTGTCTCTTCCTCTAAACTGAAGTTGAGTCATCATCCCACCAGTATCTTAAGAAGTCATACGAGTAAACTAGCAGAAACTTCTTCTCAAGGCGATAGCCTGAGAAAGGAAAGGTACTGATGTGTTTACGATGCAACAATGAGATACGTTTCTCCATTCAAGGATGTCTTGCATTAAAGATTCAATTTCTTGAACTTTAGTTGCTGAATTTAGCCGTTTTACAGCAAGTGGTGATCATTACATCAATTTGCTCAGGCCACTGACTGTGCCACATTCTTTGCACACTGCTCTTCCACAGTCTTTGGCTTGACTTCTTTAGCATTAGCATGACGGTACATTTGAGCAAACTTTCTTTCCATGCTCATTTATTTGTAGCCTTCTGTTTTTGCCTTTTTTTTAGACACTGTAGTTCATTTTTCACTTCTAAACATTTCACTCTGAGGAACCTAATACTGTGCATGCAATTTTCAGAGCTTTCTTGCTTGTTTTATAAAAATGTACACTCACCATAAGAAGAATAAAAATAAACTAATAACAGCAGAAATATAAAAGCCTAGACCAACATCCTACCTAAGGAATCTTAAAGGTGGATGCAACCAGCCTACTACTGAAAAAAACACTCAAATCCTGAAATAAGAGCCCTATAGCTTGGTCAATTAATCATACTGTTTTTCTGTGGTGCTTTTGATTTATCCAACTCTGCGACACTTACTTTTAATTTTTGTATCTATAATATCAAGGGATACATACTTGACCAACTCAGTTTTTCAAATCACAGCCTGCACTGATTTATTTAAGATGAATCTTAACACCACAATCCAACTAAGTCTGAAACTCACCAGTGGTGTTCAGGGGCCTCTACTGTTTCCAGTCTTTGAATGTGACATGACTGTTAATCTTGGAAAGAAATTGCAGTAATACTGTATATGGATGAAGCACCTGTTATGTGTTCTTCCCCAATGCAGCATGCAAGAGCTGTCACTTACAAGAGATACTTAGTGCTTCAGATCAGCAAATAGCGTAAGCCATTTTCATGAGAGTACAAATGCAGGAAAGTCCTCTTAGAAATGTCATGGATGTTGATGCTTAGAAATTTCAAAAGGCTGCAAAGACACTGTCCTTTTGAAACATTCATTTTAGCTGTTGTCTATTTATCTATTTGCTTGTATAGCACTGTACTGTGAATCACATCTAATTCCAAACCTTTCTCCATTTTCTCTTATTGTTCTTATTCATTCTGCAGATTTTACAAGACCAGTTAACAACAGCAAGGTTTGTGTAATACGTATTAATGTGTGAATATACTTTATAAAAGTGATACTGTACAGTATTCTTATGTCTAGGAAGTTATCTCTCAAAATGCAGGCTGCAGCTAACAGCACAAAGACATAAGATACAAGCTAACTTTAACAGTAAGATTCATCCCAAATAATCCAGTGGTTTTTAAATGGCACTTCACCGTTGACACAAGAGGAAAATAGTTTTGCAGCCAAACTGGGTAGCACTGCAGGTGTAGTAATAGCAGTGTATCAAGTCTCTTCTTTCCTTTTGTGATGGTGGATGAAGGTGTGCAACATTATATTCTGCCAAAGTATAGCTTCCTTATTCTACCATAACTTTTGACATCTTTCCACATGCAATTCATCATCTGAGTGTTTGCACTTGCTTTCAGGTCAGGAACTGTACTGACAAAAAAAAAAAGTCATGACTTCAAGGAAATTATAATGCCTGAAGCAAAAAATGTTCCAAAATGTGTCTACATCCACACAACATGAGGAAAACAGAAACTCAACAAATGAAAAGTAGTTATTGGAAAGTTTCCATAAACTTGAAACTGACAATTGATAATACTCAGCATTTTCATTGGCTAAAAGATGAAGAATCAATTGCATAACACATAAGATCACAAAAAAAGGGGTAAATAGATGAAACATGATATTTTAATGATAAAATAAAGTTTGTTCATACTTACCTGGCAGATATATATATAGCTGTATTCGGAGAATACAGCTATATATATATCTGACAGGTAAGTCTCATGAACAAAATGACCTATATAGTATTCGTATAGACAGTTGCCCAGGAAATCAGAGAGGAATTGAAAGACACTGGAAAGACTAAAAAAAAAAAAAAGAAAAATGATATTTTAATGATAAAATAAAGTTTGTTCATACTTACCTGGCAGATATATATATAGCTGTATTCTCCGAAGTCCGACAGAATTTCAAAATTCGCGGCACACGCAGTGGCCGGGCAGGTGGTTAGTACCCATTCCCGCCGCTGGGAGGCGAGTATCAGGAACCATTCCCATTTTCTATTCAGATTTTCTAACGCCACTGACTCCTGAGGGGAGGAGGGAGGGCAATATGAATATATATATCTGCCAGGTAAGTATGAACAAACTTTATTTTATCATTAAAATATCATTTTGTTCATGAGACTTACCTGTCAGATATATATATAGCTGAATACCACCTTTGGAGGGGGGTAGAGACAGCCAAGAATTAGGGAAAAAACCAATTATTGGTAAAATTATTTTGGTTCCTTATCTGATAGCGTAGCTGACTGAGTGGTTACTGTCACTCTAGTCTGCTTCTGCTTTACTAGAGACCCCAGCGAGGTAGTGACCTATATAGCTGGCGACTTCTAGATGATCTGTCAACGGGGGCGTGACCACAATGTGACTAGATCATAGACCATACAAAGAGGACAAAAGAGCATTACTAACCACCTAACCAACACCTAAAGCGTTAGTTTGCAAAGGATTGGGAAGACTGCCTCCAGTAGTCGACCCAACAACCATAAAAACACAATTAAAAAGGGGATAGGATCAGAGTTACCCCCTGTCCCCAAGGTTGCTGAAGCAGCAATGTATGGTCCCAGCGAAAAGCAATTTCGTATGCTACCTAAACATCTTGCCAAGAGTGTGAGGCAAACACCGAATTGACTTCGCCAAAATGTGGCACTGAGAATGTCACTGAGTACCATATTTTTCTTGAACGCCATGGAGGTAGCAACTGCCCTCACCTCGTGAGCGTTAACTCTCAACAACTTGAAGTTGGAGTCGTCACAACTAGAGTGTGCGTCCTTAATGACGTCCCTAATGAAGAATGCCAGTGCATTCTTCGACATAGGTTTAACTGGTTGCCTCACAGAACACCATAAAATATCCGAGGGACCACGAGTGTCGTGTTCTTTTAAGGTAGTACTTGAGAGCTCTAACTGGACATAGAACTCCCTCAGGTTCCTGTCCAATAAGGTCTGCTAAACCTTTAATTTCAAAGTGTCTAGGCCAAGGGTTAGAAGACCTATCATTCTTAGCCAAGAACTTAGGGCTTAAAGAATAGACAGCATTGTGTTCCTTGAAGCCCACATGACGGCCTCGAACTTCGCTCACTCTCTTCGCCGTCGCCAGAGACATGAGGAATGCCGTTTTCGAGTAACATCCTTAAGAGATGCAGAGTGGAGAGGCTCAAAAGGACTAAACATCAAAAACTTGAGCACTACGTCCAAGTTCCAAGCAGGGGGAATTAGCTGAGGAACCTTGAACGTCTTGAAAGAGCTCATAAGATCGTGGAGGTCCTTATTGTCAGACAAATCTAATCCTCTGTGTCTGAATACAATCGAAAGCATGCTCCGATAACACTTGATAGTCGGAACTGCTATATCGAGTTTTTCTCTTAAGTAAAGGAGAAAATCCGCAACCTGGCTCACAGTGATAGAGGAAGAGGAAAAGCCCTTCTTTCTACACCAACCTTTTAAGGTTGCTCACTTCGCTAGATATATCCTTTAGATGAAGAACTTCTGGCTCTAGCGATGGCCCGTGCCACCTGGCCAGAAAAGCCCCATCGCTCTGACCAAGTTTCGATAGTCTGAAAGCAGTCAGGTTCAGAGCGGGGAGATTCGAAGATATCTCGCGAAGTGGGTTTGTATGAGCAGGTCTGCTCTCATAGGAAGGGTCCTCAGAACGTCTACCAACCAGAAGAGAAACTCCGAGAACAGTGGTTCGAAGGCCAAAACGTGGGGATGAGAGTCATCCTCGTCCCTTGTGAGGCCGCGAACTTGCGTATGACTTCTCCCAGAATTTAGAACGGGGAAAAGGCGTAAACATCTATTCCCGTCCAATCCCAGAGAAGAGCATCTATCGCAACTGCCCCCGGGTCGAGTACAGATGAGCTTTATAGAGGGAGCCTCGCTGTTCTTGAGGTCGTGAAAAGATCCACAAGATGGCGACCCCAAAATTTCCAATAATCTTGGCAAACCTCCTGATGAAGGGTCCATTCCTTCGGCAGGAGTTGATGGCGCCAACAGAGCAGGTCTGCTCGAACATTTTCGACCCCTGCAACAAAACTTGTGAGAATCGAAATGTTGCGAGCATAGGCTCAAAGAATAATCTCTCTTGCAAGGCTGAACAGGGAACAAGTAGTATTGTCCGAGTTTGCTAGAACTACACGATTGCAAACTTGGACCTCGAAGAATTGGAGAGCTAAAAGATAGCCGCCAAATCTTAGAAGTTGATGTGCCAGGACACCTGTTCCTCTCTCCAGGTTCCTAACACTTCCTCTCCCTCTAGTGTTGCCCCCCAACCTGTTGACGACCCGTCGGAAAAACAACACTAGGTCGGGGTTCAGAAGCTTGAGGGAGATCCCTTCTGCAATTTCGTTGGATCGAGCCACCACTACAGATCCTCTTTTATATAAGGAAGAATTCTCAATTCCTCTTTCAAGTCTTCCTTGCTTTGCCAGTTCTCCAACAGAAAGAACTGAAGAGGCCTGAGATGCAGACTCCCCAGTGAAACAAACTTCTCCAGCGAGGAAATGGTCCCCAGCAGACTCATTCATTCCCTCACCGAGCATGTTTCCTTTTCCAAGAAGGCCAAGACTTTTTCGTACATAGAAGTTGCCGTTCTTGCGACGGAGACGCTATAAAAGCCGCTGAATACATCTGAATTCCCAGACACAATGGACAGTGAGGGGATCAGCTGCGACTTTTCCACAGACCAGAAGTCCCAGGGACTTCACGAGTTGCAGAGTCAACTGAAGGTCCTCCAGATACCTTCGCTTCGACGACGCTCGAATCAACCAGTCGTCCAAGTAGAGTCAGATCCTGACGTGCGACAGGTGCAACTGCATCGCAACGTTTTCCATGAGAAGTGTAAACACTCTCGGAGCAAAATGCGACGCCAACAGCATCTGGTGTTCCCAGGCGGCCACCCATCCAAGTACTGACCAGACCCAACGTTGCTTAACTTCACTGATCGGACGAGAAGCGGTGCTTTCAACGTGGTATGGCCGTTGTGCAGAGTCCAAAGCAGATAGCCCTGAACTGGTACGTCTAGTCCCCCAAGACAACCTGAGATACTTCATCGAACGTGGATGAATTGGGGCGTGAAGATAAGTATCTTGGAGATCCAAAGATACCATCCAATCCCTGGGATGAAGGGCTCCTAGTATTGACTGCGAGGTCTCCATCTTGAACTTTTCCTTCCGGACCAAGTTGTTCGACTTGTTGACATCCAAGATGGGTCTCCAGCCTACTGAAAGTTTTGGGACTAGAAACAATCTGTAGTAAAATCCCGGGGAACAGCGAGTCCAAGACCTGTTCCACTGCTCTCCGCTCGAACATCTGTTCGAGCAGGTCAAACAGAATTTTCTGTTTGACAGGAAGGCAATTGGGAAACAAAAAACAAAGGAGGAGGAGACAGGAAGGGAATCAAGTAACCTCTCTCTAACAGTAGGAGGGACCAAACGTCTGCCCCTCACTCTTTCCAGGCTTGTGCAAAATGAAGCCTGGTTGCTAAGGGAGTCTGGAGATGAAAGGAGTCACTTGCTACCTCTCTTGGAAGTGACATTCCTTCGGGAAAAAACTCTCTCTCGTGGTGCGGGTCTCGTATTGCTTCCCATGGAAGCCCCTTTGTTTGTAGGCAATTTTTTAGCTTTCGTTTACTTTTTGTATCATTGAGATCGGTGCATTCGTTATGAAGGAGATGCAGTTTGAATGTCGATAACTTTAGTTTTGAGAAAAACGATATTTTTTTGCTTCTCTGTGTATTTATTTGCTTGTTGTTACACAGTTTGATGTTTTTATGACATATTGAAAAGCCAAAAAATAGACTTGCAAAGTAATATAACTTCGCTAAATGAAGCTAAATGAAGCGAGTGTCAAAACACGGCTCAGGTTGGGCAGCGCGACGACTTACTTAGTTAAGCTCTGAGCTGCTACTGACTGACTGCCACTGACTGCCCTGCGGCATTCCTGTCTTTTGCTGATGCGTACTAGGTCCACAGGGTTGCCATAGATCGCATTAGATATTTCATAACTAAAAGGAAATTACCACCGATATACTGACAATATCATTACATTATACGAAAAATGTAATTTTGTCTATGATAGGGTTACTGTTTTGTTTATAACTTCTAACTATGGCGAAATGTTATTTTCATAATAAAATAAATTTTTGAACATACTTACCTGGTAGTTATATATATAGCTTAAGTCCCTGACGTCACGGCAGAATTTCAAAAACTCGCGGCAATCGCCGATCGGTAGTCAGGTGAACCACCTGTGCGCCCTCTACCCAGGTACCTGGAACCATTCCAACTATTCCTCAGATCTTCCATGCCCCTAGTCTCTAGAGGGGAGGAGGGTGGGAATTTAATTATATATAACTACCAGGTAAGTATGTTCAAAAATTTATTTTATTATGAAAATAACATTTTTAAACATCTAACTTCCCTGGTAGTTATATATATAGCTGATTGACACCTTTGGTGGAGGGTCAGAGACAGCTAACATCGTTGGAATTATAATTAAAGTTGCAAAACAACTCTAGGTTCCTACCTGTTAAGGAAGCTGACTTCAATATTTCTCATTATGTCTGCATTCCTTAAGAGATCCAGCGATCCACCCAGGGGGCTGAAAAATCTCTAGGGGCTGTCAACCGGTGTATAACCTTTATGTGACTAGACCTCCTCTCAATACCCTTGTTCCGGGCGCTACCAAGGAACTTTCATCCCAATGATTGTGGAAGACTGTGCCCAATCTTCACAAACAACCATAAAATTTCAACCATTCCAAGGCAAGAACAAAAGGTATTGTTTTATGGAATTGGATTAAGGAAACTGACTTCAATGAACTCGCCCTCATTATGTCTGCATTCCTTAAGAGATCCAGCGATCCACCCAGGGGGCTGAAAAAATCTCTAGGGGCTGTCAACCGGTGTATAACCTCTATGTGACTAGACCTCCTCTTCAATACCCTTGTTCCGTCACAAACAACCATAAAATTTCAACCATTCCAAGGCAAGAACAAAAGGTATTGTTTTATGGAATTGGATTAAGGAAGCTGACTTCAATGAACTCGCCCTCATTATGTCTGCATTCCTTAAGAGATCCAGCAATCCACCCAGGGGGCTGAAAAATCTCTAGGGGCTGTCAACCGGTGTATAACCTCTATGTGACTAGACCTCCTCTCGATACCCTAGTTCCAGGCGCTTCCAAGGAACTTTCAAACCAATGAATGCGGAAGACTGTGTCCAGTCTTCACAAACAACCATAAAAAAAAAATTCTCCATCCCAAAGTAAGAAAAAAGGGTATTGGTTTATGGGATTGTAGGGGTATTACCCTCTCCCACTAGTAAATGCTATAAACGGACCCAGCGTATAGCAGTCTTCGTATAATGTTTGGACTCGTTTTTAGACAGTGAGAGGTAAATACTGACTTGTTTCTCCAGAAGGTCGTGTCCAAGATACTCTGCCGGGACCTGTTCTGTTTAAGTACTACAGAGGTTGCAACTCCCCTGAACTCGTGCGTTTTTACTTTCAGAATCTTATGTCCAAATCGCTACCTTTCATATGAGCTTCTTTTATCAACTGCCTGATAAAATAAGACAGAGCATTCTTCGACACCTGTACAGAGAGCTTTTTGACTGAGCACCAAAGCCCTTCTGAATTCCTTCTTAAGTCCTTTGTCCTGTCCAGGTAGTGCCTTAGAGTCCTTAACTGGAATATGACTTTCTCTGCCTTATCCCCTGTAATGTCCGTTAGATTTGGAATCTTGAACGTTCTGTGTCAGGGTTGTGATGAGTATTCATTTTTTGCAAGGAATCCTAGTTGCAGTGAGCAGATTGCCTTGTCTTGTCTAAAGTCCATATTCTCGCTGAGAGCATGTATCTCACTAACTCTTTTCGCTGTGGCCAAACTGAACAAGAAAAGAGTTGTCAAGATGAGGTCTTCTTAAAAAATGTTCTCTGTAAGGGATCGAGCTTACTCCCCATGAGGAACCTCAGGACCACGTCTAGGTTCCATGCTGGTGAGTTCTGTACTCTCTCCTTAGCAGTTTCGAAGAATCTGAGTAGGTCCTGGAGATTCTTATTGTTTTATAGGTTTAAGTTTTTATGTCTAAAAAACTGCTGCCATCATGCTCCTATAACCCTTAATGGTAGAGGTAGGAAAAAATTAAGCTTCCTCTTACGGTGTAGAAAGAAGTCCACAATTTGAGTTACAGAGGTACTGGAAGAGGACACATGGTTGCTCTTGTACCATCCTCTAAATATCTCCCACTTGGATTTGTATACCCTCATGGTGGATGACCTCCTTACTCTTTCTATAGCACCAACCGCCTCTTTCGAAAAAACCTGTAGCTCTTGTAATTTTTTTTTTTTTGATAGTCTGAAGGCAGTTACTTGTAATGCTTAGGGGTTTTGGTGATATCTTTCCAAGTGAGGTTGTTTGAGTAGACCTACTCTCTGATGTAGGCTCCTCGGGATGTCCACTATCCATTCCAGAACCTCTGTGAAACAATCTTTTGTCGGCCAGTAAAGGGCCACAATGGTCAATCTGGTACCCTCGTGTGAAACAAATTTTTTGCAGTACCCTGTGTATTATCTTGAAAGAGGGAAATGCATACACGTCCAAGTTGGACCAGTCCACCAGGAAAGCGTCTATGTGTATAGCCCCGGGATCTGGTACGGGAGAGCAGTAAGTTTCCAGCCTCTTCGTTTGCGCTGTGGCGAAGAGATCTATGCAAGGACGTCCCCAAAGTCACCACATGCTACTGCACACGTCCTGATGTAACGTCCATTCTGTTGAGAGGACTTGATTTCCTGCTCAGAATGTTCGCCCTCACATTTTTTCTCCCCTTGGATAAAGCGGGTTACTAGTTTGACATTCTTCTCTTTTGCCCAGAGAAGAGGTTCTCTTGTTGTCTCGTATAGAGACCTGGAGTGAGTGCCCCTTTATTTGCTGATGTAGGTCAACGCTGCCGTGTTGTCGGTGTTGACCTGCACCTCTCTGTTCTCCACTGTGTTCGAACCCTGAGAGATAGAAGGATTGCAGTTAGTTCCTTCTAATTGATGTTTAACTTCTCCTGCTCTCTGGACCAGGAGCCCGAGACTTGTTATTTCCCTAGTGTTGCTCCCCATACTGAGTCCGACGTGTCGGATAACAACACTAGGTCTGGGTTCCTCTAATATAGAGAAGGGACCTCCTGGAGCTTGACGGGGTCGTTCCACCACTGTAAATACGTCCTTATTGGTTCCGAAATGGGGATGCACTTGGTCTCCAGATCTATTTCCTTGTCCCAGTTCTGATTTAGATGAAACTGTAACGGGCATAGAATTAACCTCCCTAAGGAGACAACCGTATCAGCGAGGAAAGGGTCCCCAGCAGACTCATCTATTCCTTCACCGAGCATGTCTGTCTATAAAGTCCTGAAATTTTCTTAAGGCTTGTCCCGTCCTTGCAATAGACGGAAAATCCCGAAAATCCTGACTCTGAATCTTCATCCTAAGGTATAGAAACTTTTGAAATGGGATCAGCTGAGATTTCTATCTGTTTATCAGTAGACCTAATTCCTTCTATACCTAAATCGTGGTCTGAAGATCCTCCAGGCAGAGTGTGCGGGAAGGAGCTCTGAGGAACCAGCCTTCTAAGTACAAGGAGATTCTGATGTTTCTCGAGTGAAGAAAAAACCTGCTACATTGGCAATCATCCTTGTGAAAATCTTTGTTAGACGCTTGATGCCAGTGCATCTTGCGTCCTGAGCTACCTCCACGTCTTGACTTCCAATATCTTGAAGCCTGACGTCCTGACGTCCAATGCCTTGACGCTTGACGTCTTGGGTTCATTGACGCTTGTCGTCATGATGTTTCACTCCTAGATGCTTGACGCCACTGCATCCAGCGTCTAGAGTTTCATTCACTATGTTCAGCGTCTTAAACTTCTGGATGTCTAGAAGCTTTAGTTGGACGTCTATTATCCTTCTTCTCTTTGCCTGGTTGTCACGCTTGTACCAGGGAAGACAAAGTCCGCTGCATATTTTATATTAAATCTATATGTGGGGCTTCCTGCTGTTGGGGACAGGTTGGGGAAGCCTCAGCTACGGCAATTATTTCCTCCTCATAGTCAATAATGGATCGTGGAGAGGGTTCAGCAGACGAGTACCAATCCTAAGGAGGAAGAGGAGGATGTACGAAAGGCAGCACAGAGTCCGTTACGCTCTTGCAGCCTGGTATCCTGACTGAACAGGACTGTCTACGTTTGTTCTTAGTAGGAAAGCTACCCCTGGGGCTGGAAGGGAAGAGCTCCGGGCTGCTCCAGTGGCTACAACCTGAAGTCTATGAAGTTTTATCATGAAGTCCCTCAATATTGGGTAACTTGCTCTTGAGAGATCTCGACTCCAGAGCCAGACGTCATCCCCGTCTGCTAAGGCTGAAACAAAGAGACCGAAACTGGAAAACCTTTCCCGTGGACGAACTTCAGAAAATTCTTGGAGTTCGGGTGCATGGGGATGTAAAAAATACGCATCCTGGAGGTCCAGTGAGGCCATCCAGTCATGCTGTCCGACCGCTGCTAGAACCGATTTTGTCGTTTCAATAGCGACCTTTGTTTATTGCACAGAAAAGTTGAGTGCAATCACGTCTAGCACCGGTCTCTAACCCCCCAAGCATTTGGGGATCAGGAATAACCGAATGTAGAATCATGAGGAATTCGGATCTTGAACTCTCTGTCTGGTCTCCTTTTGCAACATCATAGACACTTGTTGCTATAAAGCCTTTGCCTTTGTTCTGTTGTTGCATTTGGCAGAAAAGTCTAATTGTCTTGTTAGTATAGGGGGTCTCCTCAGGCTGGACAGTCTGGCTCCTACCTCAGTCTGCAGGAAAAGAAAGGCAGGTTCTCTTTCTTCCCAGTGTAGAGCCTCTTCTCGTTGCCATTCATCTACCCGCCCTAGAGGAACCTCTATCGGAGGGCCGACCACGAAAGGGCTGAGATATCTGAAACACAGGAGCCTCAGCCTTACTCTTTTTAGCGATGAAAGTCGTTGGTAGGACTTTTCTTGCTGTTTTTTAGATATTAAATCTTACGTGGTTTTCTGGGCCAAGGATGAAAAGTCCTCTTTACCAAATCTTGAGAGAAGAGGTGAGAGGAAAAAAGGGGTATAAATCAGTTCTGATTTTGATTGGACGTGACCCCATTAGCCAGGAAAAAGCAAAGCAAAGATGGGTTCTTTTCTTCAGGATTCCCGCTGAGAAAGATGCAGTAGATTCGTTGGAACTATATCCGAGTCCTTTATCCATACACGACATCAGATATATGAGTTATTCGGTGTCAGTCGTGTTGAATAATTCCATCTTCCTTCCTGGGAAGGGGCAGGTATTTCGAGGCCGAACGATTCTCTAGTTTGATACTAAAAGCTAGACCTTGAGCTAGTTTGGTTGGAGGAAAAACAAAGGCTGTCTTTCATTGTTTCTCCTTCGAAAGTATCCATTCTTCGTAAATGCTGCCCTCTTAGACGCCTTCGCAAGAGTAAATTCTGAAGGTGGGGAATGAGGAGCAGTCAGGTTAAATTTCTCTGGAAAAAATTTCCGAAAATCGTTTCATAAGTCTTTTCAAGTCTGATGAAAGCTAATGGCCTTTTATATTGTCTTCGTCGGAAATCTCTACAATAGGATTCACAGGAGAATGCAAGATATTATCGTTCTCTTTTTCCGATTTTCCGAAGACGGAAGTAGAGACGTCTTTCAAAATATCATCTTGACGCCTGGCGTCCAGTCTCTTGACGCCTGGCGTGTTGGCATCCATTTTCTTAAAGCTTAATGTCTTGGCGTCCAGCTTAATGACGCCTGACATCCTGGTGTCTAACTTCTCGACACTTGACGTCCTGGAGTCCAGCTTCTTTACGCCCGACGTCCTGGCGTCCAGATCCTCGACGCCCGAAGTCCTGGCGTCCAGCCTCTTGACGCTTGATGTCCTGGCGTCCAGTTTCTCGACGCCTGACGTCCTGGCGTCCAGCTTCTTGAAGCCCGACGTCCTGGCGTCCAGCTCCTCGACGCCCGAAGTCCTGGCGTCCAGCCTCTTGACGCTTGATGTCCTGGCGTCCAGTTTCTCGACGCCTGACGTCCTGGCGTCCAGCTTCTTGAAGCCCGACGTCCTGGCGTCCAGCTTCTCGACGCTCGATGCCCTGGCGTCGAGCTTCTTGACGCCTGACTCCCTCCTGGAGTCCTGGCGTCCAGACTTCTAACATTCGTTGTCCCGCCAAACCTAGAGGTTACTTGAGAACTGGCCGCCTGTGCGACATCGGTCAAAAGTTTCCTCCGGTTGACGTACAGCAACTGGTGGACGAAAAAACACTTTAACCTCGCCTTTCCTATGGCGAGGGTGAGCGTCCTGGGAAGCGTCAACAGGTACGCTCGAGGGGACGACCGCTCGGTAACTAAAGCCTCTCGCCTCCCTTCGTCTTTCGACATTCCTTCTCACAGGGGTTGGTGAGCTTGGAAGAGGTCCAGGACTAGGAGCGCAACAGGACCGAGCGGCCGCACCCTCCACTGCACTTGCACTAACAACATATTAACACTTTTATTTTTTAGATCTCTTATTGTCGATCACATATTATCCCTGTCTTCTGAGAGGGATTTTACCTGTTGGGGCAGGGTCTGAATGGCCGCCAACAAAAACATGAAGTGTTGGGTCCTTACCTGTTTCAGTAAGGGGTTCAGAGACTACCACTACGGGAGAAGGGTCAATAGGATAGTTAGCAAGGGGAAAAGAATTAACTATTCCCCGGTTATATCAAGAAGAGTGAGATACAGTACTCTTGGCTCTTCTGAGCCGGTCTTCCATTCCCGTTCTTCAGACATACTGAGTGGGGATCCAAGGAGACTTTAGCAAGCCGCTTGCATCCCCACACACACATTTTCACACTCGATGAAGTCAGATATGTTATAAGAAAATCCAAAAGCGAACAAGCGAAAGCCAAGCCAAAGTGTACTTCACCAAAATAAGTTGCGAAAAAACACAGGCTACGAGCGAAATTCCATCGATGTTACCGACACAGCGGCAGGGAAGATCTGAGGAATAGTTGGAATGGTTCCAGGTACCTGGGTAGAGGGCGCACAGGTGGTTCACCTGACTACCGATCGGCGATTGCCGCGAGTTTTTGAAATTCTGCCGTGACGTCAGGGACTTAAGCTATACGTATATATAACTACCAGGGAAGTTAGATGTTTAAAACTTTTAAATAAAACTTTGAGAAGATAGTCAGGATATGTATGATGCCATATATAAAATATCCCAAAAATTTGATTTCCGATTTTTTCGTCAAACACTCCCCTTAAGACAAAGACAACTGCGAAGGTGGAGAGAGAGGAGCCGAAGGTTGAAAAGTCTCAGGAAACAGATCTTTAAGAAAAAAGCCAGAGTCTGATAATCAGAGGAAGAAGAAGACGAAAGATGTTTCTCTTCATCCAAAGGCTGTGACGAAAGAGGATGTTCTTCCCCAGCTGGCGGGTCTTGAGTGAGTGGTGAAAGTAGTTCCGATTCACCGATACGTAAGCGGGAACTCCCGCAAACGAAGAAGTCGTCAACTAGAGTACGTATAGTAAACATAAAAAATGTGGAATGCTTCACGATTAGCGTGTCATCCTTGCGCAGGGGCCATGCTAATCTTCTCTGTATCGTTCCAATTTTAGTATATGTACTGCCGAAGCAAGTACTGGCTACATTAAGAAGGACATCAGATGTTGCAGCGGGTAGTTGTGCGACATGATGTACAACTGGAGCGGCGTCAACACAAGACTGGAAGCTATACGGCGAAGCGAGCGCGGAGCGTCATGGTGTGTGGCAAGTACTAGAAGAGAGTCACAGCGAGGCGCGCGCGAAGCGTCATTGCTAGGCGCGAGGTGAGGCGCGCGTGAAGCGTGAGAAGCGCACGAAGAGCAAGACACGCGCTCCTGGCGCGAGTCAAGAGAAAAGTCCAACACCTCAAATCGGGGAAGACGAATAGGAAGCCACTAAACACTCTCTCTAGACGACAGACGAGAAGCCCCAAAACATCTAGCAGACGAGGAAGACGAAGCAGGAGACGAAGGTGAAAGTCTGTACCTCTTAACAGGCAGTTTCGAAACTTGAAAGGTTCATGAGAGCATCCAGCTGCTGTTGCAAACCCAACAAAATCTTACGCGTTGGAGAAGCAACTCTCTCGGGAGAAGGGCTGAACCTGAGAGAAGGAAAGGGGCGAGAGACGTATACTTCCTTCCACAGGGGAAGAAGCTCTAGCCCTTGCCTTAGCGCAACAGGGGGGTCGAGTAGCGTCATCATTCGAAAAACACTTTATTCTCTTCTGCAGAGGAATATCCACGCAACTTTCGGGGAAGAGTACAAACGTCTAGAGGAAGAGGACGTGAAGCGTCCTCTCCTCTAAGCTTCTCTCAAGAGGGCGAGAGTCCAACCGAGAGCTCCAACCCCGAGGCAGGGAGGACGTGTCGGAGGACGAGAAGCAATCCTTCAGGATGCGTGCCTGAGCACGATCCCTGGCAGCCTGGGTAGCGTCATCAGGACCTGCCGAAGGGACGCCAGATCGGTGGGAAGCCCCCGTAACCCTCATGCGGCTTTCGACATGCCCCCTCCCTGGTCCTGGGAGTTCGACAGAGGTCCAGGCCTAGAGGCATTATAGGGCCGATCTGACGCCCCCTCCACAACACTAGGGGCACTAGCACTAACACTATGCGTTTGAATTGCATTCACTTTAGTTTCAAGAGCACGCATTGACTCCAACACGAGAGCCAGGGAATTACCTTCTGCAGCAACAAACTACAGGGTTAGTACTAAAATTTACTACAGGGTTACTAGTAGGAGAAAACCCTGACTGTCCATCTAAGGATGCACTCTAGGAGGAAGATCTCCTCAGCCTATCACGCTCCAATTTAAGCATATATGCTTCATATTTCTTCCACTCACCCTCAGACAATCCCACACATTCATTACCGATTATCATAGAGCATTGAACACCCTTACATATCATACATAAAGTGTGAGGAACTATCAAAGTCTTCGATAGCCTCACCTTACATTCACCCAAGCTACAGACCCAATAGCTAGAGGTAAGACATCTTAATTATAAGAAAAGTCAAAAGCAAAATAAAAAACGGTCCACAAAGAGCGTATGCCAAGTCACAGATCCAGTCGAATACCAAAAAACAACCAAAATACTTAAGTGACAACAAATTTCGAAATCCAAATGGCGGAGGAACTGACAACAGGTGTTGACAGTCCGGCGACAGAGAAAATCTGAATAGAAAATGGGAATGGTTCCTGATACCCGCCTCCCAGCGGCGGGAATGGGTACTAACCACCTGCCCGGCCACTGCGTGTGCCGCGAATTTTGAAATTCTGTCGGACTTCGGAGAATACAGCTATATATATATATCTGACAGGTAAGTCTCATGAACAAAAAATGTTTTTCAGAACATAATGATTTTTATGGTAAACTCAATTTTTTAGGTACTTACCCACCATCATTAGCTTTATCTGCGGCTACTTGGTGCAGGTTCAACAAGTGTTAAAACTGAAACAATTGTTGAGTGAAACGCTCCCAATAGTTACTCCCCCACCCTTTAGGGGGATGGGATAAGACAGCAAGTGTTTTGGTTTATCAGTTGTCTCTTAATCTCTTTAGCGGGGAGGGGAAAGGGATCTCAATGATGGAGTGTAAGTACCTGAAAAATTGATTTTATCATAAAAATAATTATTTTTGAGGTGAAACTTACCCTCCATCATAAGCTGACTCCGACATTATGTGCTGGAGGAGGGCCAGAGAATTCCCTATAACCAAATTATCAGATATTAGAAATATCCTTATCGCTGCTTACCCGATGCACATGATCCCATGGCAAGCTCTTTTCAGAGAGGATCTTCATCAGGTGAGGTCCACTATTGCAAGGAGGTGAAACGTGGACCTGAATATGGCCATTGGTTGAGATTGGGCAAAAGTTCCTAGATGACTAATAAAAGTCTCTGGAGCTCAGGAACTAGACGACAGTTCCATGAGGTCCCCTTCCCTGCCTAACGAAACAGATTACTATGGAGGTAATGGCTAGGAATTCTACTGAAATGTGGACGTACCAATGCATCCTATGCCACCACAGGATGACTAGAAACACGGAGTTCCCGGTAGTCCTCAGCCCTAGAGTACCCCCTTCAACAGCGGAAACATAGAGAAGGCATACACAAATAGGTATGTCCAATCCTGAATCCCAATGTCTACTGCCCAGGCTTGAGGGCCCAGAACTGGAGCGACAATGATTCAGCTTAGCAGCAAAGAGATCGACATGGGATTGCCAAACATTCTCCTAATTGCCAAACAACCTATAGAGAAAGATAAAACGTAGGAGAGTACCTGTCCCAGATGACTTACTGTGTTCACCAAACATAGTCAACCAGGAAACAACTGAGGGATATGTACAATATTCCTCTCCACTGTCCAGAGGCAAAAGTTCTGATGATGGCTCCCAAGGTTCTGAACAATGCCCCCTGCCTTCTAATATAAGCTACAGAAGGCATGCCCAAAGAGACAGAAATTATTTAAATCCCTTCTGGCATGCCAACAACTCCTTGCAGTTAATGAAGAGACTCGTTTCCACTGGTGACCACACCCTGAAGCAACTAGTTCCCGATAACCACACCCTCCTCTTTGTCTGAGGCAACTGCATATAGTGAGACGTCTGGGTTCAGGGACTCTAGGGACTTCCCTGCGAGAAGCAATGCTAAGGACAACAATCAGTGAAGGAAAAGGACCCGTTCTTGGCTCTATGCTACAACTCAAGGTCTGGCCAAGTCTCTCTCCATGCCAATGCAACTGAAGAGGTAACATCCAAAGTCAAGTACTCAGAACTAACTTTTCCACAGAAGACAAGTGGCTTGGGTGAAACAAGCAGCATTTGGGGGCATGCACCCTGAGGAGAAGAGTTCTCTCATGACTAACAACGGATTGTCTACTTGAGTTTGTGTCGGAAAACCCTGAACAGAACAGAATCAATCCCCATGCCAAGGTAGGTCACTCTTTGTGTAGGTTAGAGAGATGACCTCAGACCTTTTAATAAGCATAGGGCCTTGCCAAGCCCAGTGTAGGCTCTCTTGCCCTCATGCAAACTCCCTGGACTTCAGAAAAGATAACTGGTCTTTCAGATACAGAAGTAACTTTACTCCTAATAAGAAAACATTCATGAAGGGAATAATGCCCCAGCAACTACTTGGGGCAAGGAAGTGAGCCCAAAACCAAGAGCTCGACATTGACATGTATTTCCCCCAAAGACAAAGAGTAGGCACTTCCAGCAAGTTGGTGAAAGGGGACACGAGAGTACGCATCATTCATGTACTTTTAAATATTCATGTTGTTTCCCCATGGAGGTTGGCAACATGGAAAAAAGGAAAACAGTAGACTACAGTGGTTGAGCCTGTATGCACATAATATCTAGGACCATCATCCAAACTCCTATGCCTGGCACTAGGAACAGCCTGTGTAAAAAAGCCAGCAAGGTAGCTGTTACTTCCTCTAATGCTGCCTTCTGTTATGGAAAAAAGACTTCCTGACCAACACCTGTCTCTTCTCTAAGATGCTCTGTATGACTGAAAGGTTGAAGTGGGAGTGAATTCTTGAATGGAATGCGAAAAACCTTCCAAAGAACTTCCTTTACCAGGTAGTCTACAACAAGTGTTCCCTTGTGGTGGTGGTATGGAAAATGGATTTGTGTGATTGAAATTTGTAATTCTGCTGTTGTGCCTTTTTTTTATTATGTTATTTTCCTATGTCAGTAAGTATGTAATTTGCTTTTCATTTTTTATTTTCTTTTTTTTACTAGCAGTTTGCTTGAGTGTTAGGGTAGACTGAGGGCTTCCTGATAAGAAGAAAGATATCAAAGAAAAGAGACAATTAGAAGAGCAGTTGAAAACAGAGGAAGGGATAAGGCAGAGAAGTAATAAGGACATAAGGAGAGAACACAAAGCTGCCATATTGCAGAAACAAAAACCCTCGGTCAGGCTGCCCTTCTCCCATTCCTCCATACACGACGCTAAATCCTACAAGGTGCCGATCTTGACACACTTGCAGCAAAGAAAGTTCGACAGCAGTTGGAAAGGAACAAAACTAGGAGTTGATCTCTCCAGTAGGAAGAATGATATCGATGAAATTCTACTGGCTGATGTTGAGCAAGCGAACTCCCAATCTGAAGAAGTAGTCTCAGAGACCATAGTTGGTGTTCTTTTGATAGTTGTGGGAGGATTATAGATTAAGATTGATGAATTAGGTCAAGGTTCTTTTTGGTGGTCATTGTAGATTAAGGATGATGAATTAGGTTAAGGTTCTTTTTGGTGGTCATGATAGATTTGGGTAGATGAATTTCAGGAAGGTTCTTCTTTGACGGTCATCATAGTATTAAAATTGATAAATTAGGTCAAGTTTCAGTTCTGTAGGTTAAGGTAATAAACTAGGTTCAGGAAAGTCAGAGTTTTATTTACTACAGTAACCTCTAAATTTGTTCCCATCATCCTGCACCAATTGTGTAAAAGAAAAAGCCCCTACACCCTCACTTGAGTGACAAGGTCCAATCTGGAACAACCGGCATACGAGGGCTCAATGAGCTAATCAGATTTAGGAATCCTAATGTAGCGGAGGAAATGCACAACCCCCTTTGGTAGAAGAAAACTGGATCCTTGCTGCCAAATAGGACACTTCTTCCCTCCTGAGCCCAGAAGGAAGACCGGGGAAGGAGGTTGAATTGCCCAAAGTGCATTATAAAAAGAGGAATAGGAGGGGACTTCCCTCAGTGGACAGGGAGATGAGAAAAGTACTAATTCAGTCTTCAGTGTCTCCTTCCCTGTCCCCGTAGCTATCAAATGGATAGCCTGTCTATTCCTTCCCAAAGGAAGAGCTGAGACATGAGCCAGTTCACCTATCCCATACCAGGAAAGGCCTTGTTAAGGAAACAAACATCTTCAGGGCTTATCAAAGATCCCTGGCCCAAGGAGGGAGTTTGCCAAACTCCTCCAAACACTAACAGTATCCACCACAAAGCACTGAAGAATAAAAGTTAAGTATACCTTAGTTTAACCAGACCAATGAGCTGATTAACAGCTCTCCTAGGGCTGGCCCGAAGATTAGACTTATTTTACGTGGCTAAGAACCAATTGGTTATCTAGCAATGGGACCTACAGCTTATTGTGGAATCCAAACCACATTATACCGAGAAATGAATTTCTATCACCAGAAATAAATTCCTCTAATTCTTCATTGGCTGGCCGGAGACTCGAACTCGGGCCTAGCAGAGTGCTAGCCGACAACTCTACCAACTCATCCAAAGAGGAAAGCTTTGATGGTGTTAGCCAAATTAAAAACATATGATTGGGCTCCTGATATGAGAAAAGTGACTTAGCAGACACAATTGAGCCTCTCTTGGCTGGAAAAAACAAGGACCCTAACAGCTTGATTGGAAAAGAGTGGGAAAAAATCCCTAGCTCAAACACCATAGTCTTCCTAGCAGATGGCAAGGGAGACGAGAGAAGACTTTCAATAGGAGAATTTTTGGCCAAACATTCCCACTGAGTCAAGTCTCCCGAGTACAGAAACAGATAACTTAAAGGAAGGACTGAGGAATTTGTCTAATCCTCTAACGCCGAGCCTCTATTTACAAAAGTGTCTGTTGGATGCTGGCGGCGTTCGGGAGTTAGCGCCGAAGCGGAAAAAAAAGTTTTTTTGAAAAAATCACAGCACGCTTAGTTTTTAAGATAAAGAGTTCATTTTTGGCTCCTTTTTCTTGTCATTGCCTGAAGTTTAGTATGCAACCATCAGAAATTAAAAAAAAATTATCATTATCATATATAAATATTGAAATATATGACAGCGAGAAAAAAAAATTTCATATATAATTGTATACAAATCGCACTGTGAGCAAAACGGTTAAAGCTAACAAGTTATTTTTTTTGTCTTTGTATTGTACACTAAATTGCAATGATTTTGGTATATAACAAATTGTAAAACAATCAAAACAACACAGAGAAAATATTATCACAAAATGATGCATGAATTCGTAACGTGCGGACGTAAAAAAAAGTTTTTTTGAAAAATTCACCATAAATCGAAATATTGTGCTAGAGACTTCCCGTTTGTTGCAAAATGAAGGTAATTGATTGAATATTAATAGACTGTAAGTGTTTTAGCTTGCAAGCAGTTTTCGACCATTTCAGTCGAGTTAAAGTTGAGCGAAAGTAGAATTTTTTCTATTTATCTTGATTTATATGAAAATATTTTAAAACTGATAAAAGCTACAACCATGAGTTATTTTTTGTTGTATTCTACATGAAATTGCACACATTTCCATATATAAAACTTTATGTAACGACTAAAATAAAACGGTGCAAACATTATGACAAAGTGACGAAAGAATTTCCAAGATGTTTGGCCGAGTTACCGCGCGGACGTAAGGAAAATGATATTTTAATGATAAAATAAAGTTTGTTCATACTTACCTGGCAGATATATATATAGCTGTATTCTCCGAAGTCCGACAGAATTCCAAAAACTTGCGGCACACGCAGTGGGGCCAGGTGGTTAATACCCATTCCCGCCGCTGGGAGGCGGGTATCAGGAACCATTCCCATTTTCTATTCAGATTTTCTAGTGCCACTGTCTCCTGAGGGGAGGAGGGTGGGCACTATGATTATATATATCTGCCAGGTAAGTATGAACAAACTTTATTTTATCATTAAAATATCATTTTGTTCATGCAACTTACCTGTCAGATATATATATAGCTGAATCCCACCATTGGAGGTGGGAAGAGACAGAATAGGATTTAGGAAACAAATATATGTAGGCGATTGACGCCTTGGTTCCTTACTTGTTAGCATAGCTGACTTCGTGATTACAGTCACCGAAGCCTGCTTCTGCTTTACTACAGTCTCCAGCAAGGTAGTGACCTATATAGCTGGTGAGTTCTAGATGATCTGTCCACGGGGGCATGACCACAATGGGACTAGATCATAAGACCATACTGTGAGAGCAAAAGGAGCAACGACCAACCACCTGACCGAGAGCATCAACAGGACCTGCCGAAGGGACGCCAGATCGGTGGGAAGTCCCCGTAACCAACTTACAGCTTTCGACATGCCCTCTCCCTGGTCCTGGGAGTCCGACAGAGGTCCAGGCCTATGTTAGCATAGCTGACTTCGTGATTACTGTCACCCAAGCCTGCTTCTGCTTTACTAGAGTCTCCAGCAAGGTAGTGACCTATATAGCTGGTGAGTTCTAGATGATCTGTCCACGGGGGCGTGACCACAATGGGACTAGATCATAAGGCCATACTGTGAGGGCAAAAGGAGCAACAACCAACCACCTGACCTAGAGCGTCAACAGGTCCTGCCGAAGGGACGCCAGATCGGGGGAAGCCCCCGTAACCCTCTTGCGGCTTTCGACATGCCCTCTCCCTGGTCCTGGGAGTCCGACAGAGGTCCAGGCCTAGAAGCGTTATGGGACCGATCTGACGTAAAAAAAACAAAATCAAGATTAAAATATACTTCCTAACCTCTAAAGGATAGGATGAGTATCGCTCCCTGCCCGCAACACTGTGTCTGCAGAAGCGACCACAGGTCCTGCCGAAGGGACGCCAGATCGGTGGGAAGCCCCCGTAACCCTCCTGTGGCTTTCGACTTGCCCTCTCCCTGGTCCTGGGAGTCCGACAGAGGTCCAGGCCTAGAAGTGTTATGGGGCCGATCTGGAGTGCGGAAACGTATGGTCCTAGCGAATAGCAGTCTTCGTATGTCGTCTTCACGTCCCGCAAGTAATGTGAAGCGAACACCGAATTGCTTCGCCAGAAGGTGGTACCCAGAAGATCACAAAGGGACATGTTCTTCTGGAAAGCCACCGAGGTTGCAATGGCTCTAACTTCGTGAGCCTTAACTTCAAAAGACTCAAGTCACTGTCTTGAACGTCGGAAAGTGCGTCTAAAATGGTGCTTCTAAAAAAGAACGCCAGTGCATTCTTAGAAAGAGGCAAATCCGGCCTCTTGACAGAACACCACAGACTGTCCGAAGGACCTCGACTTTCCCGAGTCTTCTGCAAATAAAATTTGAGAGCCCTGACAGGACACATGACTCTTTCTGGTTCATGTCCGAGAATTTCCGTCATACCCTTAATCTCGAAGGTCCTGGGCCAAGGGGTAGACGGGTTCTCGTTTTAGCAAGAACATACGGCTTAGAGAACATACTGCATTATGGCCTCTAAAACCTACATGATTATTGATAGCCTGAAGTTCACTAACTCTCTTCGCCGTAGCCAGAGCAGTTAGGAAAAAAATCTTCCTTGTCACATTCTTGAGACGCCGAAGAAAGAGGCTCGAAGGTATTTGACATAAAAAATTTAGGACGACATCCAGGTTCCAGGGAGGCGTCCTGGAATGAGGTACCTTGACAGTCTCAAAGGATCTCAAGAGATCGTGAAGATCCTTGTTGTCGGCTGATAGTCTGAATGCAGATAGACTCAGAGCGGGGAAGTTTTGAGGTACCTTTCGAAATGGGGCTGCCTGAGCAGATCTACCCAGGGACGTCCCCATAACCTCCACAGCTCCTGACATACTTCCTCGTGAAGGGTCCACTCGGTCGGTAGAAGCTGCCGCTGTCGACCGAGAAGGTCCGCGCGGATATTCTGCAACGAACCTCGTAAGGATCGTGATCCCCCGCGCATGGGCCCAAAGCAGGATCTCCTTCGCCAGGGCGAACAGGGACCGGGAACGAGTTCCTCCCTGTTTCTTGAGGTATGCCAGGGCTGTGGAGTTGTCTGAATTTACTTGTACGACTCGGCCTGACACTTGGCTCTCGAAGGATTGAAGGGCCAGCAGGATCGCCCCTAATTCCTTGAGATTGATGTGCCAGGACACCTGTTCCCCTCTCCAGGTGCCTGACACTTTCTCCCCTCCTAGTGTTGCTCCCCATCCCTCCCTGGGAGCGTAGGAAAACAACACCAGGTCGGGGCTCTAAAGGCATAGAGAAACCCCTTCTGCCAACCTCGAGGGGTCGAGCCACTACCTCAGGTGAATCTTGAAAACGGGAGAGATCTTCAGGGTCTCCTCTAGATTCTCCTTGTCTATTCAGTTTTCCGCCAGGAAAAACTGGAGCGGCCTGAGATGAAGTCTTCCCAGGGAAACAAACTTCTCCAGAGAGGAAATGGTCCCCAGCAAACTCGTCCATTCCCTCACCGAGCATATTTCCTTCCCTAGGAAGGATGAGACTTTTTCTAAGCATTGCTACTGACGTTCCTGGGATGGAAAAGCTTGAAAAGCCACTGAATCCATCTGAATCCCCAGATAGACGATGGACTGCGTCGGGATCAGATGGGACTTTTCTTCGTTCACTAGAAGTCCTAGGGACTTTGTCAACTCTAAATTCGCATTCAGGTCCTCCAGACACCTTGACTGTGAAGAGGCTCGGATGAGCCAATCGGCCAGGTAAAGCGAGATACGAATACCCGCCAAGTGAAGCCATCTCGCCACATTTCTCATGATAATCGTGAAGATCATGGGAGCTGTGCTTAGCCCGAAGCAAAGAGCTCTGCATTGAAACACTCGTCCCCCTAGTATAAACCTCAAATACTTCCTCGACTGGGGATGTATGGGAACGTGAAAGTAAGCGTCCTGTAAGTCCAGAGCGACCATCGAATCTCCTGGTCTTAATGCTCCTAAAACAGACTGGGACGTCTCCATCGTGAACTTCTCCTTCACCATGAAGCGGTTCAGTCTACTGACATCAAGGACTGGTCTCAATCCTCCCGACTGCTTCGGAACTAGGAACAGTCGGTTGTAGAATCCTGGGGAGTCCAGCTCCAGGACTTGCTCCACAGCTCTTTCTCGAGCATTTGCTCTAATAGCTCGAAAAGGATCTGTTGCTTCTCTTGATGGAATGAGGAAGACAGATCCCTGGGCGACGTGCACAGAAGTGGTGAGTCGAGAAAGGGGATCTTGTATCCTCTCTCGATAACTTCAAGGGACCAGGTGTCTGCCCCTCTTGCTCTCCAGGCTCTCGCAAACGAAAGAAGCCTGGCTCCTACAGGTGTCTGGAGGCGCTGCAAATCACTTCCTGCCCCAAGATTTAGGCGGGGCTCCGCCTCTGAAAAGACCTCTACCTCGGGGAGAAGATCTCGAGGAAGAAGCTCCTCCACGAAAGGGCTTCTACTTCCTGGAGGTCTGACCTGACAACGACATCAAAGGGACTGCCGGGCGTCTTGACGAGTGGGCCAAGAGGTCTTGAGTGGCCTCCTTCAAGCTGGAGGAGAGATCCTTGAACAAGGACTGGGGGGAAGAGATGGCTCGAAAACAGGGAGAACAGCAAAGCCCTCTACGACGGAGAAACTGACTTTGCAAAAGTATGACGCCAAAGGCATCTGGTGTTCCCAGGCGGTCACCCATCCAAGTACTGACCAGACCCAACGTTGCTTAACTTCGCTGAACGCACGAGAAGCGGTGCTTTCAATGTGGTATGGCCGTTGGCTGGTAGGGCCATAGGCTGTAAAGTTACAGTACAAGGCCCTCTTCTTCAAGAGGCCCGTACAAAAGAGGGAAGCCAGTTCCTCCGAGCCATCCCTGACTGCCTTGTCCATGCAGTTCAACACGCTGGACAGCTCCCCCAGGCAGATCGAGTCGGGACTCCTAATCCTGACGTCTAGAGCCCCCAAACACCAGTCCAGGAAATTGAAGACCTCCATGGTTCGAAACAGTCCTTTCAAATGGCGATCCGTCTCCGACATAGTCCAGGACACTTTGGCAGCCGACAGGAGGGACCTTCTAGGCGCGTCGACCAAGCTAGCGAAGTCTCCCTGGGACAACGAAGGAACTCTTGAGCCGACGTCCTCCCCGGTCTCTTACCACATACCTGCCTTGCCGCTCAGCTTGGACGGAGGCAGGGCAAAAGAAGTCTTGCCTTGGGTCTTCCTTCCTCCATCCAGGTGTTAACCTTCTTGAAGGCCTTCTTCGTCGCCAGAGACGAAGTCATCTTGACAAACCCCGGCGCTCTCCTCGTCTAGGACGAAGCAAACTGCGAAGGAGGAGAGAGAGTGGCCGAGGGTTTGAAACTTGTCGCCAAACAAGTCCTTAAGAAAGGCCGGCTAACACCTGGTAGTCCGTAGACGAGGAAGGGGGAGGCTGCTCAAGGACTGCAGGCTCCGACTCACAAGAGACTTCTCCCTCTTCAATGGGAGAAACGAAGGCCTTGCGGTCCAACACGCAGATGGGATCTACGCTTCCCCGCAGACTTTGATTGCTCTGAAGCGTCACTTCGAGCAACCAAAGAGGCGTCCTCCCGAGAGTCCATCCGAGCGTCCTGCATGGCAGCGAGAGGAGCGTCCTGACGAGCAGCTACAGAAGCATCCAGGATAGCTGCTTGCGGAGCGTCACGATGACGGTCCAGCCGAGCGTCCTGCACGGCAGCGAGAGAAGCGTCCTGACGAGCAGCTACAGAAGAGTCCAGGATAGCTGCTTGCGGAGCGTCACGCTGGTGGTCCAGCCGAGCGTCCTGCACGGCAGCGAGGGGAGCGTCCTGACGAGCAGCTACAGAAGCGTCCAGGATAGCTGCTTGCGGAGCGTCACGATGGCGGTCCAGCCGAGCGTCCTGCACGGCAGTGAGAGGAGCGTCCTGACGAGCAGCTACAGAAGCGTCCAGGATAGCTGCTTGCGGAGCGTCACGATGGCGGTCCAGCCGAGCGTCCTGCACGGTAGCGAGAGGAGCGTCCTGACGAGCAGCTACAGAAGCGTCCAGGATAGCTGCTTGCGGAGCGTCACGCTGCAGCAGAGCGTCACGATGGCGATCCAGCGAGCGGTGAGCACGACTGGGAGACGAAGCATGCTTGACAGAAAGGCCCCCCAGTCAATATATTGTTAAATAGGCTACCTACTTGGGAAGTCTCAACTCCCGCTTAGCCTACGAGTACTAGAATTTGGCTCGCCTACGTTAGGCCGGTAGATTTAAATCAGTCTCGGCGAGATAAAACCTATTCTCGTCGTTTTAACTAAAATTATGGTAGGTTATCTCCTCACCCTGACTAAAACTAATGTTTGATACCGACCTGAGTAAATTATGGCATCTTTAACGTTTACCGTGCTACTTTGAACTCGCGAAAGCGTTTGTTTACTTTTTACTAGGAGGCAACCATTGCCTACGTGACGTCACTCTAGTCCCGCTGCTCTCGGGAGACTATCTCCAAAAACAAACCTTACATTTCCTTTAATAACTCCATAAGTGTTTGATTTTGTTGTAACAACATAGTTACGAAAACTTTATTGGACATATCCTCTTCAGCGTCCGCCTTACGAGTCCGTTTTCACGATGTACACTTTGACTGACCCAGCGTTACTATTGTTTCTTCTTTATTATCGCTAGACTCGCTCAAACTATGCACCTTCGCAATAGATAATATTTTGTTAGCCATCTTCCAGATGCAAAAAGGAGCACTATTAGTGCGAGAATGAAAACCTGGACTAATAAATTAGCAGGGTGGGAGGCAAAGTAAGCGATCATTTATCAAGCAAACCTGCCCCCTACACCTCATGCATAGAAAGAGAGGATCTACCGAAACTTTCGGTAGCCTCACCTTAAAATCATTCACACAACATACTCTGAAGCTAGCATAACTAGATCCAGACATCATCCAAAGAGCAATCAAAAGCAAATTCCACAAAAGCGTATGCCAATCCACAATCCAAAGACAAAAACCAAAAGTCAAATAGAATACTTAAGTGGAAAATAACGAGTTTACGAAATCCAAAGACGGAGGTACTGAAAACAGTTGTTGACAGTACCGGCGACAGAGAAAATCTGAATAGAAAATGGGAATGGTTCCTGATACCCGCCTCCCAGCGGCGGGAATGGGTATTAACCACCTGGCCCCACTGCGTGTGCCGCAAGTTTTTGGAATTCTGTCGGACTTCGGAGAATACAGCTATATATATATCTGCCAGGTAAGTTGCATGAACAAAAAGTTTTTTTCAAAAATTCACCATAAATCGAAATGTTGTGCTAGAGACTTCCAGTTTGTTGCAAAATGAAGGTACATGATTGAATATTACTAGAATGTAAGAGTTTTAGCTTACAATTGCGTTTTTCGACCATTTCGGTCGAGTTAAAGCTGACCGAAGGTTGAAATTTTGGCACTTATCGTGATTTATATGGAAATATTTCAAAACTGATAAAAGCTACAACCATGAGTTAATTTCTGTTGTATTCTACATGAAATTGCGCACATTTCCATATATAAAAGTTTAAGTAACGACTAATATAAACCGGTGCAAACATTACGACAAAGTGACGAAAGAATTTCTGAGATGTTTGGCAGAGTTACCGCGCGCAGACGTAAGGGAAAAGTTTTTTAAAAAATTCACCATAAATCAAAATATTGTGCTAGAGACTTCCAATTTGTTGCAAAATGAAGGTAAATGATTGAATATTACTAGAATGTAAGAGTTTTAGCTTACAATTGCATTTTTCGACCATTTCGGTCGAGTCAAAGTTGACCGAAGGTTGAAATTTTTTGTAGTCGACGTACGGTACGTCTACTCGGCACCCAACAGACAATTTTAGTCGACGTACGATACATCCAGTCGGCGTTTAAGGGTTAAGCACAAAAGAACTAATTCCTTAAAACTGAGGGGGCAGACTAAATGTTCCCCTTCCTGAAAAGGAGGCAAAGGAGAATGCTGACAGGAAGGGCAAGGACATAAGTGGCCCTAGAAATAAATGGTCTTCCAAGACCAGGAGCTAAACTTCTCCTAATCGAGCTGACAGAGAAATAAAGTCAAATGCTCTCTCACTAACAGGACTCACAGACTTGCACAGACTCGGTGAAGCTTCACGTGGACTTACTGAAGCTTTGGACTTGCTAACGCCCATGAGGAGTCACAGACAAAAGTGCGGACTTGTAGACAACCGTTCGAACTCTCAACCGTGTGGACTCATTGACACCTGAGCAGACTCGTTGCAGGCCAAGGGGCACCTGCGGACTCGCAGACAAGCATGCAGACTTGCTGACAACTGTGTGGACTCACAGCCAGCCATAAGGACTCCCAAGGACTCGCAGAAAACCGCTCAGACTCGCCATCGGCCATAAGGACACCCGCAGACTCACCACCTGCCACCCGGACTCAAGGACTCGCAGACAACTGCGCGGACTCACTGCTGGCCCTTCAGACTCATTCGGACTCCCAGACACCCATACGAACTCTTGCTTCTGCGGAAACTCACGGACTAACGGGCGAAAACTAATATCTGGCACACTTAGCCTAAGCTTGAAAATCACAAAAGCACGGTGCCTTGCACCCTGGGAGGTGTGGCGCCTTGCAACCTGGCAGACATGGCGCCTCGTTCACTGGCTGTACTCACAATGGATCACGATCGATCATCTGGCTCAGATGAATCACTAGAGTAACCGTGGGACACTGGCATTAAACACAAGATCTAGACCTATAATAACTGTCCTCTGTGACTGGAATCTAGCTCTGTCCATGAAGGACTGAAAGCAGAGGCAGGAGACTGATGGCACAGTCCTTGAATATCCTGGGATGTTAGTCCTCATCTGGAAACACCCAGGACAACCAGGCCTGTCGGCAGGTAGAGCCAATGGGACTTGATGGGGGAATGTAGCCTACAGTCCATCTCTATCCCATGACGTCTTTTTATTTATTTGCTCATAAATGTACCCAAGGATTGCTGTTGGTTTTAGTTCTTATCTTTCATGATAGTATGCCAGCTATAATTGTCGTTTTGCAAAGAAAAGTGTGACGGCACTTAATGTCACCCCATAACAGGCTGCTATTTCTCCATGGCTATTGCCTCTCTTAACATTACAATAATGTCTGCCTTTTCCTCAGGTGTCATGATCTTCCTCTGGCACTTAGGCTCTTTGCTAGAAGCCTTAGAAGAAGCAAGGCGTTTAGGAGGCATCTTAGGGCACAATTCAAAAAGACACACAAATCTGCACCAATATGTCCGTACACGACACACGAACTCTAGAGGCATATGCAGTGAACCGAGATGCTGGGTCATTTGCACATTGTATACAGCGTACATTAGCACATACATGGTATTACGCATAACAACATTGATATTCTGCGCATATTGTACATTTTATAGATATTTTGTTGTGTTGTAAGATGATTTTGAAATATGTATCTGTTTCAGGATGATACATAGTACGTAGAGCATATCTACAACACATATGTATTTTGTAGAATGAAGGGACTATGTTATTGGGATGTTTGGTGCAGAATATTTTCATTTTACTATTCAGTATATTTTTGTGACTACCTAAACGAAAGAAAGGTGGTCATGAAGCTTGATGATAAGGTAAAACTTCTGGATATATTGAAGGAAGGCAAGAAGAAAGAAGCTGAGATACGAAAGGCTGTAAGTATGAGCTTCTTCCGTAGTGCAGAAACAGTTTTGACAGTGCATAATAACACAATCGTTAAGTTGGAATATGCACTGGTGTTTTGGATAAAGGCCTGCTGTAAGAAGAACATCTCCCTTGACTCCAATATCATTCACAAAAAAAGCTCGACAACTACACCAGCAATATTCGACTGCTATGGAAGACGGTGACTTACAGGCACAGGAAGGCGATGACGCAAGGGAATTGGAATTCTTAGGCTTTAACAAACCCACGCCAGAAGAAGAAGAAGAAGAAGAGGAGGAAGAGCCACAAGCAGAACCATCATCAGCTCAAGGTTTTCAGGCTAGGAAGGGGTGTTCCACCAGTTTCAGAGGAGGTCCCAACTGAAGAATGTTTCTCTGCATGGGGAAGCAGCATCTGCCGATACGGAAGAAGCCGCAAAATATCCAGAGACCTTCAAGAAAATTATAAAAGAGAAGGGCTACCATCCAGGACAGGTGTTCAATTTGGACGTGACTGGCCTGTTCTGGAAGAAGATGCTGTCCCGGACATACCTCATGAAGGACGAAGCCAAAGCCTCCAGGTTCAAGGCCCAGAAGGATGAGGTTACCCTCATAATGTGTGGGAATGTGGCTGGCTTCATGATGAAACCAGGTCTCATTTGCAAGGCTGCAAATCCCAGGGGCCTCAAGAATAAGAACAAGGCATTGCTGCCTGTTTTGTATGCACAACCCCAAGGCCTGGATCACCAAAGTCCTTATATCTAACTGGTTCATTCAAGTTAGGCAATACCTCAATGACTTGGGCATGGAGTTCAAGGTGTTGCTGATTATGGATAATGCTGGTGGCGCCCCCTCTCGATCTTTATTACCAGGGAGTCCAGCTCGAGTTCCTCCCTGCCATCACCACCTCTCTCCTCCAGCTTATGGACCAGGGCGCGTTCCGTGCCTTCAAGGCACCCTACACCCAGAACTTCCTCGAGCACCTTGTGAATGCAATGGACACTGATTGTGAATTTACGTGGAAGGAGTATTGGTGTAAATTCACGATTGCCACGTCTGTCCGTCCTCGACTGATCGTTGAATGACATGAAGGAGATGACCGTTAATGCCTACTGGAAGAAGTTGTGACTGGAGTGTGTTCACAATTATAAGGGCTTCTCTCCTGAAAAAATTCAACATTTGGCCATTGATAAGGCAGTCCGGCTGGTGAGGATTCTTGGTGGAGAAGGCTTCGAGGACATCACCCCAGATGAAGTCGGCACCCTCATTGATGCCCACTCTGACCCACTGACGGACCAGGATTTGGAAGAGCTGACGAACTCTGCCAGCGAGGAAGAAGACACACAAGGTTCAGGGGAAGAGGAGGGGGATGAGGGCCTGTCTTTGGAAGTCTGTCCCAACTTGAGAGGATGATTAAGGAAGCACAGGATGCGGCTGCATTACAGGATCCTTAAATGGAATGCTCCTTAAAGTTTTCAAATGCCCCTGATGTGGCATTGGCGCCCTATAATCAAGCCCCCATCAGCGTGAAGAGGCACTGACAACAGCTGCCTATCACTATGTTTATTAAACAAATGAAGAAGGACCCTCCAAAGCCTTCCCAAACCCCTGAAGAAGTGCCTTCCCAACTGCCTGAAGTAGTGCCTCTCCAAATGCCTGAAAAAGTGCATCTCCAATCGCCTGAAGCAGTGCCTCCTCAAGCGCCTTATGAAGTGCCTCCCAAAACTCATGACGAAGTGCCTCTTGAAGAAGGGGAAGATGCGCCCTCAGAGGAGATGTAACTCCTCTGCTTTGCTGTGCAGTCATATCTTCGTCGTCATTCATCGGATTGCACAGCTAATTCATCATCATCGTCTTTAATGAACATTCATCACTGGTGAGTACCCGTATGATTTTACGTAATCTTAATATGCATGTAGCATCTAATCTTAATATGCATGTAGCATCAAATCTCTCTCTCTCTCTCTCTCTCTCTCTCTCTCTCTCTCTCTCTCTCTCTCTCTCTCTCTCTCTCTCTCTCTCTCTCTCTCTCTCTCTTTTGTGAATAACGTACATACCAATGTTTTCCCTGTAAAAGAAAACGGGCTGGCTTGAATAGTAACTGAATGAAGGAAAATGTGCATGCCTGAATATGTAGGGAGGACTAGATTATTTTCACACGTAGCTGTAAGACAAACATTAAGTACATATATTTTTAAGGGTAAAATGTTTAAGATGACTTTGAAATTATATTAATATTTCAAAGATTATTACAGTACAGTAATAGGATAATAGTTTAAGGTATATCTGAAGTAAGATGACAGTTTAAGGTATACATTTGGTGTTTGAACTTTCAAGATAGGCAGTTATAAGTGTTTTTAGAGGGATTTTAACTATTCGCGGGGGGCTGTGGACGTATCCCCGCGAATACGGGGGGTCGACTGTACTCAGAATTTGTTACTGATTTTAGTTCTTATTTGTTATGATATTGTGTGAGCTGTAATTATAATTTTACAAAGTAAAACTAAATAAATTATTAGAAAAAACATAACTTGGTAAAATTAGCATATTTTTATGAGTGTCTTATAAAAGAGGCCCCACACAGGGTTGTAAATAGTCACTTTCAACTTCCCGTGGAAGGTAGGGAAAATTTTTGAGAATTTTTTTTTCTTACACCTTGTGCATTTGCATACCTTCCTCTTTTCATTGATATATTTTTTTCTTAAACTGGCCAACCTTAAAGTTTGCCCGGTCTGGGGGTGTGTTTAATATACATTTAGCCCGTCCCTTAAGGGTTAAACAAAAAGGTATCTTTCTTATTCGAAAATTGCCTTCCACAACCCCTAATTGAAAACTTTCATCATTCTCTACCTACTCGCTCTTTCTTTTCCACCTCAGTACGAAAGTAATTTGTGATACATTTTATTCCCTCATATTCTTGGTGAAGCATTAAGTCCTTTTCCTACTTAGAACTGCCTATTTTCCATGCAGCCTAGGCTACAACAGTTTGGCTAGGTTTACTTAGTTTTAAGCCTATGGTACAAAAAGGGTATAAAATGCTAATGTTATCAATGTGTACAGTAAACGCCCCCGTATTCGTGGGGGATGCGTACTGCAGCCCACCATGAATAGCTAAAATCCACGAATACAGGCAGTCCCCGGTTAATGGCGATCCAGTTTTATGGGGCTTGTCTAGCGACGAAAATCAGCAATTTTTGGCGTCGAAAATCGCCGACGTCTGCTTATCAGTGCTGATAACTGGGTATTAGCACCAATCCATACCTAACAGAGGTGCCAATAACCAAAAATCAGCGCTTTTCGGCACCGATAGGCCCCAAAAATAGGCGAAAAAGTGCCGAAAATCGCGATTTTCGGTTACCAGCGATTTTTGGTTATCGTCACACCCTCAGAACGGAACCCCCGCTGATAACCAGGGACTGCCTGTACTTAAAATCCCTCTAAAAACACTTAGAACTGCCTATTTTGATAGTTTAAACACAAGAAAAACCCTTTAAAAATGCTTATACCACAGTATTTTAATAGTTTTATCACGAAAAGTGCATTTAGTCATGAAAATGATATGAAAATACAGTAACTAGTGAATATTTCTGTGAAAAATACTCCAAGTGGGCGAATTTTCCGCAAATAGTGGATAGATACGTTCCACAGAGAAATCCGCGAATACGTGAGTCCGCAAATCGTGAGAACACGAATACGGAGGGTTTACTGTATATAATGATAAATCCTAGCCTGTAAGCCCACAGGGATGTACAGAAGCTGTGACATGAATAATTTAGATATAAATCTGTTGCCAACACATAAATGTTGAATACAAATATGAAGTTTTCATAATAAAACTAATATTGTAATACTTACCTGAACACCAGAATTCGCCCTTAATCCCACTAGCCCGAACAACTCTCAATTACCAATCCCACTACTGGGAATTTTAACAGCCAGCATTGCCAAGGCTGCAGGTAAAATCTTGTCACTTGAGCTACCATAACAAACAGTTGGCAACGCTGACACAGGTGTGTGCCGACGCGCCCACTTTCGTCAATTGCTTTATTCAAGGTCAAAATTGATGTGGGGAGAGGAGGGTGGGAATCATTCAGGTGTTCAGGTAAGTATTACAATATTAGTTTTATTATGAAAACTTCATATTGCAATACACTCCCCGAACACCTGAATTCGCCTGATTAACAACATTTAGAGGAGGAGGGATCAGTTCCATTGCACGCTCCTTTGACAACCGCAGAGATGGTAGCTCACCAATCTGCTCTGCATAGGATATCCGTTTAGTCATACACTCACCATATCAATCAATGCTTTCAGTGAAGAGACATGTTGGAGAGTACTTTGATCGACAGTCAGATCAGTACTGTCTCAGTCCGTCGACCCCTGTGTGACTCTTCAGAACCTCTCATGTATGGAGGAGAATGAGGTAGAGTGCAGAGTCGCTGTCCCTCCAGGAGAATCATCTAAGTTTTGTGGCACACCCCCTTTTTACAACCGCAGAGATGGCAGCTTACCGATCTGCGCTACATAGGATATCTATTTAGTTATACACTCACTGTGTCAATCGATGCTTTTGGTGAAGAGACATGCTGTAGAGTACTTTGATCGCCAGTCAGGTCAGTACTGTCTCAGTCCGTCGACTTCCCATGTGGTTCTTCAGAACCTCTCATGTACGGAGGAGTACGATGAACCTCCCATGTGGCTATTCAGAACCTATCATGTATGGAGGGGAATGAAGCAGAGTGGCGAGCCGCTGACTTCCGCCATCCAGGTTACGGATAAGGCCTGACGACTGACAAGCGAAGAAGTATCTCATCGCTGGCAAAAGGGCCTAGCCTACTAGAGCAGCCCCTTGGACTCTCGTAGGGAAAATATCAAAGACTAAGATACTTAAAACGTACTAAACCTAAGTTCATATGATTATACTATCACTGTTGCCTAAGATTTTAAAGACTACAAGGAATTCCTCTATCTGGTTAACCTAAGAACCTCTGCACTAAGTGAATACCACCTCAGCTGAATGAACACACCCTAGATAATAGACTTCGCCGCTACATGTCAACTAAGGGAATAACCCTCCAAACCTCCGCACTAAGTGAATACCACCTCAGCTAAATGAAAGCACCTTAGATAGTAGACTTCACTGCTATGCGTGGACTAAGAGAATGAATGAGGCGAACTGAACGTCTCTTAAGTAAAAGGAAGTAAATACTGAGACAGACTTCCAAGTAGCTGCCTCCAGAATAGAAGACACTGAATAATTCCTTAGAAAGGAAGACGAAGTGGACATACTCCGAATACTGTGCACTCTGGGAAATACAGAGCTGAAGACGACGAAGAAGAAGCCTGGGAAATCATTTCCCTCAGAAAGTAACTAATCGCATTCTTTGACAGCGGATGGGAAGGATTCCGCGGAGAGACAATAAGTGTACGTGGAAGCGGAAGGAGCTTCTCAGCCTTTGACAAATAGACTTTAATGACCACCCCGGACATAAAGACATCTCCACTGGATCGCCAGTAACGAACACTTGCAGATAAAGAACCCTAAACGAACGAGGCAGAGGGTTAACCTCCAATTCCGTCCTCTCCACAATCCGAAAAGAAAGACAAATACATATAATTTCTCGCATAGGAAACCAACCTAGAAACTGCCTGAAGCTCGCCCAACCCTATAGCTGTAGCTAAAGCCATAAGAAAAAGCACCTTCTTAGTCAGTTGTCCTAACGTTAGAGCTTCAATGGGTTCAAAGGCAGGGGAACGCAGGAAAAAAATTGAAAATTGAAGTACTTCCGACAAATCCCACGGAGGGGCCCGAGTCGGCAAGACAGGACATTCAATCTTAAAAGAACGTAATGAGTCATTGATTATCTTACTACTAGAGATTTCAGGAAGGTGGAAACTAATTGTACCTCTAAGCATTGAGTGGTAGTCAGCAATAGCCAAATACAAAAGACCCTTGACTTTCCAAAGGACTAAAAGAAAATCAGCCATTTTGACTATGGAAGGTCTAGAGATGGAATGACCTTCCTTACAATACCAACTTCTATACCTTGTCCAGCTGAACCTGGTAAGACTACGGGTTGACTTTCTCAAGCTGAAAGAAAGCTGTTTAGCCACAGCTTCAGGGAGTCCGGACTGTCTAGCTGTTCTCTCCACAGTCGCCCTGCAACTAGGTTCAGCACGCAAGGGTTTGGATGATAACAGTGAGAATGCGGTCATCTGGGAAGATCTTTAGCATGGGTAGGGACATTGGAACTTCCATTAGGAGCTCAAGGAATTCCGGAAACCACGCACGTTGGGGCCAGTGAGGAGCTATTATAGTCATAGACTTCTTGACACTCTCCCACAATTTCCTTATTACTTTATTAATGAGACTGGATGGAGGAAAAGCATACACCTGCACGGTGCCTAATGACCTGGGGTCTACCATTGGTGAGAAATAAACTAGAAGACGATGGTTTAATCATGTCGCTAATAAGTCCACAGTTGCTGGCCAACTCCGGAGAACCTGACATATTACTTCCTGAGCCAAACTCCACTCTCCCCCACAATACCTGACGGGAGCAACTTAACGAATCGGCCAGTACGTTCTCACCCCCCCCCCCCCGAGTTCTTCTTTAGATACAACACGGCAGTTACGCTGTTGCTAAACATAGCCATTCCTCTGTTGCGCACTAGGACTGAAAACAACTGAGAACTTCCTTTACAGCCTTGATTTCCCAAAGATTTATTGATTTCTCTCGTTCCCGAACCCCTCCAGAGGCCCGAGGCCTGGGTTTCCTCCAAGGTTGCTCCCCAACCTTGATCTGAGGCATCTGTGTACAGATGAACGTCGGGAAGAGGGGAGTCGATAGACCTTCCCGGTGTCAGATGCACTACTTCTGACCACCACAGACGATCCAACAGGCAAGAATGGCTCTAGACTATAACTGCGTTCTCGTTGCGGAAGTCCCAGCAATTCCTGAGACATACCTGAAGAGAACGCATCCGGAGACGAGACCCTGGAACTAAAAGAGAGAGAGAAACATACTCTCTAAGAGGCTTCTCCAAGATGGCACCGAACATTACCTGTTGGACAGGAACCCTTCTACCTGCTGAAGGACTGACTGGATCCTCTCCAGGGTTGGGAAAACCCTCAAAGGAAGAGAGAGAATCCTCCTACCTGAATAGGTTATAGATTGTATTGGAACTAGGCAACTCTTGGTAAAGTTAGACGAATCCCTAGTATCCTGCATAGATTCAATAAGAATTCCCTCGCCCTTACTAGCTCCTCTGGAGAGGAAGCGATGATCAATCAATAGTCTAGATACCTCAACATTCTGTACCCTTGACGATGCATAACTGCTGACACCAGAGACATGAGTCAGAAGCAAAGTTTGTCTTACTGGCTACATCATCATCCTTGAACATGAATTAGCTAAGGCTAAAGGTGTTCTAAGCAATCCCTCTTATGAACATCTGGATATGAGGGGGAAGATGACCAAGATAGAAATTTTGACTTTCTGTTCCAAAGTCACAGACGAAGCCAAAGCATTCATCTGGTGCGCCAGACCAATCGAGACAAATTTATTAGGCTGTCAAACAGCCCCGGATCCAATGGGACATAGCCGTCACTCTTTGAGGACCCCATTACAGTAAACCTGACAGCATCTGGAGAGAGTGTGCAAGAGCCTCAGTCTGATTGCGCAAAACATCCTCCAAAGCACATGCTTCCCTAAGAGAAAGCCCTATGAGCCAAGACGACGCCGGAGACCTAGATAGGATTGCCTCAACCGATTTGTTGAGTGGCAACCTGACACCTGCCAAAGGGTTACCTCGAACTGCGTAAATCATCTTACGGGGAGAGAGAAGAGAAGAGTCCTGTCTGTTAGAGGCCACTACTGACACTAAACGGCCGTTTGTCTCCTCCCAACCTGCCTAACCCGATCGAACCAAACCAGTCCACATGAAAAAGAAGAAGGAGTGGCTTAGTGGCATAAACAAGGCCTCGAAAAAGACTGATTTGATGAATGCGGGATATCCGGAGCTCTTGGTTGTGGGTATGAATAAGTAACCTACTCAAGCATGTGTCTGTAATCGTTACTGCTGGCAAGAAGACATTCTAAGTCTGCCAGAATCTCCTGCACCTCCGGATAAAAAGTCCTGTTCTGCAACGTCCAAACGGTCTAAGATCGACGAAGGAGGAGGAACTGAACGAAGCCCGGACAACGAAGAAGAGTCCCCAAGCGGACCACCCTAACCAGAATGCTGAGCACCCACGCCTAATCGGGTACCAGGAGCTGGATCCGCATAGTTGAACCCGCATAGTTGTATCCGCCGGGGGGAAGAGAAGGATAACCTGAGAAACCCGGAGCTGATTCCACATTGTTAAAAAAGGGAAGACGAGTGAGAGTAGCCAAACCTACGTTGCTAAACTCTGGGGGAGGATGCGCAAATGAAACCACTTGCAGAGGGACGGAAGAAGATGAAGAAGAAGGAGGGAGAATGAAAGAGGTAGAAACTCCCTCGGAGTTTCTGCTGCAGAAAATGCAGGTGATGAAAGCCGCGGACCGCTCGAAGAAGGTACTGCAAGCCTTGCCAAAACCGCGGAGTGCAAACCCAAACTGGAAGTGACATGCAAACCCTGTGAAATACCTGATACTACCGGAACAGCTGCTTGAAGCGGAAGCAAGGGGTTGCGCATACCTGAAGGGATGGAACATGAAACGCCTGGGGACAAATTCTGCCGAGACTGTGTTTTCACCTGTCCGGAAGCTCCTCTTACCAAAGAAGACTGTACTGAGGAAGGAAGGGCGGGAGACAGAGGAATAGCAGAAGCATAAAAAAAGTTACCTGAGAAGAGGAAAAGCCAAAAGTCGAAGGAGGGAAAACGGAAGATGCGGGAGCTGTGGGAAAGAATAGAGCAGGAGAAGAAGAGACCAAAGAGGACACTGAAAAAAGGAGCAACAGAGAATGTGGGAGCAGGAGATGAAGCGACATGTAACCCAGAAGGAAACTCAGAACAAAGGGACAGAAGGTACACCGAATCAGGCCCCCCTCGATAATCCTGAAACATATCCAACATGAATTCTGGACACTACTGTGTCATACTCTCTAATGTTAGAGAAACCATTAAAAAAAATAACCTCTCACCAAAGGCTATATATCCCGCCACATCCAATTGCAGGTCCAGCAAACCACTTTAGAAGCCAAAAGGACACACCAGAATCTGCCTTACCTGATGGAGGAGTAGAAACACAGAGAAGGGGGAAACTACAGTAGAAGATTCAGAAACAGTTGGAAGTGAGTTAGGAGTTAGAGCAGAAGGATTCTGCACCACCGGAACTGAAACACTGACTCGAGACTTTGAGCCAGACTGAAAAGAAGCAAAGAAGGCGAAACTTTTGCCGGAGCACAAAAACCACTCGAACCCGAAACCAGAGAGAACGATTCTGCACCCTTACTACCTTCTCACTACCTAACCCAGACCTATCCTCCTTCATCATGCCTAGATCCTGATCCTGACTAACATTATCAACATTAAATTTATCAATACTACAAGGGGGTTGGGGGAGGGATCCTTCACTGCCTGCTCTGCGCCGAGGGGGCTGGAGAACCTACCTACTTGGAGGTTTTGCAGTTCTCCATTACCCTCAGCACCCATTAAAGCTGGTTCTGGAATAGGCAGGGGAGCTGAAAGGAAGAAGGATTAGACATCCTAACACTACTACTATCCTTATCTTAGAAATATTGAAAAAGACTAGCTATTACATTCTCCATACTACTTGCAATCCTATCCTCTATCTGTTTGACTACCTCTGAACTCACTAAATCCATCAACTGATCTGTAGCAGAAGCCTGAGATACTTGAGGCAACAAAGAATCTGACTAGCCAAAGACTTGTGATGACGAATGTAATCCTCCATCTCTTGTGCCTTCCAATCGGAACATTCATCGCAATGAGTCTGCACATCACACTTAACCTTCCTACATACCTGACAGAATGTCTATTGTGACTCAAGGTACTCATCCGTCTCTGCAGGAAGAAGCAGCGATGAAAGCCAGCATCCACAGTCATAGGGAGAGTCGAGGACGACGTCGAAGTCGATGGCCCAGTAGTAGAAGGTGAAAGAGTCCATGATGATCAATCAAGAACGGGAACCAGCGAGTCCAAATCCAAAAGACATTCCACATCAAAGATATCCAGAAAATCCAGGAGAAAAACCGTTAAAATACAATCCAGGACTTCACCATTGGTCCAAAAACAAAGAGAAGTCAGGCAATAGGACTAAAACCTTGCACTGCAGAAGAAAACAACTTTCCATCAGCGCGAACAAAAAGCAATTGAAAAAAAGTGGGCGCGTCAGCACACACCTGTGTCAGCGTTGCCAACCATTTGTTATGGTAGCTCAAGAGACAAGATTTTACCTGCAGTATTGGTAACGCTGACTGTTAAAATTCCCACTAGTGGGATTGGTAGCCTAATTGAGAGTTGTTCGGGCTAGTGGGATTAAGGGCGAATTCAGGTGTTCAGGGAGTGTACTGCAATTTGAATTAATACTTAGCCTCTCAATTATAAAGTTATTTCAAATTATAATTACCATGGAAACATGCCAAACTGTCCCTGCTGATGATATTAATACCATTGTTCATTCTGGATAAGTTGTAATATGAATAATTTAAATGTAATTGGAGCAAATATGAATATAATCTGAAAAAATATTAGCTCTAGGCTGGAACACTATTTTAAAAATACATGCACCCTTCTAAGTTTGGCAACTTCCAGTTTACGTGCAAAATTTGCACAAAAACATGGATAAAGGGCAGTAAATATTCCAGTCAGTGACTGATGGGAACCAGGTCGCAGTATTACTTTCAAGTTTAACCAATTTTTCTTACAAAAGCTGTTCCTGTACGTGTGACAACAAGTACCTATCTGCACAGAAATGTTTATCAATGAAATTTTTGACTGAATAATTTAGAAAAAAGTCTAGGTTATATGATGCAGTACAGGTGAGATAACTTGAAAAATTTACCAAAATATCTTGAGAAATTTACCTATGTTTGTTTGTTTTTTACACTGAAAAGCTCCATGGGACACCACGTGTAGTACCAGCCCCCAGGGGATTATCGTAAAAAACAGTAGATGGTAAATTTCTTACTTTATATTGATAAATCTCTCAAGTTATCTCACCTGTACTACATCTATACACACTTTTCTATTAAAAAATACTCATAGTAGCATGAGTCTTGAAATGGAGAAACAAAACAAATCTGCACTTATGTATGGGTTCAAATATATTTTAAAAATAAATCTCTACTGAGAGCTCTAGGGAATCTGTTTGATTTCCCTAATTTTAAAGAGGTGGATCAACCAGATTCCCAAAAGCTCTGTAGAGATTTATTTTTGAATATATTTGGGTTAAAAGGGGGAATCAAACATATTCTCAAAAGCTCTCTGTGGAGTTATTTTTGGTAGAACCATAGTATAACTTTGCATGGCTTATTACCTTGGAAATTGAATTTTTCTATGGTATTTTGGTTGCTTATCAAGAATTTACGGTTATTTTTTGGCGGTCGGCTGTAATTACCCCTCAGAATTAATATGTTATTGTATGCTGGCCACCCTGGAATGCTATTGTGCATGCGCGGTGTTATAGGGGGACTTTTCGTAAAGTTTGGTTTCCTTCACTAGAGGGTCCGGGGGGGTGGCAGTTACCAGGTTAGGTTAGGTTAGGTTAGTCTATACCCTTTTATAATAGGTTTCCTTAGCCAATCCCTTCTTGAACATACGGCTCCCATATGCCTTGTGTATGCACAGAGCCATTCCAGGGTGGCCATCATAACAATAACATGTCTGTTCTCTCTCCCTGTGTTTTAACCCACCCAAAATCCCCCTATCCCCAAAGGGTCACCAATAAAGATGTGAGGTTAATAATAATTAACCACCAATAAACAATTCCATCTCCTTCATTAGCAACACTAAAAGTATAGGAAAACTAAATTTCCAAGGTAATAAGCCACTTGGAGTCGTTCTATAGTTTTACCTTATTTTCTAAATATATTTGGGTTAAAAGGGGAATCAATCATATTCCCAAAAGCTCTCTGTAGAGATTTATTTTAGAATATATTTGAATGCATACATAACTGGATTTGTTTCTCCACAGTTTTCTAAGCTAGGATATACTGTTCGGTCAAAAATCTTCATTAATCCCTATCATCATCACCGTGAAGAGTTCTCCCTTAGAATTACTGATAACTTTAAGGCTTTGGACTTTAATTATTGTAAAATAAGGCCTGGCAATTGCCATACAATAGGTTGGCCTACATACCCCAGGTTAAATTAAGACAGAAATAGGGCTACCCTAACCGAGTTCGGGACGATCAGGGCGCATTATTTTCGGCCGTGAACCTGTTACGGCCCTCAACAAGACTTACGGCCGAAACGACCAGGGCCCGCCTAGGATAACCCACCAACTAGATTGCCAAAGGAGTTTCCTTTAGTTTCATGATATTAACATACCCTTGGGTATTCCCCGAGAGGTATTTGGTTAAATTAAGCTTCTGATAATCTACTGTGAACCTGTAACGGGTGGGCCTATCCCTAAAAATACGGGGGCCAGTAAATTACGGTACCGGTAGGGCCAAGCCTACTGGCACCAACCTACGCAAGGTCATCTTAAGAGGCTGTTTAACATCTTTCAGCACTATACTTACACATCCACCGGCCACAGCATGCACTAAATTGCTATACGAGAAAAGCGTTGCCTTCGCCATGGTGGAGATAAACACGGGAGACTAGATTCAATATTGTCTGCAAACACGAAAAGGCTGATTATGACAGTTACGTCATGGCACTCCGCAGAGAAGGTCGACATTTTGGTAGTGAGTCTTTCGTACGGTGTGAAAATTCCGCATCAAATTAATCTGTCTATTAAAATTTGCATATAATTCTAAATATTTTTAATAAAAATAATATAAAAACATAATTTTTAGTCTTAATTTACAATTTAATTGAGATTGCCTTTTAAAAATAATGAAATTTTGGAAGAGCTATTATATAATCCTACTCAAAAAGGTGGAATTTCACGTCAATTGTCCACATATTGTTTACAAATTATCTTGCAGTTTACTTAGCAACAAAGAACATTTACTTTTTTTTTCGTGTGTCTGTCTAGGTAATTTACCTTTCCTGGATACTATATCATTTATGAATGAGTGTTTTGCTTACTTGGCTTCCCTGAGAAATCGCTGTGCATATCCCAGTTTTCTGTAATGTAGGCAAAATTTAAGACAACAGCATCCTATCAGCAATTTAGCTAGACGGTTTTAAGGCCGTCATTCATTGTTAGAAGAAACGACTGCCAGCATATCAGTCTTAAAATTTCTGTATTTACATTCTCATTACACAAGTGGGGATTTTTTTTCGAAAAGTGTTTCGAGAATATCCTTTAATTCATTTTGTAAGTAGTAGTTAGTAAGCGTATTACTTAGTCAGCATTTTATGAGTGAACGATGTTATACAATTTAGTCTGAATCAAACTTAACACTTACCTTATCATCAGTTACTTAATATCATTGTATCAGCATGAAGCACGTAATTATCGTGTGAGTAATCTTATCTCATTGCTATTTTGACGTTTATATATTATATAGATTTCGTTTACTAGACATCATGTTTTTCTTTAAAATAATGCAATTTTCACGGAACAAATTTTGTCTTAGGGAATTATTATTATCGTTAGCCCCTAAAAATGACGTAAGAATTTAATTGCAGTTACATCATACTTATATCATGTATATTGGTCTACTCTGTATTTTCTTAATATTTTGATAGTTAAACGTTAAATTAATTTCCCGTAGAATATATGTTACACACAAACAAATAAATACGTGGGTACACATTGGGTTTTTCTTTCACGGTGGCCATTATTATTAAATACTTTTTGCAGACCACACAGTTCAAATTGTAAAATAGTTCTCACGAATCTTTTGTGATTATCATGCTGCACCTTCTTTGAAGTAACATCATTAATACATTCTTATAATTCACCCAATAAGATATGGACAACGTAGCCTATCAGGAACATGAAGGTAAGTTTTTTTTTTTTTTACTGAATATTACCATGGCATTCTGTTGATAATGAAATACACGAAAGCAAGATAGTCATTGTTCTCCAATACACTGCTGTATGAACAAAGATTTGTGATTAATTTCATTTTCCCTCATCCCTGTATTTATGGCCATAATTGTTTGACGCCAGTTTAAGAAAATCATTTAATCAGTTTCAAATGCTCGATTTCTGGCCCTTACTAAAATATTACTGTAAATTATTTTTATAATTTTCTAACTTTTTCCGACAAGAAAGTTAGACTTAACAGGAACAATTTATACTTTCAGTAAGCTAATTCTCTTTATAAGATTTTTCTCTTCTTTTAACGTGCTTTTTCCCAATTTTTGTATGGGGTAAGCACGATGCCTTCTTTTGAAGGACTTTGATTTGGCTTTGGGGTAGACCGTAGTCTCGATCGGCTATCTTGCCTGACATCGCTTCGACTCCGGTGGCTCATGTACATGTATCGTACCAAATCACCATCTCCCTTTCTCCCAGCAGCAGCGAGGAGAGTTGAGCGGTTAGGTCGACAGTTCGAGGCTTGTGAGGTGTTTGACTTTTATTCAGTTCCATTTCGTGGCATTGTTGATGGCCAGAAAACCAGCTGATTGTTCCGGGTGTCATTGTCATCAGTGTTAATTTCCTTAGCTGATCACAAAATCACAGAGAAAGGAAAAAAGAAATTCGCCAAGGGAATATAGACACAACCCTTTATTCCACATATGCACAGAATCATAAATCAACGATACAAAACATCAACAAATAACAATGCTTTAAAAAATAATAAAACTATGCATATACTCACACGGGATTGTATTAATTAACGATATTGTTATGAAAGGAAATTAATCCTTACATTGACATATGCAAGAAACGTATTTGAACACATACGAAATTCACCGAGACAAGTAGAGAAAACTGTTGATGACTTAGGTTCAAACAAACTGAAGTGACGTTCACTTAAAAAATCGAAAGGTTTCTATTTCAATTTTTTCATACTCATTTCTTCCTATAAAATCAGCATTTCCTAAGCAACTACGACATAGTTCAAATTAAAACTCAGAAGAAGAAGAAGAAGAAGAAGAAGAAGAAGAAGAAGAAGAAGAAGAAGAAGAAGAAGAAGAAGGTGGGAAGAATGAGGAGGAGAACGAAGAAGAACTAGAGGATATTAAAGCTAAAGATTCAAGCGTAAAAATACAGATATTTACTATCACTTCTCTTGAGTCATTCAAGTAATATGGAACAATAATCTACGAGTCAAAAGCTTGATTAATAATAATAATAATAATAATAATAATAATAATAATAATAATAATAATAATAATCAAAACCAAGTAAATATTTTGAATAAGAAATTGAAAACTGATTTTTCTAAACTGCGTGAAATACGTTTCACACTATATTCCTATCTTTTTCAGTTGGGTGTCAAGCCAGTAAACGCGACTGGCTGGAAATCAACTAAAGTTTCTGAGAATTTTAGCTGAAAAGGCGTATGTCTTTCTCCTACTACTGTACACTAGTCTGAGAATTAGTAGGACTGGCTGGTGGAGAACCGGTAATGACTATGACTGACTGATTTGGTTGATACAGAGCTGAAAATGAGCATGACTGGTTAATGCAGAGGTGAAAATGAACATGAGTGGCTGACACAGGACTGAAAAGATGACTGGTTGATACAGAGCTGAAAGTGACCTTGAGTGGTTGATAGAGCTAAAAATGAACATGATTGGTTAATGCAGAACTGAAAATGAACATGTCTGGTTGACACAGGGCTGAAATGATTACTGGTTCATACAGAGCTGAAAATGACCTTGAGTGGTTGATAGAGCTGAAAATGAACATGATTGGTTAATGCAGAACTGAAAATGAACAGGACTGGTTGACACAGGACTGAAAAAGAACATGACTGGTTGATACAGAGCTGAAAATGACCTTGAGTGGTTGATAAAGCTGAGAATGAACGTGATTGGTTGATACAGAGCTGAAAATGAACATGACTGGTTGATATAGGGCTGAAGTTGAACATGATTGTTTGATACAGGGCTGAAAATAGACTTGACTGGTTGACACAGGACTGCAAATTAACATGACTGGTTGATACAGAGATGAAATTGAACATAACTGGTTGATACAGGGCTGAAAATGGACTTGATTGGTTGACACAGAACTGAAAATGAAAATGACTGGTTGATACAGAGCTGAAAATGGACATGACTGGTTGATTCTGAACTGAGGATGGTGTTCGGCTGATCATAAGACGGAAATTAACAAGGGTTGCTGGATATTATGTGGGAATGAATATGACTAACTGATTTCAAGGTAGGAATGGAGAGAGTCTGGGTGATCTTGAGGTGTGAAGGAAATACTGGATATGACTAAATAAATTTTAAGGTGGAAATGAAGATCGCTGGCTCATTTTGAACAAGAATAAATATGGATGAATGATTCTGAGTTGAGACTGATTCTAAGGGGAGTTGAATATGACTGGCTGGTACAGAGCTATTTATGACCATGACTGGCTACTGTCGAAATGCAAATGATTTATTAACAGTGAACACACACACTGTATTAGGCTTTGAATAACCTAAGAACAAATATAAATAGGAGGGTTAAATGATGACTGATCTGGTGGAGAACTGGAAAATGACTGGCAGTGAGCTGGAAATGAATCTGACTGGCAGACTTAAGGCTGAAATAAACACGATTGTCTATCTGAGCAAAGAATGAGCATGACCAATCAGTAGTAAGACGACAGTTAGCCATAGCCGAAGTCACTGAGTCTGAAGTTTCATTATAGTCCTCTGGTAACCTACTGTTACGAAATCGGACGCACTGTTGACCTGTAGGCTGCTAGTGCTTGATAAGAAAGTTCCTCACATTCAGTGACCTAGGCCATAGAATTGTTATGGAGGTTTTGTCTGAGATGAATAGTCTACATTTTCTTTGTCCTAAAACTATAAAGTCTTGAGATGTTTCTCATGTTTATTTCGATGAAAGGAAATAAATACTAGTATAAAAGAAACATTTTGAAAATAGTGTAGATTTATAAAAGCAAATAAAATAGACACATTGCAGGATTCAAGAGGTGACGGAAGATTTAAAATAACCTTCATAATACAAAAAATTATTTTCTCTGAAAAAAAAGTGACTTGCCCAGCAAAATCAAGTGACTTGCTTATAGTCAAAATTCACTTGATTTTACTTTTCACTCAGCAAAGCATTGTTCCATTCTACTAAAATAAAGTAATAATTTCTAAGATTTTCAGCTTCTGTTTAAAGCAACAGAAACTCTACCCTTGTAACACTGATGAGAATAATTTAGATAAGAATGTGTTCCCTTTACAGCCATCTAAGATTTTTTTTATACCACATATAAAATGGCAGTAATAACACACTGCACAAAACGATCCTAAGTTCTTTCGTATCATAAATATCAACCAAAACTGACTTCATCTACTTGTGTATATTATATAGTACATGAAATATGCTATGCACAGTTTCTAACTATTACAGAATTGCTTTCTATCATAGTTACATAATTCTTTTTAGCACAGAGCCAGTCAGCCTCTGCGAGAAGAGGTACATCCTGAAATGACTTCATGTTAACGAAAATCTATGACTGGTTGTGATGTCATCCTCTGCAGAGGCTGACTGAAGCTGTGTGCCAAAAATGTCAGATTCGTGAACTCAAAGTCCCACGTAGGAGAAAATCCACCAATATGCCGATTTCGACATTCTGAGAAAGCTTTCACAAGCTTAAATAAAAGAGTATGTTTTATCAAGTACAGAAAGAAAGCATAGCCGTATATCTATAGTTAACATTATATATATATATATATATATATATATATATATATATATATATATATATATATATATATATATATATATATATATATATATAATGACCGACATCAAATGATCATAATTATTAATGATTAATATACGACTATTCTTCCGCTAAAATTGTACGAAAGCTTGTAACTTTATTTACATTTGTTTATACTGGCCTCTATTGATTCTTTATGGCGCAAGTATCATTTGTTTCAAGAAGAATTAGTTTGCATTGGTCTCTGTATATCTTGTAGGTTTCAAGTATCACTTTATAAAGAAGAAGAAATTCATATTCTCGTAAGTTATATCTTGATATTGAGAAATGAAAGTATCTTTTAAGGGGGAAACCCGACTTATGATTAGTAGGATGAATGTGGGATTCCTTAAGACAGACGTACTTTAAAATATAAAAAGTGATTTGATGTGTAAAAGTAAAAAAAAAAAAAATAAATAAATAAACAATCTCAAAAGACTTAGCCTGTCCTAACTTACAGTTTAAGTCTACTTATCACTGCCACAGTAACGTTAATAAATGAACTGTTGCAGAAGCAACTGTGGGAGATTGTGCTCCAAGCAATTCTACCCTGAAGGAAGACGCACAACAGTTAGTTTCAATTACAACCTTTTTAGTAAAAATACACAAAACATGGATCTAAAAAGACACTGAGCTTGTGACTTGTCTCCTTTAAAATTTCAGAGGCTACTAATCTGAATAACCAGTTTGTTGGTGTAATTCTAAATATTTGATTTCTAACAAGGCTTAAACACTGATTGTCATACAAAAAATAACAAGAGAGATTGATTACTATCATCAACTTCGATCACAGAGAGTTAGAATTCTGAACACCCAGTGACTAAGCAATCCTCAAACCTCTTCATGTTCCTGAATGAACACAACAAACATCCCCACTCAGATTACACGTAAGCAAAACCCACAGAGATACAAGGCAGTACCTCTCTCTGAAGCGCACTCTTCTTGACACCAAATGACACGAAGCCATATTTCAGTGTTGCCAACGGCAAATAATCTACTGGCCTTGGAATGTTAGTTACACATGTGAACGTACACCTTCGTTACATAAGGACACGGGTATGACTTTCAATCACAATGATATCACTCATTCAGATGGAATATGGAAGACAAGTTATGGTCCAATGTAGACATGCTTTCAAAAAAATATAAAGTATTCTAACGCCGTGGATCTAATCCGTGGCTAAGTGTTCCGGCTCAAACGGCCAGCGACACAAGATACAGTCTTTGGAAGCTGCTGCAGTTAATTACACTCAGTGACTGGTGATGCTCTTATCTTTTATATATAAATATATATACCAATGCACACATCGCTGACAGTTAGCTTGGTCTGTCTGGTGTAGCAGAGAGAGTTAGCAGTCTATCACTGTAATTAGATCCGTAAGTTTTCCATTAAAGAACACTTACTTATTCATTATTAGCACTGAACACTAACATGACATGCAGTCACTACCTTGAAATAAAATTGAATCATCTCTCAACCATTTACAGATATACAGTACTTTCTAATATATACTAATAATAATCTAATAATAATATTAATAACTCATGGTCACCTCACTGAAGTTACGTTAAAACTATGATAACCTCAGGCGATTTTTGACTTGGATAAACAAAGGGACATATCGTAATACCTACTAGTCTTTTTTTTTTTTTAAGCTTTGCTTTGAGTTTCCGAGCATTTCTTTGCCGCTTTGTTAGTATGCTGACTCAATTGTCATGTATCTCACAGTGTCGTGTTATACACAATATACACACATTAACCTTACATGCATAAGGAGAGCTTGCATACATAACATACAGTACTAGTACATACGCTCTTAAATCTACGGAACAAAAACTGATAACCCACTTCGCTTCTGAAGTTAGCTGACCGTTTCTGGCTAAATCAAACAATACTATAATCTTGTCTAGCTACCACTTATTAATTAATTAATTAATTTGTGTATTTATTTGCTCACTGATTTATTCATTTCCCAAATTCTTGATGAAATAGCTAAAGTTAAATCCATAGTATGGTCCTAGAAGTAGTCATAAAAATGTGGAACAGAAATCCACATATCTTAAACATTTTCTTTAAAAATGGAATAAAATAAAAGCTAAATACAATAACATTTATTATGAACCATATATATTTCAACACCCATAAAAATATGGTAAACATGTTGGAATGAACATTTTGGGCATGAACCTTCCAAGATATTCCGCACCCAATATTTCCGTTCGAGAAGACTACATTTTAGCGGCTCGGATAAACATATTATCACTTATCTAAGGGAAACATTAATTGCAAGTTGTTCTAAGTAATTTATATCTGAAGACAAAATGCAAAACCGAGGAGGATGACAGAAAATATGAATCTGGATTTTGCAATCTAAATTTCCCTTTCTTGATGCAAAAGCCAATCCCCTCATCACACAAAACAGAGTCAGTTTCCGTAAATAAATCAGAAAATACAGCAGTAGCTATTTACAGCTTTCTTGATTTTACGACATTATTTATTCAGACGGTAAAACAACAATAGTTCTGGATGTGGAGAATTTCCCCCCCGCAAATGCTGTTTCACTGCAAGTGTCTTCGCCATTGAACAGTGTTCAGGGCTGGGGCAACAGACTAAATATCGGAGTTACCTGTGGTAATTTTCTTTCTATGGGTCCTTATGTATATATATTTCACGCTGTCAGCTTGCAGCCAACTGCAACTGGTATATTCCTGAAGTTTTTGCAGCTTTCAGCACTGCTTTTAAACTCTGATAAACGTTGCTTTCCAACAAAAAAGTCCTTTAAAAAATGGATGACCCTTTAGATATGAATCTCTCGTTCGTAACAACGCAACAAATCAACTGCATCAGTGGCTTACATATCGCCATAAATACTTCAATTCAAAGTTTAGCAGTAGCCTTGAATAGCTTTAGTTATATTTTCTTCCTTTTAATACAATGAATATACTACTGTTTCAAATCTATCTTTCTGTTATTCCATTCCCGTGCTCTAGCTGCGCAGAAATTATACCAAACTGTTACTATTTATTATTCACATTTCCGCAACAGTCCTCATACCAATAAATCTCTCAATATGAAAAGTAAAAACACAAAATGTTAATTAAAAATGGTAAGCCCTCCTACATTATTTATAAATATTAAAAAAAAATAAAAATGCTAAGTCCTCCTATATTTTTTAAATATTAAAAAAAATTATCACTAGACGCAATAAAAGCACCAGGAACAAATTGCACTACAGAAAAGAAATCTGAAGGCGTCTGGGTAGGTTTAGATTGAGGTGGCTTATACCAGCACCTGTTGTTGCTCCAAGGGAGTCAGTGAGTGAGGTAGAGTATAAAAGAGAGCATGAGGTCTGGTGTGGACCACCAGACTCTACCGAAAGGATAAGGACGAGTGACCTGAACTACAACAGTGAAACTGTTTTAAAGAAATATTTGAAACTGGGTGTTTTAAGAATAAACAAATAACAAAAACACAAATATAAAAACTGCTACAAGTGGATCTATACAGATAAAACCCCTCAGTAGTTACAGGACTTACCATTTCCCTCACTAGAAAAGAGAAAACAGTAACACCATCAATCAAATGGGGTTCCGTCAGCTGAAAGTTGACTTTCTCCCAAGGGCTGGAAAAACTGAGCCTTCTGCATTAAATCATATTTTACCTCAAATATTCAAATTACTAGCAAAAAAAAAAAAGAACTTCCTGCTGTGCTGTCATTCTTACACATTCACGACCACAAGCAAGACTAGGCTTCTGATGCCTTTATTTATCAAAATTAACACGAAAAATGTCTGACATTCAACCACACATCCACATATTTGTGCAAGGAAAGCATCTCAGACATCCACACTTCGAAATAATGATATTTACAGTCATATATATACATAAAGCTCATAAGATAAACATGAATACGTTTGGTTACACGCATGAGAACTGTACGACGATATATACTGCAACCACGCATGCGTTAAATACACTGGTCACTAAATGTATTTTTGCTATTAAATTTAGCAATGCTCCATAGCATCCTTCTCCTCTGCAACGGCACCTTCTAGTACACTTATTTTGAGGGAAAGATGTGTTTCTCCTGTTTTCTTAAGATTGATATTTTTCTCACAAAAATGGCACTTACGACGATTATTCAAAAGGCAGACACTCCTTTGCAATGGGCACATTCCTTCAAAGAGCATTTTCAGAATGTTTGGTTTGTATACAGGATAACTCTACCTTCTCATGGTCGATTAGGTCATGATCAACATTCCTCTTAAACATACCTTATGTTTAACATTCTGAATGAAAGGCCTTTCTCAAGGCTCATTCTACAACAATCACTGCAAAACCGAATGGCACTGATTCGTAGCCAAGACAATGCAGGGGTTTATTTTTAGAAAGTAGGGATGTCGTTTGCCAAACATGGTATGATATATTCTACAGACAATCTTACGAGATGTTATAATCTCCAAGTGGCGACTGATTCAATTTGGGTCCTGAAAATCTTCAAAACTGTCTGTCAAGGTTAAGGCAGGCGAGGACAGCAAAGATTTTAAACCATCTGACTAGTCTGAAAGACAGTGTTTTCGTCTCCCTTTTTTGCACTTACTGTGTAGAACTCGATCAACATGAATGAAAATATCTCTGAATTTTATCAAAAAGCCCTGCCTTTTGTTCCACAGTCTGCTATCATGAATTAAGACGAGCATTCCTATCTATGGCGAGGAATGTTCTCCCTAGAGTATAAAAGCTTGGTAAAAATGCTACGACGACAAGAGATTTTGTGTTCTGCTCTGTGCCTTGGAGGCTGACCGCGACGTCTGACGTCATTAAAATCGAAAGACGAAAAGGTCTAATGCACATTGACGTATCACTAATCTGGTTTACATGGAAGTCCTAGAGGGGGGGGGGGGGGGGAGGGAGGGGATCTAGGCCCCTTATTTCATGTGTCAGACACATCTATATATATATTTGCATGTATTGTCAAATCACTTAGGAATGTTCTTTGTTTTCTTTATGTGGTTTCGTTGTCGGTCATCAAACCAACAGTCAAAATAGGGACGAGTGTGAGAGTTGTTCAGTGTAGTTTTAATCTGGAGGTTGTGTGAGGTGTACTTCAGTCGGGAAGAGAAAGATAGTCCAAGCATCAATGCATGTATATGCATGTGTGAGTATATATATATATGCATACACACATGCATTTAAAAACTTACACAACGGGTCATATATCATTCACGTTACATATCAGGTCATCAGCTATATATATGTACAAACAAACATACACACACAAACCCATACGGTCATGTACGTGTGTGCACATGTTGTTCACAAATGAGAGCATAAATTACATCGACTATAATACTGAGATGAACCAGGATGACTTGTGGGTCTCACTCCTAGACTCTCGGCTCCTTATCCTCGACCCCTGCCTGGGCGTCTGTCTTTTTGGTGGCCGCCTGTCTCTTCAGCTCCTCTTTGATACAGGCTGTCATGACCACTCCCACTGCTAGGACGATGACCAATAGGAAATTAGAAGCTATGTCGCCGTACCTGCCGGGAAGAGCGCAAAGTCAGGCAAGAAATGAGGTGGCGAGATGTCGAATCTGTTCGTGTAAAGGGTGGCAGAGTGGATTAGCTGCTGTCAACAAATCTGATGTGGACTGTTAATGGCAAAATTAGCTACTGTCTTGTTAAATCTGTTGGGGACAAGTATTGACAGAATTAGCTAATGTCTTGTTAAATCTGTTGGGATAACTATTGACAGAATTAGCTAATGTCTTGTTAAATCTGTTGGGATAATTTTAACAGAATTATCTACCGTCTTGTTAAATCTGTTGGGGATAACTATACACAGAATTAGCTACTGTCTCATTAAATCTGTTGGGGATAAATACCGACAGAATTAGCTGGTGTCTTGTTAAATCTGTTGGGGATAACTATTGACAGAATTAGCTAATGTCTTGTTAAACTTGTTGGGATAATTAATAACAGAATTATCTACTGTCTTGTTAAATCTGTTGGGGATAACTATTGACAGAATTAGCTAATGTCCTGTTAAATCTGTTGGGGGATAACTATTGACAGAATTAGCTAATGTCCTGTTAAATCTGTTGGGGGATAACTATTGACAGAATTAGCTAATGTCTTGTTAAATCTGTTGGGGATAACTATTGACAGAATTAGCTAATGTCCTGTTAAATCTGTTGGGGGATAACTATTGACAGAATGAGCTAATGTCCTGTTAAATCTGTTGGGGGATAACTATTGACAGAATGAGCTAATGTCCTGTTAAATCTGTTGGGGGATAACTATTGACAGAATGAGCTAATGTCCTGTTAAATCTGTTGGGGGATAACTATTGACAGAATGAGCTAATGTCCTGTTAAATCTGTTGGGGGATAACTATTGACAGAATGAGCTAATGTCCTGTTAAATCTGTTGGGGGATAACTATTGACAGAATGAGCTAATGTCCTGTTAAATCTGTTGGGGGATAACTATTGACAGAATGAGCTAATGTCCTGTTAAATCTGTTGGGGGATAACTATTGACAGAATGAGCTAATGTCCTGTTAAATCTGTTGGGGGATAACTATTGACAGAATGAGCTAATGTCCTGTTAAATCTGTTGGGGGATAACTATTGACAGAATGAGCTAATGTCCTGTTAAATCTGTTGGGGGATAACTATTGACAGAATGAGCTAATGTCCTGTTAAATCTGTTGGGGGATAACTATTGACAGAATGAGCTAATGTCCTGTTAAATCTGTTGGGGGATAACTATTGACAGAATGAGCTAATGTCCTGTTAAATCTGTTGGGGGATAACTATTGACAGAATGAGCTAATGTCCTGTTAAATCTGTTGGGGGATAACTATTGACAGAATGAGCTAATGTCCTGTTAAATCTGTTGGGGGATAACTATTGACAGAATTAGCTAATGTCCTGTTAAATCTGTTGGGGGATAACTATTGACAGAATGAGCTACTGTCTTGTTAATTCTGTTAAGATAATTTTTGACAAAATTTGTCACTGTCTTGTTAATTCTATAAGGGGTAACTGTTGACACAATTAGTTACTGTCTAATTAAATCTGTTGGGAATAATTACTGACAAAATTAGCTACTGTCTTGTTAAGTTTGTTGGAGATAACCATTGACAGAATTAGCTACTGCCTGTTAAATCTGTTCGGATAGTTATTGACAGAATTAGCTACTGTGTTGTTAAATCTTTTGGGATAACTTTGACAGAACTGGCTATAGTCTTAAATCTTTTGGGATAATTATTAACAGAATCATCTATTGTCTTGTTAAATCTTCTGGGATAACCATTGACAGAATTATCTATTGTCTTGCTGAATCTTTTCGGACAATTATTGATAGAATTAGCTACTGTCTTGTGTTGGGAAAATTATCGACAGAATTAGCTACTGACTTGTTAAATCTGTTGGGATAATTATTAACAGAGTTAGCTACTGTCTGTTAAATCTGTTTGGATAATTATTGACAAAATTAGCTACTGTCTTCTTAAATCTGTTGGGATAATTATTGGCAGAATTAGCTGCTGTCTTGTTAAATCTGTTGTTCGGATAACTATTGACATAATTAGATATCTTGTTAAATCTGTTGTTGGGGATAATTATTGACAGAATTAGCTAATGTCTTGTTAAATCTGTTGGGATAACTATTGGCAGAATTAGTTAATGCCCTGTTAAATCTGTTTGGGATAACTAATCACAGAATTAGCTGTCTTGGTAAATCTGTTGGGATAATTATTGGCAGAATTAGCTACTGTCTTGTTAAATCTGTTGTTGAGATAACTTTTGATTGGATAATGTCTTGTTAAATCTGTTGTTGGGGATAATTATTGGCAGAATTAGCTACTGTCCTTTGAAACTGGGGATAACTGATGACAAAACAGAATTAGCTACTGTGATGCCAAGTTTGTCATGGATAATTAGTGACAAGCAGAATTAGCTACTATGCTCCAAATCTGTTGGGGATGATTCATGACAAAAATAGCTAGCCACACTTGCTAAACCTGCTGTGGATAATCCATGACAAACAGGACTAGCCAGCGTTGCTCTATCTGCTGAGGGTAATGCATGACAGATTGGACTAGCTCATGCTGATAAATCTACTGTATTTCATAGCAGACAGGACTAACAACCTTGTTGATAAATCTCTCAGGAATTGCAGCTATTAATCAGGTTTACTCTGGTCAATGATATGTAAAACAAATTCACTGGACAAAAGACTGCAAACTTGAAAAATTACAAGTTTTATGTCTGCTTGATGAATAACCAATAAAAAAGCAATTTACTTTCAGTGAAGGTACCCCATATTTCTTGAAAGTTTTCTATTCCTTCTTGCTGCGTGAATTCTAGCATCGTGTTCAACAAACACAGAATAAGATACACAGGACATGTCGAAAAGACTGACTTACGCAGCTAACAGTTGGCCGTCAGCCAGTGTACACAAAATGCCAAAGAACTGCGCAGATGCATTGAGGAGCCCAGAGCTGGTCCCTTCAGCTTCGGGATATGTCAGCTCTGCTGCAAACTCGAAGCCTACTGGCAGATACCCCGTCATGAAGAATCTGTTGGAGGGAGGAGACGGTAAGTATTCAACAATGATGAAGGTAAGAAGTTTTATCATTAAGGATTGGAAATACATCCATTGCTCAATATTCGTGTCACCTAGTAGGAATAGATTTTATAACTTTTGAACCTGAACAACGGAACAAAGATGAGAGAAAAGACTTAATTTAAGAGCCATAATGAAGCAATATTAGTTTTTTTTAAGGACTCAGGAGAATCTGGTGCTAGCTGTGTACACTTCCTGTGAGAAACAAAGTGTTTTTATCTTTTCCACGGATGAGTTCTCTGCTCTGTGATAACTTGTTCAGCAAGTTTATAAGTGTTTCGTTTCTTCAGTACAATAATAATAATAATAATAATATGTAAAATTCCAAGACAGGGCTTAGGAGACAGTGGCGAGTGTTTTGGATATTGGAGGGTAAGAAGAATAAATGAAAACAGTAAGGACTATGCTCACAATGTTATAAATAAAAATAATAATAAGCGGCATTTTCTAACTGCTGAACCATTTCTTTAACTGGAAACTTAAAAGTGAATGGTTTTGTTAGAAAAGAGTACACTAAAACCTTTATCCACATCCATGAGAACTCAACTTGAATTATGTTTAAACAAAAAAACAAAAGTGACCCCATTCAGAGAGTTCTGCTAACACAAACAGCAAAATTCCCCCTTTTTTGCTCCAGTGCAGTGAAATGAGGTGGAGGTTGGGACTACTGTAGTGACATAGGTGGTACTTTGGGGCTGCCATTATTTTGGAACGGTTCCAACGTGCTGCCAGTTTATCTTATGGAGATGGCCGAAATTATCCAAGGTCAAAGTTAGGGTCAAGGCTTAGAAAAACAAGGTCTACCCAATTGGGTGGAGTCGCCTCCCACCTGGGGTAACTACGTAGGCAATGACGTATCTTAGAGGTACCTGCTCATTACGGCAATTCGCCTGCTGACGCAATAAGGAGGTAGACAAAGCTCCGCCTACATGGGGGATCTGGGGGAAGTGAGCAGACCTTCTCTTTCTCTTGGCCTTGGTAAGGGTAAGAATCATCGGAATCATATTATGAGCCATGATGTAAATCCACTGAGTAGAGTTACATAAGAAAATATTAAAATATGGGTGTCTACACCACAGTAAATCCTGTTAAAAACACACGTCGAAAACTTATCACATACAAGTTGAAAACAAGCAACCAACCACTAGTGAAGAACGAGTTTTTTGGCAAAACCTGGGTAATTATAAGAAGCAGTGGTTAGAACTACCAGTAAGTTGTTGACTTGTATTCAACCGGTTTGTGATGTCAAAAACACATGTAGACAACTCATCACATACATATCACAAACAAGTTGAAAACAAGCCACTGACCACTGGCAAGAACAAATTTTTGACAAATGCTGGATAACACTAAGAAGTACTGGTGGAACTACCAATAATTTGTTGACTTGTATTCAACCTGTTTGTGATGCCAAAAACACACATCGACTACTCATCACATATATATCACAAAAGTTGAAAACAAGCCATCGACCACTAGCAAAAACAAATTTTTGACAATTGTTGGATAACCCTATGAAGCACTGATGGAACTACCAATAAGCTGTTGACTTGCATTCAACTCGTTTGTGACGTGTTTGCGATAAGTTGCTGACATGTGTTAATGACATGCTTTACTGCAGTGTGAATGCAGTCTACTGATACTAACCCCAGCAATCCTGCCATGACGAACACCAGCCACAAAGTCTCCAGGCGGAAGATGAACGTGTAACCCAACATGAACACTGCAGATAAAACGTAGATCGTCAGAGTAACCGCTCTGAAAAGACAAAAAAGAATTTGTTAGCAACTGTGATTCACTTCCTCAGGACTGTTTAAATGGTACTACAGCTCTGAGTTACAGGTAATTTTTTTTTTATTAAAGAAGTTGACATTTGAAGAACAAATCCACAGCTATATAACTGTAGAAATATGGTGGAAAATAAAACTTTACAGGGAACTTACGAGAATCTGTACGATTGAAAAGAGGATTGTACAGATTCTGGAAGTTCTCTGTAAAGTTTTATTTTTAAGTATATTTGTACAGTTACATAACTATAGATTTGCATCCCATTTTAAGACTCGAATTTCAAGTCTATAGCCCCTGTGGGCTTGTTCCATATGAATGGGGTTCACCTTCTGATTAATAATACAGGCAGTCCCCCGGTTTATGATGGGGGTTCCGTTCTTACGCCACGTCGTAAGCCGAAAATCGTCATAAACCGAAAAATCGTCGAAAATCGTAAAAAATCCTAAGAAAACCTTACTTTTAATGCTCTGGGTGTATTGGAAACCACGTGAACTGCATTTTTATCGAGTTTTTCATCAATAAACCTCCAAATTTTGATTATTCTGCCATTTTGGAGCCACATTTCTTCCATCGGATTGGCATACGACGCTTCGTAACCCTGGAACATGCGTCGTAAACCAGGAAATAATTTCTGATGAATGCATGTGAAAAGCGTCGTAACCTCGGAACGTCGCAAGCCGGATCCGTCGTAAACCAGGGACTGCATGCTGTGACCCTACCTTGATGCTTTTATTTATACAATCCTGTGTAGACCCTGTGGCCTTTACAGTGACCCTAAGCTGGCCCCTGGGCATGGTATGAACATTGATTCTACACAACATAAGGAAAATTTCAAGTAAATTTTAATATTTTTAGCCTGATAATTCCAGAAAAGAAGTTTTGTAGACAACCTTAACGTATTTCCATTATTTCTTAATTATCATTAATCATTAATCCTAAAAGGTGCTGTAAATGTTTCTAAGCTCTGGAATGACAGCAACAACTACTAGGAACATTTAAATACATTTTCAATGCGTTGATTGACAATTGATCTTTTTGATAAAAAAAGGAGAAAAAACGAGAATTTACAAAGAATTTCGAAATAGTTTAACCAGACTTTCTGCTTCAAAATCTTAGATTTTGCACAAACATCCTCAGGATTCATTCTTCCCAGTAGATATGCTATTTACTAAATTATAGAGTTCCAAAATGCTGTAGAAATTGGATAAAATGAAAATATAGAAGATTGACAAAATTTGTTTGGGGATTTGTGCCCTAGACTTTTCAAAGCAACAATTTGATAATTACAAATTTCCTTTTTAGTCTTGTGAAAAGAAAGCTATTGTGCCGGCTTTGTCCGTCCGTCCACACTTTTTCTGTCCGCCCTTAGATCTTAAGACCTACCGAGGCTAGAGGGCTGCAAACTGGTATGTTGATCATCCACATCCAATCATTAAACAGACCAAATTGTAGCCCTCCAGGCTCAGTAGTTTTTATTTTATTTAAGGTTAAAGTCTGCCATAGCCGTGCTTCTGGCAACGATATAGGATAGACCACCACCGGCCCGAGGTTAAAGTTTCATGGGTCGCGGCTCATACAGTACTATACAGAGACCACCGAAATATAGACCTGTTTTCGGTGGCCTTGATGATACGATGGACAGAAAACTCGATTGCGCCGAAGGAACTTCGGCGCATTTGTTACTTGTTTAATGTGAGCCGTTACTAAAACATAAGTTAAGTAGACACTGGTATATCACTCTTATGGCCATTGCAATGAATTTTTCCAGAATGTTTTTTTCTTAAAAAAGGGGTTAAAATGGATTTTCATGACAAAAACAAACACCACAGTTGAAATACAAGGAGAAAGTACGTACTGTTTTTTTTTCTACCATAACCAATGAAAAACATTTTTTTCTTACTTGAATTTTGCTGTTTTATCCAGAATTATTCCCGAGACGACAGATCCCATCATACCAGCCAATACAATCAGAAGGCCAATACGTCCAGCATTCTCTGTCTCGTTCTGAAAAAAACAAGGAAGTATGTATATATATGATATATAATATATACACACACACACACATATATATATATATATATATATATATATATATATATATATATATATATATATATATATAAATACATACATTTATATATATATATATATATATATATATATATATATATATATATATATATATATATATATATATATATATATATATGTATGTATATATATATATATATATATATATATATATATATATATATATACATACATATATATATATACATTACAAATATCAACAGATTGTTCTTCGCCATACAAGTATTTAGGTCTATACGTCCATTCTGTATGTACCTTGGATAAAAGGACACAGAGAGAGAGAGAGAGAGAGAGAGAGAGAGAGAGAGAGAGAGAGAGAGAGAGAGAGAGGCAAACTTACCGGGAAATGAGTCAGCACCACCTGATTGAGCAAGGTGGAAATTGCGTAGAAGGCTCCGACGTTCATTCCATACGACAGAAGCAGCAACACGTAACCTCGACTTTTCATGAGCCTGAAAGAAGAAGAAGATCAAAATGAGGATGACGAAACTCTACTGAAGAAGAAGAAGAAGAAGAAGAAGAAGAAGAAGAAGAAGAAGAAGAAGAAGAAGAAAAAGAAGACTGTTGCTCTGAGGGCAACAATCAACTGGAATAGGAACCTGGAATCAGGGATTAACTGGCAGACTGACTGTTTGACAATGAGGCTGTTCGAGCAGGCTGGGTCCCATAAGACTAGTTTTTTTTATATGTGAAATATTTGAGTGGTGCTGGAGGAATGGTAGGCACCAACTGCTGATGAAGTACATTTTGGCTGGCGAAGGAATTACTTTTGGAAAATATTTCTTAGATTTTTTACCCAAAAAATACAAAAGCAACAGGAACGTTTTACACACGAATGCGCGAGCGCACACACATACATACATACATACATGTACAGTATACAGAATATATGCATACAGATACTGCACATAATATATATATATATATATATATATATATATATATATATATATATATATATATATATATATATATATATACATACTGTATATACATATGTATGTATGTATGCATTATTTTTTCTGTAGTTACAGTCTTACATATGTCATTACTTTTTGTCACCTTGTTTGATATTTTATCTTGATAGCATCACTTTTCTAGTCTAATATTAAAGGAACAATATCAGAATTCTATAGAAAATAATGATTCTAACCAGTAGGAAATTTTCTTTGATAATCATTTTTTGTAGTACAATGAGCGCTCTTAAATCGTTTACTGCGTTTTATTAGAAATTGAAGCAATTCATAAAAATAAGGTTGTAAAAGCCAGCGCTTTGATTTTATTTTTCTTTGCAGTACTAAAACAACAAAAAAACCTTTGTTTTTAATTTTCTTTACAGCAGAATATAAATCCATTTTCTACTGTACCTAACACCGAAACAAATATAAAAAAGGAAGGTGTAATGTGCAGTGTATTACTTTACACATTTTTCTTGCCAGAACCAACGCTCGACACTTCCTGCTCCTCCTAAAACTAAATTAATAACAGAAAAGATTTTTTCCCCCCTCCTTCTCCTCCTGATCTTATTCTTCTCCTCCTCCTCCTCCTCCTCCTCCTCCTACTCCAGCAACTAAAAAAAATGATGAAAGATAGGAGAGGACACCTGAGGTCTCTTACCTGACCACTCCCTGGAAGTAAGACCCCGTCTCTTCAGAGATGAAGGCCGCGGTGCTAGGTGGGGTCGGAGGTTTCTCTCTGAACACTGAAAAAAGGGTGGAGTTTTGTGATTATTATTATTATTATTATTATTATTATTATTATTATTATTATTATTATTATTATTATTATTATTATTATTATTTGAAGGTAACAGACCCTCTTTTCAAGCATGTTTTGTTAAAGAGGATGACAGCATCAGTGGAATTGATTTTATATATGGTCTTTCAATTCTTCTTAGTATTTTCTTCTCGTCAGGGCTGATATTTGCTAATAACTGGCCGGTGTTAGTCTGGGTAAGAAAATGGTTTCTTAAATTATTAATTTTATTGCATAAAAGAAATGGAAGTTAAAAGGGGTCTTTTAACTTCCATTTCTTTGATGCAATAATAAAAATTAATAATTCAAGAAACCAATTCCTTACCAAGACATTGAACATCGGCCGGTTATTAGAAGATATCAGCACTGACGAGAAGAAAATAATAAGAAGAATTGAGAAGATCATATATATAATCAATTCCACTGATGCTGTCATCCTCTTTAACAAATATATTAATATTATTATTATTATTCTAGTAGTTGAAACCTATTCACATGAAACGAGCACACCAAAGGGGTCATTGACTTGAAATTCAAGCATCCAAAGAATGTTGGTTTCAACCTCCCACCGCAGACCCCACACTGCAGCAGTAGCTGATCATGATACAGAGCCAGTGATTTTTCATCGCCCTCTGGGAGACGCAAACCCCCGCGGCATCTGAGTGGCAAGCCACGACACTGACCACTATACCAGCGGACCAGCTGGTAACAGCTATCAGAATAGAGACTATTCTAAAGTTACTTGCTTAAAATGGTACTGGAACAGAGACTATTTTAGAGTATATTTCATACTAGAATGGAGACTTTTGGATATTTGAGTGGAATAACGTTAACTAGAGGATACTCTAGGGTTCAGTTCCGCAAAAAAGTACTAAAATAAACGCCAATATAAGAATTATCCGTGTAAATTGACAACGAAAATGGTCTCGATTCTAGTACCAATTACAGTATCTCCTTACATAGTCACTGAAGAATAAGTAAAAAGCCACAGTAATGCATATGAGAGACTGTATTCTTCCCAATACAAGCAAAGGTTAAAATAAAAAAGGGAGCTTTCGACCCTTGTGCCAACGGTCGAAAGCTTCCTTTTTCAACCTTTTGTGTATTTTGAAAAATGCAGTCGCTCATATGCATTACTGTGGCTTTTTAGTTTCTTGTAAAAGCAAACTATTGTGCAGGCTTCGTCTTGCCGTCCGCACTTTTTTCTGTCCGCTCTCAGATCTTAAAAACTACTGAGGAGGCTAGAGGGCTGCAAATTGGTATGTTGATCATCCACCCTCCCATCATCAAACATACCAAATTGCAGCCCTCTAGCCTCAGTAGTTTTTATTCTATTCAAGGTTAACGTTAACCATAATAGTGCTTCTGACAACCACATAGGATAGGCCACCACCGGGACGTAGTTAAAGTTTCATGGGCGGCGACTCATACAGCATCATACCGAGACCACCGAAAGATAGATCTGTTTTCGGTGGCCTTGATTATACACTGTCGCGGCTGTACAGGAAACTCGATTGCGCCGAAGAAACTTGGCGCATTTTTTATTTTTTATTTTTGTACACTTTGCATAACTGCTAAAACAGTGTCGGTACTATTCTATTTTCCTTAACCATTCAAGAAAAAACGAGGAATGTTTACATATCTGAATATGAAATAAATTTTTGGAAATATTTGCATAAAAATATCGGAATAGGACTCATTATCAATTATGTAGATTGTTATTCAGAGAACCTATTTTACGATTTATTTATGTCAAAATAGAAAATCTGTTTTTGAACCATTTATGTGAAATGATATCAAAATATAAAGATTATATTTTATAAAATATTTATGTAAAATAATACTAACACATGCGAGTTATTTACGCGAAAATATCTACAAACTGATTATGATTGTATTAACAGCTTAGGTAAATAATAACAGAACTCATATATCTTATTGCTTATTTAGCTAAACAATATTATTATATAGAATTTAATTATATACTTAAAATGATTACATTCCAAAATCTGGTTTTATGAGCAATTCACGTAAAATATTATTAAGGTAGAGAATTATTTCATGAGCTATTTATGTAAATCATTACCATATGTAAATTATTTAATTATCATTTACGTAAATTATTATTTAAAAATAAATTATTATTGATTTCATGAGACACTTACGGCAAAAACAACAAATATATGAAAGGAGACCTTTTATTTTTGTAGTAAGACTTAAGAATTTTTTCATGAGGTTCAGTTATATATAATTAAAATAATTCTCTTAATATTTACTTCATTTAAATACAAAAAATAAAATGAAAAATGCGCCGAAGTTTCTTCGGCGCAATCGAGTTTTCCGTACAGCACATAATGAAGGCCACCGAAAATAGATCAATCTTTCGGTGGTCTCGGTATAATGCTGTATGAGCCGCGGCCCATGAAACTTTAACCACGGCCCGATGGTGGCCTGTCATATATCGTTCCTAGACGCACGATCCATGGCTAACCTTAACCTTAAATAAAATAAAAACTGCTGAGGCTAGAGGGCTGCAATTTGGTATGTTTGATGATTGGAGGGTGAATGATTAAGAGCTGAGGGCGGACACAAAAAAGTGCGGACAGAAAAAAGTGCGAGCAGAAAAAGTGAGGACGGACAGACAAAGCCATCTAAATAGTTTTCTTTTACAGACAACTAAAAACCAGACCAATACAAAGAAAATAATATGCAAAATGAAAAAAACTTACTCGAATAAGAAAACCATTTTTTTTTGCCTTGACAATCTACAAAGGATTGTACCAAGTTTTGCCGAAGGTTGCAGTTACAATATATCAATGTTTGTACGAAAATCTGTCATAGGTTTGCGGTAAAATGTGAAAGTTTGTAATAAATTTTGTTCTTCTCTTCATTGGCGGGGTGGGTAGAGCTTTCGGCTAGCACGCTATTGGCCCAGCGTTCGACTCTCCAACCGGCCAATGAAGAGTTAGAGGAATTTATTTCTGGTGATAGAAATTCATTTCTCGGTATAATGTGGCTCGGATTCCACAATAAGCTGTAGTTCCCGTTGCTAGGTAACCAGTTGGTTTCTTAGCCACGTAAAATAAATCTAATCCTTCGGGCCAGCCCTAGGAGAGCTGTTAACCAGCTCAGTGGTCTGGTTAAACTAAGATATACTTAACTTTGTAATAAATTTTGCCGGAGATTGCACGTAAAAAATGCCAATGTTTGTAAAACATTCTTCTGTAGACTTTAGGCAAAATGCGCCAAGGTTTGCACTACAATGTACCGTAGGTTACAGGTAATTTTATGCAAGCTTGCTACTTAACTTTACAAAGGATTGCAGGCAAAATATGTTAAAGGTTGTACTACAATTTGTCAGCGGTTGCAGATGAAATAAGCATAGGTTTGTACTTAAATTTGAAGTTGCAGGTAAAATATGCCAAGGTTTGTACCCAAATTTACCGTAAATTGCAAGTAAAATAAACCTAGGTTGTATTAAAATTTACTGTGAATTGTAAGTAAGATAAGCTTACGTTTATACTAAAATTTACCTTGAATTTCAGATAAAATAAGCTTATGTTTGTTCTAAAATTTACCGTAAATTTCAGGTAAAATAAGCCTTTGTTTGCATCAAAATTTACTGTAAATTGCTGGTAAAATAAGCCAATTGTACAATAAAATTTACTGTAAATTGCAGGTAAAATAAGCCAATGTTTGCACTAAAATTCAATGTAAATTACATGTAAAATAAGCCTAGGTTTGCACTAAAATTTATTGTAAATTGCTGGTAAAATAAGCCAATGTTTGCACTAAAATTCAATGTAAATTACAGGTAAAATAAGCCTATGTTAGAACTAAAATTTACTGTCAATTGCTGGTAAAATAAGGTCAAGCTTTATCCTAAAATTTACCGCAGGTTGCATTTAAAACATACCAAGGTATGGTTTACAATTAGCCAGAAATTGTAAGATAAATGTACCAAAGCTTTTACTTTGGTAATGCTTGTACTAAATTTGAGTGGAGATTGTCAATAAAATAAGCCAGAGTTTGTATTAAATCTACCAGCGATGGTCGATAAGATATGCAAAGGTTTTTGCGAAAATTTGCGTCATGTTGCAGGTTGATCACGTCAAGATTTGTACTAAAATTTGACGGAGGTTGCTGTTAAAAACGTGCCAAGGTGGCAACTCAATTTTGTCGAAAATTTGGAGGAGATCTCGGGTAAAATATACACGGGCTACTCGCTACAACATAAAACCTCGTGCCACCATCTCGATATAAGACCATCGTGACGGTACCAGAGTACCGTAGCTCTTCTGTACCAGGTACCTGCGGTTTGCATACCAGCCTGTAAATCCTGCAGCATCCGCAACAGGATAAAGGTGTGCCCTGCAAATGGACTCTCATCTTCGACGAAAGGGGCTTGTTTATGGGCTGAATGAAAAGTTCCTGGCGCCTGTGATCAATGTCCACTGTGCTAATTTGACGTCGGGATGGATGATGGCCTGGACGTGTTATCGTACATCCGCCAGCTTCATGTGCACTTGGACGATGTACGATTACGTCAACTGTTTGTTTACTTTGGTTGCTTGGTTACTCTTGCGTACATTCGGGTAACGAGATAGTTTTTTTTTTAATGAAATACTGATGGATTGCAGAGTTTGACACGCACTTATGGCTTACATTCCCCGTTCGAACAGGCTACAACAGCTAATGAATGGAATGGAATATACAATCTAGCCCAAAGGCCAAGAGCTGGGACCTATGAGGTCATTCAGCGGTGAAAGACAAATTGAGAGTAGAAAGGCTTGAACCAACTGTTAGGAGAGGGTGGATAGGAAGATGGAAGAAAGAGAATATGAACGGAGGTACAGTAAAAGGAATGAATGGGGTTGCAGCTAGGGGCCGAAGGGACGCTGCAAAGAACCTTAAGTAATGCCTACAGTGCACCAAATGAGGTGCACTGATTGCACTACCACCCTACGGGCAACAGCTAATATCGGTAGGGTTATTAGTCATGGTAGCTTCAAATACAACCTCTTATTACCTCAGTATAAGCATTGCTTAGCATTGCGTCCTTTATTGAAAGCACATATAGGTGTTCCGCTAGCGGTCAGGTCAGTGCATGGATGGGTAACCAGCCCGTAACATAACACACCTTCGGCATATAAGCTCTTCTTTGTTTGGATAGTCGCACAAAATTCTTTGTTCAAAGTAAATAATTAAGAAAGAAAGAAAGTAAGAAAGAAAACGTGGACAGCTGAGAATAAATTGACAGTGATGCGCTTCAAGGATAATGAGCTAGCAACCTCATCCTTTGTTAACTGGTAAATAACTGTTACAAAAGATTATGCAGTACAGAACACCACCTTTACCACCATGAAAAGGGGTTACATCTATACATCGTTAGAAATGGCATATGTAAACAGCCACCTCCCCCTTAAAAAAATTCCCTGAAATTCATCATGAGCGAGATGGTTTCCATGTTTTCTCCAAAAGTTAATCATCTTGAGAATGTCACTTAGTGAATACCCCTGTCAAGTTTCAGTGATTTCCGTCCATCCATTCTTGAGAGGTTGCTCATATGAAACTCTGAGCCACTTTCTCCCAAAAGTCAGTCATCTTCAAAAGTTCTACAAATGAAACAAACGAATAGGTACCCCAATTTTTACCCAATTCCGTTCGCCCATTCATGAGATATAACGCTTGAGATATATTAACTCTGAGTCGATTTCTGCCAAAGGTTAGCCATCTTCAAAAGGGCACCCAATGAATATATCTACCGACTTCCACCCAATTCCGTTCGCCCATTCTTGAGATACATCTCTAATAAATAAGCAAACAGATAGCTACCCTGAAACAAATGTTTTTCTTTTACCTCGGAGCCAATTTCTCCCAAAAGTTGATCATCTTAAAAATTTCACCCAATGACTATATTCACCAATTTTCACCCAATTCCGCCCGCCCATTCTTGACACACCACGCATCAAACATCTTCAAGATTTCACCTAATGACTAAGTCTACCAATTTCCAACCAATTCCCCCCGCCCACTCTTGAAACACCACCCACCACACATCTTCAAAATTTCACCCCATGACTATATCTACTAATTTCCACCCAGTTCCGTCCGCCCATTCTTGAAACACCACCTACCACATAGCCAGACCTCCGTGGATAGGAAATTAACCTCCTCCTGAATTTCTGGAAAAAAGGAAAGGAAATGAAACCAAAGGAACCCCAAGAAGAGGCCCACTCACCGAAGACGATGATGACGAAGAGGACAGTACAGAAAATGGCGACGCCGTAGAACATGAAAGAGAGGTAGTACCCGACCACCTCCTTGTCGTGGGACTCGGGGACGATGGCTGGGGGCAACAGGAAGCCTGTGGCGACGCCAAGCTGCGAAGCAGATATTAATAAATAAATAAATACTGTGTGATATTCAGGGAGTAAGTCACTAGCTACCCAATGCTATTAAAACTGCAGCTATCATAATAAAAATCACGTGAATGAGTATACTATTACTACCGCTACTAATATGTAAATATATGCAAATACTATTACTACTACTCGTAAGAAAACTACAAAATATTTGATGAATGATTCGCTCAGATTATTAGCATTACAACTCAAAGTGAAAGGATGAAAAACAAACTACTTTTATGCATGGATCGTTAGAATACAACAGTTGTCACTTTAAACAAAGCCATATTCAAGAAGGAAACAATTCTAGAACTGCTACTAGTTACGACTAGAGAGAGAGAGAGAGAGAGAGAGAGAGAGAGAGAGAGAGAGAGAGAGAATTTAGGCCAAACGCCAAGCGCTGGGACCCATGAGGTCATTCAGAGCTGAAACGGCAATTGACAGTAAGAAGGTATGAAAGGTGTAACAAGAGGAAAACCTCAGAGCAGTTGCATTTTGAAACAATTGTTAGAGAGGGTGGAAAGTTGGATGGAAGGAAGAGAATATGAATGGAGGTAGAGTAAAAGGAATGAAAGGGGTTGCGGCTTGGGGCCGAAGGGACGCTGCAAAGACCCTTAATAATGCCTACAGTGTACCACGCGAGGTGCACTGACGGCAATATCCTCCTAAGAGAGAGAGAGAGAGAGAGAGAGAGAGAGAGAGAGAGAGAGAGAGAGAGAGAGAGAGAGAGAGAGAGAGAGAAATATTATATAAACCAAATGTATGACATTCAAATACTGTTATATACTAACGTTTTAAAAATAATTCATATAGGTCAAACTTAATATTTTCAAATGCTAGGGAACCTGAGCAAGCTTCAAATAATCCATTCTTATAAAAAAAAAACCTGCTACTACTACTACTATTACTGGAACCGTTGCTGATACTTTTACAACCACTGCTGCTACTACAAGAAAAACACAAAAATGAACAACCCGTAGGGGGGTAGTGCCGTCAGTGCAACCTCTTATTCTTTTTACTGTACCTCCTTTCATATTCTCTTTCTTCCATCTTACTTTCCACCCTCTCCTAACAATTGATTCATAGTGCAGCTGCGAAGTTTTCCTCCTATTACACCTCTCAAACCTTTTACTGTCAATTTCCGTTTCAGCGCTGAATGACCTCATAGGTTTCAGTGCTTGGTCTCTGGCCTAAATTCTATACTCAATTCAACAAAAATGAACAACTTTATGAAGCGAATAATTTACATATTTCTGCCACAAAAATATAAAACACAACCAACTTAATGAAATAATTCAAACACTAATTCTACTGCATTCGATAGAGTAACCTATGACTGAAATTGTTCATATACAAATTCCTAAGAGAATACTAGAGAAAATATCAGATAAGTCTATTTTATGAAGAAATCATTAAAATTCTATTCCAGATAGAGAAATATCATGAATGAAATATTTACAACTACCAATTTTACAACTACCGCACAAGAGTGTGTAAATACAAGCCAGACTTATGAACGAAACTACACGTCAGCGTATCATCATATATTGACGGAATAATCTCATGAATGAATTATTCAAGATACGACCACCATCACACTGCTACTTTAAAATTGAGCCAAACTTATGGATGAAACTATACCAAATTTATGGATGAAACTATACGTCAACGCAGCATTATATATTGAAGGAATGGGATCCTGTGCGTCAATGTTATGAATTAAATATTTGAAATACTACCACAACCATTACTACAGCTATACGACAGAGCGTAAAAATGAGGTAAATTTATGAATGAAACTATACGACAGCGTATCATTATATATTGAAGGAATAATTTCTATAGAGCCAGTGTTATGAATGACGTATCTAAAATACTACAACAACCACTACTCCTAGTGTACAATAGCGTGTAAAAGCCAGTCAGATTAATGAATGAAACTACACGCCAACGCGCCGTCGTATACACGTAATAACATCCAGTGAGTTAATGTTATGAATGAAATATTTAAGATACTACCACAACTAATACTACTACTACTACTACTATGTACGATAATGTAAACACGAATCAAATTTATGAATGAAACCCATCATCACGTAGTGAAGGAATAACATCGAATGAGTCGATGTTATGAATGAAATATTTAAGATACTACCACAACCAATACTACTACTACTACTACTACTACTACTACTACTACTACCACTACTACTACTACTACTACTACTACTGTACGAGAGTGCAAACATGAGTCAAATTCCTGAATGCAACACATATCATCATCACGTACTGAAGGAATATCTAATGACTCAATGTTATGAATGAAATATTAAGACACTACCACCACTACTACTACAGCAAAAAGTAGCCAAAATTATGAATGAAACTATACCAGATATATGAATGAAACTATACGTCAACGCATCATTACATACTGAAGGAATAACATCCGATGAATCAATGTTATGAATGAAATACTTAAGACACTGCCTCATCCATCACTACTACTGCAAGATAGTGTAAACACAACCCAGATTTATGAATGAAACTATACGTCACCATACTCACCTGGTTCCCGAAGACTCCGATGGCGCAAGCGGTCGACACCTGGTTTGGGCCGAACCAGACAGCGGCCAGGCGGGCCGGGATGCCCAAAATGAAGATCTGGGAGACGGCCACGATGCACTGACCGATGAAGGTCACGTAGAAGCGGTCGGGAGACACGGACCCGACCTTGACCCAGGATCCGATCATTGTTCCGCATGATCCGATGAGCACGGCCTTCCGGAGACCCTGGTTAGGAAAATAGGTCAGATTATTATTATTATTATTATTATTATTATTATTATTATTATTATTATTATTATTATTATTATTATTATTATTATTATTCAGACGATGAATCCTAGTCATACGGAACAAGCCTAGCAAAGGGACCATTGACTTAAAATTCAAACTTCCAAAGAATATGGTGTTCATTAGGAAATATCGTTAGAGAAACTATTACTGAATTGATTGCATTAGGCTGAAACGCAATTAATGCCTAACCTCATATTATAGGCCTAAAGAAAACGAGGTCAGAGAATAATTTGAAGTGATCTGGTCAAATAATGAAAAATTGTTCAATAGACACGAAACGATAAACCAATAAATGCAAGACACCATTCACACTTTTTCAACAAACGTGGATTCACCGTGGTATTTACTTCAGCACAGCTTCAAATATAAACATTACCACGCGCATGCGCACAAGCATAGACAAATAAAAATAAGGAGCCGAGAGGCTTTTTAGAAAGAAGGAATGGATATGAAATTTAATTTATCTTAAAGGATGAGTCAGAACGGTGGACCTGTCCTTCCCTATTTGATTCTTTCATAAAATCTATAAAAAATGAAAATTATGGATTACAGTAGGTATTAACAGTCCGCCTTGACAAATGTGGAAAAATCTGTATTTCAGGATTACAATAAAAGTCACCTTTAAAAGAATTAAAAATTTCTATTTTGTATCACAATTAAAATAATAATCCCACTTGGATTATAAAAAACCGATGATTCTGGATTATAGTCAATTAGTCTCACATAAAAATATTGACGATTTTGAATGTTAATCAGATAGTCGCATCTTAAAATTTTTGGAAGAAAAATCAATAATTTTCTTTAATTTTTTAGTGGGCGTCATTTATCATAGTTGGAATAGTTGATTAAAATACCAAATAATAGAATTTCTTTTTCTAATTTTATGGCTGCAAATCTAAATATTCGTTTTTTTCTTGTTTTTAGCCTAGGTTATTTTATTAAAATACACACACACACACATATATACATATATATATGCATACATACATAAAAGAATACGTGGATATTGCAATGTATACATATACTGGAGCTTTAAATAAATACATTAATGACTGAATATATCAATAATATCAAACTGTCGAACCTTATAGTTCTACGAAAAAAATCCTAATTTACAACACGTTAACCCTGTCACATAAAGAGCGCAACTTTTGCGCAAAACTGTTTTTGCACAAATGATGAAAATGAACTAAATAAATAGACTCAAATCTATTTAGCACTTAAATACTCGTTAGTTATTTAATTTGTTTAATAAGTTCCTCATCTCAAAAGTACTGTAGTCAGGATGTCGGATGTCACACTACTTACAAAAGTACCCCGAGCATTCGTTAGTAATTTCAAAGGAGCCAGAAAGCTATTTAAAACTCCACAATTAGTTAAATCATTCCTGAATCCCACACGAACCAGATAGTCTCAGAATAGTCACCAGTTATTCATAGCAAGAATGGTGACGCCATTAAATGTATGCTCACAGGATAGTATTTGGAACATCACAGATAGACATCAGCCACTGACTACAGAAAGGTTAATTGAGGATGGCTTGCTTTCAAGGTCACTTCCTCCTCCACGCTGTCAGTGGTGCATTTTCTCTCTCTCTCTCTCTCTCTCTCTCTCTCTCTCTCTCTCTCTCTCTCTCTCTCTTTTTCTTTTCCTTTTTGGTAAAGTCGCAGCAACCTTGTCTATTCAAAGTGGTTTGGGAAAATGACTAAAGAACTCTCTCTCTCTCTCTCTCTCTCTCTCTCTCTCTCTCTCTCTCTCTCTCTCTCTCTCTCTTCTTCTTCTTCTTCTTCTTCTGCTTCTTCTTCTTCTTCTTATTGTGACAAAGCCTTGGAAACCTTGTCCATTCAAAGTGAGATGGGAAAATCACCAAAGAACTCTCTATCTCTCTCTCTCCCTCCCTCTCTCTCTCTCTCTCTCTCTCTCTCTCTCTCTCTCTCTCACACACACACACACACACACACACACTCACAAACACAGAGATGTAAAGCCAGTGTGATGTAATATATCCATCAGTCCTTCTCCCCAGCTCTTTTTTTTTTTTTCTCCCTTCTTGAAATTTATGGCGGTGTAAATCTGAATACTCTCCGTTTCTCTGTTCCCTTAGAAAAATTCCCAAAATAATTTAATGATCTCTCTCTCTCTCTCTCTCTATCTGTCCCTCTCTCTCCACAATGAATAAAATATAGTTCGTCTTCTTTTATTATGAAATGTTTTATGTCCCATTAAGAAAATATGTTTTATGTTCCATTAAGGCAATATAAAAGTTACAAGACCATTGTAAGAAAAACGTAGGTAAAATAAACAGAAACATATTAATAAACAAATGAATGTCTCCGATTAAATCTATGTGGTGATTATTATAATTTCTTGCAACTCTTTCAGTGTCTCTCTTTTCTTTATTACTTTGTTACATTTTAGTTCTCCGAAAAGAAAACTCTTGTGCCGGGGTTGTCTGGCTGTCCGCCCTTTATTCTGTCCGCCCTCAAACTTAAAAACTACTAAGGAGGCTAGAGGGCTGCAAATTGGTATGTTGATCATCCACCCTCCTATCACCAGACATACCAAATTGCAGCCCTCTAGCCTCACTAGTTTTTACTTGATTTAAGGGTAAAGTTAGCCATAATCGTGATTCTGGCAACGATATAGGATAGACCACCACCGGGCCGTGAAAAGTTAAGTTAAGTATATCTTAGTTTAACCAGACCACTGAGCTGATAAAAAAGCTCTCCTGCGGCTGGCCCGAAGGATTAGATTTATTTTACGTGGCCAAGAACCAACTGGTTACCTAGCAACGGGACCTACAACTTATTGTGGAATCCGAACCACATTATGACGAGAAATGAATTTCTATCACCAGAAATATTTTCCTCTAATTCTTCACTGGCCGGTCGGAGAGTCGAACGCTGGGCCAACAGCGTGCTAGCCGAGAGCTCTACCCACCCTTCCAATGAAGAACTACCACCACCGGGCCGTGGTTAAAGCTTCATGGGCCGTGGCTCATACAGCGTTATACCGAGGCCTCTGAAAGATGGATCTATTTCCGGTGGCCTTGATTATACGCTGTACAGAAAACTCGACCGCGCCGAAGAAACTTCGGTGCATTTTTTACTTGATTTCTTTTGCCTTACCTGACACTTTTCCATAATCAGTGTCTGGACTCATTGCTCGAGTTTTATGAAATAAAGTTTTTTAAACTGTTAAAAATTTTATTTTACGACTGAGATGCTTCGACAGCTACCGACAGACAGTCAGACAGGCAGATAGACAGACAGATAGCGATAGATAGATATATAGATAGATAGATATAGAGAGATATATATAGAGATATACATATATAGATATATAGATAGACGGACAGACAGACAGAAAGACAGGTAGAGAGATAGATAGACAAAGACAAATAGATAGATAGATAGATAGATAGATAGACAGACAGGAAGATAGATAGCTAGATAGACAGATAGACAGATAGATAGATAGATAGATAGATAGAGAGACAGATAGATAGATAGATAGATAGATAGATAGATAGACAGATAGATAGATAGATAGATAGAGAGACTGACAGACACACAGAGATAACAGATAGATATAGATAGATAGATAGATAGATAGATAGACATACAAACAGATAGATAGAGAGATAGACAGACAGACAGACAAACATATAGAAGGATAGATAGATAGATAGATATATAAATAGATACATGAAAATTAGAGCATTTTAAGGCATTTATTTCTTCTGAAAATTAGATAGATTTTATTTTACGGAGAGAGAGAGAGAGAGAGAGAGAGAGAGAGAGAGAGAGAGAGAGAGAGAGAGAGAGAGAGAGAGAGAGAGAGAGAGAGATTTTTACCCAGACGCTATCACTTAATATAAGCCATTCGAATTTCAACGAAATCTCAAAGACTGCACAAAAGTGTTTAGTCAACGACCTCTTATCTAAGCATTCCACGGGGTCATCAGTTGGTGTAGAGATAACTCGTGTTTGGAGATAATTCTCTCCAGTCAAGAGACGGGTTTTTGGGTCATAAAAATTTGAGAGATAAGCAAAAAAAAAAAAGTGAAAAATGAGCCGAAGTTTCTTCGGCGCAATCGAGTTTTCTGTACAACGTATAATCAAGGCCACCAAAAATAGATCTATCTTTCGGTGGTCTCGGTGTAATGCTGTATTAGCCGCGTCCCATGAAACTTTCAGCCACGGCCCGGTGGTGGCCTGGCCTATATCGTTGCCAGAAGCACAATTTTGGCCAACTTTTCCCTTGAATAAAATAAAAACTACTGAGGCTAGAGGGCTGCAATTTGGTTTGTTTGATGACTGGAGGGTGGATGGTCAACATACCAATTTGTAGCCCTCTAGCCCCCTCAATACTTTTTAAGATCTGAGGGCGGACAGAAAAAAAGTGCGGACAGAATAAAGTGCGGAAGGACAGACAAAGCCGGCACAATAGTTTTCTTTTCAGAAAACTAAAAATCTTTACTGACAAGACTAGGTCTTCGGTGAAATTATTCATGAGATAACCAGAGATTTTTTATACAGTTAGAGCAACATCACCAAAAACAACAGCACTGACAACAATAACAACAGCAAAAATAAACAACATAAACAACAATAATAATCACAACAACAACTTCATTCTGACTCTAATCAGATACTGATTTTATTTTCTTCGCCTCAGAATCAAAACAGAAAACTGAAAAATGACCTCACTCGGATATGGATATCATATGAGCTGTCCTTGGACAAGTGGATTTTGTTGAGCACAACGAGCTACCCTCGAGAGTCAAAAACAAACTCTACTTTGATAATCGATTTTTCCTTCCTCAAAACACGCATGAAGACGATTTTTGTGCATAAAACCTATTTAACCACGAATAAAATAATTAATGAAGCAATTACTGATACCTATCCCTTATAGATTAACGGAAAATCGAGAGAAATGTCAATGTAACTTGCGTCGTTTCTTCGCTTAAAAGAAATAATCAAAGCATATTTTATTCTGTGGTACCCAACAGATGTCCAGGGCTTCAGTAAACTTCAAAAGCTATTCAATAAGGTTTCGTAATAGCCTTCGTTTAAAAGAAATGCCTTTGATATTGTGGCTGGACTTAATAATAATAATAATAATAATAATAATATTAATAATAATAATAATAATAATAATAATAATAATAATAATAATAATAATAATAATAAGACTTCGTAATAAACTTCATTTATTTAAAAGAATATTTTTGATAGTGTGGCTTGGCTTAATAATAATAATAATAATAATAATAATAATAATAAAAATAAAAATAATAATAATAATAATAATAATAATAATAATAATAATAATAATAATAATAAGGCTTCGTTATAACCTTCATTTATTTAAAAGAATGCTTTTGATAGTGTGGCTTAGCTTAATAATAATAATAATAATAATAATAATAATAATAATAATAATAATAATAATAATAATAATAATAATAATAAGGCTTCGTTATAACCTTCCTTTATTTAAAAGAATGCTTTTGATAGTGTGGCTTGGCTTAATAATAATAATAATAATAATAATAATAATAATAATAATAATAATAATAATAATAATAATAATAAGACTTCGTAATAACCTTCATTTATTTAAAAGAATGCTTTTGATATAGTGGCTGGACTTAATAATAACAATAATAATAATAATAATAATAATAATAATAATAATAATAATAATAATAATAACAATAAGACTTCGTAATAACCTTCATTTATTTAAAAGAATGCTTTTGAAATAGTGGCTGGACTTAATAATAATAATAATAATAATAATAATAATAATAATAATAATAATAATAATAATAATGCTTTTTTTAAACGTCAGACATTGGTATAATTAGATAAGAAAGATCCCTTGCCTTTATCACTTGACCCAAACATTCTTCAGAAACGACCATGACGTATATATCAAGGTCACCGGCCGATGTTGACGCCAAAAAAAGGGAGAAAATGTCTGTCAACATAAAACAACATTTTAATATACATTAATAGGCACTACTTGCATTATTCGGAAATTAAATGATCGTAGCTTTAAAGTGAATTAATTCTAAAACAAATAGAAACACACTTCTCTCTACGAATAAAAAGTGTGTTTTTCCTTGCGCTGAAAAGTCCTTCATATATATATATATATATATATATATATATATATATATATATATATATATATATATATATATATATATATTTATGTATATATATATATATTATAACTGAATTACGAAAAT
>JANJGK010000032.1:21200281-21210211 GCA_039081455.1 Macrobrachium rosenbergii | reverse complement strand
ATGAGCCCTATCCATATGGAACAAGCCCACCAAAGGGGCCACTGACTTGAAGTTCAAGCTTCGAAAGAATATTAAGGTGTTCATTCGAAAGGAGTAACAGAAAGTAATGGGAAATACAGAAAAAGGGGGTCAGTTATTAGAAAAACAGATAAATAAAAAAATAAAAAAAAAATAAAAAATAGTATAAGGAAAATATTAATGTCTCCCTAATTTCAAATTGGTGTCTTCCTGTATCTTTCCTTGTATTAAAATCCTCCAGTTAATATTAACAACCTTCATAATCTAACTTCATCCTAAGTGCAATCATTCCTGGAGTGTTTTCTGGAGCTGGCAGTAAATGAATTAACTGAACATAGAATTTAGGCCACAGGTCAAGCACTGGGACCTATGAGATCATTCAGCGCTGAAAACGGAAATTGACAATAAAAGGTTTGACAGATGGAAAAGGAGGAAAGAGTTTCACTATGAATCAACTGTTAGGAGAGGGTGGAAAGTAAGATGGAAGAAAGTGAACATGAAAGGAGGTACAGTTAAAGGGACGAAAGGGGATGCAGCTAGGGGCCGAAGGGACGCTGCAAAGAACCTTTAGTAATGTCTACAGTGCACCGCATGAAGTGCACTGACGGCAACAACCCTCTACGCGACTGACAGTAAATAATCGCAGGCAATATCCTAGAAGCTGATTGTGATTGGCTGCTCATGCTTCTCAGCACCCATCATTGGTTGCAATGATATCGGCTCCTGATATTTATCGTCAGCTAAATTAACAGATAAATTTAATTCTACATTGTTCCTACACAGTTTCGAATGCTGATGCCCTCTTAATTTCATTCCTAATTAAGATCCATGTTTATGATCCAAAAAGTTCCAAACTTAACTTTAATACTCTCATTTTCACAGCAACAAAAACCAAAATATTTTATTTAAATTACTGTAACTCTGGTGTGCCCATACTGGACACAGGGACGTCAAGTACCCCCTGAGACGCATGCAAAGGTACACTATTTCTAAATGGAGGCCATTGGTGAGAGAGGCTTGCCCAGGGTTCAGTGACTGCAGGTGTAAACGTGAAGCTGATTACCTATAGACTGCCGTAACAGAGTAATATAGAACCACTAGCAGATCCAGAAAAATTTGTTAGGGGGCCACCGATTTTCATATCATACATACATACATATATATACGAGTATGTATCTATATATATATATATATATATATATATATATATATATATATATATATATATATATATATATATATATATATATATATACAGTATATATATATATATATATATATATATATATATATATATATATACATATACAGTATATATATATATATATATATATATATATATATATATATATATATATATATATATATATATATATATATATATATATATATATATATATATATATATTATTTCTATAATAGATTTTTATCTTTTTCCTATTTTTATATTTCTCATTTATGTTACTATCTAAATCTTCAATATTGTTATTTTGCCATTATTTTTCATGGGGAGGGTGCTAGTGTATACAACTTATCACTGCGTATTCATAAAAAGATAATCGTTATCACCTAAGAATTTCTCTGAACAAAGCTTCGGATGTCAGTTCCCACTCTTGTTATTCCCTGTTCTGATACCCTCCTCTCCTTTATTTCCTTGTTTTTGGGGTTTGTGCTTAAGGTTCTTGGTTGCCCAATTATTAGGGAATAATTAAACATTCTCAGCTGTCAAACTATTTCACATACTTATTCACATTCAAATTTACGTTCGACATCCACAAAGCTAACTTGACCTCGTATCAACATTCAAAGGCTTAACCTGACGTAAGGTCAACAATCAGACCTAACCTAACCATTCAACAGATCTAACCTCGCTACTCTCAAGATTCACACACCTAACCCGATCTAAAGTAACCTATTAAGATAACATAACTTTTCTTGTATAATTTAAATAATTTCTAATGATGCTAAGCTATCCTTTTTCACCTCATCACATTTCCAGTTATGAAAATGAATTGAAAAATTGTCGTCAACTTTTTTTCCTCTTTACCATCAAAAATGAATTTTTAGTCTTGACTCCTTGCTAAGTTTTTGTTGTAAGAACAAATACTAACACTGGATCAATCTAAGCAGTAAAAAAATTATATGATGTAACGGTAGAGACTACAATACACAATCAGAATTTACAATACACGTATATCAGGCTAACGAAAAAAAAAAACATAAAACTCTGAAATAAACATTTTCCTAAGTGATGCTGACTTGTTAACAACACCAGCAAAGCGATCAGTATCTATAAAATGCTCAAGATTATTCATAAATAGGTCAAAGACAAGAAGGTTACCTGGTCTATCAGACGCTTAAGATATGCTGGTTAAGAAAAGGCCACTGTGTACAAGCAAGTTTAAGTGAATAAATATGGAACAGGAGCTTTCGATCTTCACTAAAGTCCTCTTCAGCTGAAGGTCGGAAGCTTCTTTGTTATATCTACTGACTTGAACTTGCTTCTATACAGAGGCTTTTTCTTGACCATTCAAGACAAACACGAAGAATGTGTTTTCATTACTGGACTTCAGACAAGCAACAATGAGTTTGTGGGTATGTGGATGTGGTGACCAATATCAAATGCCAAGCAATAGGATGTGTGTTACACAGATTGCCTCAGAAAATAAAATACCACTAGCTTTGGCCAGACGTCGATGTTGCCCACTTAGGCTCTAGTGTTCGTCTTTTGAGGAAATGTTTTTGATGCATAACTGTACCACCAAGTGCCTGTGCATGCGCGTACACCTAAAACTGGGTAAAAAAAAAAAGGAAAAGAAACCCACCGAACATCACAGACGCTTCTGCAATAACATTAATAGCAACCGAGCAATCCCGGTCTCCTCCCAACAGAATACGCCGACTTTCGTAAACAAAGGCGTGTTTAATTTACCTCAGTCTCTAGACAATACGTCTCGAATCGATCCGAACCTCGAACTTTTCTTCATAAAAGGACTGATGCGATTCATGATTTCCATCAGAAATTCCCCGATGGGAAAAGAGAAGCGATGGAATTCTTCCTCGAGTTTTACGGATGCGTGGAAAAATGCGTCCGCCATGGAACACTAAATTTGAGAGGAAGATACGAAAACAGCCAGTAGGCTACGGTATGCCGGGTGTTTAAGGTAAGATATTGGTTCGGACAAAATGAGTGGAGCTTTAAGAGCTGAACAGAGCCATTCGTTCTTTTGTTCGATCTTTAACTAGAGTACAACAGAGACAGTCTGTAGCCTGGCAGAGTGAACGCAAGATACTGAGTAAGCAATATATAGAAAGCAGTCACTTCAGCAGAAAAAAAAGGATTATAGCATCTCTCCTCTATATGTGTAGCAAATGAAGGACTTTTTCTAACAGTTGCTTCAGTGCTGCACAGTTTACGCAAAACAATGACAATTCACAATTTTCAGCAGAAATTGGTTACAAAATGCTTCATTCAGCGTACGAATTGATTAGAGAATTTAGGCCAAAGGCCAAGCATTGGGACCCATGAGATCGCTGACAGTAAGAAGGTTTTAGAGGTGTAACAGGAGAAAAGCCTTGCAGTTGCACTATGAAATAATTGTTAGAGAGGGTGGATAGCAAGATGGAAGAAAGGTACTATGAATGGAGCTACAGTAAGAGGTATGAAAGGGGTTGCAGCTAGGGGCCGAATAGGGACGCTGCAAAGAATCTTTAGTAATGCTTACAGTGCGCCCAGTGAGGTGCACTGACGGCACTACACCACTACGGGACGTTCAGGATACGCTGAGCTCGATCATTCCAGCAAAATATTGAACTGTTACCGTCAGTGTTCGTGAAATTAGCTATTTTTGTGGACTGTCTGAATGCTAATTTATTCACAATGTAAACAACTCGCTTTATTCCATAGAATATTGCGGACAAATACACTTTCCCGAAGAAAAGATACTCGCTATTCTCGACAATATTAGCTGAAAATACTTGCATACTTTTATACGGAAAACTGACCATTTTCAGCTGAAACCGGACGCAAACAATACTCGATTCTTCACTGAACTGAATATAGAATTTAGGCCAAAGGTCAAGCACTGGGACCAATTGGGTCATTCAAAGCTGAAAAAGAAATTGACAGTAAAAGTTTGAAAGGTGTAACAGGAGGAAAACCTCAAAGCAGTTGTACTATGAATCAATTGTTAGGAGAAGGTGGAAAGATGGAAGAAAGATAATATGAAAGGAGGTACAATAAAAGGAACGAAAGGGGTTGCAGCTAGGGGCCGAAGGCACGCTGCAAAGAACCTTAAGTAATGCCTACAGTGCACTGCATGAGGTGCACTGACGGCACTAACCCCCTACGGAGTTAATTCTTCATGGGAAGAACCCATTATTTCCAATAGAAGCTGACTAAAAGGCGTCTTCATCATCATTCTAAGAACTCGCTACATTCAGTAGATATTCGCTAAAGTATAATACTAAATACAGGAAGACTTCGATATTTCCGGTAAAAAAAAAAAAATGGTTGAAAATAATTCGTCAGGTTTGGTTAAAACGAACAATTCAAAGCAGGAAGTGGCTAATAAATGAATAATTCTGTCAGGAAAGAACTGGTTTTCTCAGCAGAAAGATACAATAAAACTGTATTCAACGTAGGAAAATCTATTTGCAACAAAAAATGGCACAATATGCCTTATTCAAGGTGGAATACGTCAATTATTTTTAGCAGAAATTCGCCACAGAATGTCTCCCTTACGGCGGGGAATAAATGAGCTAAAAAAAAAAACTAGCTTAGGAAAAATACGCTATTTTCAGCAGAGATAGCAAAGAAATTATTCAGCGTGGGAAAAATTCGCTATTTTCAGCGCAGCTCTGCTATAAAAGACTTCCTTGGAGAGAGAGAGAGAGAGAGAGAGAGAGAGAGAGAGAGAGAGAGAGAGAGAGAGAACTCGCTGAAAAGCAGGCGTCAATCCCTTACTTTACCAGAGGAAGCAGGAACATCAACAAAAAGGGTCCGGAATGCGGAAAACAAAGGTGGTTGCGAAAAAAAAAAATGAAGGCTAGAAAAAGCAGGTTGATGAGAAAGAACGGGGATGGAACGACAGAGACGAATTGAAAAAAAAAGACGAAATGAAGGAAGACTGAAGACATAAAGAGGAAACAGAAGACTCAACGAAAACAAAAAAAAAAGAGAAAGCGCACGATAACTAGAAGAAAAAACCGGCAAAAAAAAAAGAAATAATTAAAGAGGAAAGAGATACTGAAACCACCCGCCCCCCAAAAAAAAAAGTTTGAAACATAATAGGCAGATAATAAACGAAGAATACGGACGACAAACAAGAGAAGAACAGAAACTCGGCAAAACAGATTATAATCAGGCTATACTGAATCACATCACGTCTCGGTTGCAGAAGAACCCAATAGCCCGGGTATATAATGACTTTACCAATTTGGCCATGAAGACCTTTAAAGGCTTTTCTGACACAGTTCATTTACAACTGTCATTATTACTCTAAAAATATTCCATAAGGGCATAATCACGTCAATCACTGTCACATTAAAATTTATTATTATTATTATTATTATTATTATTATTATTATTATTATTATTATTATTATTATTATTCAGAAGATAAATCCCCACTCATATGAAACAAGCCCACCACAGGGGCCACTGACTTGAAATTCAAGCTTCCACAGAATATGGTGTTCATTAGGACGGAGTACCAGAAGGTAATAGGAAGTATAGAAAGAAGTCAATTATCAAAAATGGAAAACAATAAAAAAATAAATAAATTAAAGCCTGAACCATGATTCAAGAATATATTACATAAATAGATCCTTGAATTCTTCAATATCAACCCAGAAAACACTTTCCTCGAACGTAGCGTGCTCGAGCATCAGAAGGAGCAGAACAAAAGAGCATCTTACGAAACCCCATTCTGCTCCTTCTCCCTGTAGGTAGAACAACAAATCGTGAGATGATATAATCCCATAAAGAGCTGACACACAAACCCAAGTTGAAAACAAAACCAGATCGAAACCTGTTCGTCAGCAAGAGGATTCAAACCAGATCGAAACCTGTTCGTCAGCAGGAAGATTCAGGGGCCGATACAATGGAGGTTTATTCACAAAAGGGCTTGTTTTGGGGAAGACGAAGAATAACTCTAGGTTCCCTCTGCGGAGGCAAAGAAAATAAGACAAAATATGGTGACAAAACAATGATGTAAGTTAGGCGATGCTAGTCAACTTGCATTCCGCACTTCTCCACAAGGTCAGCGGTGATTTGGAGCCTCCGCTTTTTTCCTTCTACTGCAAAACTTTGGAATGGTCTTAAATACACTCACGCACATACATACTGTACACACACCTATACATGCATATATGATTCTATAATATATATTTATACATACATATACATATATATAAATATATACATATATAAATGTGTGTATATATATGTATGTATATATATATACAGTATGTATATGATTATATAATATATATTTACACATTTGATTATACATGTATAAATATGTATATATAAACATGATGCTTTTCCCACGACAGGAGTTCGCTCCAGTTAATGTCAACCTTTCGAATCTCAGCAAGTCTTATGGGATGAGATGGCTAGCCCCACACTCTCTTCCATCGTGATAATGACGCACAACAGTCGAATAATAACCATGTGCGTAGTTACCTAAAGTAAAACTATATATTTACTAAGATCAAGGTAGAGAGAGAGAGAGAGAGAGAGAGAGAGAGAGAGAGAGAGAGAGAGAGAGAGAGAGAGAGAGAGAGAGAGAGAGAGAATGATTTCAGAATACACAGAAAAACGAACTGAACAGGTAGTTAATTCTCAATGGCACACGGAGAGAGAGAGAGAGAGAGAGAGAGAGAGAGAGAGAGAGAGAGAGAGATGATTTCAGAATACACAGAAAAACAAACTGAACAGGTAGTTAATTCTCAATGGCACACGGAGAGAGAGAGAGAGAGAGAGAGAGAGAGAGAGAGAGATTAACTGAAGATGAGCTCCTCCCTCATGGGTGGGGGATTACTTTTAGAGACCCCCCCCCCCTACAGCTATGCGGACTTCGAGATTACTTTTACGGATTCGGATAAAAGGTGCAAGATCTAGTGCCAAAAATACCACTTAATCCAGGAACATTTCTTTCTGAAGTAGATTCGTGATATTCCATAAACAGCGAAGTAGTAAACCACACCATTCTTCAGGTTAGTGGCCGTGAGAGCAAATGACAACTGACAAGTACCGTCGGATGCGTTATGACAGGCGGCTGAGGCAGTTAACATCTGACATTAGTTCTTACGACTGTGGTGGAACTGAAGGTCAAAGGTTTACGGTTTCAATTGGTGTATTGGAGATCAAATAAAGCCAAACCCTCTTTGATTTTGCAGGAAACCAACCCTCTTTGATTTTGCGGGAAACCATCCCTCTTTGATTTTGCGGGAAACCATCCCTCTTTGATTTTGCAGGAAACTAACCCTCTTTGATTTTGCAGGAAACCAACCCTCTTTGATTTTGCAGGAAACCATCCCTCTTTGATTTTGCGGGAAACCAACCCTCTTTGATTTTGCAGGAAACTAACCATCTTTGATTTTGCAGGAAACCAACCCTCTTTGATTTTGCAGGAAACCAAGCCTCTTTGATTTTGCAGGAAACCAACCCTCTTTGATTTTACAGGAAACCAACCCTCTTTGATTTTGCAGGAAACCAAGCCTCTTTGATTTTGCAGGAAACCAAGCCTCTTTGATTTTGCAGGAAACCAAGCCTCTTTGATTTTGCAGGAAACCAACCCTCTTTGATTATGCAGGAAACCAAGCCTCTTTGATTTTGCAGGAAACCAAGCCTCTTTGATTTTGCAGGAAACCAAGCCTCTTTGATTTTGCAGGAAACCAAGCCTCTTTGATTTTGCAGGAAACCAAGCCTCTTTGATTTTGCAGGAAACCAAGCCTCTTTGATTTTGCAGGAAACCAAGCCTCTTTGATTTTGCAGGAAACCAAGCCTCTTTGATTTTGCAGGAAACCAAGCCTCTTTGATTTTGCAGGAAACCAAGCCTCTTTGATTTTGCAGGAAACCAAGCCTCTTTGATTTTGCAGGAAACCAGCCCTCTTTGATTTTGCAGGAAACCAAGCCTCTTTGATTTTGCAGGAAACCAACCCTCTTTGATTTTGCAGGAAACCAAGCCTCTTTGATTTTGCAGGAAACCAGCCCTCTTTGATTTTGCAGGAAACCAAGCCTCTTTGATTTTGCATGAAACCAACCCTCTTTGATTTTGCAGGAAACCAAGCCTCTTTGATTTTGCAGGAAACCAACCCTCTTTGATTTTGCAAGAAACCAAACCCTCTTTGATTTTGTAGAATTGAATGTATTTGATATACAATTTAGGCCAAAGGCCAAGCACTGGGACCTATGAAGTCATTCAGCACTGAAACAGAAACTGAGAGTAAAAGGTCTGAAAGGTGTAACAAGATGAAAACCTCGCAGTTGCACTATGAATCAACTGTTAGGAGAGGGAGGAAAGATGGAAGAAAGATGATATGAAAGGAGGTACCGTAAAAGGAATGAAAGGGGTTGATTTTGTAGAAAACCAGACCACCTTTGACTTTGCAGGTGTGCATAATTCTGCAGCTGTACTTTCTTCTGGTGAGCTATATTCCTGCCTCAGGGAATAAATAGACTCTGCCCCCAGTTTATTGTTTACAGTTTTTCATTGTTTTCAATAGCACTGATTTGCTTTTTATCCTTCCCGTGCCAGATGAATAAGAAGGTTTAGAGTCAGGAAGAGCACCCATCCACAAAACATCTGCCAAATTAAATGACGAAATGAGCCTATCAATGGGTGGTCGAAACACCGACTAGGGATTAATCTGAGAAAAAAAAATTGATTTTTGCAGTGTTCATTTCTGCATTGGGTTTGATTTAGTTTTATTTCTTTCAGTATACCAAAACAAGAAGTTAATGTAAGCTGTCATTTTTAGTTTTCTGTAAAAGAAAACTATTGTGCCGGCTTTGTCTGTCCGTCCGCACTTTTTCTGTCCGCCCTCAGATCTTAAAAACTACTGAGGCTAGTGGACTGCAAATTGGTATGCTGATCAACCACCCTCCAAACATCAAACATACCAAATTTCAGCCCTCTAGTCTCAGTAGTTTTTATTTTATTTAAGATTAAAGTTAGCCATAATCCTGCTTCTGGCAACTACATAAGGCAGGTCACCACCGTGCCGTGGTCATGGGCCGCGGCTCATACAGCTTTATACCGAGACCACTGAATGATAGATCTATTTTCGGTGGCCTTGGTTATACGCTGTAGCGGCTGGACAGCAAACTCGATTGCGCCGAAGAAACTTCCGCGCATTTTTTACTTGTTTTTATTGTAAAATAGCCTAGTACGCCCTCCGACGTGCAGAGGTCATACTAAAGTACTCAGTACTAGTCAATAATTGGTCTAATTAACGCTCACCCGAAAAAGTCCTCAGATTCCATGCCGACTACGAAAACCAGTTTTCTACGATTCTGTCGATTTTGGTACACCACGTTTAGCCATCTGAAAGGCTGACTCCCACATCTTTTAATTGGTGATTTTTCATAACAGCCATTCCATCTGGGTCAACATAACCGTCAAATTTTCTACTTTCTACTTAAATTTATGGGATCGAATTTCTCTCCATTAAAGGTCGATTTGTTCTTTTGCGGCCCATGACAGACTAGACTATCTAGTTCATTTTAAAAGTTTTTACATTTTCACAGTCTTCACGAGAGTCTGATGAGGAATAGACACGGGAATCTTCAGCGAATAGATATAACAGAGATCACTATAAATATTAATAAAGATCACTAATCATTATAATAAAGATAACAGGACCCAGCAAGACACCTGAGATGACCTAAGCTGATTTTGATAA
>JANJGK010000032.1:21117781-21195281 GCA_039081455.1 Macrobrachium rosenbergii | reverse complement strand
TGCAACTAATAGACCGAACCTGAAGTATACAACCTAGACCTAATCCTATGCCAGAATCTCCATTTCTCAAGGAATGTTAAGTATGTTTTGTACAATTTTGCTGTTAATATCTGTTAAAACTACTTATAATCCTTACGGAATTCTTGACAACAACGTTTACATACTTTACTCGGTCTAACGAACACATTTTTATTAGTATTTGGGAGTATCTAGGCTTAACACATTAGGCTAAAATTTAAATCCTCGGTTATGTCATCAGTTAATAAAAAAAAGTTTTGACTAAGTCTATCAAACAATATTCTGCTATTTATTCTTCGGAAGTCGCTAATAAAACCTCACGGATTAACAAAGAAAAACTATGAAACTAAGTAACGATCATTATCTACATGACCCCACGTAGGAATTCGGGACATCAAAACCAATGTTATCTTACAAATTCTATGGGATAACAGCATGAATTTTCACTATCTTGATAAAACCGGGATCGTTGAAAGTACGTTGATGAACTATTTCTTTTACATGTTATCGAAATCTTTACAGCATACTTAAACATTTAAGAAGTACAAAGAAAGAAAGGTAAGTTTAAAAATCATTTCAGTTATCAAAACGAAATAGGATATAGTCTCTAGTAAATCATTACTTGAAAGTCTGCAACTCATTCCTAAAAAAGTTTTGATTCGGTTAGACTGCGTTCTAAAAATGATATAAAATTCAAGCAAAAAACTTCACACTCAGAAACACGTGGTGTTAGCAGTCTAACGGAATTCAAGTCACGCTTCTTCACGGGCTAACATCATTACATCAAAATTTACAACTTGGGGGCAATCAACCGAACTTTTGAGCGACAATCAACAGAACTTTTGAGCTCAGGGTCACTGGCAATGGGTCACGTTGAGGCATTACTAGGCAACAAAGGGAAAAAGATTGTACATCGCTTTTTGAATCGTGACATCATGGTAGAAAGTGTTAGGACTACAACTGTTTTTTTGCTACTTAACTTTCCACAGTAAAGTACTAACAAAGTTTGCAAGGTTTAAATATCAAAATTAAACAATATTCTCTTTTTTCTGACAGTATATAATAACTTTCCAAAAGTTTTGACTTTCCAAATCCTCCTAAACAGCAATTAATAAAAGATTATATAAAGTGTTACAATTGATGGACAAGAAAAAACCCAACTCCAATAAAGAACGCTCATTTTTCATATGCTTGAATTCATTGTTTTTACTTCAAAGGATTATTCCATTAAAAGTTCCTTTCAATATGAAATAATAAAAAACAACCTATTAGCTACATTTTGACAACAATGTTGACAAAGGGCACATTTCTTTTAAAAAGTTTCTAAATACAGGAAAACATGTTTCAGAATTCATTTGATTTAAAGTGTGTTCAATTTAGAATATCTGTAAAATTCAATCAAAACTTTGTTGGCAAATATGGTCTGTTTCTCAGTTACTTAATAGTCAATTTTAATTAAAATATACAAGGTATTATATAATGCTAGACACTAACAGTTTTTGTGTTCGAGTCCAAGTTGGGAAAAGTTTAATTGTTGATCTAAGTCGGGAAAAGTTTAATTTTTGATAACTTTCTCTCGGGAAATTATCTGTCTCAGTTTAATTTTTGATAACTTTCTCTCGGGAAATTATCTGTCTCAAAGTCAATGACTTTGTGAAGATAAAGAGAACTAATCAGACGCTACTCTAAATAGAAGAAAAGATCTTTCATGACTCTATTGCAAGTTGCACTAAACTTGACCCGAACCGTACTATGTACCTAGACAAGATAGCAGCTCAAAAGTTGCCCTAACTAATCCGTAAAAGTATTTCGTGGTGGAATGGAAAACGAAATAACACCATTAAGTGACCACCCCCAAGAAAACGAAAAGAAGACCCTGGAGTGCACGTTGCAACATTTGACTTTACCGGTGTTGTAGGTGCTGGCGGTGGTGGTGGTCTCCATGAGCGGGTAGTGCGCGGCAGAAGGCGGAGTGGAGGGTGACACGAGCGTGCTGGTCGTGGTAGAACTAACCAACCTGTGCTCCATCTCGCTCCCCATACCGTTTAGCGCTCCACTCGACATTATTCAACACTTATCGTCCACTCTCTATCTCCCGACGTATTTCCCTCCTCGGGACGCCGCAAAACAGATTTATTTGCCTATCGATTATTTGCACTAAGCGCTCATCACCTCAGGGGCGGTTTCGATTCGTGGCAAAAGCACAATCGATACCACCGGAGGTTTCGAGAACCGATTCAGGGCCTCAGGACAACTTTCGCTCACAAATACATAAAAACATCGATGGTGATGATGATGATGATGATGATGCAATGCCAGTATCACTGACACAGCATGGCACTTTCTTATCCTCACAGCACAACGAAACGGGTCTCGTTCAACGTAAGCATTTGTTTGTTTCCACTTCAGGATAGCTGGTGGGTGTGATCATTTCCGCCGGATACCATGAGGACCTTGACTGCTTTTCGACGGGGTCCTTAAACGTTAAGGGATTAAGACACTTTCACTGCCACAGGAGGAAAACGTTCGCAATTCTGATTGAGCACCACAGCATCGAGCGGATAGGCCTAGGTCTGGCGGCGGGGGTTTATAAGCCGTATGGAATCTGCAGCTTTAAACCCCAAAGCAAAGAAAGCGGCAAACAAAGGAGGAGAGGGAGAGAAAGGGTTAGAAGAACAATGATGTCGCACAAAGGCACGGTGCCAGACAGACAGACAAACATCACCTTACTCTGTCGGCTTCTTGGCAACTGGCTTTTAGAACTTTCCGACGCCCCCCGAGTTGCCATCCGACAATTGCTCCCAAAAACGTTTTATCGTACCGGAATCCATGAAGTGCACATCACTCCCTCTCACACTTACTCCAAAAGGGACTGGGATAACACACAAACGATAACTCATAATAAAACCTAAGGGAAAAGAACAGCATTAGCAATCGAGGACGAGCAAGGAAACAAATAAATGAAATAAGGCAGAAACAGCTGTTCTCGTCGAGTGCCATACACAGCGTACTCCTTCGCACCCTCCCTCTCTCTCTCTCTCTCTCTCTCTCTCTCTCTCTCTCTCTCTCTCTCTCTCTCTCTCTCTCTCTTCTCAGGCACTCGTGCAATAAGAGAAGTATGAATGGGAGTGGCACTCTCACGCTGACGCACATGGACTCATCAGATGGGGGAAAGACCATATGTTTATGTATACTGTATATATGTATATATACACATATATACGTATATATAAACATTGCTATCGTGGCAATGTAACATGAGCTGATTTTACGTTGCTACGCCGGGAAGTGTCATTGGCCTAGGCCCTGGGGCCTAATGCGATCTATGTCCAACAGGAAACGGAGTGCATCTAATTGGAGGCTGAGCCTCTTCCCCGAAGGCCAATGGCACTTGCTCTTACTTCTGAAGGTTACCGGGAAATAAAACAATGAATAGCATTAGAATATACAATTTAGGCCAAAGGCCAAGCGCTGGGACCTATGAGGTCATTCAGCGCTGAAAGGAAAACAGAGTAAAAGGTTGCATAGGTGTAACAGGAGGAAAACCTTGCAGTTGCACTAAGAATCAACTGTGAGGAGAGGATAGAAAGTAAGATGGAATAAAGATAATAAATATTATGAACGGAGGAACTGTTACAGAAACGAAAGGGGTTGCAGCTAGGGGTCGAAGGGACGCTGCATAAACCTTTAGTAATGCCTACAGTGCACCACGTGAAGTGCACTGATGGCACTACCCCCCTACGGAGGTAAGTAGCATTAGATCATCTAATTGGTGTGAAAACTCCCAGGGTTCCTGTGGGCCGCAGTTCCATATTCCCCACTCACGTTGAAGATCAACGGAAGGACAAACGTATTAGGCCTACGGAACTGATTTTGTGAGACATTACTTAAAAAATGCACCTCTGTCGATAGTTCCAGAATCAGGGAAATTACATGAAAGATATATTTGCACATCTGTTACGGTCAGTGGCTGGGAGAGGCACAATTGTAACCAGAATTTCCGCGAAATACTTAAATTTTGACACTGAATTATTATTATTATTATTATTATTATTATTATTATTATTATTATTATTATTATTATTATTATTATTATTATTACAGAGAATTAAAAGCAACAGTAGCATTAAAAATATTTATACAGAGTTAAAAATGATAAGGAGAGATTTTCAGATACTACTCATCAGTCTGAAAGTCTCTCCTTATCGATTTTAACTCTTCAGCACAAATATTGTTAAAACTACTGTGGCTTTTAATTCTCGATATTATAGCCTCGTTACAGGGGTTCCTTGGTTCATTATTATTATTATTATTATTTTATTATTATTATTATTATTATTCAGAAGACGAACTACTCATCTGAACAAGCCCACAGGGGCCATTGACTTGATATTCAAGCTTCCAAAGAATAGGGTGTTCATTCAGAAGAAGTAACAGAAGGTAATGAGAAATACAGAAAGACGAGATCACTTATTAAAAAAAAAAATTAACAAATTAACAAATAAATAGATAAAAACGTAAGTAAATTATTAAAAAACAAGGAGGATCGTATCGGGATACCTTTTTGAAGTTCCAATTGCACGGAATCCTCAGAGTGCGATCAATTAAGTGCCCTCGGAAATGGGATTTTTTAAAGTCTAAATTTTGTGAATGGAGGTGTATCTGAATATTATCTAGGTGATGCAAAAAAAAAAAAGACAGTTTTAGCTAGAGGTGCGGGGCTCTCAATATGGGTATTAGTATTACAGGTCAACTTGATAAATAGCAAGAAAAGTGTATAACGTAAGAGATAAAGGAAATGTTAGGAATAAAGATGTTAAAGTTTCACAACTACACGAGACAGCTGGGGGTGTTATTGCGTGGATATAAAGAGGAAGAAACTGAATACTGGTATAATGAAATAAGAGATTCAGGGATGGTGAAAGGGAGAATGTTTGGTGTACAATTTTATGAGAGCAGAAAGGACTGTGCGCAGGAAAGCAAGAGGATAAATGGGCGAATAAAACTGGGAGTGAATAGGAATCTAAGGAGAACTCTTGTAACTACTATAAGGAGTAAGAGACTTTAAACTAGGGGCAAGTATATATAATTATGTATAGAAACCACCTCATAAACCACTTCACAAATATGATTATGTATTGAAATCACATCATCAACGCGTCAACTACTTACAGTAATCACTAACAGCGATAAAACCTCTACAGCGCAACTCTCTTGTCATTAGGACCCGTTCAGTATTTGGATGGGTGAAAGACCAGGAATACTAGAAGCCATCGGCCAACAGGGCCTCATGGGGGCAAGAGTATGGGACTAGCGAACTAGCGAAAGAGAGAGAGAGAGAGAGAGAGAGAGAGAGAGAGAAGTTAAGTATACCTTAGTTTAACCATACCACTGAGCTGATTAACAACTCTCCTAGGGCTGGCCAGAAGGATTAGTCTTATTTTACGTGGCTAAGAACCAGTTGGTTACCTAGCAACGGGACCTACAGCTTATTTTGGAATCCGAACCACATTATACCGAGAAATGAATTTCTATCAACAGGAATAAATTCCTCTAATTCTTCACTGGCCGGCCAGAGACTCGAACTCGGGCCTAGCAAAGTGTTTGCCGAGAACTCTACCGACTTGTCCCACGAGAAACTAGAGAGAGAGAGAGAGAGAGAGAGAGAGAGAATCATCAGGTATATACAACATATGCTTCACCATGTAACCGAAGTTCCCATGGTAACACCTTTAGCTGATAGGCCTACATTGCTACAAACGCAGTACCTAATAGGGATACAATTAATCCATTATCGAGATTGTAATTCTACTGAGATAAATACGTAGTGTTTCAATTTCGTTCTCTCTCTCTCTCTCTCTCTCTCTCTCTCTCTCTCTCTCTCTCTCTCTCTCTCTCTCTCTCTCTCTCTCTCTCTTCTGTGTGTGTGTGCGTGTGTCTGTCTGTCTTGAGTTTGTACTGTTATCATTGTTATCATTTCCTTGATGATAAATAGCACCTTGGAAAGAATTATCATAGTTATCATCGCCATGATTACAAGTTGCAAAACCACAGTGCTACAATTCCAGGGTTCCCGGTAAGGGAAACAGCCTAACACACAGCAGAAAACAAAAAAGAAGAAGGCCTTCTCGGCGGGGGGGGGGGGTCGAACAACACCCCCCTCAAAAAAAAATTTCTGGAAGTCCATATTTTCTGTGACTATCCTCTTATAAATTATAAGTAAAATTCTGTTAACCAAAGTCAGTACTTTGAATAACATCTAATCGGGTAGAAGGGCATAGACCGCATGCCCAGTTTTTCTTCTTAATATAACTAAAATAACATTTTCAAGTATTTCATCTTGTATAGACCTATATATGCAATCACATATATAGAAGAAAAGGTCCAGTTTTGGGAAAAAACGAACCCCCCCCATAAAAAACTCTGGGTACGGGCCTGTAACAGCGTTAAACCAATTTGACAAATAGCATAGCAAAATAGATTAGGCAAATAAACAAAACAAAAATTATACCAAGCGTCAACTAAAGTTCCAATGATTCTATATTACAAGAAAGCCATTTGGTTTTTAAGAAATCTGTTAGGGGATGGGTTTGCTAGACCTATGCCCTACACCAAGGACTTTCAGGGGACCTTCGTGCAATGTATTCCATTTCCTAGTGGTCGCCTATCCAAGTACAGACCTGAATTTTGGGATGAGGTTGTCGACCTCATGCCCATCTTCACTCTGGACACGGACCAATACAGTCGACAAACCACCAGGTACCCAATTCACAGCTTAAGCCAACAGGGGCTTAAAACCACAGGCTATTCGTGCAAATGATTAAATATCTCCAGCAGAATTAGAGTCTGAAGAAAAAAGGAACTAAGTCAGCGACAGACACGCCTTTTAAATACAGAAGGTTATATAAATAACGCACAACTAGCAAAAAGAAATGTCACAACTCCACCGAAGAAGTTTAGAGTTTTATAGTTATTCAGTCCTTAGGCTCTTAACCACGAGAGAGAGAGAGAGAGAGAGAGAGAGAGAGAGAGAGAGAGAGAGAGAGAGAGAGAGAGAGAAATTAGTCGCAGCATATGTTATCAAAGCGCGGGCGCTCACACATATACATACACAAAACGCGCGCGCACACACACACACAGAGAATTAGTAAAAACAAAATTTATCAATGGACAAAGAGAGAGAGAGAGATAGAGAGGTGCATAAACAACAATGTCTCGTATCAAGACCTGAGATAAGCATATACATCACACGAGGCAACACTTGTAACATTTATAAATAATTCAAGTCAACGACACATTTCCCATTCCAAAGTCCCATGACACCATTTTTTCATACATAAACAACCGTCATCTTTATTGTGAAAAGAGTGAACGTTTGGTTATCATTTCGTTCTCCATTGTACCTCAAAATTAATCAACATTCTGTGCTGTTGTGCGCTTGTTGGCTGACGTTGTCAGCTGCTTCTGTCAGCTGACAGTGTTGGCTGACGTTAAACGCGTCGAATTATTGGACCTTATCTTCCATTTACTCTACCTTAGAATCATATTAATCAGTTTATTGACTTGTCAGCTAATCTGGCATCACAACATTATGATCATCGACGCTAACATCTAGATATAATTAGGTGTATCAAAATGAGATTACAAATGCAAATGTCACAAACGCTAATCTCGAAGAAATAAAAAAAAAATTTAATGCAGAAACGTGAAGATTTCAAACAGTCTAGGTAGCTGAAACGATTAGTAATGAAATGTAGAATTAAAGAAGCAAAAATAAAGTCAACTAAATTTTTCAGATTTTTTTTTATTTTTAACTTTCAGTGTGAAAAAACGCATGAAATAGTCACCTCTTTAAGCTACAAGTAAATAATAATAATAATAATAATAATAATAATAATAATAATAATAATAATAATAATAACATTCGCAATAATATGAAGTCTATACCCGCAAACCGTTTAATAAAAATTTAAACTAAACATTCCACATGTACACGAACTACACGTTTTGTCAAAAGAAAAAAAAAATTGAAAACATCAATGTTTTGAAAACAAAGGTGCAGAAAAAAAAACTAGACTCAGCTAAGTTATTCTTTACAAGTACGTATGACGTTTCCCTACATGAATTACCTGTTGATTTATAGTCTAAGCACGTTTTCCTAATGTTTTATGGCAGCCAACATTTGCTACTCAAAAGATGTCACAATGACAAATTTTTAAAAGTAATAATTTGTATTTCTCCTAACATACAAACCTGAGGTATCTGCGGGCTGGAACAGGCTATTCTGATACAAAAAGGTTGTTTGGGAGTTCATAGTTTTTAATACAACAAGGTCGTTTGGTAGATCACATTTTATTTAACGATACTATTTCCATAATGACCTTCTTGCATGCCACCATGTTGTGTGATAGACGTTTCTAAGTAAAGTGTGCTAAAATGTCCCCTTCAAAATATATATTTTAAAAATATTTTCATAATATAATGAATAACCAAACGTCTTCAAGACGATTTTTCTACCCGGTTCCATGCTGCCTTTTGCTAAAAGTTTAATGCGCAATGATATTTCCCTTGTACGCTATTTACACACAAAAGGAATGCAAATTTTCAATGCGAAAATCTATGAAAATGACAAACCACGTGACCGCAATACACCTGAAAAATCTGAAAATTTGCGATGGAAAATAACAATATGAATTTATGTGAAGAAAATAACCTAAATGAACGAAAGCAAAACTGTAAATACCAGAATAATAAATTCTTGCGCTTTCTACAGACACATACACAATGACGTCTCTTGTTCCATGTACGTTACCTGCGTCTCATCTTTTCATGATACGCACGAACTCTATCAACGATTAAATTGGCTTAACGACCATTTAATCCTAGGCAATCATTGATAACTTCAGTTAACGCCAATGCTTTGTCGGGGATGTCATTTGCTTTATCAACGTTCTCTTAAAAGACGCGCGGGCTCTGCCAAAGCCTATTTCAAAAGCATATCTAAACAAATACGATCTTTACCAACGACTGTTTAAAAGAAAGCTCATCACCGACGATTATATCAACAAGGTGAAAGAATATTTAACGAAAATCCACAAGCGTCATCAACGACAAATCTGGAACACACGAGAGCAGTAGGCCTATATATATCATCCAGGTGAACGAATATTCAACGAGAATACACGAGTTCCATGGAAGACACAGATGCATCACCAACCTCCATATAACCTTATTCAACAAACATTCAAAAATATTCCGACGTTTACATACCTGAATTCCATACCACCTTATTCAACAACCATTTAAAAATATTCCCACGTTTACATACCTGAATATCTTGCATTCAGTGAGCCATCAATGAGAGGAGTAATTTCAGCCTGGTCCATGGCGAAAGCACACTTGAACACAACTTAACAGAGCCGAAAAGGTAATGCGAATGATCCCAAAACATGCACGACTGTTTATCCTAAGGAGAACGCATAGATACAGGAGGGCCTAAGTGTCCGAGTTAGGGCAGGGTGGCTTCGTAGGGGAGGAGGAGGTGGCGGGGCCGGGAGGGGGACTTGGGGAGTGGCCAGAGGGGCGGTTACAGAAACCCGAAACTCGTTCGGATTAGAAATTATAATGGACGGAAATATTCCTCTTCAAAATAACTATATAGCAGATGCGATTTTGACATAACCTTTAACGCAGGATATGGCAAGATGAATTTTTACATATACACAAAGAACAAATATGAAAATCTCCATAATGAGTTGATTACGTTAGCATTACCGATGGAGGCCGAGAGTTCTCATAATACTGTTCGACAAACTGCGTATTATGGTAGGTGGTCATACAGTTTATTGATGATGCATTACCAGTGGAAGGTTTTATCTTTTCCTGGATTGCGTGAGGTTATTAAGTGATTAGCCTGTAGCTATTCGTACAACTTTTAGGACACATGCAAACAGACACGTGTGTATTGCCTACACACACACACGTGTATATATATATATATATATATATATATATATATATATATATATATATATATATATATATATATATATATATACTGTATATGTGTGTGTGTGTGCGCGCGTGTGTAATGATTGTTGCTACCGAGAAGAAACACAATAGTCACAACCATTTACACTCCCAGTACTGTGTTGTGAATAGTAGCCTACCCCTGTACGGAAATCTTACACATCACTATCCATTAAATACGCCTAACGGGACACTTATCAGCAGTGCACTATACTAACCCCACAGTGTAGCCTACACGGTACTGCCCACCTTTATCTCGCTTACTGGGTATCAGTGCTCTTCCATTCCTGTGCTTCTTTCCACGCCATTTATCCAGCACCTTTTAAACCTTGCTCTCCTCGTACTTGAAACTTCCAATTCATAAAGTATATATGTCAACCTAAAGTCTTCCAATCTTTCTACGTACTAAATCATCTTCAAACATTCTGATCTATTATTTCATCTACACTGGAATTACAACTAGAAACTGACTACGTGCTAGGCCTTGGAGTTCTGTGTTCAAAACGACAACATTCCTGAAATCTGTTTAATCCTTATTGAAATCGCGTTTCAGTAAGGGATTACATTACGTTTTTTCATGTTAAGGGCCACTTAATTCTAATTCATGTGAAAGAATTCCCAATACCTTCAACAATGAATGCAGAGAGGGGGTCGGGGTCACGAGTTATTTAGGTGTTGTGTGGGAAATTTTGTACCACTCAGTGGGAAGACTGAAAGAGTGCACACTATAAATTACAAGGATAATTCCTTCCACTGAATGTTCTCCGGCAAAATGGGAAACAGTAAAGGGCAGGCTGTTAAGTAGACAATTCTTCCGTGCACATAACGTGTTGTCAGACTTGCGCCAGAAAGTCCAAAAGATTAATAAATTGCTCGGTAAATCTAAGTGAATAAATTCGGGTAAAAGTAAATTTCAGGTAAGTTCAGACTAAAGGGGACTTGGAGTAAATTAAAGTACAGCCATAAGAACTCCAGGCAAATTCAGTTAGGCCAAGAACTCAAGTAAGTTTCGACTAGGTTTAAGTCAAGTTAAGGCAAATTGAGTACCAAAATTAATGGTAAATATGCAGGCGAGCCTAATTTGGGCTAAATATTCTATTACGCCAATTTAATTATGTAAATCTACGTAAAATTGTTCAGTCTAAGGCTATACATAGTTAATTCTCATACGCTCCAATATTATAACAGCCTAATTACGTAAACACCTCAAGAATAAAGTAAGGAAAACAGTTACGTCTTTAAAACAAGCGAGTAGAACGTTAATTGACGAAACTGCTTCCGGCCTATCGACCAACTGCAAAGTCAAATAGCCTGAATTTATATTCCTGGAAATAAAATTGTACGTTGATAAAATTTATGCTGCTTACTAAAATGTGTTCCAACGACGAAGGGAACAGATGGCCACTTCAATTCTTAGGTTGTATCCCGACTGATAAGGATTTGGAAAGGATATGGCGGTTAGGAATAGGGTAGGTAAACCAAGGAAAAGGAAGACATGCGAACCACATCTCTTGCGCGTTATCAATTTTAAACACTACACTAAATAAATTATGCTTTGAGGTCGAAGTTAACTCGTCTTTAAATCTTTTTACCATGTTGTCTGAGTTTGCAGTAGAGCCAAAAACACGCTGTCGGCCTAGACCCTCGAAATTTTTTTTTTTTTTTTTTTTTGCCAGGTAAACGGTTCCTTATCACTCATTAAATTAATTTCTTTTCTGATTTGAAAGAACAATTAAGTCTCTATATTTATTAAATTAATCTAATGGTATTGGTCAAAGTAATCAAATTTTAAATGTTAAGTAAAAATAACCAAATTATATAAAATGCATATGAATTCTGCAAGGCTCACTAAAGAAAGAGAACGTTGTATAGTTATCCCTAACTCTTAGCAGTAACATTGTTAAAGTTAGACAGTTAATATTACTAAATTTATGTACAAATAAATATTCAACAATATTTACAGACTTTTGTTTGTTGATGTTTTTACGTTCATCCCCAAGGGGCTGGTATTAATAACAGCGCCCATTTTGCACGTAAACTGATAGTTGCCGAACTAGAGGGGAGCGGTAGTTTTCTTCAGTTTTCTCAGGAATGCCTGTTGCAGTAGCACTTAACACTCTCTCCATTCGCTCCTAAATCTTCATAAACCGGTGATTTTCATGCCATGCGTCTACAGGAGCTTATTTATTTATTAATTTTATTGATTATCTACTTTGGAGAAACTTATATAAGACAAAAACAGGCTTCATCAACCATACAAAAATATCTCCATTTTCCTTCATCGAAATTTTAAAGAAAACATAACGTAAGGGTAACTATGTTAAATGAAACTGATGGCTTGACCTTTCTCATTTGCGGGCTTTTCGTGGTAAATTTGTCCTTTTGAAGTAACCAGTGACCTACTGGTTTAGTCGACTGCCACTTTAAGTATTATATTAGTTTTAAACAGAACCATAAAATGTGAATTTAGGCTACATGTGAAATTTGTCGCAATAAGCCTGTAATGCTTATCTCATGTTTTATGCCTTTCTGACTATTATTGTTTGTGCAAAACACTCATTTTTTTCGTTACTCCAGCCTACTAAACGAAATCATGGCTTTTAGTGGTGGGAAAAGATGAAGTGTGTAAATTTAAACGGTCTGAAATGCATAGCCTAAACCACAAGATAAGCAGTCTGAACACACGACTCATTTTCATAATCAGTATCAATTACAAAACACATTTTTAAGAACAGCTTAACCTAACTTAGGGTACCAGGTCCTACCAATTTTTTGTCAGCTACTACGTAATAGATTTTTTCATTTTATAATCCCAATAGGAAAAACACCAAAATGGGAGTCGTTTCATCACTTTTGATATTGAAATTTATTTTTGGAAGGAATTAGAGTAAAATATTACCAGAAATAGATTCTCGATCCCCCTCCATGCAACTTTTGTAGTTGTACTGTCAAGTATGTCCCCTACGTTAGGTTAGGTTAATTCGGGACGTTGGGTCATGGCAACAGCATGTATATTTCCATCAGAGAATACCTACCTTTTATGCTCAGTTTTCATGGCAGTCAGTTAGCAACTTTATGGGGGAAGCAGTTGATGGTTGAAATCATCCCACTTTCTTAATACAGGTTTTGAGGGCATTTTTCTGTAAAATATTCCACTTATCACCTGATGCGTCCATGGGGTGCAGTTGATGTGCCAGGCAACAACACTGTAATAGTCTGCAGTGTTGATCATTTAGCCGCCTCAGTGAATGAACTACGACAGGAGAACTGAGTATCTGAGAGCAAAACTCACTCAGACCACCTTGATTTCGTTATATGGTGTACACACACTTGTGTGTTTATAATGTTAATACACTATAAGCATAAGCCTAAAAAAAATGTTGCTTCTCTGAATCACTTGTGCTCTCATGACAAAATCAAAGACAGTATGTAATGTACCATTCATAATAAAAAAAATACTTACCAATGGAGCAGAACCTCAAGTAATGCTTATATTGCACCACGTGAGGTGCACTGACAGCATTAACCCCGTACAGAACCTTTTTTTTATTATCTCTATGTTTCAGTTTCATTTAACCTTTGGTGTGTGTATTTGGCCAAGTACTACTTTGTATTCAAAACGTCCTTTTTCCCACATGGGCCAAATGGAAGCGTTGGGGAACAAATAACTTGATCATTTATCCAAACTCCTATACATCACTTCATACACAGCAATACAACTCTTAGAACGTCTGGAACATTTGGGTTTCGTAAATGCTACATTCAGCATTGCTATTTTGTTGTTATACCTCAAAAGTTGTGTGTTCATGATGTATTTTGACTTTTGTTTTCTTCTATTACAGGATTTCAATTATGCCTTGGTCCCCAAACTTTCACTATGGTTCCATCAAGCCTTACTACATGAGATACATGCACAGTTTATAAAATAGAATAGAGCACAGAATTTAGGTCTAAGGCCAAGCGCTGGGACCTATGAGGTCACTCAGCGCTGAAACTGAAATTGACAGTAAAAAGATAACAGGAGGGGAAACCTGCAGTTGCACTATGAAACAATTGTTAGGAGAGGTTGGAAAGCAAGCAGAGAGATTATGCATGGAGGTACAGTAAAAGGAACGAAAGGGGTCGCATCTGGGGGCCGAAGAGACGCTGCAAAGATCCCCCCAACAGTGCACTGGACGAGATACACCAATGGCACTAACCCCCTACAGGGTATGCACAATTTATGTCCTCTATTAAGCTTTTCCTCTTTGCAACTCTCTTCACCAATACCAACAGCTCTCTCTGAATCTCTCACCAAACTTACTTTATCCTGAATGTTTTATTTGCAGATAACATCGACCACACTTCATGGAGTTATAGCAGTGGAAGTGATGTCTTCCAACTTTTCTTTGAACTCCAACTTCAGAATTATCATGAAAATTCAAGTGTCAGCCTTCCTTTTAATTGTTCCAATCATCTTTTCCTGATTACAGCAAATGTATGACAATAACGGAGTCAAAATTTGCTGTCGGTGATTCCAGTGTACAGTATGTCTAAAGTAGCAACAAAGAAAACTATTACATCTGATTTGATGTTTATGGGACTTTCCACTCCATAAGTGAACTACACTTGACAGGTGCCAAAATCTCTGGCAACATGCCAAAGGTTTGAAGGAAATGAATAAGGATAGAAAATTCAAAATTTAACTCATCGTCCGGAATAAGCAACTTTCCTAGTTCACTCCGGCTGTAGAAAAAGTATTTTTGAAGAGATAATTGCAAGGCCAAAGATTTTGATACTCCTGAATTTTAAAAGCAGAGATAAAGTCTCCATCAATGAATCTGAATATTTTGTTCTTAAAAAGTCAATTAAACCTGTTAAAAAGGCTTCCTAAACTTTTTCAGTGCAACTTCTTGTGTCTTGCTGGATTTCTGCACAGAATTACTAAAGACAAGGGTAAAGTAAGCAGTTTAGAGCACTCAACCAAGGTTTTTATAGACCAACTGATTTGGCCATGAACACTTCTTGGGTTGTTGGGTGGGGATAAGGACAACGGTTCAGCCATCATCATTCTGCGGCTTCAAAAAAGCCGAGGGCGAGGGCAGCTGATCACCTATGAGGGTGATTGTAATTGAACAAATAACTAAAATGATACCATTACCTTGAATATTTGTCATTTTTAGATACCTTACAGAGTGGATATGAGGAAACCACAGTACTCTTAAGAACCTCATATTGTGTGTAAATACAGTACTCTTCTTTCGATAATGCTCTGTTTGCCAACTCTAATCCACTTCCAGCCTTTATATTTGTTTGGGTAGATGGATGAACTGAGGCCATTAAGTGATTCAATCTCATGACATGGTACTGCCCAGTTTAACTGATGTTGCAGTCATGATCACAAAAATTTACAGTATTGTACCTTAAAAGTACACCAAAACTTGAATTTTTTTTTTTTATCGCAGGAGAGAGACTGCCAGTGTTCCCCATTCCCTATCCAAGTAATTTACGTACTACTACACTAGATTCAAATGGACCTGCAGCACAGCAAAACATCTAATTAAACCTTACTGCCAAGACAATTTAGTACAGAAAAAGGACATCTGTTAACTTAGAGAGAGAGAGAGAGAGAGAGAGAGAGAGAAAATCTCAAACCATTCATAGAAAGTCCACAACTCCCATTCAAGAACAAGTTACTGTTGTATCTTCTGCCAATTACAGTGCGTCACCGACTTATGGATACACAGATTTACAACAGATTCAGTCTTACGGTGCTGAAACTTTGTGTTGCATCAAGTTACGGCCACATATGCGCCACTGACGATGCCAACGGCAAGAATAAGCATGTAGTTAACGGCGCTGTGCATCAAGTTACAGCGCCTTAAGCGCCAATGACATACATTCTGCAAAACTAAATACTGTATAAGTATACTTTAGTTTAACCAGACCACTGAGCTGATTAACTGCCTTCCTAGGGCTGGCCCGAAGGATGAGACTTATTTTACGTGGCTAAGAACCAATTGGTTACCTAGCAACAGGACCTGCAGCTTATTGTGGAATCTGAACCACATTATACTGAGAAATAAATTCCTCAAATTCTTCATTGGCCGGTCGGAGACTCGAACTTGGGCCTAGCAGAGTGCTAGCCGAGAACTCTACAGACTCGTTTAAGGAGGAACTAATAAATACTGTAATTCTAGGACTTTCCTTCAAACACTTTTGTTACAAGTCTTGAATTACGCATGATCTGACACTTTTGATGAAATTCAAATTTCCAGGAAGTGCAGTACAAGATCCTTTTCACATGAAAAGAGAAAGAGTGGGCTTGTACAAGGGTGAGACTCATTCATTCAGATATGGCTTGGGGATGAGATAAATACCCAAGTTTGGTTCATCTGGAACAAGTTATAAGAACAGAACCTGTTGTCCTTTAAATTTTGTGTAAAGGTTGACATGTAACATGGGAGATTATCTACATTTCCTAACAGTAGATGAAACAAATCGGGCACAACTGGTTCAACAAGTGTTTGTTAGGGTGGAGAAAACACAGTAAGATTTCCCAACTACAATCAAATGTACCCAAGGTGACTTTTCCAAATTGCTCAGTATTTCATCAAACTTTTTACAATCCAGCCCAGATTCTGTGTTAAAAGGAATGGAGTACTGTATCAAATTTAGCCCATAGCCCAAGTGCTGAGACCTGTATGGTCATTCAGCAATGAAATGTAAAAGGTGTGTGGAAGGTAGGTTTTAGTAGAGTAATAGGACAACCTCACAATTGCACCATGAAACAAGTGTTGGTATGATGGAAAGTAAGATGGAAGAAAGTGACTATGAACATAAGTACAGTAAAAGGAATACTGGGGGTTGCAGCTAGGTGCTAAAGGGACACTGCAAAGAACCTTAAGTAATCCAAGTTAAACCTCAATTGACTAGAGTTCTGCATCTAAATTAGGATGATGGGAACATTTTGACTTTTCAAAGAACACGAAAACATCTCCATTTAAGCTATCTTTGTTTTTTGAAGTAAAATGCACTTTTCTTTGGACTGAGTGTTGTGTTGCCTGGCTCCAGCAAATCCATCCTAACATTTTTTTTTTCCTCCACCTCTGTGAAAACCTTCAGCAAAGGTAAAATGATTCATTTCTATTTGTCAGATGAAAACCACAGACCTCCATGTTGGTTACAACAGAGGAGTTACCCATTAGATGCACTATGACCGCATTCTAAAAGATTTTCTCCTAGGTCTTAGTGCAATAATGAAATTTCAGCAGCAAAGACTGGGGAATGCAGCTCACTATTACAAGATATAAATGGATCTCCCCACTTTTTTCTTACTTTTCCATAACTTGACAAGATATAAATGGATCTCCCCACTTTTTTCTTACTTTTCCATAACTTGGGTAAGTGGTCAAAAGTCTTGCTGCAGATCAATTTTCAAAACGAACATTTTCTTATCACTATTTCTTTGAAAATGATATATTACACAATTCATATTGCTCTCTCTCTCTCTCATTACTTGAGAGAGAGAGAGCAACTATGAAGGTCATGAACTAAAGGAACCAAGCCTTTCAAACTTGATTACAGTAAGTTAATCAGGTCTTGTCTGTTGCTTGGCTACCTCACGCTTGATGACTTATAAAGCTTTAAAATGACAGGCCCACTTATGAAGCTTTAAAATGACAAACCCATATAGCATCCATTTTTTCTGTTGCCACATTTCATGGCCCGAAGGAATTGAAGACTGCTAACCGTACGTCGATTATTTATTTCACTCCAATTTTAGACCACTACAGAAATGGGAATTTTGTGCCTCTAAAGTAAAACAAAACGTTGCTTGAAAACTGAAAAATAGGTTTGATACTACAAAGATATTTGCTGTAATTTATTTCTCCTTGTAATCATTAGTCTTGACCCAATACAAAAGCTACCAATGTGTCTCCTTTGCATACAAAAACTAAGTTCCTATGTCAGTTGTCCTTACGCTATATAAAATTTTTTAAACATTAAATGTCGGCCGTGGTGTGATCACGATCCAGACGCTGATAACTGACCACCCCTCTTTCTAGAGAAAAATAAACCTTTTTCCACCATATCACAAAAATTATATATATAAAAAAGGACTACTTCAAGATAAAACCCATAATTATATAAAAAAAGAAAAGAAAAAACCAAAAGGCTTACAATGTGACCATCGCACACTTTCTTACACACTGATGGGTTACACATCCTAATACTAAAATAAACTTTTATATATTTTTTTTCATCTTGGGAAATCAGGTACAGATATATATATTTGTATACATATATACCGTATATATAAAGGTAATGCCTTTTGACACACTCGTAGTAAATCCCACTTCACGTAAAAACAGTCACAAAAGGGAAAACTAGGTTCTTTATGACTACATTTCAAGAGGAAATCCATTATTAAAGTCGCCACAGGCTTGATATTGAAGCGAGAAGAAAGGCAGCATCAGCTGATGCACCGTAACAACAATTCTGCTGCAAATATACATCAATTACTCAAGTTAAATATATATATAAATATATAATGTATATAAATAACCCAGTAACAAGCATTCACATCAAAAAGAACTTCAATATCAAACCCATCAACTGGTACCTAAGACAGTAATTCCTACTTAACAAAAATTTCAAATGCAATTAACAAAGAAAATCATAACATCCGCCTAAAAGCTAATGACCAATGATATGGATGAAACAAAACATTAATGATATCCATTACAACAAAGAAAAAAAAATCTGTTTGGCCTGTAACATCCCCTAACGCACAGAACTGGCTCCACCATATATAAGAGGAAAAGACTAACGTATCTGGCAGTGAACGACCGCTTTGTTACCTTCCCTCGTTTTGTACCACAACTTAAAAAGAAAAAGTTTTCTCCAGAATGACGTGACACTTTAGAGTTATTCATAACAAATTAAAATAGCCTCTTCATATACTGTATGTCAGGAAAAAAAAAAAACCCTCCGATACCACTTGAGCAACTGTACACAAACTCTTAATCGGATTAAATAAAAATATTCCATATATATATTGCGAGTGGCACACCCTCCTTCACGTTGTCTTGGTCCTTGGTGTTCTCTCTAGTAGATGGGCTAGAGCGCACATCCTGCAAAGGAGAATGCTATCGTTGTAAGACGTTTCACACAAGAGCAGAGTCACATTTCTGGACTTCATGAGTTCTCAACAAGGTTAAAGCAGTTTGCAACCAAATTGGGGAAAGAGACCAAAAGGGATGGAAGAATGTTCAAGTCAGAAAGCACTGCAGCTATGGGCCACAGGAGTGGAAAAATGTCAGCATTAACCCCTTATGCTGCCACAATATATCAGCAAAATTGCGGGTACAGTACAGTATATACTAATGTTTCTGAAGAAAAAAAGTAAAGTGAATACTGTATACAGATATTATGCTGAGTTGCTTACTCTGGGAACTCAGAAGTGTTACTTCCAGTGATGAGTATGGAGGTACCTCATATACTACAAACCTTTCCTTTATCATAAGCACCTTTTTTCAATAACAGGTAGTTTTACACCTGCAATAACATTCAGTTGCTATGGATGTGAGTATAAGCAACTGATGTGAGTATAAAGTACCATACAAACCATATAGGCAACGATTTGAAAAAAGTTTGAAATGGAAGAAACTTACATTTAGGGGTGTTGCACTTGAAGCACTGATCTCGGGAGGCAAAGTTGTGGAACTGGCAGCTATTGCATTCCCAGTCCCCTGGACGCATGTTGTTCCTATCCATTCCACCACCAACTGATCGTCCACCTTCTATAAACAGAAACAAGAGAAAACTTTAATTATAAGTAGTCACCACAGTAAGCAGCATTCAATGAACACATTAATACAATCAAATATAATAGTAAACATACTGACAGGAATTGGTATCCAAGTCCTCTCTTCAATCTTTCTCAATTCTATAGTCACCTTCATTTGCTTAACCTTTCAGCGTCATACAGATGTCAATTATTCATCACTTAAATGTCCCAGGAATGGGTTAGACCTAACTGCTAAGTAAAGCATCAACACTGGAAAGCAAATCTAGGATCAGTAAACATACATATAAACTTATTCACAAAACCAGTGGCAGAAAAATAGTATCCACCACCTTTATACATATACAGTATACACAATTATAATGCTGGTTACAAAGTTGAGGCAGATCGTCATCATTGCAGTACAGTAACCAGACAACAAATCAGTCTAACATCTACGATTGTAGAGCGTGGATAAAGCATTTGGAAAAATGGCAAGTCAAAAACAATGCACATGGGACTGAAAGAATAATTACTTGTTGATTCTGCAGCAACAAATTACTGTGTACAGTGGACCCCAGCCTATTCGCGGTTCCGGATTTGTGGCTTTACCTATTTGTGGATTTCTCTGTGGAACATATGTACATGTTATTTGTGGGAAATTTGCCTATTTGCAGTATTTTTCATAAAGAAATATTCACAAATTACTGTACTTTCATATTTTCGTGACTAAATATACTCTTTATGATAAAACTATTAAAATATTTCGGTTATAAGCACGTTTAGAGGAATTTTGGTGTTTTGAACTATCAAAATAGGCAGTTCTAAGCATTTTTAGAAGGGTTTTCAGTATTGGCGGATTTGAGCTATTCGCGGGAGTACTGGTACACATCCCCTGCGAATACCGGGGTTGACTACTATAAAATAAATTAAAATTCACAACACGTCACAGAGCACCACCAAATGTTAGGAATGTCTTAGCTCATTTTCTTATGTCAAAAACTTGTTTAAAATAATCCGTTTATTCTATGGAAATTTGGCTGTACAAGGTAGGCACTGGCACCTATAGAATGATGAGAAAACACTGACCTATAAACTGAGTATATGAAATGAATACTTTGTCTTTATGTACAATAGTTCAACTGGACCAACATCACACATTTTTTTTACTCATACAGCTAACTTGGAAGTAAAGAGAAGATATGAGTGAGGGGTGGGGGAACAGTTGGACAAGAACTGATTCAAGCACTGGCCTTGTGTAACTATTCTAACCTAAACCTTCCAACACAGACGAGAGGGAGAGATATCACAGATGCTAAACATAATATTTTCAGGTACTTTGTATTTTTCCTTGGTATACCAAACTAAAGGCTTTTATGTAGGAGTGACTTGGATTCAGTTTTTCAATCTTAGTAACTAAGTAAGTGGACAAGTGATGGTAGTGGGGAGCTATAAAGCCAAGCAGTTAGGCAATTTCATCCTAAGAGGGAGTTGGAATGGAATGGAATATAAAATTTAGGACAAAGTAGGAAACAGGTCAAGTGCTGGGAGCTGAGGTCATTCAGTGCTGCCAGGGAAATTGAGAGGTCAAGTGCTGGGAGCTGAGGTCATTCAGTGCTGCCAGGGAAATTGAGAGTAAACAGATTTTCAAGTTGTAACAAGAGGAAAACCTTGCAGTTGCACTGTGAAACAATTGTTGGGAGAGTGGAAAGCAAGATGGAAAGTTCAGTAAAAGGTTTGAAAGGGGTTGCAACTAGGGGCCGAAGGGATGCTGCAAAGAACTTCTAAGTACTGTATTGCCTAGAGGACATCGCGTGAGGTGCAATGACAATAACCCCACATGCCTGCCATCACTGAGTACTTTTCCCTGGGAATCAGGGACTAAGAAACTCTGGCAGAACCAAGAGTGGCCTTCCAAGGGAGGGAGGAAGGGAGGGAGGAAGGGAGGGGAAGTCAGAAGCCAGCTCAAACCTAGTTAATAAAAATTGATGAGTTCAGATTTCAGCTCTACGACAATTCCCACTCACTCCCCCCACCACGTTTCGAGGGAGAGCAGTGTTACAATCTGAAGCTCTAAGACTGGAAACAACTGTGAAGCTTACCTATATCTGAACTCATTCCAGCACATACTGGACTGAACTGCTGCCTTGCAGAGGCAGGAAAAGTGGGAAGGTAGAGAGAAGCCAAACATTCTCATCTTTCAACCCTAGCCTTATGTCCTCTGAGTACTTCGGAAAGATGCTTTTCTGTCAGAATGGAGCTTTGAAGATCACACTACCTGTTAAGCAGCCACCAGTCTCAAAGTAAAGTTATCCATGGACTTGTGGGTAAAATCCCTTACATAGAATGAGATAAAGGTGGTCTCATGTCTCTCAGACCCCTGCCCTCATTACCTATTACAAAGTTGCTCCAAAATGCGATGGATGATTCAACATCACTGACTTTATGACCTCTTGACTCAAGCGTATACTCGTATACTTGGCAAAAAAAAAAAAAAAAAAAAAAAAAAAAAAAAAAAAAAAAAAAAAAATCTTAAATCTTCGAACACCTTTTGCTCAATAGTGCTGCACCTGACAACTCTGGAAAGGGGGCAGAGCTTCGAAGTCATCGTGTTTGTTGCTTGCTAGATTTCCAATAACTTTAAACCATAAAGATTGTGCTGAAGTCCCATAATCACTGATACTTGAATACAGTAACCTCTATATTATTCATTAAAGTTGTTTTTAAAACCAACTGTGAAACTTTATAATTATTGTTATGACACTAAAATGAGATAAAATTCATGCATAACTGGATACACAATCTTAATTAATAAGAAAATGTTTTAAAATTTGGGCAATATCCAAGGGAAATTGTGCAGAACAATACAGGGGGGGGGGGAGAGAGAGAGAGAGAGAGAGAGAGAGAGAGAGAGAGAGAGAGAGAGAGAGAGAGAGAGAGAGAGAGAGAGAGAGAGTCAGTTTTTGTGTAAGCATAGGCCTATCTATAAATACCTAATTCATTATATTTTCTTTAAGAGATTAAGAATATATCTGAAAGTGTTTCAAAAGGAAGGAGAGAGAGAGAGAGAGAGAGAGAGAGAGAGAGAGAGAGAGAGAGAGAGAGAGAGAGAGAGAGAGAGAGAGAGAGAGAGAGAGAGAGAGAATTACAGTACTAGTTGACTTGTGATGGGAAAAGGGTGGGAGAGTGATGAGTCTGTGCACAGATTCCTGGAATACTGGGTGGCAGGGCGGCCAAACTCATGCTTTGCTATACTAGAACTAGTATTAGATAAAATTTGAATAACCATAGTATTCAAATTAATTCTCCAAGAAACTCACACCCTAGCCTTGATTTGATCTGACAGTTGCTGTAACATTCAAACATAGTAAAAAAAAAAAAAAAAAAAAAGTGGGATAATTCAACCATAGGCTATGGTCACTCTTACTTCCTTGATATAGTCTCTACTGCTGAAAACTGATTTTCATCAACAAATTCATGAAAAAAGCTGTGGAGTAAAAATATTTATTGCCACGAATAACTCAACATGTACAGCACAGGCAACGAAAGTTTTACACCATGCAAAAAATGTATTGGGACATCTTTCAATCTCGCGGCAAGTAATGCAGCCATGTTAGCTGTGTAGGGTAACTCCGAAATGTCTGTAATGAGAGCAAAGGCAGAAATTCTTCAAGTTGACAGACTACTTTAACCCAGATAAATATTTCCATTTTATGATAGCAGCTTTGTAAACAGCTAGCATTCAATCCATGTCAATGTCAAAGTGTGAAAGCCGTTACACCAATATCCAGTGACTTGTGATTTCTCGCCTGAAGTTCTCGAGCTCCTCACATCATAGAGAATGCCCTTGCAGATTTAACTAGATTTGCTCAACCTACCTTGGCCATCACAACATTATGCTTTGAAACACATTTATAGAAACTAAAATAATTATCATTACCACATATAATGATGCAATAACATTCCTGTTCGTAAATGAAAACAAGTAAACATTGTTGTCATGATAGGGAGTAACACAACCAGTTAGTTCCCCCTCTACCTTCCAAATCTCTATGAACAAATCCATCTGAGACACTCCAATTACTTCTGACATGCATGGTTTTCAAGTCTCTGAACATTTTTGTTTTGCAGATTTAATATATATGATATAACTTGTACTGTACAATATTGTACTTTTATATTCTAAAGTAAATTTACCAAGATTTTGCATTTTTGGTAAAAAAAAAAAAAAAAAAAAAAAAAAAAAAAAAAAAGCTATTGAAAACTGTACCTTCACTCGCGTTGCTAATAGTATATCTGTAAATTTAAGTCATAAGCTTGTTTGATTACAGCACACAAAGTCAGGACAAAAGGTGTCCCTGAACACCACTTTCTTGTGTTTGCTGGTACTAGCAAGGAGGCATCAACACTGACTTATGATGCCAAGTCCCTTTTAGGTAATATCTCACGGCTCATACGAGGCATAAAAACATCTCATCTGGATCACCACCAACAAAGTCCTAAATGAGGAAGAATGACATATTCCCAACCCTCCGAGTGTAAGTCGAGATAGGAAAGGCCATGCAATTCGCAACATGAGTCACAAAGGCTAAGGCTAAGTCTGAGCGTGAAATCTGTCTATGGCACCAGTAAGGCATCTTTACAGGGAGAGCCCACACATCAAGAAACCACTTGGCATATGGCCAACAAGGATCTACCAGGGTCATTCTAAGCCCCAGTGTGATCAACACTTGGTTGATCTGATTGAATGGAAGAAAAGGCTTGCACAGCCAGGTTGTCTTGAGGGTGTTGGATGGCATCTTCCAGAGACATCCACGGATCCAGCTTGGGTGAACGGAACATTGAGAGCATCCTGTTTAGCCATATGGGGAATACGTTGAACACCAGCGTTCCTAAAAGCATTTCCACCACTCTAAGTACCTACTACTTGCCCCTTGCAGCCAAGCTGGTATGCCAAAGCATTCCTTCTGCCCTGAATGTACCTAATGAACAGAAGTTGGCAGGAGTTCAGCAAATGTCATTTGACGACAGCAGAACAAACAGTGCTCAGTGACAGCTGGCGAATGGAGCTTTTCTACACATTCAACCACTTACCATTGGTTAACTACCTATTTACCAAGTTCCAACAAATGATTCAAGCTCACACTGAAGAATATCCTACTTAAAAAGGCAATGGTTTGCATTCCCAAAGGATTTTTTTTCTGAGGGAACAATAAGCTAAACTGTCTTGCTCTATTGGATGAAAATTTGTCTCACACCACTGAAATATGTGAAATCCAAGAAATGTAAACAACAAAGTTGGGGCATGATGAATGGTTTTACATGTGCAAAAATTACTAAAGCGTACTACACTAATTTGGTTCCGATTCTATTCTAACCAATCTTTACTTGGTTTGTTATTACCAGCATCTCTTTACTACATTCCTAAACAAAGGATGCACATCCTTAAGTGTCAACACCTATACACCGAAAACCACCCTCATTTAAGAATCTAATGTCAAAATATTAACTATGCTATTAACTAGAATTCCTCTTTAAAAAAAAATATTGGTTATGAGATACACAAAAATTTGCTCTTAAATGACTTTGTAAAGCACAATATGTTTTTATTCATCTCGGTGATGATTCGGTGTACAGTACGTATTTGTAACAATAAAAACCTTACCTTATCACAACTTTTTAAAAGGGTGAAGTGCAAGCAACCAAAACTACAATAAAAATAAATTCACCTGGACACTCAAAATTTCCAGATGAATCCCATTTTCATACAAACTGAAGGGACATTCAACCTCTGAGGACAAAACACAACTACATTTTTGCTACATGATGTGCAAATGCTGATACCTATAAGAACTGAAGTCTTGGGGAAAAAATAATGGAATACTGTATGCTAAAGATAACTAACAAGTTTAAAAGCAGCTACAATTGCTTAGGAATGGCAGGTTACTATGGCTTTTGAATACAACATCAAAATCAAGTTCTGTCACACTAGCGGTAGCTGGCAACATGAAATATATTGCTTCACCAACTACACTGTAGGCTAGTTAGCAATGATAGCCTTTACATAACAAAATGGCAGGCAAATATAGTTCAGTCCAGACACAAATGTTAAGGATAACAAGATCTCAACACTTATATAGAAACTGCAGGCGCACACGATATTTCAAGATGCTAACGTGAAAATAGGTTGTAATATTCGTGATGTAACTTTCTCTCACTCCTTATACAAGTTGTCTGTTGCTTGCCAGCAGACTGACCATTACTCAATCGCTACTAGACCTTAAAATGCTTTCTTGCAGCAGCAGCAACACACTGGGGAATGAGGGAACTGTAGCCCGCAAGTTTTCCACGATACGGTATTGTGCTCATGAGATGCACAAGCAATTATCCTTATCAAATTAATCCCACTTCATTTTTTGTATTGAAGTTTCTTGGACGTATTAAAAATCTTAAGGACACAAGGAAAGTTTAGAATCATATAACAGCCGTTTCAAAAGCCATTTGCCTGGCTATAACACAAGTTGTGTTCATCTTCATTACTGTGCTTAGGTGGTTTACGCTACACTCAAAACTTTAAAAGAACTTCAAACACCATTAAATAATGACCTGACCATGTATGCTACTTGCTTAGTCAATAATATTCAATGGTTTGTATATTCAATTCAGCAGTAAGGGGAGGGCCATGGGTGTTGCCCTTAAAGCCCATCGATTCTTTTTTATAGCTGGGGAGAAATATTCCATGCTCAGTCTGTCCTCAGGTCAACACACATCTCCACGTACCTCTGGGGATCCTGCACTTCAAGCAGTAATCCCGGTGCGAGAAGTTGGAAAACTGGCAACTGGGGCAATCCCATTCCCCAGGCCTGCTGCCACCGCGAGGACTAGAGTAACGATCACCGCCACCACCCCCTGCAACACGATCAGCTCAAACACTAATGCATGGCAATGTTCAGTTGCTTCAAAGCACGCAGTTTCGGTGCCACCTTTAGGTTTACTTTAGTCTAAATCTAAATTTAAACATCTTACTCAGAATATTGGACTTCAGGCGACGTACCAGAAATTTAATAAGGATTTAAACAAATATGACATGTCTCCAGTTATTTCAAATACATCACTAAGCATATTTAAGAAACCTTAAACACTAGAATAATCTTATTTCCTCGCTGTAGAGATCCTTACAAATTTTGAAGCCCTTCACTGAATAAAGGATTTTCCTGCGGGTGAAATTTTCTGCGTAGTTTTGTATGCAAACCCTTCAAGAACACTATGAAATACTTTGAGCTCTCAGATCCAGGTAACACTTTCTATACCGCACGCTTTTTCCCAAACAAACTTCATGTGCTTTATGCAAAATTTACCTTGTAACCTTCAGGTATATCAAGTCCAGTCACCACAACGGCTACAACACAGTACACAGAACCAGCCATCTTGTTCATGCACAGTCAAGCATACACTTCAGCACATATCATGGACCTTGTGTTTTATTATGGTCATTTACAGACCCTTGAGTGGGTGATGGTCAAATCAAATTTCTGACCCCAAGGATTTGAGTTTAAGGGTGGGCAGTCACTGGACAAGGAAACTGGAAAGGAAAGTGAGGCAAGTACAAGGAATGGACAAAACACAGAGTCAGTAACACAGCCAAGAGCCTCAAGGACATTATAAAGCCCCTTTCATAATTCTTGAGGAGCAAATGGGAAGCTGCAAGCAGTTTCTAACTACTGTACACAGGTTGACACTGCTCGTTTATACTTGGACAAGAAAACCCAGAATGAAACATCTATATTGCAGTGTCCTCCACAACCTTTTATTTCTTTCTGCCCAGCAAAAGAATTCCTTCCTGGCTTCTGTGAACTAATATCTTGAAAATGGCTGTTCTCATTTTTCTCAAATGCTTTCTGGTCAGAACACACTAAGGAAATCTACTTGCCTTACTTGCCTCCCTTGAACATAAAAAAACCAAAGTAAGTGCTAATCACTTGGTTACGAGTCTGGACTCTGTGGCTGCTCCATGGTTGTGTATAAGCAAGGGGTCATTACTAGATGCAAATTTACACCCCTAAGTAAATTTTGCATTTCTTTTTGTACATTCTTGTTTCCCTTGTCAGTGTGTTAACCCTGCTGTGTAACTCCAAATCACCTATAATTTCTAATTCATGCAACTAAAGATTGTCTAAATAGCAAAATTTGGGGAAAATATGTTGCTGTTAATCACACAAAATATTCTACAACATTTCAGCATGTTGGAGAAAAGGGTATCTGTAATGAGCACATGACTTGAAGGCTATTGACTGCAACATTTTGTACATTCATATTCCCTCGAACAATAAAAATCTTAAGAAAAATACAAATTAAAAAACTATTACCAATGATAAGTAGTGCGCGACAGACTGCCCATCACGAAACTCAAATTGTTGCTGTCTATGATGTGGTTCAAGAGTTCCATGTTGTTTATATAGGAATAAGCATGTAAAAATACTTGCATCCACACACTCCATTTCCTTGCAAGATACAACAGAAAACTTACCCCTAGGAGAATTGCACTTGTAGCACATGCCCCTCGACGAGAAATTGTGGAACTGACACTTGGGGCAGGCCCAGTCTCCAGGGCGCATTTCGCGCATTCCACCACCCACACGTCCTCCAGATCCAAACCCATCAGAATCTTCAAAGTAAAAATTCCAAATAAGAACATTTTTCTCAGGAGCAAAGTTCCATTCATCAATCTGGCTTTCTTTAAATCCTCAAAGTTGTGTTAACATAAAAGTTATATACTATTCCTTGTATAACCCACTGTATAATTCAATATTTACAAGTTACCTACTGGCTAATAAACGAAATTAGCAAGTGACAATGATGGTCTTACCAGCCAAAGCCTAGTGAGAGTCTACACCCATTATATTTACTAGGTCACAAAGAATGAGACTATTTTCAAAACAAGACTATAAAGAGAAATACTAAAATTATGGTTATCCCGGAGGCTTAGAAAATTTGACTCCATAATGGTTAATTACTATACCACTGAGAAAAACTCAACCGTGCCTGAAAGAAAGAGAAAATCTACATTTATAGCACAATACTCAATTTCTTCCAAACTACCTGTACAGCAAAGAAGCCAAAACTTCAAAAGATAATATAAAGTCAGTCATTATACAAAAGAATGCCAACTTAAGGTAAAGAAACTTGCTATTACCTGTGTGAAGTAACAATTTTACTGTATAAATCCCCCCATTACTTGGCTTTACTGGGAACACAGGGTCCCTGAAATAAGGCAAAACTCCCATTACCATGCATGCACACGGCCCCAATCGCTTGTCTGCTGTGCTTTACCATGAGTAATGTGATAAATATCATCACCAACACAAGACAGCTATCACAATGATGAAATCTATAGGGCATCTTCTGGGGCAAACTTGGCTTTGCTCTTTTCATAAGTGAGACAAAAATTTCTTGTGCAAGCTAAATGAACATACTTTTACGGCAAACCTAGCAAACCCCTAACAGGGAGGGGGGGGGGGGGGAAATGAATCTCCCCAAAGCCTCAATAGGACATAAACCCACAATCTAAATTAAATAACAGGCTTTATAACAAGGGATCTGGGAAAGAACTGTATGAAATACAAGACACAGAAATTCAAGATTCGTAAATTTACGATATCCACTTTTTCTATTTCGTGAGTGTCACTTACCTTTAGGTGTTCTGCACTTGAAACACATTGATCGTGATGCAAAATTCAAGAACTGACAGTTTGGACAGTCCCAATCGCCAGGCTTGCTGTTAATCGAGCGACTCCCTGAGTATCGGTCTCGGCTACCAGAATCCTGATCGGAGTATCTGTCTGGCCACCTACCACCTGGATAATTGAAATTAGAGAATTAAAAACAGTAAAGCTGAATGCAGCATGTTCTACCTACAACTACTTGGAAAAGCTGAATTGAAAATTGTATATTATCAATTCTAAAATGTGTAGTAAACCACATGTCACAAGGAACAAACCAACACTGAATAGTAGCATAACAAAAAAAAGTTTTGGGCCCTAAACTCAATCAAACCATTGTGAAAAACTCACCACCCCAATCGTCACGTCCTCTTGAATCATCCATATCTGAAAAACAGAAAATGCAATTGAACCATAATGCAACAGTAAAGTGACACTTGACAAAAATACAAAAGGTGTACTTAAATGAAAATCTGGAACTACAGTAAATGTATACATACAACAAGAAGGTTGTGTTAGAAGAATATATGACCTTTAATTGCTTTTACATAAAGTAACAGAACAGTTTTATGTAAAATTTGCACAAAACTACTAAGTAATGAGTAGAAAAAGGTGGTAATGCCAACATACAAATGGATTTTTTCAGGGACTATAGCAAAATCTGAATCAAATCATACAGAAAAATTACTCAAATCAAAAGAAACATTGTTGATTCACAACATTTACTGTATATATACAGTGTACACAGTATTAACTTAGACAAAACACAAGTCAAATTTTTAACAAAAGCCACAGTGTTTAGTCATCAACAGTTTTATTATACAGTATTCCACAAGTTACATTTATCTTTATACTCCAAATACTGTATTGCACACTTCAATTCAAGTGTTGACTGCACACCTCTTTCTCCTCCACCTCCAACAAAAACTACCAACTTTATAAAAAGCCCTTCGTACAAACACCCACCAATATCATGTAAATTTAATGCACTAGACTGTTTTCTATTATAAGGTGTTCCCCTTTAACACTGAAGTAAAAGCACTGAATATCGGTTTCGTTACTAGTGATCTTTGCGTGTAAATACTTGTACAGTGTCACTTATAATGGCATGAAGGCCCAACAGCAGTGATGATGATGAAGAAAACTAAGTCCTTCAAGAGAGCCAGTCAAGTAAGTCTCTTCTGTAAGTGAGGAAAATGAAAATTCCTCAAGTGTTATGGAGATTGAATAATTTCATTGACATGAATATGGAAAAACCTTCACTTATGGAATACAGTCACCACCCTTCTTATGAGCATTAATGTTACGAACAGACAGGGTCACAAGTTAAAATTGAGTTTGAAGCGCTCCCCTTTGTCACCCCAAAGGTTAAAATTTTGCTCTGCATACACCATCTGCCTGGTAGGAATTTTTGCAAAGAACAGAAGAATACGAGGAAGAAGAACCTGTTCCTTGATGCATTTCCCTGATTATCCCAAGTATTCTTGTGATTAGCTACCATGTACAGGCAATCACCAGTTATTGGCAGGGGTTCCATTCCGATGGCGTGACGATAAGCGAAAATCACCGATAACCGAAAATCGACAATTTTTGGAGCTTACTGGCGCTGATACCCAAAGATCGGCACCTTTGTTAGGTGTGTACGGCGCAAATACCCGATTATCAGTGCCGATAAACGGAAATTGGCACAGAAAAACGTCAATTTTTATCGCTAGACAAGCACCGTAAAACCGGATTGCCAATAACCAAGCCTGCCGATAATTGGGAACTGCCTGTATTCTTTTTACAATCAAGAGTATTTGATAGCTCGCCAATTTTTATTTTTCCTCTCCCCAAAGGAAATGTTTAGTAATGTTGTCAAAAGATGGCAGAGTGCATTCTTTACTTTATGAATTTCCAATTTCAGGCACTGTTCCTGCAAAATTCTTTCCAAGTTCATAACTTTCAAAGCACGGAAAAAATACTAAATTTTGAAGTCATATTAATCTAAATTTAATTTCTTTTTACCTTTTTAACATCCAAAGTGATTCTCCATAATAAGGCATTATTTAAAAACGCACTAAAAATATTATTATCTATGACTCCCAAGTAACTCAGGAATGTAAACATCAACAAAAATTATGCACTACAGAAGTACATATACAAAACCAACTTACGAGCCAGAACGTAGCTTGTTCACAAGCTGGGTAGTGACTGTACAACTGAACAGTCAACTATGCAATCACCAACATTGTACAACCCCTGCAAGCAGTTGATGAATTAAGACAAATGAACTACTGTACACTTATCTGAAGGTGTACGGAGATACCATCATGCCCCCATGATGACTAGGTTTTGAATTCTTTTTCTTGCAATGTTTACTACAGTAATTTGATATTCTATTTCTACTGAAAATATTTGGTTAGCTCACTACATCCCTTCTTTCAGGTCTAACAATTACGGGGGACAGCCGTGGGAACCAGACTACCTACATCCGTTCCCACTGGGATTACTGATGATGAGAACAACAAATAGGCAAGATGTAACTGCAGTAAATAGTTTTGTGTTTTGAAGTTTCCTTGTCCTAGGATGGGTTAGGGTTTAACCCTACACTTCACTCGTATCTGGACTGCTAGGTTGTATGCGATGGTGAGGGAAGATGTTGCACCCAAGATTAGGTTAGTTTGCCTACCTGAGTTAAATTCAATTTTTTTTCCTCTTAACACAATAACCAAAGATTCTAATTGGGGTCTTCACAACTGTTCGACCAAGGGTGGTGAGTATGGGGTAACCAAGCATTTCCAATGGAATATGTAACTATAAAGTTGTTCAAAATCATATAAAATTATTTTGGATTAACCCTTTTGCCATGAGCCTGTTAACGCCACTAGTTTCGAGATCACTGTCCTGACAATCTTATAACCGACTAATTTTCTCCCTTTGGTGTTTGTACTTCAAGTTTATTTTCTTTATTATAATATTATATTGCACTATTATGCTACGCTTTTTAGTAATTACAATGATAAAATATGCAAAGGATACGTATGTAATTACAGGCAGTCGCCGGTTACTGGCAGGCTCAGATTATCGGCAACCTGGTTTTACAGCGCTTCTAATAACAATTCATCATTTCAGTGTGATACTTCTCACAGCATGCAATAAACTAGTGCCATTTTTGTTATTCAGTTTAAAAATCTGTATTACAACTTTGAATGGTTGCTCTTGGCCAAAAAATTTCATCTGGAAAAATCACACAAAAAAATTCTGTTGAAAATGTAAATTCTTTTCTCTAATAAAACTTTCAGCGGACCAGTTTTTTTTTAACGAACTGCGTCTTCATTGGTCTTCCATTCACAAATTTTCTCATTTTCTTTGTTTACTCACACCATCTCTGGTGCTTGACAAACCCGCTTTCTCCTCTGAGTCATGGTCATCTCTGATAAACTATCTGAGGTTGGTTTGCCTACATCACCATATTTACTCCTGTCACAATCAGAACTATCTGATAGTTCAGGTCTACAACTATCCTGGTCATTTCCAGATAAAAGCCTGCGTACCACTTCATAATCGATCGAAATCCCCCTCCAATCATGGCATTTTCACGGTTACTGAAAGCTCTAGCCCTTGTCATGAGATTATATCCTTTCAGTCTGAAATCGAATGTGGCCATTTATTGCTAGAATATAGGCAAAAGCTCCTTACAATGATAAGGGAAACATTACAAGCTTCCTAACTAGACCCTAGACCCAAAAGAAGTATGGCCGAGATTAGTCCTACATCATGATTCAGACCTTGCAATGACTGGGGAGATCGAGATCAGTCCTGTAACCAAAAGGGTTGTAGGTTCACCATTATGTTGCCAGCAACAGCTTGAATGGTTCGTACTTTGAAGCATCATTTTTATTTCCACGAAAAATTATACCTACTTCCTAGGCACTCAAGTTTTTATGGGGACTGGCATTACTGAAGAATAATGGCACCTATTTTAATAGCTGTAAATGGAAGCACACACCTATTACAGTATTGACTATTATTACTGGTTAAAAGCACAAAGACTGACATTAAGTTTTATTCCAAACTTATAATCCCAAGCTCCTGCCTAGCTCATCAAAAGAACTGAATAAAACAGGATTTACAAAACTATTAATATGGTTAATTGGAACAGAATAAATATAATATAGAATTTAGGTCAAAGGTCAAGCACTGGGACCTATGTGGTCATTCAGTGCTGCAAGCGAAACTGAGAGTAAAGGAGGTTTGAAAGGAGTAACGGGAGGAAAAACTCACTGTTGCCCAATGAATCAATTGTTGGGAGAGGATGGAAAGTAAGACGGCAGAAAGAGAACATAAACGGAGGTACGGTAAAAGGAACGAAAAGCTGGGGGCCACAGGAACACTGCAAAGAACTTTAATTAACGCCTATAGTGCAACATGAGGTGTACTGACGGCACTACCCACCTATGGGGTAATGAGGTTAAGTGGGGTGAGAAGTAGGACCAAAAGGGCCAGGTAAGATGTGAAGTCCTAGATTGGGTAATTCTAAGTCGGCTGTCCGCGGTGAGCTAGACTATGGCAATTGACGTTTTTCTATGTTATTTTACTTGCTTTACAAGAATTTAAAGTAATATTTTGTCGGCCGGCTGTAATTAAACTGTAATTGACCTTTGAAGACTACACAACTTGAATTACCTAACACGGGGTAGGTCTAAGCCGGCATTCCGCAGCGAGCCCCCCACCCCCTCCATAGCTAATACGGCAAAATTGTAACCCGTAAACACCCCAAAAAATACCAACCTAATGTACTGTAGGGGTGTTTACTGGTTACAATTTTGCCGTATTAGCTATGGAGGGGGCTGGGGGGCTCTCTGCGGAATGCCGGCTTAGACCTACCCCGCATTAGGTCATTCAAGTCGTGTAGTCTTCAAAGGTCAATTACAGTTTAGTTACAGCCGGCCGACAAAATATTACTTTAAATTCTTGTGAAGCAAGTAAAATAACATAGGAAAACGTCAGTTGCCATAGTCTAGCTCACCGCGGACAGCCGGCTTAGAATTACCCTAGATTGTATTATGTTATGTCAGGATGTATACCTGTTCACAAGTTTATTCTTATATACTTATATATACTGTATGTGGTTTGAATGACTTTGTTACAAAATTTTGCTGGTAATCCACCTGATCTGCAATTTGGGAGAAACTGACATGGTCCCCCACATTTAAAAATTAGTTATATAATGATAATTAAGTTCCAAATGAAATCTATACACACACTACCCTACTTACGAACATTCAGATACGAACAAACGTGATAGTTTAATTAAAACTGTGTTGGTAAGATACAACTGTACTGTATTATAATCATAATTTATTTAGGTTTTATCATCACTCACAGTAATGAAGTACTGTATATACTCTATACAAAATACAGAACTGTATGTAGTGTACAGCACTACTGTATTGTGTTTTAAGGTGAAAAAACATTCAGTACTGAACTGACTTTACATCGTACCGTACTTAAATACGTGAAGACCAATTTATGAACAACTCAAGATAAGAACAGCCGTTCAGAACGTAACTTGTTCAAATGTAGGGAAGTATCTGTACACAAATCATGAAAATACATCAGGAACACCATATTTCAAGATTTTCCCCAGTAACAAGGTTACTTTCAATGTTTACTAATTAAGATACACAATGCATTAACTGATGGTAAAGGATAATTACAAGTTTCACTGATGCAAGTAAGGCCTACCATCAACATATCGTTACTCTCTGACCTTATAACCAAAGGGATTTGCTTCAAATTCTCATGTTCAGCCAACAGTTAAAATTCTTGCCTCATGAAACCAAATTTAATACGATAACTTTACGTAATTAACAGAGAAAACAATTCAATTCTTTTTTAGTCTGTAAAATATCTGCGACCCAAAACATTTTTCCTATCAACAAATTTAATCTCAATAGTTATACTGTAATACGAACTGGAATAGTGCTAGGGCTTGGAATCAATCAACACTGGAAAGTTGGTGATGGGGGTTCAGGGAAAGTTCACAACCTGGTTAGGCTACATCAACATCTCGGTAAAATTGCATATTACCACTATGACCTAATTCCTGCCAGTCACCAAAAGGAATATTTACTGCCTTTTATATCTGTTAGAACATTAATTAAAACACACTTGATGAGCTACCATAGGCCTAAGCCTGTTGCTAGCCCCTTGGCCAGGCCTTCCATTTTGTTTGTTTCTCCTGATATTAATGACTTGGCGAAATGAGCAAATTTGATATTGTAATACAGTAATAGTTTTCCAGGCAAGCTGTCTTACCCCTTTACTATCCAAGGCCATTTGGGTCAGGCTAGCCTGGGCCATTTTTTCCAGCCAAATAAACTGTTGGCTACCATATTGTCCTTCAACATGAGCTTATTTCGACATTCTGACCATAGGTTGAGTGGGTGGTTTGCAGGACAATGGGTACAGGCCACATTTCTGATGTTTAGGGTTACTTGGGAAGGTCCAGGGGATACAAAGCCACCCCGGCCAGGTCAGGGCACAGCACCCTAAGTCAGGTTATGAAGGTTAGGTCTGCTTAGGTTAGGACATTCTAAGAATGGTTAGGTTTGTTTTCGTAGGCGGAACCTGTGTCCGTTGCTCTCGACTTCCCGGCTGAGGCTTTCAAATGTTGTGCCATGTGGGGCGAGATCCATGGTGGGACTATCAGGTTGGTTATAAATAACCTTGCCTAGACTTACACTACGATCCCCTATCCAATGCTAAGCTTCGACACATTGGAAACCTGGCTTAATTTAGTTTAGACCGAGAAGTGACTGTCGTATTACAAAAAACTTTTAAGACGTGCTGGTAAAACTGCAGACTGCTGCAGCAGCCGTTAGACCGGCAACTACCGGTGTAAGCATAAATTTAAGCGCCCTACTTAGTACTAGTCCCAGGAATTTTTAAGCGCCCTACTTAGTACTAGTCCCAGGAATTCTAAAACAACTTCAAACAGAGATACTGCTTATTAATGAAATTTTTTTTACTGAACAACATAGAAAAGGGTGTGTGTGTACTACAATACAGGTGAGATAACTTGCAAAATTTACTGAACATAAGAAATTGAGAAATTTACTGAACATAAGAAATTGAGAAATTTACTGAACATAAGAAATTGAGAAATTTACTGAACATAAGAAATTGAGAAATTTACTGAACATAAGAAATTGAGAAATTTACTGAACATAAGAAATTGAGAAATTTACTGAACATAAGAAATTTACTGACTTTCATATTTTCATGCAAAAAATTTCAGTGGGACACCATAATTATTTATTACCAGCCCTCCAGATTGTCACAAAATCACGAAAGACAGTAAATGTCTCAAGTTACCTCACCTATATGGGTCACATACACCATTTTCTGTACTGTTCGGACAAAAACTTTCGACAAAATACATATTGTATCTCCGTGCAGAGCTCTCCCTTAGAACTATAAGGACTGGTAATAAAAACGGCGCCAAATTTTACACGTACGCTGCTAATTGCCGACCTAAAGGGTTCCAATTGTAGCCTGCAAATTTACCAGCATTTTCTTAGCCCATTAACTCTACAAATGAGGCGGTCATTTTAAATCTAATCTACACCGATTCCCTAATACAAATCAAAGCTTGGGAGCACGGAAGCGCTCGTTGCCAGCAGTGATGACCTGACCATCAGGAAGTTCATAAGGTTTGCCGATGGAAGAGAAAGGAGCTGAAACCCTAATCATTAGATATGGAATCCTACTCTACATCTATTTATAGGCTAACCAACAGCAGTCCCACCATGCACCCGGCTCCACATGGCACGAGACTTGACTGCCAAAATCCACGGCCAAAATGTTGAAAGAGGCCCGCAATGAAAAACAATATGGTAGCCAACAGGCCTCGCATCAGACATGGGATCCTACTCTACATTTAGGCAAGGTTATTTTTAGGCTAACTAACAGCATTCCTACCACGGATCTAGCTCCACATGGCACAACATATGAGGGCCTCAACATATGGTCAAAACGTCGAAACGGGCCTGTATTGAGCAACAACATGGTGGCCAACGGGAGAGGCCTATTTGGCTGGAAAATCGGCCTAGATTCGCCTAGCCCAAATGGCCTTGGGTAATGAGGCCACTGCCTGGAAAATCATATTTCTGATAAATTCGCTCATCCGTCGAGTTTTTCATACGAAGAGAAGCGAACAAAATGGCAGGATCAGACGAAAGGACGGGAACAACTTTAGGCCTACGGCGATTCGTCACGTATCTTGGCCTAACCTAAATGGCCTTGGATAATGAAGCAGAGCAGCTTGCCTGAAAAATTATCGAAATTCTATTAAAAAATTCGCATTTCGGGCGAATTAACACCGGGGGAAACGACCGTAACGGTAAGGCTAGACGAACAGAAGGTACCAGGCTTAGGCCTACGGCAGTTCCTCACGTCTCCCTCCACGTAGGGTAAACAATCATGTGGTCCCGTGACCCCAAAAATAAATCGGCCAAGAAATTTTCGTCGCCACGACCGAAAAAACCGACGAAACCCAACCTATGCGGACACTCTTACGAAAAGAAAGTGGTAATGACCTTTGCGACTGCCGTCTCTCGGACTTTCAACGGACAATCTGTCATCATGGCCTGAGACCGCCGCCATTCCTTCAACAAGACGCAAACTGCCGACTAATTCGTCGAGATATTCCCTTGGCCCGGGTCCGAAATGTGCCCGGAGAACCCACAGATCAAATGCTTCCACAAGTACCTCGATATGTCCCGGAGAAAGTGAAGAAAAGGAGAAGCAGAATTTTCGAAGCCGGTGTCGCCCGCCAAACAACGTGTCAACTTCAAACAAGACCGACCTCACGGGGACCCCCGCATTTTACGGGAACATTTATTTTGATCTCCTTTCACCCCCAATAAATGAATTAAATATTATGGCGTCAATTTCGCAGAGTTTTCGGGTGGAAATCACGGCGTATTTTTTTATTTTGCTTTATTTTTATTTATAACTGGATTTTCTATTCACCATCTCTCAGCTAGAATCCAACTTCTCGTAATTTCCTGAAAAAGTAGACATTTTGTATTCCCTTAACCTAATATTTTCATTGCTATTTAGAAATGCTGAATGGAAATCAGGGCGCAACTGTACCCTTTTTCCATTAATAACAAAAATCAATATTTTCATCAGTATCAATATAGGTCATTAGAATTCCTACTTGTATCCGTCAAAATATAAATATTTTATTGCGCATTAATTTCATTTCTTATTTATGAGAAAATTATAATATTGTTGGAATATCCTAATTGCCATAACATTCCATGATATTTTCTGGAAATTTATGCGAAATTTTATAAAGATGATAATGTTTGTTTGATGAGAGAGCCTTTCCAGTGACGTGTACATTCCCGTACGCCACAGCCACAGCGGAGGGAGAAAGTGACGCGTGCCCAGTTAGACGCCGGAGTAACTATGCTAAATTTTGAATGATATGTAAACTTATATTGCATTGTAAGTATCCTGTATTATATGAATTGAAAATATATACTGATATATGTTATAATATTATTCAAAATAAACGCTAAAAAATGTTATAAATACTCAATGATATGTGGGTTTAAAAATAAAAACCAGTGCATACATATCATTCAGACTATCAGCTGTTGTACTGTACAAAAGAAAATTGAAATAATCTAAGTTCGTACATTTAATGGCATTCATAACTAAGAGTCATATTTTTGCCCCGGCATTCCATTTTCCTGTTAAATATATTTTTTAATATACAACTGAATTAACTCCATACTTCCCTTGACTTCAGATTCGTCCCTTTTCATTGAATTACTTTCATTGCATATTCCATGACAGTCTTCCCGTTCCTCTCTCTTTTGATCCAGTTCTTACTACAAGTTCATACCATCTCAGCCTCAGCTCCCACTATAATTAAACCTGCTTTTTCTACTGTCATTAGCGTGCAGTACTTCCTTAAAAATTAGATAAATAAATAAAATGTTAACATATCTTCTCGACTTTCTTCTGCAATTCAAATGAAATTGTAGATTCCCCTCTTGCTTTCCATTTTGTTCCACAAACTAATAATAGACTGACCACGTTGCATCTGGTGTTTATTTTTACTTGCCAACACCCACATTCTGTCGAAGTGCTGTGACATCACGCTGCTCGTGCCAGGAGCTCATGAATTTTAAGCAATTTAGCTAGTTGTCCTCATTTGTCCTCCTCATTCTCACTTATTCCACGGCTATTTTGTTTTATGCAAGTTTCACTGACAATATTTGCTGACTCAGCAGAACTAGGCTTATATTAAAATTTCCCATCTTCTCTGACGATATCTTTTAAATATAGGCTGTTCAGTATTCACAAGAGAGTTAACGAACCCAAACAGTAGATTTTCCTCTCAGTTTTAGGAAATATAAAGAAACTACAAAAGGAAATTAACGTTCCGTCTCATTACAATAACACAGGATCACGAATCACTAAGGAAAAGTTGTGTATATCCAGGTGAAGATACGGACGTGTCAGTTGCATGCGCAGCTAGTAGTGGCAGGGTGGGTGGACATTGATTTGATTTGTCATCTGCCTGATGTTGATTTGTCAGTGACTTGCCACCACGAACCGATGGATTAACTCCATAGTTCAGGCTTTCTTCTTGAGGGCTCGGTTGTGTGACGTGGAAGTTCGGCTTTCATGGGCCTCTAGGGTGTGGTCAGACTCAGAATCTTCGATGCCTGTGAGTGTGGCTGTAGGTGAAATAGCTTTCCCGAGGTTTAAGCCCTTCCTCAGTATTAGTCAAGATGAGTTATTACCAACCAGCATATTGTTGGAAGAATAAAATTCCAGCTTTTATTTCCTAGTTTTAATTAGCAAATTTTACCTGCAACAACATAAGTGACACTCCAGTGTTTCTGATATATTTCATGCTTTATATCATTATTTTACTGTTAATGTTAAGGTTTTTATGTAGGGTAAAGCCATATCTGGATTACACTCGACTGTAGGCTTTCTTGGCTTGTTGAAAGAAGAACAGGAAATAAAAAAAAGAGAGATTAAGTCTTTTTCATGGAAAAGCTTTCTCCTGACATGCTAACAGGATGGCAGACATATCACAGTCTTCTAAATTCTGAATCAAGAACTGGTCCGGCTCATCTAAAACTTCAGCACTCACAAATTCTTCATGCTACTTCGCAAAAGCCTAATTAACAGCACAATGACCCCTTTACGTATAAATCAAGAAACTCACTTGTCCCTTGCACACATTCCAGTGCCTCTTGGATACTAACGAGCAATCACAATTAAGAGATAAAACATGAGTAAGTTGGCCAGCCATTACCAGAAAAGGTGATTTTTATGCGCATATCCACACACTTTACTGTCCTGAAACTTCTCAGAAAATATGGTCATGAAAAGCCAGTTATAGTTTTCTGTAAAAGAAAACTATTGCGATTATCTTCAGCCAGCCCTCTAGTCTCAGTAGTTTTTATTTTATTTAAGGTCAAAGTTAGCCATGATCGTGCGTCTGGCACCGCTATAGGCGCCAATACAGGCCACCACCGGGCAATGGCTGGAATTTTCATGGGTCACGGCTGAGAGCTTCATACAGCATTATACACTGTACAGAAAACTCGATTGCGCCGAAGAAACTTCGGCGCATTTTTTACTTGTTTCTGTTGCAACTCCTTTCGCCCTATTCCCGAACAACGTTCATGAATGACGTGGAAGGTGGACCAAATGAAACATCTCCAGACAGGACAATAATTGATTTTTTCCTAGACGAAAACTCACCAAAGATCTGTAAAACGGTTTTCCTTCGAAACACCTACTTCTAATTTCTCCTTTCATTTGCCTTCTGAGTGGCTTCTTCTTCTTCTTCTTGTATGGATAAAGTCAGCCTCATACATCAAATGGCATTAGGGACATATTTTCTAGAGAGACATTCGTACAAAGTCGTGGTTCTTTCTTTATTTCCATCCGCCATCAAGCTTGTCCTTGCCTTACAATCTGCTGGATTTTTTCCCACATGGTCAAGTTCTACACTTTCCCCAGTTTTCCATGTTTTATTTTCATGCTCTTTAGACCAAGGCATATAAAATAAGCATTATGCAACACTTGATAAATTGCTAAAGGGTCGTATGGAGAAATAACTGAATCAGTCAGAAGAGGGCTCTGCAAGTAGAGAAAATTTTGGAATACGATAATTTAGCGCATGCGCAGATCGGAATTCCGCATGCTTCCTTGTACTTTTTTTTTTTTTTTTTAACTATGGCTGATCCCTACTAGTACCTTGAGTTATATGCGCGACGAGGATGATTCTTCGTTCTGTTTTATAATTTTTTTTTTTACTGAATAAAGACTTAAACAATGTCCGGATGAGTATTATAGACAGCACGAGTTGGTTGTAAGCCATAATGGTTTCTTGTAGAACAAACTTTTGTCTGGGATGAGCTCGATGTACATATATATATATATATATATATATATATATATATATATATATATATATATATATATATATATATATATATGAAATTTTTATCACACCGTGATTTATATACATTCATGAAGCTACAAATGTCGCTTAATATCCATTTCTCTTGGTGGCTCAATGGTTTGACCGTCGAATGGAGTCGCTGGAAGTTACCGTGTCAAGGGGTCGAGATACGGCGGTTCAGATCTATTTATCACTTTAAAAATTCCCCTTCGGTGTTAATTCCCCATCGGGGATATTCCCGAAGTAGCGTGAATTGCATATTAAGCGACATTTATAGCTTCATGAATATATATATATATATATATATGTATGTATATATATATATATATATATATATATATATATATATATATATATATATATATATATATATATATACATAGACAGAGAGAATATTAGGCCTTTCCAGCAAAAACCTATTTCTCCCGACATGGAAATAGGACAGCAGTCATATCACATTCTTCAGCATGATTCTGAATCAGGACTTAGCCCTGTCATTCAAAAACTTAAGCAACTTTGCAGATTCTTCATGTAACCCCACAAACACCTTTTTATCAGCACATCACAGTACACACGTTCTAATGCCTTTTGAATACCGAGATAAAGAATGCGTAATTTGGCCAGTCGTTGCACAGAATGTTTGATTTTTATGTACACTTCTCCGTGCAATATACTTCGCGTTCCACAACCTTCAGGAAATACAGAAGAAAAACCGTCTTCTTAATGCAGGTTCTTTTACGCTAATTCCAAGAGAACATTCATGAACAGCATGGCAAGAAGGCCAAACGAAACATCTTCAAACACAACTGATCTTGTCCTAGATGAAGACAGGGGTGTCATTTCATATTTTTGATGGTGGTGGTGGGGGGGGGGGGCGGTTTGGCAAGCGAAGCGAGCCTAATCACCTGGTTTTTTTTTTATTTTGAGTTATTTTATGTACTTTTTGAAGCACATAAAATAGATAGATAGATAGACAGATATAACTTAATGTGATGACACATTTGAATTTCGGTAGGAATAATGGAACACCAGCTGCTGTAAAATCTTGGGGCTTGGTCGGTTGAGGGGGGCAAGTTGAGGCTGGGGGGGGAGCAACTTGAGTCTTGGGGGGCAGTTGCCCCCCTAAATGACGCCCCTGGATGAAGATTCACCAACGATCTGTAAAACTGTCTTGCCTTTGACACACACTTTATATTTGTGTGTGTGGCTTCTTCTTCTTCTTTAATGGTGGGAATCGATGAGTGTAAAAGATAGTCCTATACCCTCAAATGGCACTCATGGGGACATATCTTTTAGAGAGAGTGTCGTACAAAATGATGATTTTTTCTTATGTCTATCCACCATCAGACTCATCTTTTCTTCAATTGGCAGGTCTATCCTTTCCAACGTTGTCAAGCTCTGCACTTTCTCACTTCTTTTATTTTCTTGTTCTTTTAGCCAGGGTATATTAAATAAGCAATATACAACACTTGACATATTGCTACAGGGTCATACGAAGGAAAAACTGAATCAGTTATAATCGGGACCTGTCTGTAGCAAAAAATTTAGCATACGATAATTTGGCGCATGCGCAGATCGGGACTCCGCATGGTTCCTTGTATGGATTCTTTTCTTCCATTTATGGCTGATCCGTAATTAACGTACAGTTAGTGTCTTAAAGTGTTTTCATATGCAGGAAGAGGATAAATTTTCGTTCTGTTTTATCAAACAAAGTTTTTACTTTAAAAGAAGACTTAATGTCAGAATAGATCGAAACAGCATGATTATCTCGCCTGTGTTCGAGAATATTAAGCCATTAAACGCATTTATTTTAAATCCTCTTCGCTAATGTAACAATATACAGAATTTTTGCGATGATGAGACTAATTTCATTACACACCAATGTAAAACATTGTTTTTTTATTACTCGATTTTAGCTGAATGTTTTACATATATTAAATAACTCAACATTATTGGATTGAAAAAGGTATCTATGCTAGGCAGCATATTGTAGTTCGATCAGCGCACGCGCTTGACTAATGTATGCAAACTTTTGCTGCGCAACAAATACACAAAATCAGAACGTCAAAGTTAGCGTATGCAAGGCTCCCTTGTACGTATGCTTTATTTAGTTGCTAAATCTGATTTCATTTGATAATTGAACCTTTATGGATTGCGATTAAATACTTCTTCTCCCGGACGGGAAACGTGGCAACGCCGCTAATAATAGACACGTCTTTCAGCGTTTTGTAGCTAGAATTTGCATTGCAACTATGTAGGTTACCGTGTGACTCACGATTACTCCAAGCAGGTGATGAAGATCACGCCAATAGAAGCTTTCTCCGTTTGTGCTGATCTGGTCCCTGAAGAGAGAGGAGGCAGGGGCGTCATCTGAGGGGGGGGCACTTGCCCCCCTCAAGACACTGATCCCCCCCAAGATTTGGTTTGCCCCTAGTCTTTGAAGTAACAATAATGATAATAATAGGTGGGTGGGTGTGGCACACTTGTTTGCTGCTTAATTAACTCAATGCAGTTCCTATATGGTCCCAAATGAGCACAAATTTCCAAAAATCTCTCGGGGGCTTACAGCAGCCCCCTACCCCCAGCTGATAGGGCTCGCTTTGCTTGCCACCCTACCCATACCGTAAGTTCTAAACCTTTGCCCCCCGCCCAAAGGAAAAATCTGAAATGACACCATTGCCTCAGTTTCAGAAGTATTCCTCACACCGTTGGTTTGTAGAAGAGTCTCCCCTACCCCTACCAGACGGGGCTCGCTTTGCCACCCTACCCGTACCATAAGCTCCAAACCTTTGTGACCCCCCACCCCCACCACAAGAAAAATCTGAAATGAAGCCACTGAGAGGACGATATCATATGTGTGGATTTAGGGTATCACTATTACAACGAGTTGAAGTAGAGTCGAAATTAGACGCTGCAGATTAAGGGACAGTTTTGGTATGACAAGCAGAGTGGTTATGCCTAAGTGAAAGTTCGCTCTTGTTGAAAACTTGAAGACAAGGCTGGATGTTGGAACGGCACAGAGTATAGACCACGTAGACAATTTATTAAGAAAGAATGTCATAGGCATAGAAATATATAAAATGAAAGAACAGGACGAAAGTGAAAAAAACTTCCTGAGGTAAGACATTTCACTCCTTTAAGTCATGTCATACAATACATCAGAGAAATGGATACAAGGAGAAATTGTCAGGAATATAGGAAATTTACATTATGATGTTAACGTCGGTGGAAAGATTGTAAAACGTCATGTTGATCAGTTGCGGTCATTCAGTACAAATCTTACAGAGGTACAAGTTTCAAATAACTCATATTATGTGCAAACTGGTCACCAAGACGTTGAACCACAAACGGTAAATAAAGAGGAAAATTTTGCACAAGCTCAGAACACACCTATAGTACTCCCTAACAAAATGAATAAAGGAAAACCTGAAAGATTGGATTTGTAAGAGTTGAGAAACAGTTGTGTGTCTTAGTCACAGGTAAAGGAGAGTGTGGGGGGGGGGGGAGACTGTTATGCACGCAAGATGCATTAGTCCAGGCGACTGGTGCAAAATAGAGCTAGAATTGCTCAGTTAGTGATACAAGCATGAAATTTGGCATAATGATACTTCAGTCCATACTCAATATTTACAGGGGTGGAGCCCTTGTATATCACATGTTTCTTAGCAACGGTTGCTAGGGAACACGAACCACCCTACCAATGGGCAGCATAAGCCGATTCAGGAAGAAAATTTTTATATAAACCACCAACACCTTTTGTTAGACATATTTATAATATTTATATCAGTAGTAAAATGTTACAGGCATCAGCAGTAAGTAACAACAACATTTATTTTGTTGCTAGGAAACTCACCGACCATAGTAGCAGTCCGCTTACATCTTTATCCAACATTCAAAAAGACATTCCTACTTGCAGCAGGTTAAAATTATACAGGAAGGGAATATGATTAATCTATCTAGCAGTCTATTGGCTTGATAATCTATGTAGACTATTAGAAGTATTTATTACACTATAATAGCTAAACAATAAGTATGTGCTTGAAATTACTGTGATTCGTACAGTGATCAGAATTAAACGAAGAATAGAATGGAGATATATATTCAAACACGTATGTTACTAGGCAACACAAACACAGTATCAACTAGCTACTCACACATTTCATACATTGTCACAATATGTGTGGCATGTGCAGTAAACTGTACACTTAAGGTGTGCCCTTACACACTTGCAGTCTGTGCATCTGCTCCTACATCTACATTGGATTAGCTCTGGACACGATGCACTTGCTTCAGGTAGATTTGTCCACAGCGGTCTCCAATGCTCTGGACAGGTCCACCCCCATTCAGCAGGGGAAGGCAACTGGCGATGGGGAATTGTAGCATGCCCCCAATGGTGTCCACCCTGCAATACTGCCCTCCTGATATGTTGTTGTAGAGCAGCTTTAGAAGGAGGAAGGACTGACATCTCACGCCCTTTACGTGTGAACAGAAGCTTTCTGGCTTCATTGACCGAAGTACATGTCGCTGTTCTGTCATATAGAAGAATGGTGAAGTACTCTAGTGAAGTGTATGTCTCTTCAGTTATTTGTTCTGGTGCATCATGCACCTCATAGAAGGCACCAGTGAATTCATCATGTGTTTCCCATACCTTCCAGGCGGTCTTCTTTCCGACTTGGGCAAACTGTGACACTGTATCACAGCCAGTGAAGGCATGGAACACAGGGAGTGCTAATGACTTTTGGGGCCCAAGTGAAGCAGATATCTCATGAACTGGAATGTAGCGGAATTCCTTGCCACAGCCGAAGGCAATCCAGAGTTCAATAGCACCTACATGCTGCACAGTTGCTACTGCTAACACAACAACATCAGTATCAACAGTTCGAACAAGAATCTTGCGGAAGCCCTGCTTACAAGCATCAGCCACATGGACCATCATTCTGGAATCCGCTTCCTCATGATTACATGGAGCAATGTTAGTGATGTCTCGAATCGGTACACAAAGTACATCAGCACCATCAGTAAGAATAAGAGGCTGCTCTGCCGAAGTACGTGTCAACAGTTCTTCATTTAGTAGTTTGAACAGCTCGATTTTGTTGTTGTTAACACGAAGGAATTGCTGCCAGTTCTTTGGTATGGGGCTGGATACCTGCACACGTCTCCGTTGACTAGGGCCCCTTACACGTGTTTCTCTGGTCTGTGCCTTCAGACTGTTATCCACATACTGATCCCAGACAATATCTACACGTTGAGTCTGGTTTTGCTCCCTCTTGATATGCGGAACAAACACGTTTGCAGCATAGTCACCAAATGTTCTGCATCCACCAGGTCTAAGAATGTTGACAAGAACAGCACCATCCATGATCGTCACTTCTGTGTCTGGCCTTGTACCACATGTAGATGCTGCATGCTGTTCTAGGCAACCCATGAGATCCGATTTTTTCCCCAGTCGTAATTGCCCATAGGAAGAGAGAGATGGTGGAAACGGATGGTTTTCATGGCTGAAGAAATTGTCTAAATCACCATCTCTTGTCTGGCATGCAACATACAGCCTTGCGAACAGAGAGGATTCATTTCTCAACAGACTGGACTTTGCATCACCTTTCTTAAACCTTTGTGTTTGTTCATTAAACAATTCTACCTTGTTCCTGGTGATGGTGGCTGTTATTGGCTTGGTGTTTGTCCTAAGGCGCTCGTCTACAAACATTTTATACTGCTCTTGGCCTTTCAGCTGTATACTATAGAGGCACTCAACTGACTGCTGGTCCATGATGTCCTTTGAATGCAGTCGCAGAAGATCCTGGCTTTCTTCCTCAAAAGGGCTGCCCATGCCATCAATTGCACTTGCTAGTGCGTTCACCTCTCTAGCGAAGTGCTTTTGTGTGGCATCTGTTTGCTCATGGTGGTTTCTCTGGCCAGCACATTCTGTTTTCCCAACCATGGAAGACTCAAATTCAGAAATGATGCGGATGAGTTCTGGCCCTGCTACTGCCCAGCGTAAAAGGGCATCTGGATCCTGTGTCAAGCCAATGATCCCTCCTTCTTCCTTCATCAAGCCATTGTTTTGTTCATGGCCCTGGTCAATGCTCATGTTGTAGACATTCAAATATTTGATATTGTTTTTAATAAAATGATATTGCATGTGCTATTAGTGGATATTATCGTCCGGGGTTGCTGGCTGTCAAGCATAAAATGTTGCCTAGCAACCGTTGCTAGGCAAAATACAGTTCACGAGGGCTCCACCCCTGAAAATGTTAAGTGTGGTGTGGTGGACATTTATGCCAAGTTTCATGCTTGTATCACCATCTGAGCAATTTTTTCACCTATCGCTTGGACTACATTATGTAACGTCGCATGTAGCGAGCGCGGGAACGTAGTATTGTAATGCATAAGTATAACCAATTATTATTGTGTTTAGTATTGAATCCAACATACAGGCTTCGATCCTATAAGTTCTATCTTAATTATGTAGGATAAGATTCCTTATTACGATGCTCATATGTTTGTTATGATCTTATTTGATACGCTTATATATTTAGTGTACTCTTCTTCTACTACGCCCTTAGGATGTAGCTTAGACAATAAAGAGAACCAAGAATATATCGCTAGTCGCTTTTTAACGCCCTTCATCCTCGGCCCATGACGACGAAGAATGGGATCCTAGAACATACATTAAAACACCATCTTTCCTCTTCCAAAGAGTCAAAGAATAGTAATAGTGTGGGTATATCAAATAACATACACCATACGATGGGAAAGCAATGATACAAATCCAAAAACAAATTAAAGTAAGCGTGCTAAGATGAGTAGATCTTAGCACAACATGTTTTTACCGTTTGCACTAATGGACGCGTTTTATGTGAATTGGAATAGGAATACTACTTTCACTCACCCGAATGTGAGGGGTGTAGGCTGTGTATACTTTCGTATCTTGTACTCCTGTTTCTTTAAATGGAAATTTACACATACGTATATAAGAATCATATGTGTGTAATTTATAGATCAGCCTTCACTGTATTGATTATGATTCGCCACTCAAACACATATACTGGTTACAACCGTTGTTCTCCAATATTCTATGTCAGTGCATGAACATTTTATTGTACTGTGGTGTGTATACGTGTGTATGCTTGTCTGTTAGAGAGAGAGAGAGAGAGAGAGAGAGAGAGAGAGAGAGAGAGAGAGAGAGAGAGAGAGAGAGAGAGAGAGAGAGAGAGAGAGAGACTCTTCATATCATTAAGCTACACCAAAAAATTATTATCATCAGATTTTCTGTGTAATGAATATGCATTTTTTCTTTGTTCACAGAGTGGAAAAAATGTTCACAGAGCGCAAAGATTAAAAAAAACAAAGCGAGGGTCCAAAAATATTTGTCTCTATTTCAAATTCTGTCTCTGAATTTCATTAATTTTTTGGTAAGAAAGTATGTAAATTTTTTTATAATTTCCTTTATCAAGAATAATATCAAGAAAAATATTACTTAAATACACCAATTAACCAAAAAAAAAAAAAAAAAACCATATTCTGATCTCAAAAAGAGGAACCAATAATATTTTAGTCTATGCTAGATAACTTTACGCATTCATTTTCTTTGAGAGATTGGATATTATGAAAACGACATTTATTGGTAAACTTAGTTATATGGTTTTCTTCTTTCTGATATACAAATTAGAAGAGGGATTCAAACGTAGTATGTATATTCTGTTCAATTATAGATCATGCTAAACAGTTCGAGTTATTAAAAAAATATGGGGTAATTCTATATATTAGCTCCGCGCCTGTTTTTACCTTTTAAACTGGTTTTTTTCTACACTTTTGGGGTTCTGAACCGGCTGTGCATCTTTTTGTTGTCGACCAAATGGAATGTCCCTTCGCCGTGTTTAGTACTGGCCCGGGGGCCGTTGGGTACCCATACGTTAACAAGTTATTGCACTTGCCGGACTGGATGTGAGTCGTTCGAAACAGACGTAACCGTGTTCTGTCTTGTGAAGATCGCGTATGGAAACCCCTTGTTGGATGGACTTCAGGGGTTAATTACAGGTTAATTACACTCGAGCGCCAAAAATTAAAGGTAAATTCATAATTAACAACCAAAAACTGTAGAAAATGTTAAGTCAGAAGGCAGTCGCCGCAGCGGAGCTACCAAATATGAATATAATAATCTACTTTTAAGTTCACTTGATATTTTTTTCCTTTTTCTTTTATTTGATAAAATAGTCTCGTCATAGATACCCACAGAATATTGCATGCAAATGGAATAAATTCCTGTGTCATTTTTATCATACTTTATTGGATTTCTTTTCAGTGTGTACATATATTAATCAAAGACGCCGGTAAATCGCTTTTTTGGCGAAGCTAGTGTTAATGGCTCTATAACAGTGGTGGCAAAACAGGATTGTCCTCGTTGTTACTACTACTACTACTACTACTACTACTACTACTACTACTACTATACTACTACTACTAATAATAATAACAATATTAATAATAACAGAAACTATTTCATATGAATATTTAGTCTTTATAAAATCCTCCCAGGTTTTGGCACATTTCAGCAGAATTGCTCTTTTTACATTAAAATGTTCTTATTCATTAACCTATATAACAGACTGAAATCTTCAGACTCATGAACTAGAGCTCAACTCAAAGTATGTTGACAAAAGAATATAAAACGATCATTTTATTCTTATTTTTTAAGACGAGAAAGTAAGTGTTTCTGCGTTTTGTTCTTGCAGGGTTGGGTGCATCTCGCAGTGACATACTCTATGTGACCTTTTTGGGGCTTTCACTCTTTTATTATCTCTTTTTATCTTCGAAAAGCTGAAGAGTTACAAACGAAAGGGTAAGAACAGTTACTTACAGATGGAAGTTGACAAAGAATATCCATAAGAGAGAAAAGGGAAACTGGTGCTTGAGTTAACAGTTTGGACAGCTCAAGGAAGGCACAGATTGGTTAGACCATGGAAGACGTGGCCGAGAAGAGTGAAGAGAGAAGTATGAGCAGAACCCTTTCCTAGCTCTGCACCTTTCAGCTGGCCTGGACACAACCACTCTTGTACCTTTACTCCACTCAGCACTAAAATGTGTAACCTTCTCTCTTGAAAGGAATCAGCTGTCATACTTTCTTTTCTGTTCCTCTTCCGGAAACTTTCAAAACCTTAAATTGTAGTATTTTATTATTTCTCCAGGAGCTTCCACACTACAAATGGCGGCGAGAATGATATTATTTAATTCTTCCAACATCTCACATAAGTAGAACAGTGGTTGCCACTGGAATCAAGAAAAGAGGTTTATTTGCTATTTAGGGGATACCTCCTCCCACCAAGGGATCCACAACTCTTTATGAGGCACTTCTCTGAGTTGAGGCACTTGAAGTCTGTACTCCACACCATTGCTGGCGCTTCCCAGGGCAGCAATGGGAAGTTGCACTGCTTACTGCCACTATTGTAACAGTGACGTATGTGGTTGTCGCTGGCCTCAGATGCTATAAGGTGGTTAATGTCTTTCCGCCTGACGCTCTTCTGCTTTGGGACATAGTGCTTTAGAGTGCTAAATCATTAGGGCACTTCATATGGTGGCAGCATTGTCTAGGTATTACCGTTCACTACTATGACGGCAACAGTCAATTTAAACTCAGTAATGTAATTGAAATGTATATATAATATACATTATATATATTTATATATATATATATATATATATATATATATATATATATATATATATATATATATTTATTAAGCCATAAATAACATTAGTATCGAATTCACTATACCTTGGGAATACCTTACATATGGTAAATATTCCTATGCTGACCAGGGCAGGACCTACCATATATAATAGCCTTTGGGTGTAAGTTAATACCAAGGTGAAGCAAAGTCAGCCTTAATGGGTTAATTGGGCCTGATATTTTATGTATAAAGTATATATATATTTATACACATATATGTAATATATATGAATATATATGCTATAAATATAATATATATATATATATATATATATATATATATATATATATATATATATATATATATATATATATATATATATATATATATATATAGATACACACACACAACAAAAAAGCTACAACTACAATGACGTACAATGAAGTCGACAACGAGGATAAAGAAAACTAGAAATATGGAAATAGAGGCTAAAGAAGACACTGGCTTGTGTTTTGCCATTACGAAACGCGATAATGCGTCTGATGCACATCCATTAGGGCCCGGTCTCCCCCGCAGAATTACTCTTGCCTTCGGGGGCTGGTGCGTATCCCTCGGGACTCTCCGTTGTCCAGGATCTTTGATATTTCTCGCATTTTGTAGCGTTGCGTAGGATTCATAATTCGTGCGTCCGGATGCATTATGAGACTACGCTGCACGCTGCCATCTGGTGGTGGCTCTTAAGGGGGGTTAGGTTTTGTTTCATGAATGTTTTTTTGTTTAGTGTTTAAAGGCTCTTTAATCTTTCTGCCGCCGTCTATAGTGGCTCTCAAGGTAGGTTGGGGATGAAGGCTTAGACGTGCACTTTTGTTTCACGAATATTTCCTTGTTTACTGTTTCTGTAGCGTTAATCTTTCTATCTTTTGGTGATCGATATTTTAATCTAATACACTGCTTTTGACATCTAATGTATACAGTTATGCAAGTTTGCCCATACAAACAAACACGCATAAAATGCTTCTATTATTCTTGTAGACAAACTGACTTTCATAATCCTCGTAATATTAAGCTGTGCTGTAAACAGCAACGTAGACACTGATTATATGCAAAGTATTTAGAAAGCGGATTTCCTTGTCTGAATTACGACCCTACAGTATGTATTGTTGAGTCTGGGATATTGATCTTATCTTTCCTTTCGCCTTTTTTAAAAAGTTTATCTTCTTTAAAGCCCAGCTAGATATGGCATTAAACTGACCTTGGCACCGGCCTTCAGAATGGAAAAAATACATAACATAAACTAAAATTGGCGACTGAAGGTTGAATTTTTCATAGTGAAGTCTTTTGAAGACTTGTCATCTTTCCAGGAACAGAGCTGAGAATGGCAAGCAGTGATGCTTTCCAAATGCAAAGGGAGCAGAAGGCTGCGGGAACACTAACGAAATGAAGGAACTATGGATGCGAGAATGGCTTAATTAATGCATCACTTATATGTTTTTATAGCTTGTCAGAGTTCGACTCCTGTTGTCGTGATTCAGATAAGTACTGTGGACTTTAAGCTGATTCAAGCCCTTTCTCAGGTAAACGGCTGAGATTTTACTTCACTTTCAACGATAACAAGTAGGCTAAAGATCTGAGTGGCTTTCTCTAATGCTTTCAGTGAGGATGATATTTCAGGGTCAAGGTTAGTGGAGAAACGGGCAATGGAATGTGCCTGGTGCCTTCTTAGAATTCGGGTGCAACTATACCTTATTCTTCGCATTGTAATTTTGCAGTATCCTTAACCTATTTTAAGACATTAATTAACTGCGTATTTGTTCACAGACTTATAAAAGTGTTTATCCTTTCACCTTACATTGGTTTGATTTTATCTCTTATAGTTTTGCATCATTCATGCTATATTACATACAGTTAACTTTCCTTGTTCAGTAAACCAAAAGTAGTATTTTTTCCTACCTCGTTTCACGGTGGTTTGACATTGGAATCTAAAGTTTTATAGCATTTTTCTCTAATTTTCATGTTTGGGCAGGTTCATCATCATTCAATCTTGTGAAGTGTTTTTAACATCTCTAGTATTTTATTATAAAATAATTCAATAACTTCAGTTGTTTAAATTTCATTCAGCTGCCGTTGTTGGACTGATATTAATTCTAATCAGATATGATATTAGTTTATTTTTACTTAAAGCCCAGATTTTTCTGTTAATGTTCTCTAAGAAATTATATTACCCTTTTCATTGATTTTAGAAATTCATGATTTGATGTCAGCCTTCGTGTCATTTTGCTGCAAGACCTGACGATGGAAGACTGAGTACATCCGAAACGTCCATGTTGACCACAAAAAACAATTCCTTTTCTATTATCTTTCGTAATCAAAGTCAGCTGTTGGTGTTCTATAACGACGCGCACCAGATCAAGTAGATAAATAAATAACTGCAAAGTGAAAAGTGTAAGTTTGCGAGGTCGACTTTAATAAGCTCCAGTACATTCGAAATGTATGGACATCACTAATTTATATGACCTAAGTAAATAGGTCAAAGGTCAGGGGAGGGATTGTGATGAAAACTGCTTTATATGACTTTGACTTGACCTTGGAGGGGTCACAGGTCAAATAATTTACTGGCTTACGAGAGCTAAGGTTATTATACAAGCTCGTTCAAGCCAATCATTTTTTTACATTATCCGAATCGATAAAAGGTAAATCTTCTTTCCTCTGTGAATGATTTTTTAACTATAACTGATCGTACTAATTATATTAATGAGATACGTGGGAAACAGATAGATATTGCGTTTCATAGATGAAAGGGTTTAGTTTTCTCTGTCCTTTCGTTAAGAATTTGATAACTGAATTTTCAGATGGAGCTCCAGGAACTTACTGTTTATGGAAAATAATGGACAATAATTTCCTGTTGAATTAAATTTATTACTATTCATAATTTTTAGTTTTCTTTATAAGAAAACTATTGTGCCGGTTTGTCTGTCCGTCCGCACTTTATTCAGTCCGCACTTTTTCTGTCCGCACTTTTCTGTCCACCCTCAGATCTTAAAAACTACTGAGGCTAGAAGGCTGCTAATTGTTATGTCGTTCATCCGTCCTCCAATCATCAAACATACCAAATTCCAGCCCTCTATCCTCAGTAGTTTTTATTTCATTTAAGGTTAAAGTAGCCATAATCGTGCTTCTAGCAATGATATAGGATAGGCCACCACCGGGCCGTGGTTAAAGATTCACTGGCCGCGGCTCATACAGCATTATACCGAGACCACCGAAAGATGGATCTATTTTCGGTGGCCTTGATTATGCGCTGTAAATAAAACTTTATGTTAACATCAACCTACATTTCTGCTTCTATATGGGTACGTGCATGTATGCATTTTTCTGGTTTATTTATTGCTTTATTTTATTCGCTGTCTATTTTTAGTTTTCTGAAAAAGAAACAATTGTGCCGGCTTTGTCTGTCTGTTCGCACTTTTTCTGTCCGCTCTCAAATCTTTAAAAGCTACTGAGGCTGGAGGGCTGCAAATTGGCATGTTGATCATCCACCCTCCAATCATCAAAAATACCAAATTGCAGCCCTCCAGCCTCAGTAGTTTTTATTTTTTTTAAATATTCCTTATACCCTGAAGTCCCATTGACTCCCTAGGGAGCCATACCTGTACATTTTATGAAAATATAAATAATAAAAACATCAAGTAACAGGTTATAAAACATATCAAAAACACTTCAGAAATTAAGTTTAATAAAGATCAAAGCATAATAAAGCACACTACTGGTACTAGCTGGGTTAAAGTTAAAGTTAGCCATAATCGTGCTTCTGGCAATGCAACAACACAGGCCACCACGGCCAGCTGAGAGTTTCTTGGGCCGCGGCTCATACAGCAGTATACCGAGACCACCTAAAGATAGATCTATTTTCGGTGGCCTTGATTATGCACTGTACAGAAAACTCGAATGCGCCGAAGAAACTTCGGCGCATTTTTTACTTGTTATTTATATAACCACTTTATGCTGTGGTGGTTACTTTGCCAATTCATGCATTTATTGGCTTGTTTCATAAGAATGTTTTCTTTTCATTTTGGCTAAAAGGAATCAATGATCATTTCTTGTGCTTCGTGAAAGCGTATAGTTCTGATTTCAGACTCAACAAAGACTTCTGACAATGAAACTAGCAGTTAAATTTTGATGGGTGCATAAAGAATGAGACTTGGAATACAGAAGAAGAAGAAGAAGAAGAAGGAGAAGAAGAAGAAGAAGAGGAATAAAGATCCGGCATAAACCGTGTGATTCAGTACAGCCAGCCATATCTGGGATAGCCGTGTGTGCATTCAGTCAGGCAATAATGAAGAAATAACGGCAGGCGTGCAGCAGCCAGAATCACCGACGTGCATCAAGAAGAACACGAAGACCGACGTGGGACGAGGCAGCTGCATTTAGCTCGACGCCATCTTGGAGAGAGAGAGAGAGAGAGAGAGAGAGAGAGAGAGAGAGAGAGAGAGAGAGAGAGAGAGAGAGAGGAAACGAAACGAACTCCGGCGGTCGTTTCGGCCTCCGCAGAGTCAGTAGCGAGCCATGCATGACTTGGGGTCAGGTCTCCTGGGCGTCTTTTCCACAGGGGTGGTGGAGGAAGGGGAAGGGGGTTGGGGGGGCTCTTGGAGAGGGGCAGGGGGCTTCTCCAGAGGCCCACGAGGACGGGTGAAAGCGGAGTCGCTGGAGACAACACTCTTTCCCCGCCGTATTTTGTGGTCAACGCGGCCTTCGGATCAAGGCGGCTGACGTTGAGGGTCCGGGCCGGGTCTTCAGCTCAGGCCTGTAAAGCCCCCCTGAGACCCTGAGACAGTTCTTACACTTGGGGCCCTCCGGATCCTCCGAGGGGCCGATGCTTGCTCCCTCCTTCTTCTCATCTCCCCACAACTCCTCCACCTCCTGAATCCCTGTCGTTTTCCCCTCCCTACAGGGGAGAGGTTGTGGGGGATGGTCCCTCAGCCCTCCGAATCCCTGTTGTAGGTTCCCATCCCACAGGGGAGAGGGTGGGCAGCCCCTCAACCCTCTGGTAGCCTCCTCCCTACTGGATGGAAAAGAAGGAGGGGAAAGGTCCCTCAACCCTCACCAGAACCCCTGATGTAGCCTCCTCCCCATAGGAGGAAGGAAGGAAGGGAGAGGTCCCTCAACCCTCTCCCTAAACCCATGTTCCAGCCTCCTTAACCCCTTTCGAAGCTTCCTCCCTACGGGAGGAGGAGGAGGAGGAGGAGAAAAGATATTTACCATTCCTAGATAGAAAGAGTAAAAAAAAAAAAAAGGCATAAAGAAAGGAACAAAGGAACGCAGCATAACGACAGTCTAATGTAAGGTGATGGCACCGGTGCCAACAAATTACAGAGGAGAGAGAGAGAGAGAGAGAGAGAGAGAGAGAGAGAGAGAGAGAGAGAGAGAGAGAGAGAGAGAGAGAGAGAGTATTTCATGTGGTTAATGAACGAAGGCACTGAGCGTCTTCCTTTTCCAGTTATCTCGGCAGATTATGGGTGATCTTCGACAGATATGTCGTCGGTTATTTGCACGGCAAGGTTTGCTACTTTCGAGCTATAGAAGCATAGAAAGGGAGAGAAAGATTAGTGGAATTCTCAACTTATTTATAAGGGGTATTTTCATAACCCTTCACAGAGAGAGAGAGAGAGAGAGAGAGAGAGAGAGAGAGAGAGAGAGAGAGAGAGAGAGAGAGAGAGAGAGAGAGAGAGAGAGAAGAAAAATGTGACTATACAATTAACCAAAAACGTGTATCTGATTTTATCATATGACGGACATGGGCCTGTATCTCAGAGAGAGAGAGAGAGAGAGAGAGAGAGAGAGAGAGAGAGAGAGAGAGAGAGAGAGAGAGAGAGAGGTGGGGGTGGGGGTTGGGGAGTTTGTCTATATAATCAAGCAAAAACGTATTTCTGATATTACCATAATGTGACGGAAAAGGGCATGTATCCGAGAGGGAGAGAGAGAGAGAGAGAGAGAGAGAGAGAGAGAGAGAGAGAGAGAGAGAGAGAGAGAGAGAGAGAGTCTGACTATATAATCAGGCAAAAACGTATTTCTGATATAATCATAATAATAAGGAAAAGCCCAAGTATCCTAAAGAGAGAGAGAGAGAGAGAGAGAGAGAGAGAGAGAGAGAGAGAGAGAGAGAGAGAGAGAGAGAGAGCAGACTACAAAACCAAAGAAAAAAAGGATATATTAGTTTCTCTATAATTTAATCAAACTAAAGATGATTGTAGTATTTGTCATATCTTCGTTCGTCTCTCTTTCGCCTTGCCTGTCTGTCTGTCTGTCTGTCTCCTGTTATTTATCACAAATTCAGTGAAGCTCGGAATGACAGAGACACAAAAATGTCTACGTAATTGCATTCTGTTCTATTTATCTCGACACCATAACGCTATTGTTTGTCTTACCATTGAATACCTACGAGATTCACAGGTAAATCTTCTGAGGTCACCTTAAAAAGAGTTAGTAGTTATTATTATTAAGTATCTTTAATATCTTGGGCAAAGTAGAAACCAAAATCGGATTCAAAAGTATATCATTATGAGCCTTGAATTACAACAGTTCAAACGATGCATGATTTTTTCCTTTTAGGAATTAAAAGAACTTTACCATATATGTACACACTTAATGATGCGATCTTTATATGTAATGTAGATTATTATTATTATTATTATTATTATTATTATTGAGACACACGAAACAAGAATGCTAAAAGCAGAATCCCAAATACTGAATAATTATCTCCTCGGCTGCTTGGTTCAGGAGTCGCCTTAATCCCTGTAACCCCCTACCACACTTATGGGCTGCCTCGGAGCAAGGACGCGTGCTGCCTTATGGAGAGTTCAACCCAACCCTTCCGAGTCTTCAACTGTCCCAGTTGGTAGGGTCGTGTCCTGAGTTCCACAACAGACCTCTCATGGCATCTTTGGGCAAGAGAAGGTACTGGCATAAGGCAGGCTCAATCTAAAGTAACCAGTGGACAAAATATATATCCCTACTCTCTTCCATCCTTCATCATCATCATCATCATCATCATCATCATTTCCTCACCTACAAAATCATCATCATAATTCATCATTGTATCGGTGATTGTGATGATGGATCTCAATTTGCGGTCGCACTATAATGACCTCAGTCTTGTTTATGTTCAGAATCGCAATTAATGTTTGTGCTGTGGAAACCTAATTGGCGATTACGCTATTAAAAAACATTCAGTTTTACTGAATGACTTATCGTAGGGAATATTTCAGAAACCAGACTTTTTGCACGTCAGAAACCTTAAAATTATTAATGACTGTGTTTACGCTGCAGAATTTAACATTTATTGCTGCATCTTCGTATCTTCTTTTCGCCCTTATAATAAACCTTACTTTCATCTCTCTCCTCTTATACTCACTTTGAAGTTCTCTCACGAGTCTACTTGTATTCTCTTTGCTACAGCCAACTTATACTGCGCCATGCGTACGCCAGACACTCCATATGACTCCTGAAAGTTTCGTTAAATCCATTGTGCCTCTACTGACTTGAATAGTAAATTTCATGCATGGTAGTTGTTCGACTGTGATGGGCCTTAATCAGGGTGGATAAGGGCATCAGGATAGCAATCTCATCCCAAAATATTGCCCGAGAACCAGGGGGCTAAAACCTCTTTGGGGCTGCCCCTCTAAGGGTAAAACGTGTATGGGCGTCTCAGTAAAATGTATACACACTTCAACAGCAGATAACTCCAAAATTTTTTTTCTTTTCAGATCTTACCCATAAGAATAGATGATGGGGTCAAAACTTAGCTTTGTACAAAGGAAATTCATCTTAAAATGCTTTTGGAAGTATGAAACCACCGCCGAAGTCCAGAGACAGTACAAAACAGAATTTCAGTCAGATCCACCTACGCGTGTAACTATCTCACGAATCATTAATAAGTTTGAATCTGAGGGGAAGCTGCAGAATGAACATAAGATAAAACCTAAAGACATGCTTTGGACGCGACATGTAGATGATATCCTAACATTTTGGGATGACAGGTGGGGCAATTTCAAGGAATTTCTTTCACAACTAAATGCATTAGTGCCCAGCATCAAATTCAAAGTTGAGTGGGAAAAAGACAACAAAATTCATTTTCTTGATGTTTTAATAACTAGAGACACGACAGAATACAAATTTACCGTATACAGAAAACCAACTTTTTCACTTACATCTTCTTTTAACGTGCTTTTTTCCCATTTTTGTATAGGGTAAGCACGATGCCTTCTACATACACTATTTTAATTATCATGACGTATCTATCAAGATCGGCGTAGCCAGAAATTTATTCTTAAGAGCCTTACGGGTTTGGTCCCCAGATTTCCTAGAAAAGGAGTTTGAACTAATCCGTAGGCAGCTGTCATCTCTGAAATACCCTGACCATATAATTGAGAAAGCGATCCATAAGGCTAACACAATATTCTATCGTCCCCCGCAAAACAAGACTTGAGAGACGCCCAACAATAAAATGAAAATCCCACACCTGGACAGGATGAAGACGTCGACACAGACTCTTGGAAATTCTAACCCTTCTGCTTTTACCTACCCAAACGCCTTAGCCAAATCCCTGATTAACGTCCAACAAAAGCCAGTCCCCAAAGACACAGGGGTATATGAAATACCTCGCCTCGACTGTGACGAATCGTATATCGGTTTTACTGGTAAATCACTCCCCCAGAGATTAATACAACGTACAAGGTCAGTGCGGTATGGCCGACAGAGTTCAGCTATTTTTAACCATATAAATAACCATAACCACAGGATAAGCTGGAATGCGTATTGTATAATTTATAGCAGCAATTGTCGGTTCAAAAGCCAGATGGTGGAATCAGCCCTGATTCAACAAAGAAATACGATGACAATCAAAAGGATCATTGGACTCAGGTATTATAGATAGAATCTTCCTCCAAACAGCGATTAAGAAGATCAAGAAGCTATCAACTCGAGTGACGTGACGGGTGACCTCTGGATTTCTTGGTATAAATACTGCCTGACTATTCCTTACTTCATTCATATACTTGCCAGCAGAGGGAGGGAGTTTGGTCTCTGAAATATAGTAATAACTTTCTACCTTTTGGTGTTTTTATGGGCTCCTTTTATTAGATGGATTTCTGTTTTAACAGAAAATATTTCACATATATATATATATATATATATATATATATATATATATTTATATATATACATATATTTATTTATATATACATGTATGTATAAAGGAAGGTACAATTGGAAATCATGGTCTCCAATCCACTTACCGATAGATGAGTACCAGCATCGGCTGGGGTTATGAATAAGTACGTGGGGCTGGCAGCCTCATCCCAAAGGCTTGCTGAGAAATCAGAGGGAAAGGCATGAGGTGAATTATACTGTATATAATCACCATACACATTTTACCCTTAGTAGGCCAGCCTCAAAGAGGCTTTAGTCCCCTGGTTCTCGGGCAATATTTTAGGATGAAGTTGCTATCCTTGTGGCCTTATCTACCCTGATTAAGGCCCAACTCAGTCGAACCACTGCCAAGAACACAATTACTATTCAAGTCAATAGAGGCACAATAGATTTAACGAAACTTTCAGGAACCATATGAGAGATCTGTCATTGGTGAAGCGAGTCTCCCATCTCCTGGGACTCGTAGTTTCCTAATATTTTTAGAAGACTGGAATTCTAAATGTTGGAGGATGGAGGAAAAAAGGAACCATCCAAAATAAGGGAAGACGTGAGGGTGTAACAAAATCATAAATACTGAGAAACACTGTAAAATGAAAGCAAGGTTGTCAGAAATGTGAACGACATTTTAATTTTCTGAAAAGAAAACTATTGTGCCGGCTTCTTCCGTCCGCACTTTTTCTGTCTTCCCTCAGATCTTAGAAACTACTGAGGCTAGAGGACTGCAAATAGGTATGTTAATCATCCACCCTCCAATCATCAAACATACCAAATTGCAGCCCTCTAACCCCAGCAGTTTTTTTTTTATTTAAGGATAAAGTTAGCCATAATCGCGCATTTGGAAACGATATAGGATAGGCCACCACCGGACCGTGGTTAAAGTTTCATGGGCCGCGGCTCACACAGCATTATACAGAGACCACCTTTCAGTGGCCTTGATTATACGCTGTAGCGACTGTACAGAAAACTCGATTGCGCCGAAATTTCTTCGGCGCATTTTATACTTGTTTATAAATGTGACCGCACCTGATACCCAGTCATTCTGAGCATGCGCTGACTTCGCAGTGAACAAAAACAGTCCACTGCATAGACATCTAAGAAATAAAAATAAAAATAAAAGGGTAAACAAGCAAAGGCAAAAGGGTGACGATAAGCTCCCGTACAAAAGAGCGGAGACGCCTCATAAACGTCACTGGGGCACGCACACCTCAACCTCCGGTCGCCAATATCGGGAAGATAAGCACCAGGGGGGGTAACCAAAAGGAAGCGTTTAGCTGGACGAATGAGAAGACATATACGGTTCTGAAATGGCTGTCTGGCTCATGGCTGCAGAAAGAATGTTTGCGGGTCGTGATGGAGAGTTCTCTCGGAGGATTGCTCGACGTTCCTCTTCTTTCTTTTAGGTCTGACAACCGACAAGGGGAACATATTTATTGGTTATGCACCCACGTTCCTTGAGGCGAGTCAGTGGCTTCTGACATTCGATGTTTGTTGGCGGGGCTTCTGAAATATGAGGATATTTTTGGAAGGAAATGTAGCTTTCATACACACACACACACCAATACACATACGCCCACATGCACACACGCAAACACACTGGCTTATATATTATAATCCTGTTCCTTCTGCTAAGGCATGGGTCATGTCACGCGCACAAACAAAATACTGCAAATACTCACGTTTTGATGAGACTCCCAAATGAAAATTCTTACATACATTAACTTTATTATGTGTCACTAATCGCTATTCACCTTCCCTTCAAAGACCAATATTTTATAGCGCGCATAATTTTATTATGTGTCATTAATCGCAATTCACCTTTCCTTCAAAGACCAACATTTTATAGCGCACTAATCATTAAGGAAAAACCTTAAATGTAGTGCAATACAATATTTTGTTTTTTCTGATAAGTGACCTAGATTTTACAACTTCTCGAGGGACTAAAATTTATTCTCTTTTCTACAGAGTTTTTCAAATTTTAAGCGAGCAGGTTTGGAGTTAGCAAATTTAGGTGAATCTGGCACAGCCACGCGAAATTTATGCTAAATGTTCCCAACTTTGTGAAATTTGGGTGAGACTCGAGGATGTAGCCTTGGGAGACATTGGTTATAATCAGTATATTTTAAAATTCTGGCATATCTACCATAGCTTAGGGTAACTTTGGTAAGACTTATGGAGTTGGATGATTAAAATAAATCTACCCTAGCTTTGAGGCATTTTAAGTGTGTCTCTCATAGCTACGGGATTTGGGAAATCTAGGTGAACATTGTTAGTTTAGAAATTTAAGTGGCATACACAACTTTTGGAAATTTAGTTGAATCTCTGCTAACCTTTGAAAATTGATATGTATCTCCCATCTAGAAATCTAAGGTAAAACTTCTTCAACCTTCAAAAAAATTTAGTTACTGTACAATCTCCTCAATTTAGGAGATTTAGGTGAAATGAAAATCTCCTCAATTTAGGTGAAATAATAATAATAATAATAATAATAATAATAATAATAATAATAATAATAATAATAATAATAATAAGAAGAAGAAGAAGAAGAAGAAGAACTCTCATAGGTTTAGCCTAGGCAGGCTACTTACCATATCAGTTAAGGAAGTCATGGGTATGTCAGGGAGTTTTATATAACCTTTGTCAAGTCGGCGAAACACCAAACAAGATCTAATGAACAGTCAGCTGAAACTTTCACAATAATTTATTTCAACTGAAACTTCCATATTTCTTTGTGTTACCTTTGACTCACAAGGATCCTGATGAATTAGACAAACCTCTCAGAAATTTTGTTTCTAAATTACAACCATTTCAGCGTTTGCAAAGTTAGCTGAAGCCTTAACGGTGAATCTAAACTTATTGTTTCTGATACAGGAACTGTGCTTTGAAAGGCAATTCCAATCGTTTGTGCCAGTTGAGCTAAAATTTGAATTTTTCTTTATAAAAAAATTCTTCCATTGCGATCCACGAGTTTATTGTAAATTAGAAAAATTTTATTAGATAGAAATCCTCCAAACGTTTCAGAGGTTGCTGGAACTTCAGTGGCTTTAAAAACAAGTAAAAAATGCGCCGAAGTTTCTTCGGCGCAATCGAGTTTTCTCTAAGCTGCTACAGCGTATAATCAAGGCCACCGAAAATAGATCTATCTTTCGGTGGTCTCGGTATAATGCTGTATGAGCCGCGCCCCTTGAAACTTTAACCACGGCCCGTAGGTGGCCTATCCTATATCGTTGTCAGAAGCACGATTATGGCTAACTTTAACCTTACATAAAATAAAAACTGTTGAGGCCAGAGATCTACAGTTTGGTATGTTTGATGATTGGAGGGTGGATGATCAACATATCAATTTGCAGCCCTCTAGCCTCAGTAGTTTTTAAGATCTGAGGGCGGATGGAAAAAGGTAAGGGCGGACAGATAAAGCCGGCACGATAGTTTTCCTTTACAAAAAACTAAAAATACAGCGAAAAATAAAAAAAAAAACATCAGACAATGTCCAAGCTCACTGGCTCAGGAAAGTAGAGACCCGCTAACAGCTTGAAGGACTGACATGTCTCGCTTTAAGACCCTTCGCATTTCTGAAAATAGGAAAACAGGATTGTTGTTGACCTTCCCCTAATTCACGATTGTAAAGTAAAGCCTTCCATCCACCCGAACACAAACTCCGCATCTTAGCGACGCAAATATCGGCTGCCACAAAAAAAGAATAAAAAAAAAAAAAAATAGAGATTTTATTGTAGTGACTAAACAAATTGTTGACAGAGTCGGGCCTGCAAGTTTATGACCTAATACTTCCTGTGTATCAAAGCGACGCAGTGCAGATTTTTTTTATTTATTTATTATTATTATTTTTTTTAGCTTTTGCCCTTTTCCGAACGCCCTTTCATTTTCTATATGCTTCGACGCCGCAAAGAGGAGAGTGACGTATGAATGTAATTTCGTATCAAATATTCCGTTAGCTGCGGCGAAAAACGTTTCCAATTATTCAGTTGTGAAGCAAATTAAAAACAAATGGAGTTCAATGAGAGAATTCCGCCCGATAAATTCCACATATTTTAACAATAATTTCTGGGTCTGTGAACTTCGCCAAAGCTGTTTGCGATATTGCCGCAGTTTTAATTCTTTTTATACGTTGATTGATTTTGCAATAAATACTCTTCTGTGAATAAATTATTTGTTAAATCATCCAGTTGTTCGCAAAACTTTCCAGAATGAAATGACCGTCTTGTCACTGTGTCTGGTCGTTACTTGCAAGGGTGACCACCAGAAAATGCCATTACACAGGCATCACTTAAGACCCTTGAATAAACGCGGGGTAGGGGTGAGGGGCTTGCAACTTCATCCCGATATTATTTCCTGATAACCAGAAAGTTGGCACTGGTAAAGATGGAGGACAGCAGTCACTTGCTCATTCATCCTTTAACAATATATATATATATATATATATATATATATATATATATATATATATATATATTGTGTATGAATGTTTGTATGAATTTTTGGGTACATTAGCCACACACACATACAAACACAAATGTGGTTTTATATATATATAAATATACATATACATATATGCATATATACATATATGTAGTATATACAGTATATACATATACGTTTATATATATATATATATATATATATATATATATATATATATATATATATATATATATATACATATATATATACAACGCATACACACAGACACACGCACCCACACACACACATATATATAGCATATGAGCACAAACGTCTGTGCTAATGTATATGCCTCACACACATCGACATTCATACTACGTACACGCATGCACGCATCATTAGCAACGTAGATGAGGCCCATTCTCCACCTGAGCCTAATTCTCCGGAGATTATGACGAGACTCAGAGCCTTCCTTCCCACCATCTCTCTTTCTCTCTTTCGCCTCGGGATCAATTGAGCAAAAACTAACTTTTTTTTTGGTGAAAATTGCCCGGCATCATTCGAGAAGAATTTTGCTCGGCTAGAGACGAAATTGATAATAGACTGGTCTCATTTTCCTTCTGGGATCTCTGTCGGGAGAACCGACGTCGCAGAGGAAGCGCCGAGAAGAAGAAGAAGAAGAAGAGAAAGGAGATTCGATCGCTGGTTGGCTGAGAGAGATGGGGAGTGAGGAGAGCCGATCGCTGATTGGCCGAGATAGCCCGCGCATTCGGTCGGCAAATTATTCATAAGGATAAATGTGTCACGTAAGTCGATGTGTGCGTCTGTCTGTCAATTTGGCGGGGGAAGGTTGACAGAATGACAATGTCAACCCATTCTAAGCGACCCTGAAGAGTCTGATATCACAGAAATCACGACTATCGAAGACAGGAGCCAAATTTTCGGAAATCAGCGGATTCTCTCGGAGCTGAAACGTCCGCTAATCTGGAAATTGCGAAAAATTGCTAAGGGGGGGAAAAAGTAGAGAGTAGATCGGCGGAATGTTTAATGTTCGAGAAATGGAGGCGGTTGGTGTCTAACTGCGCGTGCGCGGGAGATGACGCTGATTATGGAAAGCTTCCCTAGAGCCGGTAATTTGGATGTCATAGAAATCTGAGAGCTACAGAAAGGGAAATTAGAGTAAATGACAGGAGGGTTGGAAAGGCATATTAATCAGCGTTAGAAAAGCTTTCAGCTAACAGGGTATATATATATATATATATATATATATATACTCGTATATATATATATATATATATATATATATATATATATATATATATATATATATATGTATGTGTGTGTGTGTGTGTGTGTATGTCTGTGTATATATATATATATATATATATATATATATATATATATATATATATATATATATATATGTTGTTATGAACTCTAAATTTTTGCCAAGAGCCACAGCAAATATTTTTATTTTTAATTAGGTTCTTTACACTTTAAAGCAATTGGCAAAAAGGACAAAGATTTAAGACAAACACCAGATCTTAGGCAACAAGAAATGCTCAAAATAGCATAACAAAAAACCAGGAACTAAAATCTTTATAGTTACTTAATGTCGGTTAGGACTTAAAATTATGTAAACAGTCCTCGAAAAACCGCTAGAGGAACTAGAACAAACAAGCAAAATATGCGCCGAAGTGTCTTCGGCGCAATAGTTTTCTGCACAGCCGCTACAGTGTATAATCAAGGCCACCGAAAATATATCTATCTTTCGGTGATCTCGGTATAATGCTCTATGAGCCGCGGCCCATGAAACTTTAACCACGGGCCGATGGTAGCATATCCTATATCGTTGCCAGAAGCACGATTATGTAACTTTAACCTTAAATAAAATAGAAATTACTGAGGCTAGAGGGCTGCAATTTGGTATGTTTGATGACTGGAAGATGGATGATCAACATACCAATTTGCAGCCCTCTAGCCTCAGTAGTTTTTAAGGTCTGAGGGCGGACAGAAAAAGTGCGGACAGAAAAAGGTGCACAGCCAGGATACGGTTCCTCTTATCTGTGTCCCCGCTCATCCCGTACAGGAGGCGTTATACCGAGGAGTAGATAAGAAAAGTCACAGAGGCAGAACGGAAACAACACTCAACCTCCTGTACGGGATGAGAGAAGACACAGATAAGAGAAACCGTGTCCTGGCTGTTTCCACGGCATTTACTTTGTATGGAACAGGATAGAATATAAAATTTGGGCCAAAGGCCAAGCGCTGGGACCTACGAAGTCACTCAGTGCTGAAAGGGAAGTTGACTGTAAGAAGGTTTGAAAGGTGTAGCGAGGAAAACCTCAAAGCAGTTGCACTATGAATCGAGGGTGAAAAGTCAGATGGAAGAAAGAGAATATGAACGAAAGTATAGTAAGACGAATGAAAGGGGTTGCAGCTGTGGGCCGAAGGGACGCTGCGGAGAACCTTCAGTGATGCCTACAATGCACCACGTGAGTGCACTGTCGGCACTACCCGCCTATGGGGTATAATTTGTATAGTCTTTTCTATTCGTCTTATAGTCTTCTTCTCATCAGCGTGTAGCTGGTACATCAAGTTTCGTAAGGACATGTAAAGAGTGGAAAAGCGAATGAATTGACATACGTGATGCGCAAGTATTGATAGCATACAAGGTGGTTTAATATTCAACTTATTTCTACAACACCAATAACTTAAAAAAAAAACGTATGAGTACACCTTAATTTATATTTTTAAGTATATCCTTTACCAACAACAATCCTTCATCAATAAGATCAATATGCTTAAAATATACTAGTACTGTTTGCAGCAGAAAAACAATGCCTTTTTCATAAATGCTCCGACGGGAATTTCCACTAGTCACTAATATGGTTAAATGAATACAGGAGATAGGAAATGCTACCACTTCGCCGGCAGCCAGAGGCCTCCTGACGATTCCTGATTCCTGGAGGGTCCAGCAACGCACTCGCAGGTAAGGTCGGACCTTGCTCAGAGGTGGGCAACAGAGAAAACCCACAGCCACGCTCGCACAGTGGGGCACAGGGCAGACCCAACCGCTAACAAAAGATTCAGGAAATAGATGAAGCAGTGGGCTTAAAATATTCTGACATTTACCAGAGCAGAATGCAAGAGCAAATCAGGGTGCTGGTCACCCCTACAGGGAGTGATAAAACAGATTTCAACTTCGCCTGACGAAAAGGTCCCCCCCCCCATTAAGTAAGGGCAACGAGAAAAGCAGCGAAAACCATCAGGCGAAGAGAGGCAGATAGATAGATAGATAGGTAGACAGATAGATAGATAGATAGATAGATAGATAGATAGATTTATTAACCACAAAATTACAATTTTTTTCATAACAAAAGATTCAAAATTACTATATATTTCGCATCTTAAAAAGATAATTTTTGGGGCCAGTCAATAGCAAAATATTATACAAAACGACTCTGTAAAGCTGGGAAGCACTCCAGAAAATAACAAAATAAATTACAAAAATGACAGCGTTCAGTTACATTGTTAATGTTTAATACAGAACACGACACTCCGCTCGTTGAAATATATGAAAAGAGAGAAACAAGAGGATAAATAAAACTATTTACCAACACATACAAAAATCCTAAGAAGAGAGCGAAAAGACCCAGCAGGCAGCTTCTCGTGATTTATGCAAAAATAAAAAAACACAAGCTTAATTTACAGGAGAAACAATGAAATTATTTATATAGTGTGTATATGCATACACACATATATACGTATGTATATATATACACACACAACACACACACACACACACACATATATATATATATATATATATATATATATATATATATATATATATATATATATATATATATAGAGAGAGAGAGAGAGAGAGAGAGAGAGAGAGAGAGACAGCTCTTTCTCACTCACTGAAAGTGTAGAAATCGGCGCACTTCGATCGAAAGTTCATTACGCTTTCACGCTGGTCACGGTATGATCTTTCTTTCTATCTTCTACTGTTTCTTTGTCTTCCTCTTCTTCTTCTTCTTCTTCTTCTTCTTCTTGTTACTGAAGTTATTTTCAGAGAGTGAAAACAGAGAGTTGGAGTGGTTGGACAGCGAGATGGAAATGATCTCGAAAATAAGGGAGAAGTACGAGGATCTAAAGGTGAAACCGAGAGAAAACCCTGGGGTTGTACTAGAAAGTAAGTTTGAGAGGTTGGACAGGAATACCAAAGAAAGGAAGCACGAATGGAGTAATGTCTACAGTGCACCACGTGAGGTGCACTGACGGCACTACCCAATGACTAACATAATATTAGTTTTATTTTATCTACTGCTATTTATCAACCTGTGATTATTCATCAGGCACAGAAGAGGAAGAAGAAGAGGACAGAGAGAGAGAGAGAGAGAGAGAGAGAGAGAGAGAGAGAGAGAGAGAGAGAGAGAGAGAGAGAGAGAGAGGACCCTTGGCAAAAAACTTGCCAAAAATCGTTTCATTACATTCAGGCGGGCCAAAATGTCTAAATCTCGTCCTCCCCGGAGGCCGGGCGCATTCCGTCGGGACCTGCATGGGCTCCAGTAAAACAACAGTTTAGGACCTCGAATGGGTTCGGGGCGAGAGTCGAGGGGTTCGAGGATTACCGTCGGGAGGATCCTATAAAGTCTGGAACTTTTTAAGACCTGACTCTAACTGCTTCCTCTCCTTTTCACTTTCTGGACTTTGTTTATCGATATGGCTCGGCCACGACCCACCTTTAATTTATGGCCCAGACATAATGCAACGCGGTATACAAACTTGCAACATTTGCGCTATTCCTCCTCCTCCTCCTCCCTCTCCCACACCCCCCCTCTCTCTCCCTCCATCCCTTAACCCTTCTTCTCTCCCTCTCTCTCTCTCTTTATCTCTCTCCCTTCTCTTCCTTTTTCCTTCTTCTGGCGCTATTTGCCATCTTATGAACCCAACTCCATTATTTTCCAGGGGGAAATCTTTGCAACATCCTCCCCCTGGAAGGACCTCCGGGTGGGTCAGGGGGTATTGGAGGGTCATAGGGGTAAGGGGGAGGGAAGGAGGTGGAGAGGTGGGGGGGAGGAGGTGAGGTTCCTAAAGCCCCATTTCCCGCGCTCTTACTCATACCTGTTCCAGACGCGTGAGAGGCTTTTCCGAACGTTGGCTCCGAATGGAATGACGAAGGTGATGATCATTCCAGATCGTGATCATCCTGGAAGCTGGAAGCCCTCCTCTCTTCTTCTCCTCCTCCTCCTCCTCCTCCTCCTCCTCCTCCTCCTCCTACAGCTTTGCAGTTTATTCTCTCGCAGTATTCCGCTCGGATTATGATTATCATGTCCGCGTATTCTAACCCACCTTATTTTTTGTTTTTTCTTTGATTTTTGTTTATTTTTCGTATAGGTTGCTCTTGGTAGTCCATATGATCTTCTGTATAGGGCTTTACTTGTTTTGATTTAGGAGCTCTGTTTGTTGACTGTGTGTTGTTTGTGTATGTTTGTATGTGTACGGGGTCAGTCGAAAGGGTGCACCTACAGAAAAATTTTTTTTGCTACTTTTTGTAGCTCTTGGTTGTATGACCTAACGTGTTGTTTGTGCGTGGTAATTCATCGTTTGTCCATAGAGCATGCTGTTAGTGCTTTGTTGTTTGTGTTTTTGCAAACTTTGTTTGTTAATTGGAATGATTGTGCTGCGTTTTGTAATCCCTGTTTGTTAATGGGACGTTTTACATGTCTTTTTTTAATACATACAAACACACACACATATATACAGTATATATATATATATATATATATATATATATATATATATATATATATATATATATATATATATATATATACTGTATATATATATATATATATATATATATATATATATATATATATATATATATATATATATATATATATATATATATATATATATATATATATATATATATATACATATTAGAGATGGGAATTGCGGATGCGGATATCAATTTTTTAAATTTGCGGATGCGGATATCAGTCTTTTAAATTTGCGAGAGCGGATGCGGATATATGACGAACATACCCTCGCGGATGCGGATATTTTGTAAATCTAAATAATTTAGATATATTAAACTGTTAAGGACGACTTTCAGCCACATAATTCAAAATTATGTGTTGCCAGGACGCGGGACGGGGACCCATATTACATAATATTTGATGTACTAATTGAAAGCAGAAACATAAGTTACAAACAGTAACGGCAATGCACGAACGTTTTAGCAGTCTTGTCACAAGATTATTTCATGCTCATTGCGTGATAAGGGGAACAACTCTCAAAGCCATTCTTCGCATTATATATATATATATATATATATATATATATATATATATATATATATATATATGTATATATATATATATATATATATATATATATATATATATATATATAGAGAGAGAGAGAGAGAGAGAGAGAGAGAGAGAGAGAGAGTGTGTTTTCCTAAAAAACGCAATACCCTGCTTTTATGATTACAACTGCTGTGAATGACATGAAATTACTAAAACAAATAAGCTTTAAAACGAATATGCTGTAACAGGGATTCTTATACAGTATATATATATATTGTTTGAAATGTGTAGTTGTGTATCATGTATTCTGTATACTAAAAAGAAAAAGTCTATTTTAGCAAAAAAAAAACCGAAAACAAAAAAATAGTTCTGCTTTTAGCCACAATGTATGAGTATGAACTATTGAACACTAAGGAGGGGGTGATATCCGCATATCCGCATTCCCAAACTGCAGATGCGGATGAGGAAGTTAAGAAATCGTCAGTGCGGATGCAGAATTATAAAAAATGCGGATAATTCGCGGATGCGGATCCGGATATCCAATACATCTCTACTATATATATGTACATATATATATATATACATATATATATATATATATATATATATATATATATATATATATATATATATATATATATATATATATATATAATGCCGTGAGCTAGCGACCCCACCGATGTCAAAGATGTAATTAACACAGCGTTGTATAACTCGGCTCAACAAAACTAACATTAAATAAATTACAAAATTACATCTTTATCACTCTCGTAACAGAGATAATAAAAATTGAGTGTTGATTCGTCATTATAACAGTCCGCAGAGTAATTAATTTCCGCAATCAATAAACAGCTCTGTTCTTAACAGTTGAAGTTGATATGGCCTTCTGACAATCAGTCTGACCTGATCACATTCTGACGTAAGTGTTTATTGATGTTTGCGTTTTATTCTCTCTCTCTCTCTCTCTCTCTCTCTCTCTCTCTCTCTCTCTCTCTCTCTCTCTCTCTCTCTCTCTCTCTCTATATATATATATATATATATATATATATATATATATATATATATATATTAATAACAGGACCTCATTTAACGAATGGTATATAACGGCGATATTCTTACAGGAAAAGTTTTATTCATTTGGCGTTATTCTCTCTCTCTCTCTCTCTCTCTCTCTCTCTCTCTCTCTCTCTCTCTCTCTCTCTCTCTCTCTCTCTCTCTGTATGTATATATCATTATATGTATATATAATGAGAGGACCACATTTAAACAATATGGTATCTAACGGAGATGTTTACTCAGGAAAGGTTACAAGCTTTCTAGGACTAACTGTCCTCATCGTCTGGTAGTTTAAATGAGGTTCTGTTATTAACTGTATTGATGCACAGAACAACTGTGTTAGTGATGATATATATATATATAAATATATATATATATATATATATATATATATAATATATATATATATATATATATATATATATATATATATATATATATATATATACTCATATATATAGATAGATATATATACTTTTTTTGCAAGGGATTCGATCACACAGTGGTTTTGGGGCTGGGATAAAAATCTGTGTATACCCATTGATGAAAGTAATGACTTAGCTACATGGTAGTTAGTGGAACGTGGTCGTTTGCAGCTGACATACGGAAGGGAAGGGTACTGATGTTGCATCCCTGTCCTAAGGAAGATTAAATTCATTTGAAGTTATACTTTCTCTGGGATCAGTTATATTTTGAATATGTATATATATTATATATATATATACGTATATATATATATATATATATATATATATATATATATATATATATATATATATATATATATATCGACTTTACCACAGAAAGTGGAATCTGGAGTAAATCATAACCTGTTTCGACTTAAATATAAAGTCAAAACCAGTCAATGTTTACATCAAGTGTTTTCATGTTCCCTTTAGCAAAGCTGGTCATGTATATCAATTGTCAGTGTGATTATAATATATATACATATATATTATGTACATATACATACATACATATATATATAGACGTTTTCCCATTTGGTTTTCATATACAATTCACAGTGCTTCCAACTTGTCCTAGCTCTCTCTCTCTCTTTATAAATGCTGCATCGTAAGTGCGTAGAAACCAATCAGTCAGCCATTTCTCTCAGGAAGAGAAGTTCCTTGGAAAGGCATTGATATTGTAGTCTGTTTAATAATAATAATAATAATAATAATAATAATAATAATAATAATAATAATAATAATAATAATAATAATAATAATGGCTGCTAAGAAATTCACAGTCTCGGGAAAAACAATCTGTGTAATAAAAATCCACAATTATACAGTAAATATATTCACATAGTAATATATTTACTATATAATTGTGGATTTTTATTACATAATAATAATAATAATAATAATAATAATAATAATAATAATAATAATAATAATAATAATAATAATAAAGCTATATAAACCTCCAGAGTGGCTGGAACAATTCTGACAACTCCGAGTCTGTAGTGGATTTTTATTACTTACTAATAATAATAATAATAATAATAATAATAATAATAATAATAATAATAATAATAATAATAATAATTATAATAATAATAAAGATATATAACCCTCTAGAGTGGCTTGAACAATCTGACAACTCCAGACTCACATTATCTCACGTTATCTACTTTCTGTTGAAATCATATAACTCATATTTTATCTTTAATATATTAATATTGCTTAAAAATGATAAGGCTGAAACCGCCCTTCTCTATAGGAATATTTCCTGGACCGCAGAGTAAATTTTTATTCTTGTTTTAATGGTTGTAGAGGTTAGTGAGAGGGGAAAGAGGGGTTAGCCGGGTGGGGCATTGCAGTAGGAGAGGCGACGCTTGGGAACTTTCTTTCCACCATCTTTTTCCCATTGTAATTAAAATTTTAAGACTGCAGTCGAAATTGACCAAGTTATTCCAATTCAACACCCAGGAAAGAATGACAGGGGGGAATAATATCTTGAGTTATAAATTACTTTGCGTTTTTTTCTAATAACAAAAATAATGAATTCAGAAACTTCATCAGTTTGTCGACAGTAGTGAATGATTTAATATATTTAATTAACAGAGCGCATTCCTCATTTCTTATCAGATCCGTGTAAAAACTAATTCTAGCACAGCGTTCCAATTATTCTGTCTGGTGTAGGAAGAACTGCAGTTGTCATAACACTGGGGAAATAAATGAAAGTGTCATTACTCTAGACAAACAATTGCGTCTACGAAACAATAAATTAATATTGTTAGTCATAACAGACATAAAACTATAAACAGATCGAAGGACTCTGGTGCTGAGGGGAATGGGTCACGTGAGGATCGAGATCCTGAAGTTGAAGGAAATTGTGAATTTATTTTATGTAGGATAAAGATGATTAAAAAAAAAATGTACAGACTTCATTATGGACACAGACTCGTTTGCTGGAATCGACGTCCCGCCTCCCTGACGACAAGCAGAAACAAAATCGCATCGAGTGAGGAGGACACAAATTGAATTCTGATTCATTCGCAGCAAAATGATCTCATGAAGAATGAATCAAAGATTACGAAATTATAAAAAAAAAAATTCTTGGTTTTCATAAACATTATGTAAAAGAAAAGATCGAAGAAAACACTAAGGTCCTGTAACTTGAATTTCCCTCAGAATGAAATAAAACAAGTAAAAAATGCGCCGAAGTTTCTTCGGGGCAATCGAGCTTTCTGTACAGCTGCTACAGCGTATAATCAAGGCCACCGAAAATAGATCTATCTTTCGGTGGTGGCTTATCCTGGGTCGTTGCCAGAAGCACGATTATTGCTAACTTTAATCTTAAATGAAATAAAAACTACTGAGGTTAGAGGGCTGCAATTTGGTATGTTTGATGATTGGAGGGTGGATGATCAACATACCAATTTGCAGTCCTCTAGCCTCGGTAGTTTTTAAGATTTGAGGGCGGACAGAAAAAGTGCGGACAGAAAAAAGTGCGGATGGACAGAAAAAGCCGGCACAATAGTTTTCTTTTCAGAAAACTAAAAATGAAATGACAATAATGAAAGAAGTTAATGGAAGTTCATCCTTTTTAAATCACAAAAAAATGAAGAGGAAAAATAATTTTATTTTGTTAACCTGATTCTGACTAAAATAAAAGAAAAATTAGTACATGAAATACAATAAAAAGAAATCCTGATTTCAATCACAGGAAACAAAAAAAAAAAAAAAAGAGACTAAAACTATGCATTGGTAAGTCTGATTTTACTCAAAATAAAAAAAGCTAAATATTAAAAAAAACCTTTTGCATCTTTGCGGATAATTTCACTCCAGATAAAACAAAATTTGCGAAAATAAAATAAATGTACACAAAACTATGCCCCTCAAAATGAATTACTTAAAAATAAATAAAAACTACTTTTGCAAGTTTGATTTCACTCAAAATAGGAGATAAAATGAGAAAATAAAAGATACACAAACACACATATATACATTCATACATACATACATACATATATATATATATATATATATATATATATATATATATATATATATATATACATATACATACATACATATATATATATATATATATATATATATATATATATATATATATATATATATATATATATGTATATGTATATATATATTATATATATGTATAACTGTAAAAACCCTCACTTTTGATTCTACGTGAAAAAGGAAAATGAAATTTACGATACTCCTCTTCGTCAAACCTAACTAACAAAAGGAAATTAAATTGATAATGAAACCAGTATAATCTACACTATAAAACAAACAAAAAAAAAAAAAAAAGAGAACGCAGAATTGCCTTTTCACTCCGGCCTTAGGACCTAAAGTCCTCCCGCGCCGAGGACTTGCATCTGCCCGAGGGAGGATCCGAATGCTTTCAGGCGTCGGGGCCGTTGACAGCTAACCTGATTACGTCTGGCAGCGGCGTTGGGTAGGGGCTCGACCCAGCTGGGAGGAACCCCGGGAAGTATCTCTCATATCTCTCCCGTATTAGTTTCTGTATTGCCCGGCTATTGGGGGCGCTTAGGTGGCGTTTTGGGTTTGTTAGCTTTTATTCTTTAGTATTGTTTCTCTCGCTTTTTTTTTTCTTTGTTTTTGTAATAGGTTTGATGCACTTCGTAGAGAGTGGAAATTTTTGAGAGGAGAACACCCAGATACACACACACCTATATATATATATATATGTATGTATATATATATATATATATATATATATATATATATATATATATATATATATATATATATATATATATATATATATATATATATATATATGTATGTATATATATATATATATATTACAGGGGATATGTGAAATCCAGGATTTCACGAAATCCCAATAAGCTGTAGGTCCCGTTGCTAGGTAACCAATTGGTTCTTAGCCACGTAAAATAAATCTAATCCTTCGGGCCAGCCCTAGGAAGAGCTGTTAATTAGCTCACTGGTCTGGTTAAACTAAGGTATACTTACTTTAACTCGTATTAAGAACATTTGATCCACGAGGGCTAGTACTAAACACGGCGAAACAGCAGTTTATCTACACTGCTTCGCCGTGTTTAGTACTAGCCCCTGGGGGGGGTGGGTTAAATGTATTTCGCCGCGTCTAGTACCAACCCCTGGAGGATCAAATGTCCCTAAGTGCATTTCATCACCTGGGGGCTAGTACTAAACGCGGCGAAACACATTTAACCTCCCAGGGACTAGTACTGAAGACAGCGAAGCAGTGTAGATGAATCACTGCTTCTCCGTGTTTAGTACTAGCCCTCGGGGATCAAATGTTCCTAACCGAAT
>JANJGK010000032.1:21110281-21115281 GCA_039081455.1 Macrobrachium rosenbergii | reverse complement strand
GGCATCAGGAAATATTATTAAACGGTGTATTAGGGGTTAAAAAACGAAGAAATGATGTATCATGGGTGAAAAATTAATTAATAGTGTATTAAGGTTTAAAAAATGAAGAAATGATGTATCAGGGGTGAAAAATGAATTAATAGTGTGTTAAAACTTAAAAAATGAATAAATGGTGTATCAGGGGTGAAAAATGAATTAAGAGTGGATTAAGGCTTAAAAAAATAAATAAATGGTGTATCAGGGGTTAAAAATGAATGCATGGTGTATTAGGGGTTAAAAAATGAATACATGGTGTATCGGGGGCTAAAAATGAATAAATGATATAGGCTATCACGGGTGAAAAATGAACAAATGATGCATTATGGGTTAAAATATTAATGAATAAGTGGTGCATTAGAGGTTGAAAATGAATAATGGGGTGCATTAGGGGTTAAAAAATGAATAAATGGTGTATTAGGGGTTAAAATGAATAATGGTGCATTAGGGGTTAAAAAATGAGTAGATGATGTATTGGTGTGCTTAAAAATAAAAAAAAAATGGTGTATTAATTGGATAAATGGTGTATTAGGAGTTAAAATGAATGAATGGTTACTGTGGTTAAAAAATACATAGAGGATGTATCAGCGGTTAACAATGAATAAATGGTGTATGAAGGGTTAAAAAATGAATAAATGGGGTATTAGGGATTACATTTATTCATTGCAAAATGAATAAATGATGTACTGTATTAGGGGGTTATAAATGAATAAGTTGTGTATTACGGATTAGAAAATACATAATGAATAAATAGTGTACTTTGGGTTAAACAATGAATAAAAGGCGAATCAGGGGTTAAAATGCATAAATGGTGTCCCGAAAAATTAATAAATGGCGTATTAGGCATTGGAAGAAAGAATGGAAGCTGCATTAGGCATCAGAAAAAATGAATGAAGGTATATTAACTTAGAAAAAATGAATGAAGGTATATTAACTTAGGAAAAATGAATGAAGGTATATTAACTTAGGAAAAATGAATGAAGGTATATTAACTTAGGAAAAATGAATGAAGGTATATTAACTTAGGAAAAATAAATGAAGGTATATTAACTTAGGAAAAATGAATGAAGGTATATTAACTTAGGAAAAATGAATAAATGGTGTATTAGGGATGGAAAAATGAACAAATGGTGGGTTAGGGATAGAAAAATGAAATAAATGGTGTATTAGGGATAGAAATATGAATAAATGGTGTATAAGGGATAGAAAAATGAATAAATTGTGTACTAGTGATAGAAAAATGAATAAATGGTGTACTAGGGATCGAAAAATGAATAAATGGTGTATTAGGGATATAAAAATGGATAAATGGTGTATTCGGGATGGAAAAATGAATAAATGGTGTATTAGGGATCGAAAAATGAATAAATGGTGTATTAGGGATATAAAAATGAATAAACGGTGTATGCGGGATAGGAAAATGAATAAATGGTATATTAGGGATAGAAAAATGAATAAATGGTGTATTAGGGATAGAAAAATTAATAAATGGTGTATTAGGAACAGAAAAATAAATAAATGGTGTATTAGGGATAGAAAAATGAATAAATGGTGTATTAAGGATAGAAAAATGAGTTAACAGTGTACTGGTAATATAACAATGAATGAATCGTGTACTAGGAATAGAAAAATGAATGTATTAGGAATAGAAAAATGAATGTATTAGGAATAGAAAAATGAATAAATGTTGTATAAGGAATAGAAAAATGAATAAATGTCGTATTAGGAACAGAAAAATTAATAAATGTCGTATTAGGAATAGAAAAATGAATGAATGGTGTATTAGGAATAGAAAAATGAATAAACGGTGTATTAGGAAAAGAAAAATTAATAAATGGTGTATTAGGAATAGAAAAATGAGTAAATGGTGTATTAGGGATATAAGAAAAATAAACTGTGCATCAGGAATATAAAATGAAGAAAAAGTAAAATTGATATGACAAAAAATGAACAAAAGGTTTGTTTGTCATAAGGAGTGAATGAAAAGTGTATTAAATCCGAGACAAAATGAAGAAACGTTGTCATAGAGACATCATACCTTAAACAAATAAAAGATGCTCCGAAGTTTCTTCGGCACACTCAAGTTTTCTGTACAGCCGCTACAGCGCATAATCAAGGCACCAAAAATAGACCTATCTTTCGGTGGTGTCGGTATAATGCTGCATGAGCCGCGGCCCATGGAACTTTAACCACGACCCGGTGGTAGCCTATCCTATAACGTGGCCAGAAGCACGATTTTGGCTAACTTTAACCTTGAATAAAATAAAAACTGCTGAGGCTAGAGGGCTGCAATTAAGTATGTTTGATGACTGGAGGGTGGATGATCAACATACCAATTTGCAGCCCTCTAGCCGCAGTAGTTTTTAAGATCTGAGGGCGGACAAAAAAAGTGCGGACAGAATGAAATGTGGACGGACAGACGAAGCCGGCACAACAGTTTAATTTTACAGAAAACTAATAAATCTAATGAAACCAGAATATAGCTCGTGAAATGTGAATGATAAAAATGACATTTTCAAATAGGTATAAAATTAATCAAGTCTACGCACGCAATGACATGCTCATTTTCCTATTGTAACAAAATTAATAAAATCATTTGTTACTTTTAACAAATTAATCAAATTAAGTGTTACTTTTAACAGTTTCAATTAATAATATGAACGAAAGAAACCGCCCCTTTTATCTTAAAAGATCGGTTCATTGGATACCCCAAATATATAAGAAGTTAGATAGAGGATTAGTAGGGCGTGGAACCCCCTACCTTACCCACCCATGCTTCCTGGGGGATAAGGAACCCTGTCCACGCCCACTCGCGCCCCCCCGGGGGGGAGGGGAGTAAGGGGGGCAAAATGCATTTACCGAGTTACGAGTCCGAATTGGTTCTCGGTAAATAATTTCTACGGCACAATCCACTGGGGAAAACCATCATCTTCGCCCAGTATCCACTCCCCCCTCCTGAAGGGGAGGGGTGGCGAGCCCTCATGTCCCATGAAGGGGTAGGGGAGAGGAGCCCTCTCTTTCCCAGAGGGGGGGAGGGGCTCTGGGGGAAGGGGGGCGGGAGTGGCTGTTTTACATAGCGCTCTTCAATTTTCTCGTTTCAGAGGTTTCTTGGGCCGTAACTTATCCACCCATTAGTGCGGTGTCTCATTTATGTTTCCTTTCCTCTTCTTCTCCTTCTTCTTCTTCTTCTTCTTCTTCTTCTTCTTCTTCTTCTTCTTCTTCTTCTTCTTCTTCTTCTTCCCAAACGTCGGGATTTTCTCTCTCTCTTTCTCATGATGTTGTATTCTTTCTACTTATTTCCTCCTATTTCTCTCTCGTTTTCAGCCGTTGAGGATTCATAATTTCTTTTCTATAATGTGACTGGTGAGGATCAGAGATATTTGTGGGATGTTATTGATAATATCGAATCTTCCTTCACGAATTTAACCTTTGGGTATTTCACAGAGATACATTTCGATGGTCTAAGGAACATTTAAGAACTCATTTAAATGAACTAGTTCATGTTGATTCGAATAATTCTATTCTTTCTCTTTTACTGGTGAAAAACCCACACAGCTTGTAGTAGGACGTTTATTCAAAGTACATATTCTGCCTTCGCGTATTCCAATTCTCTTGTTATTTCATTGAAACAAGACACATTTTGTAGAGTAGGAAATCTTTCAAACTAATTTAAATTACCCATATTGATTTAACGTCAGATGGTTAACAATCAGCCTCTGGTTTATGAGGTTTCTATTTTGTAGAGGTTTATTTTGCAATGTAATGACAATTTACGCTCATTTCATGCGAATATTTGCATTACTGGAATAGAAATAACAAAAAAAAAAAAAAAATATTCACGAACGCCTCATGAATGTCTGATATTGGTCGCCAAGTGATTCTTTTAGCCGGCTTCGCCTTTGTGGCAGCATTTTGACACTGCATGTTTCTTATTTATGCAAAGTGGATTCATGTGTTCACTGACTCACGAACATTTCTTTATTTCTGAATACCGCTTGAGAAAGTTTGTTCTTTACCGGGCGCTTATTAGTTTTCTGAAAAGAAAACTATTGTGCCGGCTTTCTCTGTCCGTCCGCACTTTTTTCTCTCCACCCTCAGATCTTAAAAACTACTGAGGCTAGACGGCTGCAAATTGGTATGTTGATCATCCATCCTCCAATCATCAAACATACCAAATTGAAGCCTTCTAGCCTCAGTAGTTTTTATTTTATTTAAGGTTAAATTTAGCCATAATCGTTCTTCTGGCAACGCAACAACACAGGCCACCACGGCCGGCTGAGAGTTTCATGGGCCGCGGCTCATACAGCATTATACCGAGACCACCTAAAGTTAGATCTATTTTCGGTGGCCTTGATCATGTGCTGTATAGAAAACTCGACTGCTCAGAAGAAACTTCGGCGCACTTTTTACTTGTAACAGTAACAGCCAAGTAATCACTTTTTCCTTTATGCCTGTGCTTTAGATTTCCTAGTTAGTTCAGTGCCTGCAAACAGAAAGTAAAACTTATAAGAAATGGCTTAGGGTGGGCTTTGTTAGGTTAGAGTGGGCTGAATTTTCTAATATCTTATGCTTTAGAGCTTGTCTACAAAGAAATACCGTTTAGAATTTGCAAGAAAAGGAAAATCTCACCTTTGCTAACCTAACCTAACCTAATCGTCTAGGTTAGGTTAGTAAAGGCGAGATTTTCTTTTGAATTTTTCTGTATCTCGGTACCATTCTTCATAAAGATTAAGACATTTCGATGTTAAGTTAAATTGTGTTTTCTCAGGTAAGACTACAGGTTTTTAAAATTTTCATTAATCTTGCTGTCAGCCTTTATAAAATCAAAGCACTGGCTCTTACATTAGGTTAGGCTGAAGCAAGTTTAACCAGGTTAAGTTTTTAAAGGTTTTGTTCAGCTATCTTTATCTATTTATAATTCATTAATCTATTTTCTTTTCAATAAGTGAGATCTTTTCTTTCTG
>JANJGK010000032.1:21100281-21105281 GCA_039081455.1 Macrobrachium rosenbergii | reverse complement strand
TTCTTCTTCTTCTTCTTCTTCTTCTTCTTCTTCTTCTTCTTCTTCTTCTTCTTCCCAAATGCAAACATGATGAAAGAACAACACGGGCACTTGACGGACTAGAGAAAAATGAAGAGCCGCTTACAAAGTCGACAGACCCCCACTAAACGTGCCGAAGGCTTTGGCCCGCAGGATTTGGGCTCCGTCGTAACGCCTCTGGATGGCGAGAGATGGGACGAGCGGCGTTATGTGTGACACCATAAAACCAATCTCGCCTAATTGGCTTACGGGAGGTGGCGTCTCGCCTCAAGACCGCCAGGTTTAGAAGTGTTTCTTTCTTCTTTGGCAGAGCTTTGGACTCCCGTAGGCCTATTTGCACTCACGATTTACCTGCATTTGATAGCATCGCTGTCGGCTCTGACGCTGTGGGACAATCGCCGGTTACGTATATAGTCTACGTGTTTTGCGGGTTCGCGAGTAGGCCTAGGTTTCTCTTACTAATTTAGGAATGGGATGGATTGGAATATAGAATTTTGGCCAAAGGCCAGGCGCCGGGACCTATGAGGTCATCAGCACTGAAAGGGAATTAGACAGTAAGAAGGTCTGAAAGGTGTAACAATAGGAAAACCTCGCATCGGTTGCACGATGAAACAATTGTTAGAGAGGGTGGAAAGTCAGATGGAAGAAAGATAATATGAACGGAAGAATAGTAAAAGGAATGAAAGAGGTTGCAGCTAGGGGCCGAAGGGACGCTGCGAAGACCGTTAAGTAATGCCTACAGTGCTCCACGTGAGGTGCACTGACGGCACTAACTCCCTACGGAGCTTATTGATTTTGGAAAGTGTTAATCTGCGTTTTGACATAAGAGAAAGATTGTTATTCTAATATAAATCCCTTTTCCTTAAGACAAAACCTAAATTTTTCACCTCATCCCAACACGACGTTATATTGCGCCATCCGTCCTACGAATTTGGCTAAAGAAGAAGAAGAAGAAGAAGAAGAAGAAGAAGAAGAAGAAGAAGAAGAAGAAGAAGAAGCGCTTTACGATTGTTTTCAGCATACATATTTAAGAAGGCATGAATGACTTTAAATAAATAAGCACTAGCGTGCACAATGCATTATTACATATGCAAAAAGAGAGGATATTGCAATATAATTTATTCAACATTACTAATGTACCCATGTGTACATTCATTATTGGGCATGTGCGGTGTTCATATATACATTAGCGAACAAGTAGTACATACGCCCACTTCAATAACCACATGCACACGCACACACACATATATGTATGTATATGTACGTATGAATATATACTTATATATAAATACATATAAATATATATATATATATATATATATATATATATATATATATATATATATTATATATACAGTATATATATATAAATTTATATATATATATATATATATACATATATATATAATATATATATATATATATATATATATATATATATATATATATATATATGCATACCTATATGTATGTATATATATATTTATATATGTATAATTATATACATATATATATATATATATATATATATATATATATATATATATATACATATATAAATATATATTATATTCTCTCGTTTGCTCAACCCTCCCATAGAGATCAGTTTAAAGCTGCCGTTGAATGCGAAGCTTAGCGCGAGATAAAAAAAATAAAAAACTTGGAAAGGCGAAAAAGGTTCCGAAAATCAAGCGACTTTTTTTTTGCGTGTTTATTTTTATTCATTTATTCTTTAAGCGGGTTGGTCACGAATCTGACAAACAGACCTTTGGTCGAAACCCAAATGACAGGAGGAAGAAGGGGCAACATAAATAAATGGAAGAGAATGAAAGATGGGAGAACTGAAAAACGGGTAAAAAGATGATACTAGAAGAAAAAGGAATAAATAAGGAGTAAAAATGTAAAATGGTAAAATGGAAGTCATGAAACGCGGATTTAAAATGTAAATAAACAAACAGAACTGACCCTATGGAAAATGATATAAGATATGAGAATAGATAATTAAGCAAATTAGAAATGCAAACGCGATGATAATAAAATGGAAATAAGAAGAAAATGAAGAGAGAGAGAAGGGAAGGAAAATAAGTATAAGAAACAGGATGCAATGACAGAGAAAGGAAGGAGAAGAAAAGATGAACTGACGCATGAATAGATGTAAACATAACGAAGACTGGAATTAAATATAAAAAAGGTAAACAGAATATTAAAGAAATGAAATTTACAGAAAAAGTAAATATTTCCCAGTATTTAAGCGAAATACATACTGTGGAATTTAAACAATCTGAAACAAGTTGACGAATCTAGATCTCAAAAAAGAGTGAATCTGACTTCGAATTATTCATAACAGTAAAAAATATATAAAACCCGCATGAAAGACGTTAGTTTGCCAAAAAATATGACTAAACAGAAAGTAGATACACGAGAATAGGCAATTTAATTACAAAGAATAAAGATAAATGAACTAACACTTACGTTTGTGCCTCAGTTAACAGAAATAAATATTATTAAGAATAAATAAGATTTAAATACTTACTGATTTTGTCAAATTTTAGGTTGTCAAGCTAAGCATTGTGGTACTTTTAACTGTTCATATTTAAGACAGTGAAAAGAGGGAGTTGGAGAGGCTGGACAGTAAAATAAGGAGATCCAGGAAATAAAGATGAAATACTAGGATCTAAAGGTGGAAAGTACCAGTTAGAGGTGTTGGACAGCAAGGTTGAAAAAAGGAAGCGGGAACGGAGGTAAAGTAAAAGGCTAAAGAGTGGGTGTAGCTAGGGGCTGAAGGGACGCTACAAACACCCTTAGTAGTGCCTACGTGCGCCACGTGAGGTGCACTGGGGGCACTAACCTTTTACGGGGAAAATGAAAAGATATGTAATACAATGATGAATAAACATGAACTATAAAAAAAAACTCGAAAGAAATAACACAATCAGAAAAAAAAACATGTATAAAAAGCTAAAAAAAATGACAGTAAAAAAAATAAAAAACGTGAAATATAAAAAATAAAAAAAAGACAATGAAGAAAAAACGACAAACATGAAATATCAAAAAACTATAAAGAAGACACAAGCAAGAAAAAAACACATGAAATATAAAAAAAAAACTAAAAAGAAATGACACAATCAAGCAAAATAAACGAAGAACAAACAAAAATGCCAAACCGTCCGGAATTACCCTAATTTCCCATTTGAAGAGATTTTGCATTATTTTTTTTTTATGTTGCTCAGAGAATTCAAATTAGAAATTCATGTACGTTTCTCCCGTTTTTATTTGCAGAATATTTTGCATTTTCTCCTTTCTATATTACTTTCATTTCGTTGCATTTCTGCAACACGTATAGACTCAGCCAAGACATAAACCATCAAGAATTACTTTATGCTTGCTTTTGAAAAGTCTCAAAATTTTTTTTTGTTTGGGGGCTTAGGAAATGAAATTCTATTTCAGAATATTAACACTTCTATTTTTGCCGTCTACTTTTTGCTTTATTATCAATAAAGTAAATGTCTTTGTTTGCAGGGAAATCACAGTGATAAAGAAGAGGTATAAAGTTATTACAGGAGTGAACTAATTCCTCTTTAAGATATAAAGTTATGGAGTAAAAGTTTATAGAGAAATCATAAAAACACTTTTTAGTTTTACGTCTTTGTTTATAGTACAACCAATTTTATAACATTACTATAAAAGAATTAAGATTTATTACAATTTCTCTGTAGGCATTTTATTCTGTAACTTTATATTTCAAAGAGAAGTTGAATCGCTTCCATAAAATCCATTTTCCATCTCATTATTCCATCAAATTCCAAAAACTTTATTCTTATCACCTCCTCTCGGTTAAGCCACAGGAAATTTTTTTCTATGGGCGTGGGGTGGGGTCTATGGGTGTGGTAGGCTTTGGGGGGATGGGGGGAGGAGGAGGTTATGGAGGGGTGGTTCCCTAAATTCCACGGTTTTGCTACAAAGATCAAAATAAATTTCCATACGTTTAAGCCGTAAGGCTTCTGTAACGATAACACGGATTTACATTCACTAAAACCAGCGGAAAAACGTTTCTTCTTTAACATGGTAAAAAAAAAAATGTTTATAACTCGTGTAAAAGCGTTTTTACTTTGTTATTCGTGTTTCCTTTCAAAAGCTTATTTAAGTCAAAATACCCGGTTTAAGTTTTCTGTAAAAGGAAACAATGAGATGGCTATTTGTCTGTCCGTCCGCATTTTAATGTCCGCATTTTTTTCTGCGCGCCCTCAGATCTCAAAACCTACTGAGGCTAGAGGGCTGCAAATTGGTATGTTGATCATCCACCCATCAATCATCAAACATAACAAATTGCAGCCCTCAAGCCTCAGTAGTTTTTGTTTTATTTGAGGTTAAAGTTAGCCATAATCGTGCTTCTTGGCAACGATATAGGATAGGCCCACCACTGGGCCGTGGTTTAAAGCTTCATGGGCTGCGGCTGATACAGCATTATAGCGAGAACACCGAAAGATAGATCTATTTTCGTTGGTCTTGATTATACGCAGTAGCGGCTGTACAGAAAACCCGATTGCGCCGAAGAAACTTCGAAGCAGTTTTTACTTGTATACAGTTATTCGTGTCTCCTTGCAAAATGTTATTTAGGTCAAAACCCACGGTTTTTTCTTTTGGGGTTCAAAAATAAATGTTTATTATCAATGTAAAAACGTTTTTTCCATGTTTTGCTTCCAAATTGCTCATGACTTGTCAAAACCCGTGTTAGTAAAATGTATCTCTCCAGTAATAAGCAATAAAATGTTTGTGCAGCTTCAGAAACATTAACCCGTATAAAAAAAAAGTCCGCCTCTAAGTTTCTCTACACGTTTATAATGCAGAATAAAAAAGTTTTTATTTTTCGATTGTTGGGCTTCCGTAGTATTCATAGCCAGTATTAAATGATTGTTTTATTGGCTTTGTTTCAGAAAGTCTCGTACGCCAAGCTAAAGCTCTTTTCTTAGGAGGTTTGTGTG
>JANJGK010000032.1:21087781-21095281 GCA_039081455.1 Macrobrachium rosenbergii | reverse complement strand
GAGTTCATTTTTACCCTTGGGTCGAGGTGAACTGATTCTTTTCTCTCTCTCTCTCTCTCTCTCTCTCTCTCTCTCTCTCTCTCTCTCTCTCTCTCTCTCTCTCTCTCTTGCTTTTTGTCTGCACGTACAATGTGCAAAATCAAATTTTCTTTCTCTCTCTCTCTCTGATTTTTGTTTTTGTCTGCAGATACAAATAGCAAAATGAAATTGTCTAATTCTTATCTCTCTCTCTCTCTCTCTCTCTCTCTCTCTCTCTCTCTCTCTCTCTCTCTCTCTCTCTCTCACTTGTTTTCATCTGTAGTTACACAGATGTAAATTCGTATTTGCTATTGTTTTATTAGAATTACTTTTCTTTCATTTTGAAATACATGGGTACAAACGCATATTTCCTTAAGCTATATTTCTGATTTTTTCTTCTCTTGTATTTGTTTCTTGTTTTAACTGAAAATACAAGGCTATGAAATATAATTGATTTTACCTATTTTTTAAATCCATTTTTATTTCTTGTCGTTGTCTAAAAATTTACAATTGCAAAATCATATTCTCTTAGACCTCACATCTTTTTCCATTTTTATCTCTACAACACAAGGGCAATTCTCTTTTCTTGTTAGTTTTCTGTAAAAGAAAACTGTTGAGATGGCTTTGCTTGTCTGTCCGCACTTTTTCTGTCCGCCCTCAGATCTTAAAAACTACTGAGACTAGAGGACTGCAAATTGGTATGTTGATCACCCATCGTCCAGTCATCAAACATACTAAATTGTAGCCCTCTAACCTCAGTAGTTTTTATTTTATTTACGGTTAGAATTAACCATAATCGTACATCTGGCAACAATATAGGACAGGTAGCACCGGCAGTGGTTCAAGTTTCATTGGCCGCGGCTAATATAGCATTATACCGAGACCACTAAAAGATAGATTTATTTTCATTGGCCTTGAATATACGCTGTACAGAGAACTCGACTGCGCCGAAGAAACTTCAGCGCATTTTTATTGTTTTTTTTTGTATTGACTTTGCATATACAATTGTAAAGCACTGTTGCTGGTATGAATTCTTCATTTTTTTCCGTTTTAAAATACGTTCGACAAAATCATCATTTCTTTTGTTCTGCATCTGTTGCTGTATATAAATTCACATGAAATTAGTAATATGACACTTGATAAGTTTCAGAAAAAAAGATAGATTTTGTTGGTCTATTTAGGCTACAAAATTTTCTCGTAGTTATGAAGCAGTGAAAAATATTCTTACATTTAACGACCTTATTCCTCAGTTACGCATTCATTTCTTCTCGTAGATCCTTTTATGCTAAAAATTTCTGTTCTAAATTATTTCTTAATTCCTATAAAATAATTTATGGTAAAAACTTTCTGTTCTAAATTATTTCTTAATTCCTATAAAATAATTTAGTCTAGACACAGTAAGAGTTTGTCAAGCTGATTGCCTGTTAATTTTGCAACTGTATTTAAGACGAATTTAACCATATCTACATGGTGGAAAAATGTAGGAACGTTTTAAAAGGTATAATATCCCTGTAAAACTATTGCGTTTCATGTTTATTTAAATGTTTATGCAATAAAAATAAGACTTTACTCTTGGATCTATTGACTAAGATGGAACGTAAGCCACGCCCCCTTTAGCAATGCCATATGCATTTGTTTAAAGAAAAAATTATTTAAAGTTCCTTACTGGAGACACTGAACAAAGAATGTGGTGGTATTACATATTTAACTATTATTGTGTAAATGTAGCTATAGAAAATCTTGCTAAGATCCCTAATACATAAATATATAAATGTTACAGATCGTGCAAGAAGCATTCGGCAACGAACCACTCCTCACAGGGGCGTGGCCTTTCTGTGTATAGTTGCAGGTTGTAGCCAGATATGAAACGACAGTAATCTCAAGGTAATTTTTAGAAATTACTTTTGTCTATGGGGAATGAACAGTTCATTTCGAGAGCTCTGGCTGAAATTCTCTAATTTGGGCTTAGGTTTACTTCTACTAATTTATGCTTGAAAAGAGGTAATAAATCTCCTAAAGATAACATTGCATTAATGTGTTTAAAAATGTTTAGAATGAGAGTGAAACAAATTTCTTTCCAATTCTGGCTCCCTTCCTCCACCACCGTTCATAACCTAACAGAATTGCAAGTCATAAATGTGCCGGAACTAAAATGAAAACCACCCAAGTCTAACTGAAGACCCCGAAAGAGATTTTAGCCTGCCGATCCCACATTAAGTAATGAGGGTTTCAAGTGGGGCATTGCTCTACTAATTGGTGGTTAAGATTCCACCCAAGCGCTGCCCTGGCTGCTTATGAAGTACGTGGATCGAGTCGAAATGAGAAGGCTTGTCACTGGAAGTGGAGATTCGGTGATCAGATAAGACGGGTCGTGTTGCGCCGTGTGGCAACTCCGGTTAATTCTCCCCTCAGTTGCCAACTTACATTTTGTTTCGGGGGGGGGGGTTAAATTTTGACTCGAGTTATTGAGGGTTGTGACTCCAGGGGTGCTGTGGAGTAGTTTGAAGCTCTATAACAGACTATTATTGTGATTTATTGTTTATCTGAAGGTTATTTTCTTCAAGTATTTTCTTTATTAATTTGTAGTTAATCAAAATTGAATTATATCTTTGTTTCTAAAAATGTAATTAATTTTTCTAAAATGACTGTCATGAAACCATGATAATTTTGAAGAAAAAATTCTTATATTATATAAAATTAATACACAAATCTCCATAATAATATAAATAAAATCCATTTTAGCTTTATAAAAATAATAGTTTACAATGAGATGCAACGAGAGCAAGGAAGTTGTTTTAAAAATATTTGGATTTTCCACAGTTCAGACTTTGAGTCAATTGCTTGTTTGTAAGTGAATAATAATAATAATAATAATAATAATAATAATAATAATAATAATAATAATAATAATAATAATAATCCTCTCTGTAACACTATAAAATTCCAAATACAACAACTATGTCCATAATAATAATAATAATAATAATAATAATAATAATAATAATAATAATAATAATAATAGTAGTAGTAGTAGAACGACGACAACCTTACCTACAATAATGGCAATAGTCACAAATGCAACAACGCCAATAATAATAATAATAATAATAATAATAATAATAATAATAATAATAATAATAATAATAATAATAATCTCTACACTCAAGCAATGAAACAAACCACTTTTCCTTTTGAGAAAGGAATCCGAATCCCCTAGGGGCTTAAGTCGGTGCAATTGTCGTCTTGAATCCTTTTCCCATTCATTATAGCCGAGGGATTTGACTCACAAAGGTTTTTTAATCCTCTATTCGGCGTATTAAACAATCAGGGTACTGCGATGGTGCTGTGGGAGCTGTGTTAAAGAGACTTTTGTAACAGTATTCTGAATTTGTTTCCACTTTTCTTTTATAATAATAATAATAATAATAATAATAATAATAATAATAATAATAATAATAATAATAATAATAATAATAATAATGTTACAGCGGATTTGACTACTACTACTACTACTACTATTACTACTACTGCTAATAATAATAATAATAATAATAATAATAATAATAATAATAATAATAATAATGTTACAGCGGATTTGACTACTACTACTACTACTACTACTACTACTACTACTACTACTACTACTATTATTATTATTACTGCTAATAATAATAATAATAATAATAATAATAATAATAATAATAATAATAATAATAATAATAATAATAATAATAATAATTATGAAGATAGAAATAATATCTCTTCATAAGCCCACAATATGAACGGTACTAACGATAATAATAATAATAATAATTAATAATTGTTCCTAATTTGTCTTGCAGAAATATAATAATAATAATAATAATAATAATAATAATAATAATAATAATAATAATAATAATAATAATAATAATAATAATAATAATACGACAAAGCAACAATAAAACAATAACAATTCTATCGACAATCATGTTAAGTCACTGATACAACAACGATAATAATAATAATAATAATAATAATAATAATAATAATAATAATAATAATAATAATAAAGGTGATGAAGAAATGCATCTTTTTAAGCCTGCATAAACAACAATAATAACGATAATAATAATACCTAGTAAGCTACTCGTTCTTTACTTTGCCTTACAGAAATGATATAGTATTATCACTATTGCCTTTTGTTTTTGGTTCTCCCCTACATATATAATAATAATAATAATAATAATAATAATAATAATAATAATAATAATAATAATAATAATAATAATAATAATAATAATCAAATGGCCTGCATTCCTCTTCTTAATGTTCGTTTATATGGCAACTGATATAGGAAACCGCAATCATGCAAGATAAATTGTCACAAGATTTTAAGACAAAGATTCCATGAAAATATAACGAGTGAGAAATGCGCCGAAGTTTCTGTGGCGCAATCGAGTTTTCTGTACAGCGTATAATCAAGGACACCGAAAAAAGACCTATCTTTCGGTGGTCTTGGTAAAATGCTGTTTGAGCCTCGGCCCATGTAACTTTAACCACGTCCGGGTGGTGGCCTATTCTATATCGTTGCTTGACGCACGATTATGGCTAAATTTAACCTTAAATAAAATACAAACTTCTGGGGCTAGAGGGCTTCAATTTGGTATATTTGATGATTGGAGGGTGGATGGTCAACACACCAATTTGCAGCCCTCTAGCCTCAGTGGTTTTTAAGAGCTGAAGGGGGATAGAAAACTTAAAACTTGACAGTAAAAATCTAATTTGTGAATCAATGAAAATGTGAAGAAAGGAACCTTATCAATTTCCTCAAAGGGTGGTAGGTTAGGACTTATAAAAATATATTTATTAACGAAAATCTATAAAAAAGAAAATTATGACGGTATGAAACAGTGATCCGTAAAAAATATTTTATAAGTTAAGGGGTCACCAAGAATTTAGAACAGCCTCATAGAAATAAATGCGAAACACTACATTCGTAATTACTGATTACTTAATGCTTCAAATAATGACTTGTAAAATTCACGAGTAAGGAATATTGAAAATTTAAATGAGGGACCTTTAGATTCAAAATCGATATAAAAATACCTAAAGAAATTTTGTTTAATTTAAAGTGGATAAAACACTCAGTTGCAAAAATAAGCTTAAGATTGCAAATGGATAAAAAAACTCCTTTAGAAAAATTAGTTTAATAATAAAACCTTTAAGAAAACTGAATAAAAATCAATACAAAACTAAATCAACATATTTAGTTTAAATTCCAAATCGATGAAAAACTAAATCAACAAATTTAGTTTAAATCTAAAATCGATAAAAACTAAAAAAGCTCCCAAAAATTTAAAGTAATTTCAAATCGATAAAAAACAAAATTAACAACAACGAATACTTAAAGCTAAAAAGATCAAGTTCCAAAATTAACAAACAACAAAGATGTCAAATCGAAAACAAGAAGATTGGTACATCTAACATATCACCCGATAAGAATCTAAAAAACGCATGAAATTCTAAAAGTTGCTAAAAACCTACTATTATTATTATTATTATTATTATTATTATTATTATTATTATTATTATTATTATTATTATTATAAGTGGAAAGTACTCACACATCAAAGAAAAGCAGTAATATATTATTATTATTATTATTATTATTATTATTATTATTATTATTATTATTATTATTATTATTATTATTATTATTATTATTATTATTCAGAAGGTGAACCCTATCCATATGGAACAAGCCAATCAAAGGGGACAATGACTTGAAATTCAAGCTCCCAAAGAATAGATGAGGTAAAGGGAAATACAGAAAGAAGAGATCTCTCAGATTAAAAAAGAAAAAAATAAATTAATAAGTTAATAAATAGATAAAAATGTATGGAAATGAAAGGAGAATAGTATTAGGGTATTAATCCCTTGCATCTTCGCTTGAACTTTTGAATCAGTTGTTTTCGAAAACACGAAGTCATCCAACTATAAAACAAAGACCACGAATCTACGAGTCATTCAGGAGAGTCTTGGAAAGAATAAATCATGAAAGAATAAAAACGAACATTTAAGCTTTACAAGAAAGTCAAGGAAAAACCTAAAAGAAAGTTAAGGATATACCTAAAAGAAAGACAAGTAAAAACCTAAAAGAAAGACAAGGAAAAACCTAAAAGAAAGACAAGGAAATACCTAAAAGAAAGACAAGGAAATACCTAAAAGAAAGACAAGTAAAAACATACAAGAAAGACAAGGAAAAACCTAAAAGAAAGACAAGGAAATACCTAAAAGAAAGACAAGTAAAAACCTAAAAGAAAGACAAGGAAAACCTAAAAGAAAGACAAGGAAATACCTAAAAGAAAGACAAGTAAAAACCTACAAGAAAGACAAGGAAAAACCTAAAAGAAAGACAAGGAAATACCTAAAAGAAAGACAAGTAAAAACCTAAAAGAAAGACAAGGAAAACCTAAAAGAAAGACAAGGAAATACCTAAAAGAAAGATAAGTAAAAACCTAAAAGAAAGACAAGGAAAACCTAAAAGAAAGACAAGGAAAACCTGAAGTCAAAGTCTATCAAAATAAGATATAAGGATCGTTACTAATCTGAAATAAAGCCACTGAATATAAAGATTTAAAGTAAACTTGTTCATTTAGTTTTTTTATCGATTTGGAATTTAGATAAATATGTTGATTTAGTTTCGTATCGATTCTAATTTAGCTTTTTTTTTTAAGAATAAATCATGAAAAAATGAAAACGAACATTTAAGATTTAAAGGAAGACAAGAAAAAACCTAAAAGAAAGACAAGTTAAAACCTAAAAGAAAGACAAGGGAAACCTAAAAGAAAGACAAGGAAAAACCTGAAGTCAAAACCAGTTAAAATAAGGATCGTTAAAAATCTGAAACAAAGCCGCTGAAAGTAAAGTAAGGGTCCTTTAAATTTTAGGATAAGACTCGTGAAAGTTCTTGCTATATTTTATATACGTTTTGCATTCTCCTAAATTGAATTCGAAATGAGATAATCAGGAAAATTATAATAGAAAAACGTTGAAGATTTTATAAAGAAAAGGAATGAGAAAACGTTAAATATTATATGCATGTATAAGGATTGCATATAATAAAGCATTTCAGTATAATATGCACATACAGAACTTAAAGAGAGAGAGAGAGAGAGAGAGAGAGAGAGAGAGAGAGAGAGAGAGAGAGAGAGAGAGAAGAGAGAGAGAGAGAGAGAGAGAGAATTGTGAATGTTAGAAAAGGTGATTTAAAATCCTGACAGGAAAACGGCACTTACAAAGAGAGAGAGAGAGAGAGAGAGAGAGAGAGAGAGAGAGAGAGAGAGAGAGAGAGAGAGACAGAGAGAGAGAGAGAGAGAGAGAGAGAGAGAGAGATCGTACTCACGAGATAATCTGCTTGAAATGCTCGCTAAAAAAATTCCTTACAAAAATGTTTTTTAGTAAAATAAAGTGGGCTTAATTTTGTAAAATAAGCACACG
>JANJGK010000032.1:21077781-21082781 GCA_039081455.1 Macrobrachium rosenbergii | reverse complement strand
AACCATTAAAAATGATGAAACGCTACAAAGTGATATTTTCAACCTGCTCTTCTCGCCCAGTCATCATTCATATTTATATAAACAACGGTGAAATTATTTCTAGAAGATACAAATTAACCTCTGACTTGACTGTGTAATGATTAAGATGTATTATATGCATAATAAACAAGTAAAATATGAGCAGAAGTTTTTTCCGGCGCAATCGAGTTTTCTGTACAGCTGCTACAGCGTATAATCAAAGCCACCGAAAATAGATCTGTCTTTCGGTGGTCTCGGTACAATGCTGTATGAGCCGCGGCCCACGAAGCTTTAACCATTACCCGGTGATGGCCTATCCTATATCGTTGCTAGAAGCACGATTATGAGTAGCTTTAACTTTAAATAAAATAAAAACTACTGAGGCTAGAGGGCTGCAATTTGGTATGTTTGATGATTGGAGGGTGGATGATCAACACACCAATTTGCAACCCTCTAGCCTCAGTAGCTTTTAAGATCTGAGGGCGGACAGAAAAAGTGCGGACAAAATAAAGTGCGGACGGACAGACAAAACCGGCACAATAATTTTCTCTTACAGAAAACTAAAAGTATGAACGTCTTCACGTTATTGCACGAAAGACTTTCTTCAACAAAAGATGTCACTTTAAAAATGTCAAACAAATCAACGAAAATATAACAAGTGAATATAGACGATAGTCGTGCCATAGGAATTACAGATATTAAAAGCCAATATAAAATTTTATACAATAAATACTTTCATTTTAAAACCCACTTAATCGTCTTTAATATTTGCGTTCCAGATATGAAATTATTGCTTGATGATCTATGTCCAGAGCTTTGTTAATGTTTTTTAAAACTCTCTCTCTCTCTCTCTCTTTCTTACTGGTGAACCTAATTTGCCTACGAGGTGTTATATCTTCTGATTCTTTATCATTTCTGTTACATCAGTATTCAGGTCTAAATGTTCTCAAAGATATTAGAGTGGTAAAAGATCTATCAGTCTATTTTGAAATTTGTCTCACAAATCTGCATTTGTTTATCACGAATATTATGAATAAATGATATTTTATTCATCTGTCTATCTATCTATCTATCTATCTATCTATCTATCTATCTATCTATCTATCTATCTATCTATCTATCTATATCTTACTTTTTTGAAGCTTGAAATTTAGCTCAAAACATCATAAAAAATTTTAGATTTTTTTTCAACAATTTCAGTCTTACCTGGGAGGTACAAAGCCTCAGTTATTCCTACTTACCCATTATTCCTATTTATCCAGGCATTTTCCACCCATTTCGAATTGAAACGGGGAAGGAAAAGACACAAAGCAGAACAGATAGGAACAGATGAAGGGCGAGAGGAGAAGGGGGAAGGAGTAATGGAAAGGAAGACGAAAGAGGAAAAAAAAAGACGGAATGAAACAGAAGAAAGGGAAAGTCGCCTCTGACCCTGGGCGACGCTTCGTCCCCATTTTTTTCTGTCTTTTCGAATGTAAACAACAGAGTTTTGTTTGGACTCGACACTTTTTGCTTCCTTTTTCAAACCATCAACAAAGAAGAAGAAGAAGAAGAAGAAGAAGAAGAAGAAGAAGAAGAAGAAGAAGAAGAAGAAGGAGAAGGAGAAGGAGAAGAAGACGAAGCAAAATAAACAGCAACAGTAGCAGAAGAAGAAGAAGAAGAAGCAAAATAAGCAGCAGTAGCAGCAGAAGAAGAAGAAGAAGAAGCAGAAGAAGAAGCAAAATAAGCAGCAGAAGAAGAAGAAGAGGAAGAAGAAGAAGAAAAAGCAGAAGAAGCAAAGTAAACAGCAGAAGAAGAAGCAAAAAGCAGCAGCAGCAGCAGCAGCAGCAGAAGAAGAAGAAGAAGAAGAAGAAGAAGAAGAAGATAAAGCCAGCCAAAGGAGCCAGTGATCATTCATTTCATTTTGTGGTTGACCGACAGGAATGGTCTGAAATCTGACAATGATTAATGGAATAATGGCGTGTGCAGGGTGAGGATAAAGTTCTATAAGCATTATTTATTTACCTATTTATCTATTTATTTTCTTTTAATTAATGGTGGAGTGACGGTCACGGTAGATTCACTTTCTATAAGCGATGACAGACTTGCCACTTAGAATGATGACTACATTTGTATTCACACCATGAGCTGTAATGCTTAACTAGGCCTTTCATTCGTAAGTAATGACCGACCTAACCCTTAGAAAGATGCAGGTTTAAGCCTTTGGGGAGTACAGAGCAAGACAGAAAATCCCTCAGTTGACTATTTGTTTCTAACTTTCAAGAATTCTCTTTGGAGCAATACAGAAAGTAATATCTGTAGAACTAGAGCATTTGTGCGTAATTTTCAAGAAGCCTCTCTGGAGCAATACAGACAGTAATATCTGTGGAACTAGAGCATTTGTGCGTAATTTTCAAGAAGCCTCTCTAGAGCAATACAGAAAGTTATATCTGTAGAACTAGAGCATTTGTGTGTACCTTTCAAGAAGCCTCTCTGGAGCAATACAGAAAGTAATATCTGTAAAACTAGAGCATTTGGTCAAAAATAAAGCAGCAAGTGGGTCTGTCCTACTATTTTCCTCTTACTTATATACTTATATCACTGTGCCTGGAAACTGGCTTCATTCTATCTTACAGTCTCAAAATAATATTAATGAGTGATGTGGTATTAGCTACCTATTTCCAATGTTAATAAACAGACAAACTGATGCCACAAGTTTTAGAGAAAAGGATCTCTTATCATAGAGAATTTTTGTTGGATCAACTTTTCTGTTATTAATGTTGAAGGAACTAATAAGGGGATACAGGACTAAATCTAGAGAGAGAGAGAGAGAGAGAGAGAGAGAGAGAGAGAGAGAGAGAGAGAGAGAGAGAGAGAGAAAACGGATCCCCCTAGTCAGGATGATGACTGACCAAAGATTTGAGAAACACAGAAATTGGAAGGAAGTTCCCAACATCAGCTGGGACCCAGATTTATGAATCTATTTGATTTATCGGGTTTAGGTTGTTTAGGGATGTTAAATTGCAACTACATCAATATTTACTGTGAAAAAAGATAAAATTTTCCCCTGTGAATGAAGAGAAGGAAAGAATACAATATAATCTTTAAACAATTTATTCCAACTCATTTTATCATAAATGTTTTTAGTTAGTTATACCTGACCTTGACATACCTTCAGGAATTTGAATTATTGGATATTTTTAAAACGTTGGGCGAGAAATATACTTTAAGAAAAAACGATTCTGTTCTTTCAAAAATGTATTTTTCGTTTTGGTTGAATTGAATTAGAGATCTGTTACCATTCTCATCTGTCATCTCTTTTGAAATTCTTAAAACCTTTCTCGGCTCTGTTCACCCGTCCAAAGACAACATTGACCATATTTAGATACCGCCCAAAGAAAGGAGCCTTTGCCATGACTAAAAGATGGCGCTGAAAGCGAGTCTTCTATTCGCCACCTCATTCTAGCGGGTTGCGCTGGGGTGTTTAGTTTCTCAGCGTCTTCTGTTCGTCAGGTGGTCATTTGACCGGGGCTCGAATCAACTGGGAGCGAAAGGTCTTCCGTTGCTCATTCATCGTTCGTATCTGCATATTTGAAGACACTGGCTACAGATGAAGGGAGGGGAATTTGGTTTTTGAAAACGCCGGCTTCAATTTGTGTTCTGTGAAATTGCCACGGTCCAAATAAATTAAAGAATGAGAACGGGTTAGGTCTCGATTTTGTCCCGATGTTGAGAGGCACTTGTCTCGACGAAAGCTTACAAGTCTTTAAGATATGCGCAATGTTTTATGTAAATATATACGCTCACACGCTCGCACGCGCGCGCAGACACATACATACACACATATATAAAGTATATATATACATATATATATATATATATATATATATATATATATATATATATATATATATATATATATATATATATATATATATATATATATATATATAAATTTCAATTAACCCCAAAAAACTTTTTTTTACTGAAAAACGTATATATACATATGATGATGAATTGACTTTCAGAATCTTTTTAACAATTATCAGTTGAAGTGGGAAGTGAGTCATCGTTATTTTATTCTTTGCTTGTTCTATTACATAACTGAGACGTGCATATACTCTCACACGTACACACACACACACACACACACACACACACATAAATATATATATATATATATATATATATATATATATATATATATATATATATATATATATATATATATACAAGAGCCTCGATGGCTCGGTCGGTAGGGCAGCAACCTCCGACTTCAAAGAGGTCTGTGGCACGGGTTCAAATCCGCAGCCGACCGGTCAGAGAGGCGGACACTTTGCTATCCGTGTAGACACCCCGGGATTATGTATGTAATCAATGGATAGGTTTGCTGAAAAGCAAATGGGTGTTACAGACTACTACACACATAAACAAAGCCACTCCAACATCTAAAAACATAACAGACGCCTCACACGTCTCGAACTGTCGACCCAACCGCTCAGTTCTCCTCGCTGCTGGGAGAAAGGGAGCTGGGGATTTGGTATGATAAATGTACACATTCGCTACCGGGGTCTAAGCGATGTCAGGCAGGGCAGCCGATCGAGGCTACGGCCTACCCCAACGCCAACTCAAAGTCCTTCAAAAGAAGGCATCGTGCTTACCCCATATAAAAATAGGAAAAAGCACGTTAAAACGAAGAAGACGATATATATATATATATATATATATATATATATATATATATATATATACCTGTATACATATACTGTATATATAATGATGGCTCACTTCCCACTTCAACTGATAATTGTTAAAAGGATTCTGAAAGTCAGCTCATCATCTGATGTACTATATATACATTTATCGGTCAAAGAACAGTTTTTTTGGGGGAAATACAAATTTATTGCGGACACTAAACAATATTCTATCATTCACTGGAAATTTTGTTTGGGGGAAATTGAAATTTACTGGAGACATAAAATAATATCTTATGACAGTTTAAA
>JANJGK010000032.1:21045857-21077681 GCA_039081455.1 Macrobrachium rosenbergii | reverse complement strand
TTTGTGTCTAATGATAAATAATCTGTTTTCTTTTGGGGAGGTAAAATAAATATCCGCAGACGATATCTCTTGTGCTTTTCTCTTGCTTATGATTGGCTGACGTATTTGACTTACAATCTCTATTGGCTGCTGAGCATGAGCTTCCACCAATAACGATTAGGTTCAATGATATCAGCTGTGAATATTTACCGTCAACTAAAAAAAAAAAAAAATTGACAACTCTTATTTCTAGGTTCTCAAGAGTCTTATATGAAAGACTTTGGTCTCTAAGAGACCTCTGCAAGAGATTTTGGTAAGTTCCTCGTTGGACGGGTCGGTACCGTTCTCGGCTAGCACTTAGCTGACCCAGCGTTGGACTCTCCGACCGGCCAATGAAGAATTAGAGGAATTTATTTCTGGTGATAGAAATTCATTTCTCGTTGTAATGTGGTTCGGATTCCACAATAAGCTGTAGGTCCCGTTGCTAGGTAACCAATCGGTTCTTAGCCACGTAAAATAAAATCTAATCCTTCGGGCCAGCCCTCTCTAGGAGAGCTGTTAATCAGCTCAGTGGTCTGGTTAAACTAAGGTATACTTAACTTTTTTCCTAAGAGCCCTCTATCAGAGACTTTGGTCCCTAAGAGCCCTCTGTAAGAGACTTTGGTCCCTAAGAGCCCTCTGTGAGAGACTTTGGTCCCTAAGACCCCTCTATAAGAGACCTTGGTCCCTAAGAGCCCTCTATAAGAGACTTTGGTCCCTAAGAGCCCTTTATGAGAGACTTTGGTACCTAAGAGCCCTCTATAAGAGACTTTGGTCCCTAGAGCCCTCTATAAGAGACTTTGGTCCCTAAGAACCCTATGTAAGAGACTTTGGTCCCTAAGAACCCTCTGTAAGTGACTTTGGTCCCTAAGAAGCCTCTATAAGAGACTTTGGTCCCTAAGTTCCCTCTGTAAGAGACTTTGGTCCCTAAGAGCCCTCTATAAGTGACTTTGGCTAGTAAGCCCCCTACCTGAGACAGACTCAGGTTCCTTAGAACACTACATTAAAGACTGTTTCTTTATAGAACCCTGCACGAGGGAATATGATTCGAAAGAGCCCTAAATAAGAAACTCTGGATCCTAATAGCCCTATATAAGAGGCTGGTTTCAGAGAGCCCTTCGTGAGGAAAGAAGAAGAAGTCGCCTTCATCAAAGGGATTTATTAACATCGCTCCAGAATTTCAAATCGACTTCGGAGGGCGTCTCGAAATTTGCCTTACCTGAAGGAGGAATGGACAGAAGAAGAAGAAGATGACGAAGCCTTTGACAGAGGTCATCCTCCTCTTTTTTTTTTCTTCCTCCTATTCCTCATAGGGCACCCAGAATCCTGAGGAAGAAGTTGACTCGAACCAAAGAATAATTTAGCCGAGGACAGATTGACCGATGTATTCAACCCCTTTTCCTCTGGCAGTGAAAGAAAGATGCGAATCTTCTCTCTCTCTCTCTCTCTCTCTCTCTCTCTCTCTCTCTCTCTCTCTCTCTCTCTCTCTCTCTCTCTCCGCATACATGTGACAATGATCCAAAATATTAAACATTTGGGTGTACTGATTACCTCTCTCTCTCTCTCTCTCTCTCTCTGAAAGTTTATGAAAAAATTCCTTATAAAAAGTTGAAAATTCCACCGATCTTTCTTTTCTGCAGCGGAATATAAAGTTATATACAAATGTCTTCTACGAACAAGTTAGATAATGCACAGTTTTGTCGTTTAATGAGAAAATTTAAAGAAATAGGTAAATAAGATAGATAAAATATTAAGTGAATACCCAATGACGAAGAAGGATAATATACGCCAAACTGATTCATAAGTCTGCAGATAAAACGGGCGAACGAAAAGCAGAGAAAAAATGGATCAAAATAAACATATAAAAGTGGACTAAATGATTACGTAAGTGAACAAATAAATAAAAAGAATTAAAAACAAGACGTAGACAGGATAAGCATAACAAAATTCCTTGCTCTATAAACAAAGTGAAGGAAGAGTACCCATGAGTGACGGTTTTAAATGTTCCCAAAAATAAGTAAAAAAATGCGCCTAAGTTTCTTCGACACAATCGAGTTTTCTGTACAGCGTATAATGCTGCATGAAACTTTCAGAAATGGCCCATGAAACTCTTAGCCGTGGCTCATGTAACTCAGCCACGGTCCTGTGGTGGCCTCAGCCACGGGCCACGAAACTCTTAGCCGCAGCCCATGAAACTCAGCCACGGTCCGGTGGTGGCCTCAGCCACGGGCCATGAAACTCTTAGCCGCAGCCCATGAAACTCAGCCACGGTCCGGTGGTGACCTGTGTTGTTGGTATCTATAGAGGTGCCAGAAGTACGATTATGGATAAATTTAACCTTACATAAAATAAAAACTACTGAGGGTAGAGGGCTGCAATTTGGTGTGTTTGATGATTGGAAGGTGGATGCTCAAAATACCAGTTTGCAGCCCTCTAGCCTCAGTGGTTTTTAAGATTTGAGGGCGGACAGAAAAAGTGCGGACGGGCAGACAAAGCCGACACAATAGTTTTCTATTTCAGAAAACTAAAACCAGTAAAATGTCCTAACACGTCCCTTTATAAAACAAAATTACATTTTCCGGCATTTTAGAAGTCAGCCAACTGCTTCCATTCACAGGTATCGAAGCCAGACAACGTTGGGACGATTTCTGGAAGGAACAGCGATGTCGAATAGTTAAAATCCCCCAAAACAAGTAAATTGGAAAGTTCTCGAGTGGAACTTGAGCCCTCAAGGAGATTCGTCTATGATTCAGGAGCCTCAAGTGTTACGTGTTGCCGAGGGAGGCCGGCGGTGGGAATGCCGCAGCTTGTTTTGCGTCGAAGGCGTCGTCTGTCGAGAACGTCAGCATTTGTTTTCGTTCTTGGAATCAGGTGACGAATAGAAGGCGCTACAGAGGTCGTGTTTTAATCATGGCGTTACGTATCGTTCTGGTCTTCTTAGTGTCAAAGTTATCTTTCTTGTTTTATAGTCCGTTTGTGTCTTTTTAGTTTTCTGTAAAAGAAAACTATTGTGCTTGCTTTGTCTGTCCGTCCCTACTTTTCCTGTCCGCCTTCAGATCTTAAAAACTACTGAGGCTAGAGGACTGCAAATTGGCATGTTGACCATCCACCCTCCAATCATTAAACATACCAAATTGCAGCCCTCTAGCATTAATAGATTTTATTTTATTTAAGGTTAAAGTTAGCCATAATCGTGCTTCTGGCAACGGTATGGGATAAGCCACCACCGGGCCGTTGCTAAAGTTTCATGGGCCACGGCTCATACAGCATTATACCGAGACCACCGAAAGATAGATCCATTTTCGGTGGCCTTGATTATACACTGTAGCGGCTGTACAGAAAGCTCGATTGCGCCGAAGAAACTTCGGCGCATTTTTTACTTGTTTACTTTGTTTATTCTTTCTATTTTCTTTTCAAACTGTGTGTGCCTGTGCGTTAGTTTACTGCGCGCGTGCGCGTTAGCATGTAAGATATTTATCCAAGATTCTTGGGCCTACTATTTACGATTATTATTTGTGTTATGGTCATCTTTCATTTGGAAAATGTGGGGTTCTCCTCCATCTCCCGTATTGCCTGGGACGTTATCCCCTTAATCTTTCTCTAACTAAAAAGCAGGTTCGTTATAGCATAAGAAATTTAAGTTTGTTACATCAATTTGAAATTGGTGCTACACGAAAAGAGTAAAGAGTACTGATTTAACTCTCTCACCAAAACTTTATATATATATATATACGAGTATATATATATATATATATATATATATATATATATATATATATATATATATATATAATATGTATATATATAATATATATATATATAAATATATATATATAATATATATATATATATATATATATATATATATATATATATATATATATATATAGATATAATATGTATATATAATATATATATATATATATATATATATATATATATATATATATATATATATATATATATATATATATATATATATATACATACATATATAATAAGGTCTCTATATATATTTAGAAACATATATAGATAGATAGATAGATAGATAGATTGACAGATACAGAGACATATATACTTGCATATATATATATTTCTATATCTATCTATCTATAAATAAATAAATAAATAAATGTATATATATACAGTATATTATACACACACACACACACACACACACACACACACATATATATATATATATATATATATATATATATATATATATATATATATATTATATAAAAGAGAGAGGCTAGCGGTCAGAACACTCGCCCACCATTGTTATGACCAAATTTGAGTAACTGGAGAAAACTCCATTAACCCCACTGTGTCCCTGTTGTCCTAAGCAGTAAGTTTTGTACATGATAGTTAGGCGGTTGCAGTGGGGGGTAGCCACTGCAGCCAACGAGTCTGGAGGCTCCATTACGGTCATCTGGCAACCTATGGGTCAACAGTACTTCCGATTTCTCAACGGTAGGTTGCCAGGACAGAATAATGAAAGGGATCTTTTCTCAATTATTATTCAAATAATGACAGGGATCATTTCTCAAGTTAAGTTAAATATTCCTTAGTTTAACCAGACCACTGAGCTGATTAACAGCTCTCCTAGAGAGGGCTGGCCCGAAGGATTAGATTTATTTTACGTGGCTAAGAACCAATTGGTTACCTAGCAACGGGACGTACAGCTTATTGTGGAATCCGAACCACATTATAGCGGGAAATGAATTTCTATCGCCAGAAATAAATTCCTCTTATTCTTCACTGGTCGGTGAGAGATTCGAACGCGGGGCCAGCAGAGTGCTAGCTGAGAACGAAAACCACCCGCCCAATGAAGAACGCCATTTCTCAAGTATTGTTCAGATAATGAAAGGAATAATTTCTCAAGTATTATTCAAATAATGAGAGGAATAATTTCTCAAGTATTATTCAAATAATGAAAGGAATAATTTCTCAAGTATTATTCAAATAATGAGAGGAATAATTTCTCAAGTATTATTCAAATAATGAAAGGAATAATTTCTCAAGTATTATTCAAATAATGAGAGGAATAATTTCTCAAGTATTATTCAAATAATGAAAGGAATAATTTCTCAAGTATTGTTCAGATTACGAAAGGAATAATTTCTCAAGTATTATTCAAATAATGAAAGGAATAATTTCTCAAGTATTATTCAAATAATGAAAGGAATAATTTCTCAATTATTGTTCAGATAACGAAAGGAATAATTTCCCAAGTATTATTCAAATAATGAAAGATATAATTTCTCAAGTATTATTCAAATAATGAGAGGAGTAATTTCTCAAGTATTATTCAAATAATGAAAGGAATAATTTCTACAATATTATTCAGCATTATTTACGAGAAGCTCCGATGTCCTCTCCCTCCTATACGAGAATCGGGAGGCCGGAGTCACCTATTCTTAAGAGGTCATTCTCTGCTTAATATCTCGGAGGGGAAATTTGATTTTGTCTACTCTGACCTTTTCAGGACATTTGGCAAGGGCTGCTGGAGAGTTTCCCTAAGCCAAATGACGTCATTATAGATTCAGACTTCCCGTTATGCTAAAATTCGCTTTCCTTTGACTTAAATTTTCTTTGGGGGTGGGGGGGCTTATTTGGCATTTTTTGGGAGTTTCTGATATATTTGGTCTATGAATTATTTTTATTATTATTGAAATAGTTTTACCAAAGGTTCCTCTAAGCCAAATGACCTCCTTATGGATTCAGACTTCCCCTTATGCTAAAATTCGGTTCCTTTTCACTTAAATTTCTTTTGGGGGCTAATTTGGCCTGTCTAGGAAGTTTCTGGTACACTTGGGTCTATTATTATTATTATTATTATTATTATTATTATTATTATTATTATTATTATTATTATTATTATTATTATTATTATTATTATTATTTTCAAAATAGTTTTACCAGACCACTGAGCTGATGAGTCTATTAGCTAATTTGCACAGCTTTTTGAAAACCCCGCTTTATCGCACTTTTGAGCAAATTTTTTTCCTCATTTTGGTACTTATTATTTGGCTTCATTCAATCATTTGTCTTATTTCTTGGCTAAATTTTGCTATATCTATCTATTTTTTGTATTTCTTGGCTGTATCCGGCGATATACAGTATCTTGAAACTAATGTAATTATTGTAGATGTTTGTTATACTTCCTAGATACTTTTTGGCTATTTTTACATGTTTTTACAATTTCTAGCTAATGCTTAGCTATTTTTATCTGTTTTACTATTCCTAGCTACTTTTTAGCTATTTTTTATCTGTTTTTATAATACCTTTCGTTTTTGTTTTGCCGATCATCAAATGTCCCGACTTATTAACATTATTTTTGCGTCTTATTTCTTCCCAGGTACCCTTTCCCTTAATTTCAAAGTTGTTGGTTAGTTTGAATTATGTAAATTAAGCTGGCCCTTACCATGGGCAGCCCTCAGGTTAGGTTAGGTGTTAGAAGGTATTAGAGTCCTGGCGTAGCAGGTTAATATGAATTTAACATTACCTTCAACTCTTCGATCTACGAGACAGAAACGTCACATCTGACAGGTTTACCCGACAGATGAATCTAGTCCTGGTATAGCCCTCTGGACTCATCGTACCCACCGAGCCTCTCAGATTTAAATCAGATAGATAGATAGATAGATAGATAGATAGATAGACAGAATATACTGTATAATTTAGGCCAAAGGCCAAGTACTGGGACCTATGAGGTCATTCAGCGCTGGTAGGAACATTGAGAGTGATAGATAGATAGACAGATAGACTATACAATTTAGTCAGAAGGCCAAGCGCTGAGACCTGTGAGGTCATTCAGTACTGGTAGGAACACTGAGAGTAACAGGTTTGAAAGGTGTAACAGAAGGAAAATCTCGCAGTTGCACTATGAATCAATTGTTAGAAGAGGGCGGAAACTAAGATGGAAGAAAGAATGCAAATGGAGGTACAGTAAAAGGAAAGAATGGGGACGCTGCAAAGAACCTTAAGTGATGGCTCCTACAGTGCACCACGTGAGGTGCACTGACGGCACTAACCCCCTACGGGGTCGGATTGAAATCAGCATTCAATCGTCTCCCGCTCACAAAGACTCTTCCTTCGTATGAGTCGAGGAGAAGACTAAGAGTCCATCATTTGTAATATCTGATATCCGTATTGGAAGTCACTAATAAATTGGAAGGCACGACAGTCTAATGGAGAATCAGATTTGCGTCACGGGAAGGAAAACCGCCGATGCGAAAACTGACATATGGAATTTGCGTCTCAGATGAGCGTAAGCAGATACGCAAAGCGATCGTCTTTTTCCTTTTTTTTTTTTTTTTTGCTTTTTTAATGGGGTTCAGGGTGAAAAATCTGTGATACGTAATTTCCATTGTCGAAACAGATCGGAGAGAGAGAGAGAGAGAGAGAGAGAGAGAGAGAGAGAGAGAGAGAGAGAGAGAGAGAGAAACAAATGTTTGCCCTGTTGGTATTTTCATTACCTCACCTTTAACTTTACTTAGGCTAAATTTCCATCCTCCCACCTCCTCATCTCAACATCCCGTTCCCCCCCTGCCTACCCCCACCCCCATCCCCTAACCCCGACTTGAAGACCAAACAACGAGTAAAGCATAAGAGGTCATTAAGGCGTCGGTTTCCAACAACTGTTACTGCGGAAGTTAGGTCAGATGTCACTTGTGTGCATGTTCAGCAGCAGTTCGAGGCCTTTGGGGGGAGTGGGGAGAGGGGGGGAGGAGGGGAAGGGGAGGGAGGGAGGGGGGGAAGTGAATAAGCTTGTTCTTCTCAAAAGGTCCTTCACCGTAATTGGAATTCGGATGGTTCTCGTACGGATGGTTCTTGATGCTAACGATCGAACGAATGGAAGGAGAGAGGTTCGTTCATATGGAAGGTTTGCCCTTGCGACAGTCACTCGCCGAGAGAAAATAGAAAATTCGATAAGAGTTAGTATTAGCATTGTTAGTGTGTATGAGCTCGTAGCCTTTGTTTGCTGGTTTGATGGCTCGGCTATGGTTCTTTGTTTACGTTGGACGAAGAGAAAGCAATTGCAGTGGATAGTTGCATCGTTTGGTCGTTTCTTTGTTTTTGTTTGTGGATTTGATCCCGGGGGAGAAAGTTGGTTTGCAGGTTACTTAATTCTTCGAAGTCTGTAATAAAATAAACGTTATCTCGGACTTGCTACCTCACTTATTATTTTGTTGAAGGGTGTATAAACATCTCAAGGACGCTGATCAATAATAGTTCCTTCATTTAGTTATTTAGTTATCCTACTGAGGGTCCATAAGCATTCTAAGGGCACTGATCATTGATATGGACAGCGATACAAATCACTCATATTCAGTTTTTCCCCAACGCTCGTATCCCTGCCTGTAATTTCATCAATATATTCCAGAAAATGCATACCTCATAATCTGCTTCTACATCTACGATCGTGCCGGCATAGTAACCTTAAAACATATCTATGGGTTTTTATGGAAACTTCTGGAATTCTCTTTATGGATCCGAGACAGTTCATCTTTGGGCGACATCTCTGTGTTCCAGATACTGTAACAAGTCCAGGACTGGACACAACAACAAATCATTTTGTTATTTCCGTGAACGTCTATAACAATTTATGGAGGCTTTCTTTACGGACCAGATAAATTGAGAGAGATCCATAGGTTCCAGATCAAGCGACAAATTTGAGGCTTGAGACCAAAACCAATAATTTTATTGCTTTTTCCTTCAACGCTCATTGAATATACTGAGAAGGTTCTAGAGAATAGAATGGGTGAGAATGTATATCCCTTTATATTAGAGAATTAGTATTCAGTGATCTTTCATACGAAAGTGACAAGTGGTAAGTGGCAGGTAGCAAGGGTGGCTGGTAATAAAGTCCCAGGAAAAAAGTCACAGGGAAAAAACTCACAATTTAGGCTAGGAAAAAAGTCACAGAAAAAAGTCACATTAATTTATGGTGGCCGACAATAAAGTCACAGGGGAAAAATTCAGTCCTTTGTTTATGTTTATACGGAAATCCCCAACAGGCTTGTACTAAACACGCCGCAAAGGTGGATACATACCAGGTTAAAACCCTTGGGGGTCACTGTCTAGGAAAAATTATTGTGACTTTTTTCATGTGACTTTTTTCTGTGACTTTTTTTACCTGGATTCGGTAGCACGTGACAGGATACAAGTAGCAAGTAACGCTTGATTCTTTAACTAATCCGGTGCAAATGATTATAAACACTAGAATACCTGAAAAAATAATTACACGACCCGCATTCACTCAATCGTAGTGCCCGTCAGGCCACCTCTTTTCACATTTACTCTTGTGTTTCTTATTACCATCGAGCCTAGGTTACATAAGGATAACAGGTTTCTTGATACTAATATCATTATTAATAAAAAATATTAGTTAAAATCTGATTTCATTTAGAGGAGGATAGAGAGGGAGATGTAAAACAAATGGGAGGAAAAAATATGGGAGATAGGAAATGAGAAGAATTAAAAGTGCGATGAATAATGAGGATAAATGGCTTGGAAGAAGAAATGGAGGAAAAGATATAGACAAACTGGAAGAAAAGGAGAACAAGAAGTAGGTAAGAATATGAGGTAAGAAAGAGGAAGACATGTCAAAAGAAAACAAATAAAAAATGCGACGAATTTCTTCGGCGCAATCGAGTTTTCTGTACAGCCGCTACAGCCTATAATCAAAGCCATCTAAAATAGATTTATCTTCCGGTGGTCTCGGTATAATGCTGTTTGAGCCGCGGCCCATGAAAATTTAACCACGGCCCGGCGGTGGCCTGTCCTACATCGTTACCAGAAGCACGATTATGACTAACTTTAACCTTAAATAAAATAAAAGCTACTGAGGCTAGAGGGCTGCAATTTGGTATGTTTGATGATTGGAGGGTGGGTGATCAACATACCAATTTGCAGCCGTCTGGCCTCAGTAGTTTTTAAGATCTGAGGGCGGACAGAAAAAAATCCGGACAGAATAAACTGCAGACGGACAGACAAACAGCCATCTCAACAGTTTTCTTTTACGGAAAACAAAAAGGGGAAAATTGGGAAATATTCAAACGGGGAAGAAAAACCTCAGAAGAAAAGGGACGGGAATAAAAGGAAAGATGATAAAAATAAGAAAAAAGCAAGAAGTAAAATAGGAAAATTACCACACACTCTTTTAATTTCCGTTCATTCTTTACTTTAAAGGTCGACTCTTTTCAGTCTTCCCATTTTTCTTTCACCTTTTTAAAACTGACTTTTCATATTCCTTTTCTTGTTCTGATATGCTACTTCACTTCCATACTTTTAATACTCTCATATCCTGCTAACCCTTTCCTTATTTCGTCTATCCTCTTTTAATTTCCTTTAATTCTTTCCTTTTCCCTTTGCCTCCTCTTTTATAACCCATATTTACTTGCATACGAAAGAAAATATTGTTTACATAACAATACTTCATACGTACGAATACAGAATATACATTTATGCCTGTATAAACCAAAAATGCATTGCATACTTAAGAATAATATAGTATACACCGATTTTAATCCTATACCGACGCCTCAGTGTTTTATAATATCATCCTTTTTACTTACATACAAAAGACAATATTGTTTGCATGAAACATTGTATATATTTAAAATTTGGTATGCATACAAAAGGAGGTATGAATATAGGATATATCTTTAATCTTTTATGGAAAAATACATAATACAATGTAAATCGTGTATAATACCATCATTCACAGCATAGTACTATATATATATATATATATATATACATAGCCAATAGGAGACCGGAGCTCCTATAGCTATTGGATATACTTCACTTGCCTATAAATTCCCACAGGTATCCTTCAGTCCTTCCCCCATTGATTACCTGTATCGGAAAGGACTGGGCTAATTCAGACGTTAGATTTAGACGGAAAATTTAGACAGAACAACTACGTAGAAGACCCATTTATGAAATAAGGATATCTCATAAGTGTCATGTGGATCTAAAGGACATTTTTTTTTCTATATCATTTTTAAATCTATGATTTCCGTAGCAGAATTTTTTATCCATATTTTCCGTTAAATTTTTTAATATTTGTTGTCTGTAAGATATGGTAGCCCATATCTTTTTTTTTTTTTTATTTTCCTATGTATATCTTCCTTGTAATATTTTCTGATGTATATTTTCCATAAATATTTTCAATAGGTTTTCTGTGACATTATTTTGCATTCCTTGTTTATTATTTCATTTCTTAACGGCCAACGAAACGGGATTATAAGTGCCCAAACGTAGCCCAGGTCTGGAGAAGAAAAGATTTCAAAAAAAGGGAAAGTAAATTGGGGTCTGACCCAGAAAGAAATTCTGGTCAAAATCTAGGGATAACGGAAGCAGTAACGGAGTTCCGGAGTTTGTCAGTGGACGGAAGGGAATAGGAACGCTACGTGGCCAGGTCGATAGCACAATAGAGCTCGATGTCAGAAGGCGTCACAAAAATGGTGGTTAATCTTCCTACAAGGCGCAATGGGTAACAGTGAGACCTTAAGCAAATGCCATGGGTATAGAAATAAAATTAATCTTTGAAAATAATCTTTCTTCTTTTAAGTAGAATTTTATCGTTCCTTTTAGTTTTCTATAAAAGAAAACTATTGAGATGGCTTTGTCTATCCGTCCACACTTTTTCTGTCCGCCCTCAGATCTTAGAAACTACTGAGGCTAGAGGGCTGCAAATTGGTATGTTGATCATCCACCCTCCAGTCATCAAACATAGCAAATTGCAGCCCTTTAGCCTCAGTAGTTTTTAAAATTTTATTTAAGGTTAAAGTTAGCAATGATCGTGCGTCTGGCAACACAGCAACACAGGCCACCACGGCCGGCTGAGAGTTTCATAGGCCGTGCCTGAGACTGTCATACAGCATTGTACGTTGTACAGAAAACTCGACTGTCATACAGCATTGTACGTTGTACAGACTGTCATATACGTTGTACAGAAAACTCGATTGTGCCGAAGAAACTTCGGCGTATTTTTTACTTGCTGGTTATGATCCCACTCTTTTGTATAATCTTCCCTTTTTTAAAGAGCGGTTTATGCTCTATTCTGGTGAAAGTTTTTTTTAATCTTTTTTATTCAGACCATGACTGGATAATGGGGTCAGGTCCAAGCGTTAATCTACCCGTCCTCGTATTAACAATGTCACAGGTGTATCAGGGCGGAACACCCGCCAACTGTACCTCCTTTAAAGACCTTGAAAGGTACCCCGAGTCTCTGCCTCGGTTTACAAGCCGCACGAAATCCAGTCAGTGTCTCGTCGTTTGCAAAATTTGAACCGAAGAGGATTAGCCATTGTCGAGGAGTTTTTTTCTGAGCCGTTGTGGGATCGAGGGAGAGTCTGGCTAACAGGTTTGCAGGAAAAAGGCCGCTTCCGAAAACAATATCTTTGAATGGATATGGGAATAAGGACTCCTGGAAAGTATTCTGGATGTATACCCAAGGCCGCCAGGGGAGGACTTTTAGGTACGGTGAAATGCCTGTTGGCAAGTCCTATGATGTGTGTATATATCTATATATATATATATATATATATATATATATATATATATATATATATATATATATATATATATATACCATATACATATATACTGTACATACATACATATATACACACACACACACACACACACACACACACACACACACATATATATATATATATATATATATATATATATATATATATATATATATATATATATATATATATATATAGAAATCATCAACACACAATCACATGTGGAACAGAAATAAATTTCTGACTCACGTCGGGATCGAACCCAGGTCTCTCAGGTGGAAAGCAAGGGCGTTATCCACTGGGCCACACAAGTCTAAAAGAAGTTGGAACCTGAGAGCAACTGCACTCAAGGAATTACATGGGCAAGCTAACTGCTTGCATACCAGCGAGTTTTCCCCAACTTCCCGACTCAGCAATGACCCAATAGACAACATTTCATTCGAATTATCCCTTCTGAGTGAATAAGATAGAAATCATCAACACACAATCACGTGTGGAACAGAAATAAATTTCTGACTCACGTCGGGATCGAACCCAGGTCTCTCAGGTGGAAAGCAAGGGCGTTATCCACTGGGCCACACAAGTCTAAAAGAAGTTGGAACCTGAGAGCAACTGCACCCAAGGAATTACCTGGGCAAGCTAACTGCTTGCATACCAGCGAGTTTTCCCCAACTTCCCGACTCAGCAATGACCCAATAGACAACATTTCATTCGAATTATCCCTTCTGAGTAAATAAGATAGAAATCATCAACACACAATCACGTGTGGAACAGAAATAAATTTCTGACTCACGTCGGGATCGAACCCAGGTCTCTCAGGTGGAAAGCAAGTGCGTTATCTTATTCACTCAGAAGGGATAATTCGAATGAAATGTTGTCTATTGGGTCATTGCTGAGTCGGGAAGTTGGGGAAAACTCGCTGGTATGCAAGCAGTTAGCTTGCCCAGGTAATTCCTTGGGTGCAGTTGCTCTCAGGTTCCAACTTCTTTTAGACTTGTGTGGCCCAGTGGATAACGCCCTTGCTTTCCACCTGAGAGACCTGGGTTCGATCCCGACGTGAGTCAGAAATTTATTTCTGTTCCACACGTGATTGTGTGTTGATGATTTCTATCTTATTCACTCAGAAGGGATAATTCGAATGAAATGTTGTCTATTAGGTCATTGCTGAGTCGGGAAGTTGGGGAAAACTCGCTGGTATGCAAGCAGTTAGCTTGCCCAGGTAATTCCTTGGGTGCAGTTGCTCTCAGGTTCCAACTTCTTTTAGACTTGTGTGGCCCAGTGGATAACGCCCTTGCTTTCCACCTGAGAGACCTGGGTTCGATCCCGACGTGAGTCAGAAATTTATTTCTGTTCCACACGTGATTGTGTGTCGATGATTTCTATCTTATTCACTCAGAAGGGATAATTCGAATGAAATGTTGTCTATTGGGTCATTGCTGAGTTGGGAAGTTGGGGAAAACTCGCTGGTATGCAAGCAGTTAGCTTGCCCAGGTAATTCCTTGGGTGCAGTTGCTCTCAGGTTCCAACTTCTTTTAGACTTGTGTGGCCCAGTGGATAACGCCCTTGCTTTCCACCTGAGAGACCTGGGTTCGATCCCGACGTGAGTCAGAAATTTATTTCTGTTCCACACGTGATTGTGTGTTGATGATTTCTATCTTATTCACTCAGAAGGGATAATTCGAATGAAATGTTGTCTATTGGGTCATTGCTGAGTCGGGAAGTTGGGGAAAACTCGCTGGTATGCAAGCAGTTAGCTTGCCCAGGTAATTCCTTGGGTGCAGTTGCTCTCAGGTTCCAACTTCTTTTAGACTTGTGTGGCCCAGTGGATAACGCCCTTGCTTTCCACCTGAGAGACCTGGGTTCGATCCCGACGTGAGTCAGAAATTTATATATATATATATATATTAATATATATATATATATATATATATATATATATATATATATATATATATATATATATATATATATACATACTGTACATATATATTGGGCGCACATTTGAATTCAAGGGCTATTAATGGAAAGTTAACACGGGAAATCCTTATATTCGGTTCGGTAATACCTTGGCAGTCCTGAATATTAGTCAATACTGTATTTGTTAGATTATTTGAATATATGTATAAATATATGTATATATGTGTATACTGTGTGTATATATATACATGTATATATATATATGAATATATATATATATATATATATATATATATATATATATATATATATATATATATATATATATATATGAAATTTTTATCACACCGTGATTTATATACAATCATGAAGCTACAAATGTCGCTTAATATCGAAATTCACGCTACCTCGGTATATCTCCGTTGGAGAATTGTCGCCGAAGGGGAATTTATATAAGTGATAAATGAATTGGAATCGTGGGGACACGAACCCGCGACGAAAGCCTATTCAGCGACTCCAGTTGACGTAAGCCATCAATTTGACGTAAACCATTGATGGCTCAATGGTTTACGTCAACTGGAGTCGCTGAATAGGCTTTCGTCGCGGGTTCGTGTCCCCACGATTCCAATTCATTTATCACTTATATAAATTCCGCTTCGGCGACAATTCTCCAACGGAGATATACCGAGGTAGCGTGAATTTCGATATTAAGCGACATTTGTAGCTTCATGATTATATATATATATATATTTATATATATATATATATATATATATATATATATATATATATATATATATATATATATATATATATATATATATATATGTATATATATATATATATGTATGTATGTACAACGTATTATGAATACTGTCCCCATCATCAGACTAAGGAAAGGAATAAGAGACGACAAAATACAAATAAAGTTCATCACGGATGCTTTCTATACAAATAGAATTTTTATCACAAATAAAATATAGCCATGCTAACTTACTAGTTACAGTAAGAAACAAACTCAAAAAAAAAAAAAAAAAAAACGCAATCAAGAGAGCACATGGAACAAGCAGTTGTAAACAATCCAAACGATAAAGAAAACAAGCGAAAATAAATACAGGGAAAAATCTTTTATGAATAGTTGGATAGGAAGAACATCGCCATTTCAATTTTTGACGTGAAGAGAGTGTTCAACATAATCTAATTTCGTCACTTAACATTTTGAAATCCAGGTGTGTGAAATTCGGTTGTTTGGTGAGAGTAAACTCCAACAATTAAAGTGTGAGCGTGGTGCATCCGTTTGATTTTGTATTTCATATAGAATTATTCCTATATAATTTACCAGCATTTTAAACCTATCCACTATAATTAGTGTTTTGTGGACTGACAAATATCTAAAGCTCGTAATTTTCATCAAATTTATGTATACTGAACTAGTTTTATATATATATGTATATGTATATATATATATATATATATATATATATATATATATATATATATATATATATATATATATATAGAGAGAGAGAGAGAGAGAGAGAGAGAGAGAGAGAGAGAATATGATATTTAGGCCAAAGGCCAAGCGCTGGCACCTATGAGATCATTCAACGCTGAAAAGGAAATTGACAGTAAATGGTTTGAAAGTTGTAACAGGAGGAAAACCTCGCTGTTGCACTATGAAACCATTGTTAGGAGAGGGCTGGGAAAGTAAGATGGAAGAAAGAGATTATGAGCGGAGGTACAGTTAAAGGAATGAAAGGGGTTGCAGCTAGGGGCCGATGGGACGCTGCAAAGAATCTTAAGTAATGCCTACAGTGCACCACATGAGGTGCACTGACGGTACCACCCTCCTATGGGGTAGTTATATTTAGATGTTTACTCGAAAGGTCAAACAACCAGTTATTGGAAAGTTTATAAGGCAGCAGGTCCTTGGGATTAAAAGGATAAAAGATTAATGTTCAAAAGACGAAAAGGGTAAATAATCTCCGAGGTCACATTGCCTATAGAGTAAAAGGCCAGATGACTGATGTGTATGCGTATGCATAAGAAAAGTAAATAATAATTTTACAAACAAGCTTATTCATGTAGAGAAAAAGCTTTTGCTCTCTCTCTCTCTCTCTCTCTTCATTTCTCTTTTATACCGAAATTTAATGGACTGTTGGATATTTTGTTACCCGACCGTTGGTCTATTGTGTGTGCATGTGCGTGTGAGAGAGAGAGAGAGAGAGAGATAGAGAGAGAGAGAGAGAGAGACGCACAATGACTGTATCTTTCCTTCCCTCTGATAAAATACTAGTTTTTTTTAGCTTTCTGTAAAAGAAAACTATTGTGCCGGCTTTGTCTGTCCGTCCGCAATTTATTCTGTCCGCCCTCAGATCTTAAAAACTACTGAGCTTAGAGGGTTGCAAATTGGTATGTTCATCATCCACCCTCCAATCATTAAACATACCGAATTGCAGCCCTCTAGCCTCTGTAGTTTTTATTTTATTAAAGGTTACAGTTAGCGATAATCGTGCTTCTGACAGCGATATAGGATAGGCCACCACCGGGCCGTGGTTAAATTTTCACGGGCCGCGGCTCATACAACATTATACCGAGACCACCGAAAGATAGATTTATTTTCGATGGCCTTGATTATACGCTTATAGGCTGTTCAGATAACTCGATTGCGCCGAAGAAACTTCGGCGCATTTTTTATTTGTTTTTACCTGTTGCCAAGATCGTGTGTGTGTGTGTGTGTCTGTGAGAGAGAGAGAGAGAGAGAGAGAGAGAGAGAGAGAGAGAGAGAGAGAGAGAGAGAGAGAGAGAGAGAAAGGAAATGAGTTTTCAACACTGCAGTCTTCATAAAAAACTTGAGCGTTGCATTTCAATTGCAAATGTTGCTCTAAACGAGGTCATATGAGCGAAAGGCAGGTCGGGACTCTCCTAAACAGTCCAGTAGGCTCTGATATTTATTCCTTACTTCCTCCTGAATCTGGTCTCCACATTCTCACTCTCATTCTCATCTCGTGAAATTCTCGATGAAGATTTTCTCGGAAAGACAATTTCGTTTCTGTTTTTAGTTTTCTGTAAGAGAACACTATTGTGCCGGCTTTGGCTGCCCGTCCGCCCTCAGATCTTAAAAACTACTGAGGCTAGAGGGCTGCAAATTGGTATAGTGATCATCCACCCTCCAGTCATCAAAAATACCAAATTGCAGCCCTCTAGCCTCAGTAGTTTTTATTTTATTTAAGGTTAAAGTTAGCCACACTCGTACTTCTGGCAGCACTATAGGTACCAATAACATAGGCCACCATCGGACAATGGCTGAGTTTCATGGGCCGCGGCTAAGAGTTTTATGGGCCGTGGCTGTGGCCACCACAGGACAGAAAACTCGATTACACCGAAGAAACTTCGGTGCATTTTTTTCTTGTTTCTTTTGGCGTGATTCTTTTCTTCGTTTCTCTTTTATTTTAGCTTTTTTTTTTTTTGCCTTTTCTTAATCTCCTCTTCCAGACGTGTAGTTCTGGCAAGTATTTCTTCATGTGTCAAAATAAGGAGAGAAATTAAAAAGAAATTACAATTTATTTCATAAAGAAATATAATGGTGAATACTTTCTATTTAAGCGTATGACATTTAGCTTCCCCCCTACCCCCGCCCCCTCTCTCTTTCTCTCTCTCTCTCTCTCTTTCGCCAAACAGGTGTCTTTATTTTTTTATCGTTATTATGAGAGCAGCGACTCTCTTAGGAACAAAAAAAAAAATTTAAAAGCAACAATAATTTTTGTCACTGGGAAAAAAATCTCCCCAAAATATGGATTTCAGAATGACAATAATGATTTTCATGAGAAACAATACAAGAAATGGTTTTGAAATAACAGTAATGCTTCTCGCGTGAAAAAACATTACAGGAACTCTAAGGTTTTATGACAGGACAGAAGGAAACGGTACGTAACGACTCTCTTTAAGACCTGAGTTGACCTCTTACCTCAGGTTTGTTAATACCAACAGTGACACGATATCTTCTAAACACTTTTTAGTTTTCTGTAAAAGAAAACTATTATAGAGATCGCTATTTGCCTGTCCGGCCTCAGATCTTAAAAACTACTGAGGCTAGAGGGCTGCAAATTGGTATGTTGATCATCCACCCTCCAATCATCAAACATAAGAAATTGCAGCCCTCTAGCCTCAGTAGGTTTTTTTATCTTAATTAATGTTAAAGTTAACCATAATCGTACTTCTGGTACCGATATAGGTACCAACAACACAGGCCACCACCGGGCCGTGGATGAGTTTCATGGGGTGCGGCTAAGAATATCATGGGCCGTGGCTGAGGCCACACCGGACCGTGGCTGTGTTTCATGGGCCGCGGCTGAAAGTTTAATACAGCATTATACGCTGTACAGAAAACTCGATTGCGCCGAAGAAACTTCGGCGCATTTTTTATTTTATTTTTTTTTTTACAAGGATTACTGAATAGATCCTTAAGACGCCTTGTAAGATTGTCAGAGTTACCGGACTTTTATGATTCAGTCGTAACAAAAGGAATAATTTCAAATTCCATTTGGTTATTCAATGTTGCAAGAAAATAGTCTGTGAGTCTATGTTTATCTATTTATCAATCCAACAATCAGTCTATACTTATATATACACAACATTTTATGATATATTCCCGGCCTTCTACTTCCCCATTTTATCAGAAGTAAGTAGTAGGGGAACATTCAAGATGTATGGCAGAAACATTTTTTTCAAGTTTAAATGGCCTTTCAATTAATAGCGAGCAAAATCGCAGCAAGAATACACACGCTTAAAACCGACAATTAACAAATGTATTTCATTACAGCATGCACACAGATATATATATATATATATATATATATATATATATATATATATACAGTATATTTATTCTATATAAATATAATTACATATATATGTATATATATGCATATATACATATATATATATATATATATATATATATATATATATATATATATATATATATATATATATATATATATATATATAAACATTTATAATATTATATATGCAGACATATACACGATAGATAGAGCGATTACAAACAGATATAACTACAGCTTTGATCTTTATCTATCTAGCCAACGGGATAGACATATCTATCAACCTATAGAGAATGATAATCAGGAAGCCAAACATAGCTGAAGGCATTATCATGCATCTATTTTAGCTATCCCTAACGGCAGGAAGAGGTTCTATAATGAAAATCTCGAGACATAAATGAACCGTTAGTTACTTCTTTATGAAAGGGGTTATGGGGGCGGGGTTACACCAGCTGCCTTAGTTTGCCCAGACCCGTAAATAAAATCGCTCTTGGGAGGAAGGTAGTTCCTACAAGGCCAAGAGAAAGAGAAGGTCTGCTCACTTCCCCCCAAAATCCCCCTGTAGGCGGAGCTTTGTCTACCTCCTTACTGCGTCAGCAGGTGAATTGCCGGAATGAGCAGGTACCTCTAAGATACGTCATCGCCTACGTAGTTACCCTAGGTGGGAGGCGACTCCACCCATTGGGTAGAACGTGGTTCATACAAATTTTAGAGCTCAAAATTAGTTGAGATTTTTAGTGATGATCAACTTTCTTAGCTAATAGTCGTGACCTCTTGAAAATCTAAATTTTTATAATACGCCTTTATGTTTATTGTGAATGTTTTGTTCATAATCGTTTACTGGAAGTCCGGAACACTGCTATGTCTGTACTCAGTGGTACATGAAATGATAATGAACTTTATATTGATACGTTTTAATCATAAATCTTTGTTATTGTCAGAAAGCTAAACTTATACTGTCCGTTCCAAATGATGGCTGTTCATAGCATGCAGCTGCAATTACCAGAAAACCGTTATTTATTGGACAAATTACTTGTTGGCTTTTTGTGTTATCGGAGAAAGATGAAAGCACCTCGAACTTATTAGACAACCCCGAAAGACGATATCCTTTCATTTGAACCTTTCCCTTCCTTATTTCTCCTCGGTTCTGTTTTTCACGACAATGGCGGCAAAGGCTTTCGTCGGCTGCCATGAAGAATCTTGGTTCCTTGGAAGGAGTGCGCCCCCCCCCCCCCGCCCCCGCCGAGTATTGGCGAGAAGGGACGATGGCCGGCGGGTCATTTGACCTCCATTTGACCTCTGATATTGAGGAAATAATTTTAGTCTGTTGTCATTTGGTCTTTGTTCGTCGACGTCCAGAAGAAAAGCAAAGATGAAATTTAATAGCGGTGATTCAGGAGGGTCTCTCTCTCTCTCTCTCTCCCTCCCCGCCCCCCTCTCTCTTTCTCTCTCTCTCTTTCCCCTTTATAGCTAAATGTCTATTGCCTTTGTGTGTCGACTGAATGTCACCATTAATTTGGTGTTTACGAGAAGGACAGACAGAGGTGGAGTAGGGCTTAGAGAGGTTGGTGGAAAGGAGACCATTATTGGTAAAGAAAATGCTGGCCTGACGAACAATAAGAGAGATGAAATGGTTATATATATATATATATATATATATATATATATATATATATATATATATATATATATATATATATATATATATATATATATATATATATAATGACGCTCTACGTATATATTTGCTAGGTGCAGTTTTGACTTATCAGTAATATTTGCACTTGTGTGTGTGTGTTTTTGTTTTTGTGTAAAGAAGAAGAAGAAGAAGAAGAAGAAGAAGAAGGAGAGAGAGAGAGAGAGAGAGAGAGAGAGAGAGAGAGAGATTATGTTTCCTTTCCTAACATCCGTTCAGTATAATTGTCATATTTGAAAGCTGTCATCTGTTAGAATGAAAACTTTGAATGTAGTGTTTTCATTTTCTTCTTATTAGAGACTAATGTTTTTCAGGACTATGGATACACGAAGGAAACTTTGTCGTAAATTAAGGAAACTTAATTAGAACTTTCCATATAAGACTGAAGAAAGGAGTAGAAAATAAAAGAAAAGAAAAGAAAAAATGAAAAAGAAATGAATAGGAAGCGACTAAACGAATTATGACATTGGGAATAAAAATATCTCTTCGAGACAATCTTTCTCAGAGAATCCCGGAGATGAGAATGGGAACGAAAGTGTAGAGAATGAATTTAAAAAGAAGAAGAAGAAGGAGAAGAAGAGGAAGAAGAAGAAGAACGAGGAGGAGGAGAAGAAGACGAAGAAGAAGGTGAAGGTGAAGAGGAAGAAGCAAAAATATTAGCAAACATTTTTATCACAAGTTGACCAAACCCACACCGTGGCAATATGGGCTTTGGGTGGGTCTGTTACCCATACCCTCCCACGGCGTATCGGAGAGGGGGGCGGGGGCGGTCTCTCTCCCTCCCTTTCGCTCATATGATCCCGTTTAGAGCAACATTTGCAATTGAAATGCAACACACAAGTTTTTATGGAGACTGCAAAGTTGTAGACTCGTTTTTTCATGGTCGAGCGAAACGTTTCTTTTTTTTTTTTTACAACGACAGAAAATTTCTCGTAACTTTTCGTCTGTGAACATGCGACTATTGCTGCCGTTTTGTTCATCCTAATTGGCAACTGGAAAAGAAAATGCCAAAAAAATTTAAAGTATTTCTTATAGCGAAAGAGATGTGTCCCCACCTCTCTCTCTCTCTCTCTCTCTCTCTCTCTCTCTCTCTCTCTCTCTCTCTCTCTCTAACTGGCCTGTTTACCAGACGTCTCAGCTTACTAAAAATCTATTGCTTTTCATAAGGAGAGCATTGCAGTTATCCCTCAGCCCATGCCCCCGCCCCCCTCTCTCTCTCTCTCTCTCTCTCTCTCTCTCTCTCTCTCTCTCTCTCTCTCTCTCTCTCTCTCTCTCTCAAAACATACAAACATACACACACACGCACAATCACACTTACACCAACACGCTTCAAACCATTTTCATTCCAATAAACACAAACTCCCTGTTCTCTACCTATCCATCTATACATATCTATCTACCTAAAAAACAATCTTCAAACCATTGAAAGTTCTGGTAGCATTGTGTATCGTACTTGCTTGCGAGAGAGAGAGAGAGAGAGAGAGAGAGAGAGAGAGAGAGAGAGAGAGAGAGAGAGAGAGAGAGAGAGAGAGAGAGAGAGAGGCCATAGCATAGTAAATGAGGGTGTTTGTGTTTAAGTGAGTTAGAGTAAGTTCCGCGATCGTATTTCAGCCTGTGCACCTGAGAGCCAGAGAGAAATACAAACGAAACATTTCTTAATTGAAATATTATCTTGGTCGTGACGGAGGCCTTGAATATTTTAGTGTTCTTGTGCATTCATATTGTACTTACAGCATGGGTCCTTAATCCCCTGGTTTTCTTCGCTTTTGACCTTTTTATCACCTGACTGTATATATATATATATATATATATATATATATATATATATATATTTATATATATATATATATATATATATATATATATATATATATATATATATATATATATATATATATATAGAATCTATTGGTCACTTTTACCAGATACATATGTAATTGTAGAGGACACTGTGGCTATTACAATTGCATATGTATCTGGTAAAAGTGACCAGTAGATTCTACTATATTTCAGCCTAAAAAGCAATAAAAACGATTGTCCACTTGGCTACGATGGTGAGGATGGGTCTATTCCAGCTCTAATAAACATATCTGAAAACGACAGGTATATGTATGTACTAGGGGTAATAGACTTTTATCCTTCTCGTGGTCAGGTCGGCAACGTGACCTCCTTGTGATTATGGTGACACGGGTTCGTTTCCCGCGACCGGACATACACGCCACTTCAATTTCTTGCACTTGGGTCTTTACGGCTTTGTAGTGACAAGCACATCCAAAAAAGTGCGAAGAATTCCTGAAGTTAAGAGGGTATTGTGGCTATTACAATTACATATATATATATATATATATATATATATATATATATATATATATATATATATATATATATATATATATATATATATATATATATATATATACTGGGTGTTTCGAAATTAGAGCCCCCTCCACAGAACAAATGGAAAGTTATGAAGTTTTCTGCTATAGCCTATCTCCAAGTACATTATTTTAAGTTTCTATTAAGCTATTTTTCATTTTACATTTCTTGTATTTTCAGACTGAGTGACGGAGTTAGATACAGCCATGGCTAACAACTCGGAGGAAATCAGATGGATTAACCGAATCCGGGCTATAACCTTCAGAGAGGCCAGGGATGCTGGCACACTCTTCATTTCACGTTCCTGGATAGCTAAATACATTAAAAGAGATGAATCCTTTGTTAAAAGAAACCGGAACAAAAATCCATATGACTGTCATCGCGAAAAGAGTGAGAATCTTGGAAGGCCTGAAGTCCTTTCTCAAGAGTCCAAAGACATCATAGCTGAGGCAGTAGGTAGACCAAGAAAGTCTTTACGTAAACTGGTGCTTGAACTAGAAACAAAAAAGGGGAAAGAAGAGAAGTTATAGTGTTGTATATCATGAGTTGAAAAAATCTGGTATCAAGCCATTTCATGTTATCAGCAAGCCCAACATCACTCAGCAACAGAGAGAAGACCGTGCATGGTTTTGTGGTTCATTTCTTAAAGATTGGGATGAAGCTGACTTTCTCCATGTTGCCGCATCAGATGAATTTTTCATTTACACAGTCAGGAAGCCAAATCATAAAAATGACATCATTTAGGCTGCAAAGTTGGATGATATCAGCGATGACGTGCGCTATCGCCAAGTTGTGAAATTTCCTGAATGTTTGGGAATTTTTCTCTGTTTCACAGCCAAACGGTTAATGTGGGTCATCAAAGAAAAAGGACAGTCATGGAATGGCGAATACTTCAGAGAAACTGTGCTTACTGGTGGAGTATGTCCTTTTCTCAAAGACCCTAAAAATGTGTTATCTGTTGAAGAATTCACACTTTTGCATGATAAGGCACCATGTTTCAAGGCTCTTCAGACACAGGAGTTGCTTCGAAACAGTGGTATCGATTTCTTCTTGTCAAGTGAATTTCCAGGTAGCTCCCCTGTCCCTAATGTGTATGAAAATATTGGTAGTATCTTAAAGGATCGTGTTGAAGTGCGCACAGTGACCTATGGTGGTATACCAAGCCTCGACGACCTGCGAAGAGAGGTGACCGAAGTGCTCAGGGAAATGGAGTTTGAGTCTCAGCTTTTCTGCGATTTACTGAAATCATACCCCTCAAGAATGCAGACTGTGGTACAGGCAGATGGAGGCTACACAAAATAATAAATACTCAGAGAGAAACTTAAATAAATACCTGTTCTGAATTACTTTTGTTTTTGTCCATATCAATTTCAGTTTATGCTGTAGAGGGGGGGGGGCGCTCTGATTTCGAAACACCCTGTATATATATATATATATATATATATATATATATATATATATATATATATATATATATATATATATATATATATATTCACCATTTGTTTACACTCAAAATTTCCGAGCCATTGTGCAACCCTCCATACTCACTAATCATTTTAAATACACCAAGAAGTCCTTCCTAAGAGTCCTTAATCCTGTATGCCTTAAAAGAACTAGCTTTCAGAAGAGCCCTTTCCTACCTTTTCATAAGAGCCCTTTAGCTAGGATTCCACCTGCTGCTGGCAGGACTCTCCCTTCATCCAACGACGGTCAAAAGTACTTCTCATCAATGGCTGATCCTATATGATTATACTTTTGCAAACGACGTTTCACAGAATATCACGCAGCAAGCATTTCGAGGTGAGTGGTACAATTGGCAGGTGTTCCACCCTGACGCAAATTCTTGAGATGTATGCTAGTATTGCACCAGCCACCGTTTTTTTTGTCATGTCTCTAGGTTAGGTTAGATTAAGTTAGATTGGGTTAGGTTAGGATTAGATTAATTTATCCAAGGTACTTTGGGTGTAGAAAACATACTGAGATCATTTCCGAGAAAATTCTATGGTTAGTTTTTAAGAAATGGTGTCCCGCTTTTTTCAGTGAAAGGTCCAGTACTCGGTTACATTTAGGGAAAATGCCACCCTGATACATCTGTGTCTACGTTTGGTACAAACAAATACACAAGTATGTAACTGTCATTTTCGTGTGAATGTCTGAAGAAAGACTGAAAGTTACACAGCTGCCAAATATCTGTTTGAGGTCTTGTGAATATCAGGCTCTGTATGGAAGTGCAGTTCTCCTAGTCTCTACAACATTGACCGTCAATACTATAGAGTTCTACGAGCCTTGTAGCTTTCCATCGAGCTGCACATGCCAGGACTGCAAGTCTTTACAAAATTGTTTAACATTATTCTGGGATGGAAAGCAAAGCAAGTTTGACATCTTGCAGTTTATAGCAATTTTACCACTGAATGGCGTATCTTATACTCCCGAGGCAAGTTTAAAAGATTATGACTCTGAAGTTCAATTAAACGACAGTCTGCAGCATGCCATGGTTCCGTTGGGAACAGAAGAAGAAGAAGAAGAAGAAGAAGAAGAAGAAGAAGTAGAAGAAGAAGAAGAAAACTACTTTTGCACTTTATTTGTTTCTCAGCATAAATAGGGGAAGGAAGACATCATGGAAGCATAGCACTGCATCCTCCTCGACGGCCATCCCAGATGAAGGAAGGGCCACTCTTGCAGAGGAGAGCTTTGGGAGGCTGCTTGCTTAAGGGAAATGAAGAAGAGCCGTCGCTTCCTTCTGTCATATATTTTGATGATAACAACTAGGGAGATTTTGGTCAGGCGACTCTCTCTCTCTCTCTCTCTCTCTCTCTCTCTCTCTCTCTCTCTCTCTCTCTCTCCTCGGGATTAAGCTGGAGGGAGATTCATCTGATTTATGCCATGGAGGAAAGGAGAGAGAGAGAGAGAGAGAGAGAGAGAGAGAGAGAGAGAGAGAGAGAGAGAGAGAGAGAGAGAGAGAGAGGATCACTTTTACCCTAATGCAAATGGAGACGTCATTTTGACAGGTCATTGGCGATGACTCTTAATTCATGATGCTTACTGTATATGTCAGAATATGGGTGTGTGTTCTTTATGTGCGCTTAGATGTTACATTCTGCTGTGTAGACTGTTGGGATATATGCTTGACTGATTCGTAGGCGTCCATATTGGGTTTGATAGTTCAGTTGTACAGCACTGTGTATGCATCTGCAAGGACCATGGTACAAAATTGTGAATGGATACCAGTATCAGTTTGGGTAATTAGGGCAAGGGGATAGCAACCTCACCCCTTGAATTTTTGAGAATTCAGAGGAACTACCTTTCTAGCGTTCCTTCTTTAGAGAAGAAAAGACGTTTAGTGTATATATATATATATATATATATATATATATATATATATATATATATATATATATATATATATATATATATATATATATATATAGTCTATGTGTGTATGCTTACCGAAGTAGCTCCGAACACAGTGACAACCATTCCTCATCGCTCTTCCCATGACGCTATCTACTCAGCCACAGGGTAGATAAAGCCTTACCCTCCTAGGAAGTAATCCATCCGAAAACTGACCCGGTGGGGTTAGTGCCGTCAATACACCTCATGCGGTGTACTATAGACATTACTTAAAGTTCTTTGCAGCGTGTCTTCGGTCCCTAGCTGCAACCCCTTTCGTTCCTTTTACTGTACATCCTTTCATATTCTCTTTCTTCCATCTTACTTTCCACACTCTTCTAACAATTGATTCATAGTGCAACTGCTTTGAGGTTTCTTCCAGTTACATCTTTCAAACCTTTTACTGTCAATTTCCGTTTCAGCGCTGAATGACCTCATAGGTCCCAGTGCTTGGCCTTTGGCCTAAATTCCACATTCAATTCAAGAGAAGATGATTACAGACAAAACAAAGAGGACGCTGAAATACATAGATAGATGGACAGATAGGTAGACTGTGGGTTTCCCTTAAGCGAAGCAGAAATAAATTCCATTGCGAGTTGTAACTGCTAATAAAAGATGGCCAGTAACAACCTCATGTCTGGACGAAAAGTTTAGGAAAATTTTCTACAATTGTGAAAAACAGAAACGTTTCGCTCGACCATGAAAAAACGGGTCTTCAACTTTGCAGTCTTCAGAAAAAACTTTGTGCGTTGCATTTCAATTGCAAATGTTGCTCTAGACGGGATATTATGAATGAAGGAAGGGGGAGAACGATCGCCACCTCCCCCTCCCATCCCTTATACTCTGTAGGAGGGACAGGGAGATAGGGCCCCCCTCCCCAAGTCTGTATCGCCCCTGGAGAGGGGACGGGAAATTAGTGGTAGAGATGATTTTTCGTAATATTTCTTCCTCTTCTTTATTTCTCCCTTCATTCATTCTCGACGCTCTCTCCCATTCTCATCTCCGGGATCCTTCGAAGGAGATTTTCTCAAAATGACTTTTTCATTCCGGCTGCACGATTCGTTTTGTAGCTTCTTATTTATTTATTTATTCCGTTATTCATTTTCATTCAGTTATTCATTTTCATCCAATTATTCATTTTCTCTTGCTTTCTTTATATTCCTTCCTCTCTCCTCTTCATTCCTGTTAGGAAAGTTCCCGAATTCATGGCATACGCAGCCGAAGTAGAGAATCATGAAAAAGTTCCTCGAGACGGTTCTTAACATCCTTGCTGGCGGTACATTCTGTCCAGACCCTATTACATATTGTCATTTTTGACAGTGTAGGTACCATAATAATAGTAATAGTAATAATCATAATAATGATAATGTTTGAAAATATCGGACTGCAGTATTGATAATGGTAATATGTAACCCATTAGACTGTAATAATATTGATGATATTGACCCATTAGATTGTAGTGACAAGCGGTAATAATATTAATAAACCTTTACACTGCAATAATGGTGATGATAAAACATCATAAATACAGCAACCAAGATATAACACATAATTAAGTCGAAGATGAAAATCTTAACGAAAAAAAAAAAAAGGTATGGTGGAGATCTGACATGAACCTATTCTTTAGTAAAGCCCACAGTCAGTGTCCGATGGGCGAGAATCTAGTTCATAGACTTGACTCTAAGGAAAACCATTCAATATCAAAATGATCGAGCGCTCACTCGGGTACCTTGGATGGTTTAATTTTTTATCATGTCTATTGGAACCTAAACTCTGACGAAATTTCACTGAGCGTATTGTGAATATGATCTTTCTTAATCAAAAGTTCTGCAAACTCCATCTGTTTGTACTGAGCGACGCATGAAAGGAATATGGGTATGATGTAATAAATTTCTTTCCTTTCACAATCACAACCCTTTCTTACTGCTCGCATCTCACGTGACTTGACTCTGTACTAGTCGATACAAATTGACAATCGTCTGTGACCCAAAGCAACAATGGTCGGGAAACCGATTTTTATTGCACGAATTACTTGTTGGCTTTTTGTGTTATCGGGGAAAGATAAAAGCTTCTTGAACGTATTAGAGAACCCCGAAAGGACGATATCCTTTCATTGAACCTTTTCCTTCCTTATTTCTCCTCGGTTCTGTATTTCACGACAGTGGCGGGAAAGGCTTTCGTCGGCTGCCATGAAGAATCTTGGTACTCTTGGAAAGGAGTGTTCCCCCCCGCCCCGCCCTCGAGTATTGGCGAGAGAAGGGACGATGGCCGACGGGTCGTTTGACCTCTGATATTGAGGTAAATAATTTTTGTCTGTTGTCATTTGGTCTTTGTGTCGCCCGGAGTCTAGAAGAAAGGAGCACAAATGGTATTTGTATTAGCGTGAGTTCAAGAGGGGTCTCTCTCTCTATCTCTCTCCGTCTCTCTCTCGCTCGCTCTCTCTCTCTCTCTTCGCTCTCCTATTTGTAGACTAGAGATTCTACTGCCTTTGTGTTGCGCACTGAAGGTCACGATTAATTTGGTGTTAGGAGAAAGACAAAAACATGGGAAGAGAGTGGGACGGATGGGCTGGTGTGTTGGCAGAAAGGAAACTGTTATTGGCAAAAGAATGTTGGACCGACGAGAAATTAAAAAAAAGGTAGTAGCTGGTAATGACTACAACTATCTATCTATCTATCATATTTATGGTGAGTGGCTTGTCGTGTGTTTGTTCTGTCGCTTTCCTTTCAAAAGACCTTCTTTTCCGTTCAAAATAATTGTTATATATGGAATTTTGTCGTCTGGTTAGAAAGCTATTAAATTCACCTCTTTCAATTTTCATCGCATCAGAGGACGTTTTTGAGGCTTCGAGAAATAACAGAAGCGTCGCCAGAACTCTCCGTAAGAGAATAGGAAAGGTAAAGAATAGAAAAGAAGAAATGAGAAGGAAATGAAAGAATTGAGTAAGAAGCGTCAAAGCGAATCGTGTCAACAGAAATGAATAAGTCTCCTGAAAAATCTGCTGCGAAGGATCACAGAGATGAGAAGAACGAAGAAAGAAGAAGAAGAAGAAGAATGAAGGATGAAGAAGAAGAAGAAGAAGACATATTACGAAGCCATTTTTTTACCTGCAGTTAGTCAAGCCCACACCATGGCAATATAGGCTTCGGGTGGAGGTCTATCTCCCTTACCCTCCCACAGCATATCGGGAAGGGGGAGAGAGGGGGCTCTCCCCCCTTCCTTTCGCTCTATGATCCCGTTTAGAGCAACATTTGCAATTGAAATGCAACGCCAAAACTTTTTTATGGAGACTGCAAAGTTGTCGACTAGTTTTTTCATGGTCGAGCGAAAACGTTTCTTTTTTTTTTTTTTACAACGTCAGAAAATTTCTCGTAACTTTTCGTCAGTGAACATGAGACTATTACAGGTATTTTTGTTCTACGCAATTGGAAACTGGGCAAAGGAAAAATGGCAAGAAAATGTAAAGTATTTCTTATAGCGAAAGGAGATGTGTCCTCTCTCTCTCTCTCTCTCTCTCACTTCAGTTTCCGTCAGTAACTGGCCTGTTTACACAGATGTTTCAGCTCACTGAAAATCATAAGGAGAACATTGCAGTTACCCACCACTCTCTCTCTCTCTCTCTCTCTCTTTCTCTCTCTCTCTCGTCTATTCTCTCTCTCTCTCTCTCGTCATCTCTCTCTCTCCTCTCTCTCTCTCTCTCCTCTGTTCCTGTAGTATTTCCCTCTCTCTCTCTCTCTGTTCCTGTGTATTTCCCTCTCTCTCCCAAGCTCACTCACAAATTGTCTTATATCCCTATAAATAATATCTATTATTCTCTCTCTCTCTCTCTCTCTCTCTCTCTCTCTCTCTCTCTCTCCTCTCTCGTCTCTCTCTCGACACACACACAGACACAATCTTATAAACTTACTTTCAATCAGATAAGCAAAATCTCCCTTTTTCTATCTATCAATCTGGAATGCTAACATTTCACAACTGCTGAAAATTTCATCACCTGTGCATATCGAGTGTGTATGCGGTAGAGAGGAGAGAGAGAGATGAGAGAGAGAGAGAAGAGAGAGAGAGAGAGAGAGAAGAGAGTTCCATGATCGTATTTCAGCCTGTGCGTCTGAGAGCCAGGAGAAATACATAGACAATAATTGAAATATTATCGTCGTCGCGACAGACGGCTGGAATATTTTAGTGCTCTTGCGCTGACACACACGAACACATCATCTGGCCTTCTCGGTCTTTCAGTATTTTGGCTGCTTAAAATAATCAATTCTTTGGCTTTTTTTTTAGCTTTTGAACTTGTAGTCTCTTGGCCTTTTAATCTACGAAGTTTTTGGCATTTGAAGCTTTTAATTCTCTGATCATTTGAATTTTTATTCTTTTACTAAGTATTCATAACTAAGAAAGAATAAGGAAATGTTTTGTTTTAGCATATTCAAAAACAGTTACGTAAGATAAAAGATTCGAAACAGAACTGTTTGTGTGGTATAAGTAAGTGGGATATATACATATGTGTACATATGTATATATTATAAATGATACATATATTCATGAATATAATATATAGATATATAGTATATATATATATATATATAATAATATATATTATATAGTATATATATATATATATAATATTATTCATATAAAACCCATACACAAATTCCTAAGCATTAAGATACTCAAACTCCTTGCTCTTATGCAACACTGTACAGACAGAACTCCTTACTGTGATGCCCATTTGAAACACACAGAGAAGTCACTAAAGAGCTCCTTCTCTGAAGAGCCCTTTAGCTAGGATTCAATCTGCTGCTGGCAGGACTCTCCCTCGATCCCACGACAGCTAAAAGAACTCCTCAACAATGGCTGATCCTCTTTGGGCTAAATTCTTTGCAAGTGACGAAGTCTAAAAGGGGGCACAGTTGGCAAGTGTTCCTCCTGACGCGTGTCACATTCATGGACGACAAATCCCACGGAACAGGATGATGAATTTCATTTCCTAGTGATGGTCTGATGATCAAGAAAAGGATAAGAAAAAGAT
>JANJGK010000032.1:21030441-21037941 GCA_039081455.1 Macrobrachium rosenbergii | reverse complement strand
AGTACAGAGTCAAGTCACGTGAGATGCGACGCAGTAAGAAAGGGTTATGATTAAAAGAAAGGAATTATTACAACATACCCTTATTCCTTTCATGCGTTGCTCAGTACAAACAGATGGAGTTTGCAGAACCTTTGATAAAAGAAAAATCATATTCACAATACGCTTAGTGAAATTTCATCGAAGTTTAGCTTTCAATAGATAATGAAAATGAAACCATCAAAGGTACCTGAGGTAGTGCTCGAATAATTTGATGTTGAATGGTTTTCCTTTAAGTCAAGTCTATGAAGTAGATTCCCGCCCATCGGACACTGACTATGGCCTTTACTAAGGAATAAGTCATGTCAGATGTGTGCCATAAGTTTTTAGTTTTCTGAAAAGAAAACTATTGTGCCGGCTTTGTCTGTCCGTCTGCACTTTATTCTGTCCGCACTTTGTCTGTCCCGCCCTCAGATCTTAAAAACTACTGAGGGTAGAGGGCTGTAAATTGGCATGTTGAGCATCCACCCTCCAGTCATCAAACATAACAAAATGCAGCCTTCTAACCTCAGTATTTTTTTTATTTTAAGGGTTAAAGTTAGCCATGATCGTGCTTCTAGCAACCCAACAACACAGGCCACCACAGCCGGCTAAGGGTTTCATGGGACGCGGCTCATACAGCATTATACCGAGACCACCTAAAGATAGATCTATTTTCGGTGGCCTTGATTATAAGCTTTACAGAAAACTCGTTTGAACCGAAGAAACTTCGGCGCATTTATTACTTGGTTTTTTCTATTTTATCGTTAAGATTTTCATCGACTTAATCATACATTGTATCTTGGTTGCAGGATTCATCTGATGTTGTCATTATCACAATTATTGCACTGTAAAAGGATCAATAATATTATTACCACTGTAGTGCAATGGGTGTAATAGTGATGCTATATTTCACTTGTTACTACAATTTAATGGGTCATCATTAGTATTATCACAGTCTAATGGGTTACATTTTACCATTATCAATACTGCAGTCTGATATATTTAGTATTATCAATATTAATTATTACTACTGTTATCATTATTATGGCGCGTTCACTGTCAAAAATAACAACAATATATGAGAGGGGTCTGGACAGAAAGTACCTCCTGCAGAGATGTCAAGTACCGTCTCGAAGAACTTTTTCATTATTCTCTATTTCGGCTGCGTATGCCATGAATTCTGGAACTTCCCTTACAGGAATGAAGAGAAGTGAGGAGGGAATATGAAAAAAGGTATAGAAAATAAATAAATGGATAAAAATGAATAAATAAATAAATAAGAAGCGACAAAACGAATCGTGCAGCTTTAATGGAAAAGTCATTTTGAGAACATCTCCTTCGAAGCATCCAGGAGATGAGAATGGGAGAGAGCGTCGAGAATGAATGAAGGGAGAAATAAAGAAGAGGAAAAAATACTACGAAAAACAACTTTACCACTAATTTCCCGACACCCCGCCCCTTAGGGAGGGGGCCTACCTCCCTGGCCCTCCTCCTACAGAGTATCAGGGATGGGAGGGGGAGGTGGCGATCGGTCTCCCCCCTTCCTTCATTCATAATAACCCGTCTAGAGCAACATTTGCAATTGAAATGCGACACACAAACTTTTTTTATGAAGACTGCAAAGTTAAGACCCGTTTTTTCATGATCGAGAGAAGCGTTTCTGTTTTCTCACAGCAATAGAAAACATTCCTGAACTATTCGTCCAGACATGAGGTTGTTATTGCTCTTTTTTTATTGGCTGTTACAACTCGCTATGGAATTTATTTTTCTTTACTTAAGGAAAACCACAGTCTGTCTACCTGTCTGTCTAGCTACATATTTCAGTGTCCTCTTTGCTTTTTCTGTAATCTTCTTCCCTTGTCGATATAGCAGTTATAAGTTGAAGTGAACTGAATATACAATTTAGGCCAAAGGCCAAGCACTGGGACCTATGAGGTCATTCAGCGCTGAAACGGAAACTGACAGTAAAAGTTTGAAAGGTTTTATATATATATATATATATATATATATATATATATATATATATATATATATATATATATATATATATATATGTATGTATATATAGTCTATATACACATATATATACTGCAAATATATACATATTTTAACTATACATCTTTTCTCCTCTAAAGAAGAAACGCTAGAAGGGTAGTAACTCTAAGTTCTAAAAAATTCAAGGGGTGAGGTTGCTATCCCCTTGCCCTCATTACCCAAAAATGATACTGGTATCCATTCACAATTTTGTATCATGGGCCTTGCAGATGCATACACAGTGTTGTACCACTGAACTTTCAAATCCAATATTATGAATTAATAAAGCATATCTCCAACAGTCTACACAGCAAATGTAAACATACGAGCGCACATAAAAATCATACACCCACATTCTGACATATAGAGTAAGTACCATGAATTAAGAGTCATCGTCAATGGAATGTCAAAATGACGTCTCCATTTGCATTAGGGTAAAAGTAATCCTCCCTCTCTCTCTCTCTCTCTCTCTCTCTCTGTCTCTCTCTCTCCTTTCCTCCATGGCATAAATCAGATGATTTTCCCTCTTGCTTAATCTAAAAGAAGAGAGAGAGAGAGAGAGAGAGAGAGAGAGAGAGAGGAGAGAGAGAGAGAGAGAGAGAGAGAGAGAGAGAGAGAGAGAATAATAAAATAGTATTTACAGGAATAAGTTAATTTGTGTGTGTGTGTGAAAGAGAGAGAGAGAGAGAGAGAGAGAGAGAGAGAGAGAGAGAGAGAGAGAGAGAGAGAGAGAGAGAGAGAGAGAGAGGATATATCTGTTTCGCTGAAAGAAATACTTTAACATTTTCTTGGCATTTCTTTGCCAGTTTCCAATTACGTAGAACAAAATACCTGTAATAGTCTCATGTTCACTGACGAAAAGTTAAGAGGAATTTTCTGTCGTTGTGAAAAAAAAAAAAGAAACGTTTCGCTGGACCATGAAAAAACGAGTCGACAACTTTGCAGTCTCCATAAAAAAGTTTTGCGTTGCATTTCAATTGCAAATGTTGCTCTAAACGGGATCATATGAGCGAAAGGAAGGGGGGAGAGCTCCCCCTCTCCCCCTTCCCGATATGCTGTGGAGGGTAAGGGAGATAGATCCACCCAAAGCCTATATTGCCACGGTGTGGGCTTGACTAACTGCAGGCAAAAAATCTTTCTTAATATTTATTCTTCTTCTTCTTTTTCTTATTCTTCTTCTTCTTTATTTTTCCCCTCTTTAATTCATTCTCTGCACTCTCACTCCCATTCTCATCTCTGTGATCCTTCGCAGCAGATTTTTCAGGAGACTTATTCATTCCTGTTGACAAGATTCGTTTTGACGCTTCTTATTCATTCTTTCATTTCCTTTTCATTTATTCTTTTCTATCCTTTACCTTTCGTAATTCACCTACGGAGAGTTCTGGTAACACTTCTGTTATTTCTCGAAGCCTCAAAAACTTCTCTGATGCGATGAAAATTGAAAGAGGTGAATTTAATAGCTTTCTAACAAACGACAAAATTCATATATGACAATTATTTTGAACGAAAAAGAAGTCTTTGAAAGGAAAGCACAAACAAACAAACGTGCACGCACCATAAATATAGATGGATAGATAGTTATATTATTACCTCTACTACTTTCTTTTATTTTCCTCGGTCCAGCATTCTTTTTGCCAATAACAGTTTTCTTTCTACCAACACACCAGCCCTCCGCCATATCTATTTGTTTCTCTCATAAACACCAAATTAATTGTGACCCTCAGTGGTCACACAAAGGCAGTAGATAGTTAGTTACAAAGGAGAGAGAGAGAGAGAGAGAGAGAGAGAGAGAGAGAGAGAGAGAGAGAGAGAGAGAGAGAGATCCTCTTGAATCACCGCTATTAAATTCCATTTGTGCTTTCCTTCTAGACGTCGGCGAACAAAGACCAAATGACAACAGACAAAAATTATTTCCTCAATATCAGAGGTCAAATGACCCGTCGGCCACCGTCCCCTCTCGCCAATACTCTGGGGGGGCGGGGGGGGGGGGACACTCCTTCCAAGGACCAAGATTCTTCATGGCAACTGACAAAAATCTTTGCCGCCATTGTCGTGAAAAACAGAACCGAGAAGAAATAAGGGAAGGGAAAGGTTCAAACGAAAGGATATCGTCTTTCGGGGTTCTCTAAAAAGTTCAAGATGCTTTCATCTTTCCCCGATAACACAAAAAGCCAACAAGTAATTCGTGCAATAAAAATCGGGTTTCCGGCCATTTTCGCTTTGGGTCACAGACGATTGTCAATTTGTATTGGCAGTACAGAGTCAGGTCACGTGAGATGCGAGGCAGTAAGAAACGGTTATGATTAAAAGAAAGGAATTATTACAACATACCCTTATTCCTTTCATGCGTCGCTCAATACAAACAGATGGAGTTTGCAGAACTTTTAATGAAATGAAAATCATATTCACAATACGCTTAGTGAAATTTCATCGAAGTTTGGGGTTTCAATAGATAATGAAAATTAAGCCATCAAAGGTACCAGAGGGAGTGCTCGAATAATTTGATGTTGAATGATTTTCCTCAAAGTCAAGTCTATGAATTAGATTCCCCCCCATCGGACACTGAATGTGGACTTAACTCAGGAACAGGTCATGTCAGATCTGCACCATACTTTTTTTTTCTGTTTTTCCGATAAGATTTTCATCTTCGACTTTATTATATATTATATCTTGGTTGCTGGATTCATTTGATGTTGTTATCACCACCGTTACTGCAGTGTCAAAGGTTTAATTATACTATTACCACTTGTTACTACAATCTAATGGGTTATTATCATTAAAATTATTACAGTCTAACAGGTTACATATTACCATTATCAATACTGCGGTCTGATATATTCGATATTATCATTATTATTATTACCACTATTATCATTACTATGGTACCTACAATGTCAAAAATGATAACAATATATGAGAGGGTCTGGACAGAAAGTAACGTCTGCAGAGTTGTTAAGTGTTCTCTTGAAGAACTTTTTTATGATTCTCTACACCGGCTGCGTATGCGATGAATTCGGGAATATTCCTTACAGCAATGAAGAGACGAGAGGAAGGAGTATAAGGAAAGTAAAAGAAAATGAATAAATGAATGAAACTGAATAAATAAATAAATAAGAAGCGACAAAACAAATCGTGCAGCTGGAATGAAAAATTCATTTTGAGGAAATCTCCTTCGAAGGATCCCGGAGATGAGAATGGGAGAGAGAGTCGAGAATGAATGGAGGGAGAAATAAAGAAGAGGAAGAAATATTATGAAAAACACCTTAGCACTAATTTCCCGACCGCCCCCCCCCCTCGCCTCCACGGGCGATATAGACTTAGGGAGGGGGGCCTATCTCCCTGGCCCTCCTCCTACAGAGTATCTGGGATGGTGGGGGGAGGTGGCGATCGCTCTCCCCCTTCCTTCATTCATAATATTCCGTCTAGAGCAACATTTGCAATTGAAATGTAACACAAGTTTTTTTTTTATGAAGACTGCAAAGTTGAAGACTCTTTTCTGTTTTTTCACAATGATAGAAAATTTTCCTGGACTTTTCGTCGAGACGTGAGGTTGCTGGTGGCCATCTTTAGTTTTCTGTAAATGAAGACTATTAAATGACTTTTCGTCCGTCCGCATTTTTTTCTGTCCGCCCTCAGATCTTAAAAAGTACTGAGGCTAGAGGGCTGCAAATTGGTATGTTGATCATCCACCCTCCAATCATCAGGCACACCAAATTGCAGCCCTCTAGCCTCAGCAGTTTTTCTTTTATTTACGGTTAAATTTAGCCATAATCGTGCATCTGCCAACGATATAGGACAGGCCACCACCGCCACGTGGTTAAAGTTTCATGGACCGCGGCTCATATAGCATTATATTTTCGGTGGCCTTGATTATACGACGCACAGATAACTCGATTGCGCCGAAGAAACTTCGGTGCATTTTTTACTTTTGTAGCTGTCTCAACTGGTAATGGAATTTATTTCTTCTTTACTTATGGAAAACCACAGTCTATCTATCTGTCTGTCTGTCTGTATATTCCAGTGTTCCCTTTGGTTTGTCTGTAATCGTCTAGGAGGGTACGACTTCATCTACCCTATGGATGAGTAGATAGTGTCACGGGAAGAGCGATGAGGAATGGTTGTCACTTGGGTTCGGAACTACTTAGGTACGCATACACACAGAATATATATATATATATATATATATATATATATATATATATATATATATATATATATATATATATATATATATATGTATGTATATTTATATATATATATGTACATATATATATATATATATATATATATATATATATATATATATATATATATATATACATTCACTTTACATCTTTTCTCCTCTAAAGAAGAAACCCTGGAAAGGTAGTTCCTCTAAGTTCTCAAAAATTCAAGGGGTGAGGTTGCTACCCCACATTCCCTAATGATCCTAACTGATACTGGTATCCATTCACAATTTTGTACCATGGGCCTTGCAGATGCATATGCAGTGCTGTACAACTGAACTATCAAACCCAACATGGACTCCTATGAATTAATAAAGCATATATCCCAACAGTCTACACAGCAGAATGCACACATCCAAGCGCACATAAAAAACACACACCCATATTCTGACATATAATAAACCTCATGAATTAAGAGTCATCGCCAGTGATCTGTCAAAATGACATCTCCATTTGCATTATGGTAAAAGTACTCCTCGCTCTCTCTCTCTCTCTCTCTCTCTCTCTCTCTCTCTCTCTCTCTCTCTCTCTCTCTCTCTCTCTCTCCTTTCCTCCATGGCATAAATCAGATGAATCTCCCTCCAGCTTAATCTGGAAGAGAGAGAGAGAGAGAGAGAGAGAGAGAGAGAGAGAGAGAGAGAGAGAGAGAGAGAGAGAGAGAGAGAGAGTCGCCTGACCAAAATCTTCTTAGTTGTTATCATCAAAATATATGACAAAAAGAAGCGACGGCTCTTCTTCATCTCTCTCAAGCAAGCAGCCTCCCAAAGCTCTCCTCTGCAAGAGTGGCCCTTCCTTCATCTGGGTTGGCCGTCGAGGAGATGATGTCTTCTTTTAATAATATGAATCACGTTACGAAACAAACAGACTCTGCAAAGGGCTTTTTCTTTTCATATTCCCAAAAGGACTGTCGCATGTTGCAGATCGTCTTTTGTTTGACTTCTGGAATACAATCTCCGAAGCAGAACTCGTATTTGGCTCCCTAAAATCTGTCTGCCAATTCCATTAAAAGTTAAGATCTGTGTATTACCCTTCAGTGGTTTAGAGTTGCCATGTCTTGCTAGATGGAAAAGATTTAACATTTATTCATCATAGAAATGTTAGGCAATATGATGAGGCTTGCTGATTTTGCCAATGGCTGTCATCTTAGGCAACCAAGTATTGCATTCAGGGTAAAATTTCTTTATCAACTTGAAATGAAATGACAATTATCTGCTACATCTCA
>JANJGK010000032.1:21010441-21025441 GCA_039081455.1 Macrobrachium rosenbergii | reverse complement strand
TATTATTATTATATATTCAGAAAATACAGAAGAATACATGAGTTATGAGAAAAAGAAAAAATTATAAATTAATGAACAGATAGATTAAAATATATACAACTGATTAAAATAAAAGGCGAATTGTTTTTTTGAGGTAGTAATGCATTGCATCTTCGCTTGAACCTTTAAGGTTCTAATTGCACAAGATTTCCAGGGAGAGTTACCTTCTCTTTAGAAAATTAATGGTATCCTATTCTAAGAAGGGGACTTTTGGGGTATCTGTTCAATGACTATGTAAAACATTTTAATCTGGAGTGTTTTTCTATTAAATCTATTGAAGGTGTCTTGATGTCTCAAGCGATGCTTACCAGATTACCCTCATTATCAATCAAAATTATCTGAAGTTGAAATGGCATTTGCCAATCACATTTAGATAATGACTAAAACGGTTTTCATTTTTTAGTATTCTGTAAAGGAAAACTATTGTGCCGGCTTTGTCTGTCCGTCCGCCCTTAGATCTTAAAAACTACTGAGGCTGGAGGGCTGCAAATTGGTATGTTGATCATCCACCCTACAGTCATCAAACATAGCATATTGCAGCCCTCTAGCCGCCTCAGTAGTTTTTATTTTATTTACGGTTAAAGTTACCGATAATCGAGCTTCTGGCAACGATATAGGACAGGCCACCATTGGACAGTGGTTAAAGTTTCACGGGCCGAGGTTCATACAGCACTGTACCGAGACCACCGAAAGATAGATCTATTTTTGGTGGCATTGATCATACGCTGTAGCGGCTGTACAGAAAACTCGATTGCGCCGAAGAAACTTCGGCGCATTTTAAACTTGCTTTTTGTCTGACCTAAAGATTTTGACTTCAAGTGTAGTTTACAAATCTATTTACGAGATGTATTTGCAAAATCCATTAACAGTAATCGCTCATTCTGAAGTGTTTTTAGATCAGATCAGCAGAAGTGAAAAGAGCTCATTTATGCAATAAGAATAATCTTGAAAACAGAAAAGATTTTTTGTGTGTAATGCAATAATAATGCCAATAGAAATGATCTTGCACAGGGTGTGGTATTTATGAACTATTTAAAAGCTTCCGGTAAAATGTTTATCATAATCTGTAGGTATGTTTATCGAATTAATGCATATAAAAACTTCATTACCTTTTAGTTTTATGAAAACAAAACTATTGTGCCTGCTTTTTCTGTCCGCCCTCAGATCTTAAAAACTACTGAGGCTAGAGGGCTGCAAATTGGTATGTTGATCGTTCACCCTCCAATCATCGAACATACCAAATTGCAGCCCTCTAACCCCAGGAGTTTTTACTTAAGGTTAAAGTTAGTCACAATCGTGCTTCTGGCAACGACATAGGACAGGCCACCACCGGGCAGTGGTTAAAGTTTCATGGGCGCGGGTCATACAGCATTATACCGAGACCACCGAAAGATAGATCTATTTTCGGTGGCCTTGATTATACGCTGTAGCGGCTGTACAGAAAACTAGATTGCGCCGAGGAAACTTCGGCACATTTTTTACTAGTTATTTAAGACGATGGTTTGAACGCAAGACAATTTTACTAACAGAAATTCTCTTTTTACTTGAAGTGACTGACATCTAATATAGTAATACCACTAATAGAAAATATCACGTATTTTGAGATAGTTTCTTAAATTAATTTATGCAAAATGTAAACAATTTTTTATTTACACATCCCAAGACCCGGAATGGTACCATTTGGCTTCGCCATTTTAGCGCCGATTTTCTAGCGCCGTCGTTTTGGCGCTCAATTGTTTTGGCATTCAACAATTTGGCGCCGTCAATAGTACCGGGTTAGTGCTTTCCACCCAAACTATTTTTCTTAAACCTTTAAAGCCAGATGTATCTAGTTAATGCTTGTCACCAAAACTACTTTTCTTACATCTGTTTCTCCTCATCTTGAAAAGAATTTTAAAGTAAATATTCAAAGTATAGGAACCGCCTCGTTAGTACTAAGCACCTACTTATGTAGTGTAGCATGCTAGTTGAATTTTACTTTACCGATTCTCTTAAAAAATGTAAAAGTAGTCGGGTCGAACGCATCTGCAGAAATGACTTAAAGCAATTTAAGTAAGATAGACAAACCAAAATTTTCTCACGATGGATATCTTTATGCGTTCGACGAGCACATCAAGATGGACCCTTGGATGAAGTTTTGGAGATGTGAAAGCAACAACGAGTGCAAAGCCCGTATACACACGAAAAACAATGAAGTGATAAAGGAAGTAAACGAGCATTCTCACGGTGCTTCAGCAGCAAACGTGGAAGCAGCTTTAATTAAAACCAGTGTAAAACGTCGGGCTGGAGAGAGAGAGAGTGAAGATCAACCATAGGCAATTATGAGTTTGTTTCTGAAGCCAACCAAGCAGCACTTCCAAATTCAGGCGCTACGAAGCAAATTGTAAGAAGAAGAAATCAAATGAACCTCGTTCCTCCAAATCCTGTTGATGTTCGTGATTTAGTGATTCCCGATGACTACAGAGATTATATGAAGAACAATGATGAACATGAAGACTTTTTAATAGCTGACAGTGGGCGTGAAGATGATGGAGTAATGATACAAGAGTGCTTTCTTCCATTTAGCACTTAATATACATAAGCATCATAAACAGATTGGGCTCCAGATTTTATAAAACAATGATTCCGAAATTGCTCCAAGAGCTAAAATGATCACACCCTTACGCTTCGTGCCTGCTCCTTACTTGGGTCACTACATCGATGCCCTTTAAGAAGACTTGCCTTCAGATCTTCAACCACTGTTTAACTGGTTTGAAGATAATTAAGTAGGACGACAAATGAGAAGAGGCAATGGTAGGTGGCCCGCTCTTTTTCCGTCAGTGATGTGGAACGAATACAATCGAAAAATCGCTGGAGAGGACCGAACTAACAATCACGCAGAAACAGCGCATAGAAAAACATATGCGGAATTTGGAGTTCACCACCCCATTATATGGAAATTTATTCATGGACTGAGAAAAATTCAAAAGAGCGGAGATACATATTATGAACAATTGGTTCCTGGCCATGCTCCTAAACAAAAACTTCTTAAGTACGTGAGAGCTGATGAGCTCATTTTGAATTTTGTGCGCCATGCTGTTGAAAGGGAACCATTAGAGTATTTGCGTGGTTTAGCGCGCAATTACGAAATACATTAAATTACTGATTTTAATTATAATTTTCCTTTTCTTCTACACAAATGTTTTAGTCCAGAATAGAGGCTCCGCATTTGCATCCTAGTTTCACTTAATCCATTTCTTCCATCCTTTAATTTTAATTTTGCCAAACCGTGGTGGGCCAAAAGCATGAGCGCCGTAATAACTGAGCGCCAAAACAATGGCGCCAAATGATTGGGGCCAAAAAGACAGCCCCAAAAAGCACCCGACCACCAAGGACATTCCATTAAAAATGTCCGCCATTAACATATCAGTAGAGAAAAAATTGGTCACACAATCCCACCTCACAATAGGACTGAATGTTAATATGAAAAAAAAAAATCACCTTGATATAAACAAAAAGACAACTGAAAATTTGATGCAAAATAAGGCATGAAGAGATCACATAGAAATCAATGACATTGATGCTCATAATTCAGAAACAATAGAAAATTCCTCGCGAAAGAGTAAATGTAAGAAAATTCAAAACCATCAATTAAACTGCTCCCGAGATTGACAATAATAAATGACAAAAGATTAGCCTTTGAATATAATATGGAGACGTCAAAAAGACCAGAGTGAAATGTAGACTTTTGGTCATGGTTTTTGATAATGGTTCAGCGGAGGATATTTTAAATCTATTAAATTCGAGAAAGAAGCTCTTTAATTGGTTTATATATACATACATACATATATATATAATATATATATATATATATATATATATATATATATATATATATATATATATATATATATATATATATACATACATACATACATACATACATATATATATATATATATATATATATATATATATATATATATATATACATACATACCTATAAGTATATTTATGTATATAAATCCTTATGAAATATTTGATTGAATTATTTATAATAATGAAGGTTCATGATAAGTTTGATATGATCAAAGTCACTCGCGGTGTTTTCACACAAATACTTAGCCCAATTAAAACAAGCAAAAAATGCGCCGAAGTTTCTTCGGCGGAATCGAGTGTTCTGTACAGCCACTACAGCGTATAGCCTAATCAAGGCCACCGAAAAAAGATCTATCCTTCGGCGGTCTCGGTACCATACTGTATGAGTCGTGGCCCATGAAACTTTAACCATGGCCCGGGGTGGCCTAACCTATATCGTTTCCAGAAGCATGATTATGGCTAACTTTAACCTTAAATGAAATCAAGACCGCTGAGGCTAGAGGGCTGCAATTTGGTACGTTTGATGATTGGAGGGTGGATGATCAACATTCCAATTTGCAGCCCTCTAGCCTCAGTAGTTTCTAAGATCTGAGGGCAGACAGAGAAAAGTGCGGACAGAATAAAATGCGGACGTACAGACAAAGCCGGCACAATAGTTTTCTTTTACAGAAAACTAAAAAAGAAGAAAAAAATAAAAGATCATTTCCTCTAATTATATTAATCAAAACACTATTTTACAAGCTGGTATTTAAAAAAACAGATATAAGTAAAAGGATTTCGAATTCCGTAAATTCCACACCTGATTATTCATCTCCATAATAAAAAGCTAAGAAAAGAAATAAAGCACATAAAAAAAGGTTGATTTTTTTTGTCTTTTGAGAAAGTTCTTCAACAAGTTTTCGCAAACAGAACGTAGAGTTGGTTTTCAGATGCAGGGAATAAAATCAAATTCATTTTTCTTATATACTTCTGTGCGTACGTCATTATATATATATACATATATATATATGTATATATATATATATATATATATATATATATATATATATATATATATATATATATATATATATATATATATATATATATATATATATATATACACTCTCTCTCTCTCTCTCTCTCTCTCTCTCTCTCTCTCTCTCTCTCTCTCTCTCTCTCTCTCTCTCTCTATATATATATATATATATATATGTACAGTATGTATACATATATCCTTATCAGCATGCACACACATATACATACATATAAATATATATACTGTATACTCAATATGTATGACATGTATATATATATATATATATATATATATATATATATATATATATATATATATATATAAAATATACATAAGGTACACGAGAGCAAATAATCTATCTCCGAGAATAGAAAGTTCACTGCCGTCTCAATTCTCTTCGAATATCAACCGCCAAAGAATCCATTGTACGGGACCTGGCCACACGTAAGGCATTTCAAAAACGCCACCCATTCCAATGAGAGCCAATTACCGCACTATTTCAAGACCTATTGTGGGAGGACAATTAATTTAGACGGTAACAGAAGCCTAACTCTGTCATTACTTTCAACGCAATAGGCCTATACTTTATATAGTACCGCGGTATGTCGTCTAAGCCTCGTAAAGTAGAGTTTTAGGTAAATTAGCTAAAGTGGGCTGGATACATGGTGGTCGAAAGATACTTGCGTCCTGTATACGCCCCCCGTGCGTGAGTTCAGACGTTGGTTATGTCAGGTGATCGCTTTTATTCATTTTGCTTATTTATTTGTTTGTTTGTTTATGAATGAATGAATGAATGAATGAAGGAATGAATTATTTATTTATTTATTTGTCCTCTGATTTACTGTTATCTTTTGTGATTTTTTTATTTTTTTCTGATTTCAACTTTATCAGTATATGAATTGTTTTACGCCGTGCACTCTTGCTTTTCAAGTTATTTATCTTTAAGGCTTTTTCTATGGGAATTTTTCATAATAATAATAATAATAATAATAATAATAATAATAATAATAATAATAATAATAATAATAATAATAATAATAATAATAATAAGCCTGCCTTCGAGCTCCCACAGTGCCTTGGCTATTTTTGTTAATTCGACAGTCAACCGATTTGACCACTCGCTTGAAAGTTCTTCCCTAGCATGCTGAATTCTCCCTATTTCTTTGTGTTCCCTGAGTATTTTATTTAATTTTGAAAATAATTATTTTTTTGTATGAGCTAAAGGTCTGTCAATTACTTCACTACTGAAGCAATTGACAGACCCTCAGCTCATACAAAAAATATATATTTTTAATATGAAATAAAATACTCAGGAAACACAAAGGAACAGGGAGAATTCAGCATGCTAGGGAAGAACTTTCAATACTGAAGTCATACTGAATTTTTTCTTTAATACATACAATAGAAATAATCACAAACTGATGTGAACTCTAAGAGAGAAAAATTATAAACTCTGAATTTCATTCACTCTCTCCGTGTTCCTTGATTCCCATTTCATATTCCGGTTTCTTCAGGGAGGTAATTCTTTTTACATACTGTGGAGTTAAATCTCACTCTTGATCATTCTGCCCTAAAATGGAAAACTGCAGTATCTGCAAAATTTTCGAAACTGAGATATGCCACCTATTGGGCTCGTGAAACACTAATAATACACAAGTTACTGCAGTTTCAGAATGATTCTTCAATACCTTATTTAGGGGGTCCCATTTGCAGTACCTGCAAAATCAGTAGTAAGGCCAGGGAAAACTGCAGTATCTACTATTTTTCTCAGTTTTGCATTTTTGCAGATACTGCAGTCCTCCAATTTAGGGCAGCACTGTCCAGATAAGATCATTCGGTCACCGGCACCTTGGAACTTTAAATATAATAAGAAAAATGCATCTATCTCAATTATTTTCATCTTGCGTTACGGTTGTAATGTGTCTGTTTATGCCAATCTATTGGTCCGCTGAATTGAAATTGGAACATATAATTTACGCCAAAGGCCAAGTGCTGGGAGCTATGAGGTCATTCTGCGCTGAGAGGGAAACTGAGCGTAAACAGGTCTGAAAGGTGTAACAGGAGGAAATCCTCGCAGCTGCACTGTGAAACATTTGTTAGGGGAGGGTGGAAAGTCAGATGGAAGAAAGAGAATATGAAAGGAGGTACAGTAAAAGGAATGAAAGGGGTTGCAGCTAGGGGCCATAGGGACGCTGCAAAGACCCTTACGTAACGCCTACAGTGCACCGCATGAGGTGCACTGACGGCACTACTTCCCTCCGGATTTTGGATCGCTGATATTTTAACAAGGTAATTATGTACCTTGTTGATATTTTGCCCATCAAACATCTAGTAAAGCTAATATTTTACCCCATCACTCCTCTACCAAACTGACAGTTAATTACTCTATTATTGTACTGTTAACATCTTACCATGTTACTACTTATTCACTACTGTTCATTAACAACAATAATTCACTGCGCTAGTATTTTGTCACGCTATTATTCCATCATTCTAATACCGGCTTATGCTAATATTCCTAACATTTATCCATTCATATTTTACTACTACTCTAATATCGATTCACGTTAATATTTGGCCACGTCAATGATTTTCTAAGTTAATATCGACTCATACTTGTGGTTAACATATTAAAACTTAATCAAGCTAATTAATATATTACTACTCTAGTGTTTGGTGTTCGCATTTAGCCGTGTTAATATTTAGCCACGCTAATATTTTAACATGTTAATATTTGGCCATGCAAATATGTCACTGCATTAATATTTAATCGCACTAAGGTTAAATTACACTAAAAATTTCTCTGTTAACATTTTACAAATGCAAATACTGACTAACACTAACATTTGCCTGCGCTAATATTTAACCAGCCTAAGATTACATCATACAAATATTTAGTTGTTAGTATTTCAACCACAAGAATGCCTGTCCACGTTAATATCGACCCAGGATGCTATTTTACAAGCTTATCTATTAACTCACTAGTAATTTACCTCGCTAATATTTCCAGTCGCTAATATTTTACCTTGGCAATTCACCTCGTTTTTATTTTACCCCGCAAATATTTCACCTAGCTAATATTTCACCTAACTAATATTTTATCTCGCTAACATTTTACCCCGCTAATATCTCACTTCGCTAAAATTGAACCTCGCAAACACTTCGCAAGCCACGTCGGCGAGGGACGCAGTGTTAAAAGCCCGTTTTGGAAATGAAAGGAAAATACACAAGGGAGCCCTGTGTGACAGATGGTGTCTGTGGCTGGCTGGCTGCATCCAGGTCGCAGCCTGATGGTATCAAAATACCAGTTGCTTCGACCAATATCTCTTTATTTCCTCAGACACAGCGGGGGAGGGAATTTTCCCCTCTGAAAAGGTCGGGGAGCAGAGCTCAGCGTTGCGTTGGGAATGCGACCTACAGGCTGTTTGTTTTAATCTAGCTGTACTCGATCAAAAATGACCCTCTCCTCTCCTCCACACTTTACTCCTCCCATCCCCGCCCCCCTTTCTTGCTCAGGGGGACGGCTCTGCAAAATTTTGTGGCCTGGATGAGACTGTCATCGTCAGTTGCAAATTATCAGGGTACAGTAAAGATAGGCAATATAATTGCACTTGTGTTTACATGAGATCGAATAAAAAATAGCTCTGGACAGTAACAGATCTGTGTATACAGCTCTCATTTTCACCCTCTTTCATATAATAATAATAATAATAATAATAATAATAATAATAATAATAATAATAATAATAATAATAATAATAATAATAATAGAAGTAGTAGTAGTAGTAGTAGTCTAGGTTTTTTGTATTTGGTACATAATAATAATAATAATAATAATAATAATAATAATAATAATAATAATAATAATAATAATAATAATAATAATAATAATAATAATAATAATAGTCTTGTTAAAGAGAATGGCAGCACCAGTGGAACTGATTTTATATTTGGTCTTTTCAATTCTTCTTATTATTTTCTTTTCATCAGGACTGATATTTGCTAATAACTGGTCGATGTTCATAATCTGGGTAAGGAAATGGTTTTTCGTAGGTTAATTTTAATATTATCACGTCAAATATCAGCCCTCATGAGGAGAAAATAATAAAAATTGTAAAGACCATATGTAAAATCAATACCACTGATGCTGCCATTCTCTTTAACAAGACTTGCTTGAAAAAGGGTCTGCTACCGTCAAATAATAATAATAATAATAATAATAATAATAATAATAATAATAATAATAATAATAATAATAATAATAATAATAATACTAATAGTAATAGTAGTAGGTTTTTTGTATTTGATGCCTAATAATAATAATAATAATAATAATAATAATAATAATAATAATAATAATAATAATAATAATAATAATGGTAGGTTTTTTGTATTTGATGCATAATAATAATAATAATAATAATAATAATAATAATAATAATAATAATAATAATAATAATAATAATAATAATAATAATAATACCAGTTTCTAGTAGGTCTTTTTGTATTTGATGCCCTTCAATAAAGACACACAAAAGCAAGGTTTTCTCAGCGAGATCAAATTCTTAAGACAAACCTATAAAAGCCCCCGCGGGATAACTTTTAATCCTAGCTGGTCTTTTTCTAATGATGTCGCTTCAAAAGTGTAATTTTGAACTTAAAACTGAAGTAAAAAGAAACATATCTAAAAAACGTAAATGCTGAGATTGTCTTCGCAATTTTTCTAATTACTGGAGTGAGGAAGTTTTTTTTTTAATTTTCTGAGAAGAAAACTATTGTGCCGGCTTTGTCTGTCCGTCCGCACTTTTTTCTGTCCGCACTCAGATCTTAAAAACTACTGAGGCTACAGGACTGCTAATTGGTAAGTTGATCATCCACCCTCCAATCATCAAACATACCAAATTGCAGCCCTCTAGCCCCAGTAGTTTTTATTTTATTTAAGGTTAAAGCTAGCCATAATCGTGCTTCTGGCAACGATATAGGCCAGGCCGCCACCGGGCCATGGTTAAAGTTCCATGGGCCGCGGCTCATACAGCATTATACCGAGACCACCGAAAGATAGATCTATTTCCGGTGGCCTTAATTATACGATGTACAGAAAACTCGATTGGGCCCAAGAAACTTCGACGCATTTTTCACTTGTTTCTAGATAACATGAACGCCATTTATTTAGTGGCTGTTTAGATTAATGTTAAGAAAAACAAGGATATAATAAAATAGTATTCAAGTCCGCTCCAAAAAAAGAACACATTATGAAACATAGCTAAGTTATTAAAGGAAGTTGACAAAATCTCGTGAATGTGGTAGTAACGGCTAAATACCTCCCTCTGAAATCACCCCCTCTTTGGGGAAAAGGATTATTAACAAGAACATATATTCATCATTATGTGGTTTTCAATCCACCCACACACGCATATATATACATACATATATTATATATATTATGCATCTATACATGTATATATATATATATATATATATATATATATATATATATATATATATATATATATATATATATATATATATATATATATATATATATCCTTTCTTTCTTTTTTATTCCTTTGAGAGGGGGCTGGTTAATTGTATTCTAAATAGATACACACACACACACACACACACACACACACACACACACACACACACATATATATATATATATATATATATATATATATTATGTACAGTATAATACTAAAGCTCTCTATCTCTTCTTTGGGCGAGTCGGTAGAGCTGTGGACTGGCACTCGCCAGGCCTGAGTTCGAGTCCTCGGCCGGCTGATGAAGAGTTAGAGGAATTTATTTCTGGTGATAGAAATTCATTTCTCGCTATAATGTGGTTCGGATTCCACAATAAGCTGTAGGTCCCGTTGCTAAGTAACCAATTGGTTCTTAGCCACATAAAATAAGTCTAATCCTTCGGGCCAGTCCTAGGAGAGCTGTTAATCAGCTCAGTGGTCTGGTAGAACTAAGGTACACTTAACTAAAGCTCTCTTATTTGTGAGTCTGAATACACACTGGAAATCCCGGAGGCTTCTGGGAATTCCGGAGGTTTCTGGGGCTTCCACCCCCCTCCTTCCCTCTCCCCTCCCCTCACCTCCCCCTTCCTCCTCCTCTCCCGCTCCCCTCTCCTTCCCTCTTCCACCCCTTCCCCTCCCCTCCCATTAAACATGAAATACCCCATATATGTTACCTTTTCATCAAGCATTTTAAACGATACTACTTCCACCATAAGCTTAAAAACTATTTCAAACTATAAAATCTCATTAAAATATTTTTAAAAATACTTAAAAAGTACATTTTAGTAAAACATCATCACTCAATACCAAATGGCAACACCGCCTCTAGCTTTAAAAAAGCGGGGAGCCATTTAAACTCCATTGAATCAAATGGCTCAGTTCAGTTTGAATTAATACCTTTAAATTCTTCCCGGCGAACGAACGGTTTAAAAGTCATCCCCCTCCCCTCCCCTCATTTGCGTGAGTCGGCGGACACTTGAATCTTCTGAACCCCATCAGGACATTTAAATCACGCCTGGGGTTCACTGTAACGGGGCTCTTGATTGGCGGGAGTTTAAATGCCGGGTTATGTGTTTAAGGAGCGGAGAAGAAAAGAGATTTAGGCCGAGGTGATTTCATTATTGATTTTTTATATGAATTAAGAACTAAAGTACCTCCTTTCGTCTCTATGCTATTATTTCCAAGTACAGTATTGAGAAAATTTATTTGTAATTTCATTAAATACATAATTTCCTAGCAACACAGGATATTAGCCGCTGCAACCAAGTTATTTTGTAACTGCGGTGAGTGTACTATACTGCTCACTATTTATCGGTAGTCTGTGTGAGTTAATTTGGAAAATTGATATTTTTTTAAATCACTTTTCAACATTCAGCGTTTTATAAGTATTTACAAAAGGCATGCATAATATTACTTCGTATCCTGTACTTTACTTAACATAGGACAAATTAAGGAATTAATTTTATTTTAATGTCTAGACGAAATGAGTTTGTCGAAGTTATAAAAGTCGTTGATGCTTGTTTTCCGAAAACAAGTGTAAATATTATATATATATATATATATATATATATATATATATATATATATATATATATATATATAACATATATATATAACATATATATATATATATATATATATATATATATATATATATATATATATATATATATATATATACGTACATAAATGTATACATACATACACGTCTATTCAAAATACAAATAACCCAACACTTTCTCAAAGGAATAACAAGAATTAAAAAAATAGGAGGAAAAACGGATTAACACCATCCATTTCTACTTCATCTTCGTCTCCTGCTCTTTGTGGTTTCTTCAAGAGAGGAAAATAGTAATAAAAAAAAAAAAAAACAACAACGGCCAAAGTCAAAACAACTCTGGCAGGGGAAGATCAGCCGAGCCTGAAATTTTTAATATGACTTTGGATAATCCTCCGCGTCTTGCAATACCGAGATATTTCTCTCCCACATTCCCTCCGCGCTAATTGATGCTCTTTTGCGCTCGGGCCGGGAGGAGGTTTGAGGGCTTTCTCTCTCTCTCTCTCTCTCTTTCTGTCTGTCTGCTTCTCTCTCTCTTTCTCTCCCTCCTCTCTCTGTGTTTATTTTCCTCTCTCTCTCTCGATTGTTCTCTCTCTCTCTTTCTCTGTCTCTCCCACTCTCTGTTTCTCTCTGTCTGTCTGCTTCTCTCTCTCTCTTTCTCTCCCCCCCTCGCTCTCTCTTTCTCTCCCCCTCTCTCTTTATTTTCCTCTCTCTCTCTCTCTCGATTGTTCTCTCTCTCTCTCTCTCTCTCTATTCCTTTCTCTCTCTTTCTCTGTCTCTCCCACTCTCTCTCTCTGTCTGTCTGCCTCTCTCTCTTTCTCTCCCCCTCTCTCTGTGTTTCTTTTCCTCTCTCTCTCTCTCTCTCTGCCTGTCTCTGTCTCTCTCTTTCGATTGCTCTCTCTCTATTCCTTTCTCTCTCTTTCTCTGTCTCTCCCACTCCCTGCTTCTCGCTCTCTGTGTTTCTCTCTTTCTCGCTCTCAATCTCTGTTTTTTCTCTCTCTCCCCATCTCTCTCTTTCTCTCCCTCTCTATGTTTTCTCTCTCACTCTATATCTCTGCTTTTTCTCCCTCTGTTTCTATCTATCTCTCTCTCTCTCTCTCTTTGTCTGTCTATCTCTCTCGCCCCTTTCTCTCTGTCTTCATACTTTTTGGGGGCTGGTGCGAGAAGAGTATTGTCTTCCTATTCTTAGCAAGTGTTTATGGATGAGGTGGCTAGCACCATGACCTGGGAGTCAACTACAGACCTTGCAAACGCGAACCCAGTGCTCCTCTACACACACCCAAATATTTTATATAATGCTTTAGCCTGAAGGTTCTCACCAAGCCTTTTGGAATGCAGTTGCAAGCCCCATACACTATTATTATATACTAATTGATACCATTATCTATTTATCAATTCATTAATTTACTTTTTCTTTGCGTGTTTCCTTTTACCGTCAATGGCGCCTATGGTGGCCTTGTTCCGTGTGAATAGGTTTCATCTTCTGAATAATAATAATAATAATAATAATAATAATAACAATAATAATAATAATAATAATAATAATAATAATAATAATAATAATAATAATTGTAGTTGTCTACTCACCAGGTAGACGATTCAGACCTAATTTACACATGCAAAAACGCTACTTCTCTGGAATTTTCTGAACAAAGGTTCATCCACGATTCACTAAATAAAGAAAAAATATGGCTGTGATCATTTTATTTTCCCTTCTTGAGAACCCAACCTCTTTCGGGAGAAAAAGCTTCATGTTGAATGATATATACATATATATATATATATATATATATATATATATATATATATATATATATATATATATATATATATATATATATATATATTTGCGCGTGCGTGTGTTTCCGTATGTACGCACGTATGCGTGGGAGGGGAACTGCTGAGCCGGCCTCTAAAAACATCCGTAGTAATTTTGCTGATTACAGCAATGAGGTAGTACCTGATGCTTGTCAACTGTGGTGGGCAGCAGCCGGGGAAGAGAAGGGCGGGGGACTTGCAACTTCATCTCATAGAGACTTGCAAAGCATCCTGTAAGCATGCTCGTACACACACACACACACACACATATATATACGAGTATGTGTGTGTGTGTGTAAACGATAGGGAAAATTGGCAAAGACATAAGATTTCTCTCTCTCTTCTCACACACACACACATCTGTGGTATATAAATAAAAACAAAGGAAAAATTACCTATTTGTCTCCCTCTATTTGCATCTCTCTCTCTCTCTCTCTCTCTCTTTTTCTCTCTCTCTCTCTCTCTCTCTCTCTGTACGTTCGTGTACATTCTTCTCTTCCTTCTAGCCACGGAAGAAGAAGTCAGATAATAAAAAAAAGCCAAAGAGAACACAAATAAAGGAATGAAACATTTCTCTCTCTCTCTCTCTGTCTCTCTTGACTTCGAATACAATAAAAATCATGGGTAAGAGAATAAAAGTTAAGAGACACGCTGAGAAATGATGAAATGAGAACAGGAAGTTACTGAGAATTTTATTTCTCTCAACTAAATTCTCAGCACTCCTACGACTCAGATAATCACTGATGATAATGATGATGCTATTAATGTAATGGAGCGTTCGGAATATACTTTCACAAAAAGCCGTACAATGCGCGGGAGCTTTACTTAACCTTTCTGTTTTTAGAACAGAAATGAAATTTTATATTTTCTCCGCATGAAGATACCTTGATTCTGATTTAAGTTATTTCCTGATTAGTCAGTTATTTTTCGAAGAAATATACAAAATAAACTACAGAATAGCTTTGTAGAATGATGAATGACCTTAGGAAATACTGTCTGCTGGGTAGGGTGGTTAGTGCCGTGGCATGCCACTCAGACGTCGGGGGTTCGCGTCTCTCCCAGGCCGATGAAAAATCACTGGCTCTGTATCATGCTCAGTTACTGCTGCAGTGTGGGGTCTGCGGTGGGAGGTTGAAATCAACATCCTTTGGAAGCTTGAATTTCGAGTAAATGGCCCCTTTGGTGTG
>JANJGK010000032.1:20990441-21007941 GCA_039081455.1 Macrobrachium rosenbergii | reverse complement strand
GAGAGAGAGAGAGAGAGAGAGAGAGAGAGAGAGAGAGCGGCGGAGGAAATGAAACAGAAAACAGAGGAGGGTCGGAATGCGCCGCCTAAAGAGTCGGGTGGAAAGCTTTGAGCAGTCAATCGCTGGAACAAAGAAAACGGACATCAAAGACCCCGTTCGCTGCGATTACAAGCAGGACATGAAATTAGTCCCCGAGTCGACTTTAATTATATAGCGACTTAAAAGCTATTTGCTGTGGAGCGCGACTTTTATTCACCACCTGGACTCTGATAATCACATTGCCTTCGCCGGAAAGATGCGAGACACTTGCCCGTAAATGACGTTTGCAGCTCCTCTCTCTCTCTCTCTCTCTTTTTTGCTGTTTTTCTTTTTCCAGAGTTTTATTTCGCAGAGAGCGGCGGCGGCGGCGGCGGCGGCGTCACGGCTTAAAGAGAAAGGGATTGAGAGAAATGCCGTCGTTTCTGCCTGGGCAGACTGATGTATGGAACGACCTGTCACAGATACCACCACCACTTGCTTCACTGGAGTTCCTCCACAATATCCCAGGGGGACAAAGGGGAAGAAATGTCTCATTTCTCACTGGACTGACTCGTGTATGGAGCGGTCTGGAAAAGGTTTCGTCTCTCCAGGACCGATCCGGGCATGGACGAGTTTGGAAAGGTTCTTGCCCCATAACCGTGACATTCCACTGCAATATTCTAATGAGAGCATGACGAAAGAAATATCACCATTTCTCCCTTGACTAACTGACGTTTGAAACAGTCTGGAAGAGGTTCTAGCTCAAAAACAGACGAAGTGAAATGTAACCAATTCTCCCTGGACTGAATAACGCATAGAAAGGAAGTATTTTGGCAATTTCTACCTTTCTTGCAACAACGCCGCGTTACAAAGCAGTTGAAATATATTGCAATACATCTCAGTTTTGCATTCATATTCATGATTAGTACCCCACTTTACTGGAATGACTGATGGTTGGGCTCCGACAGGAAAACACTTGAAAAGATATGTCACCTTTTCTCTCTAGATCCACGGATTTATGGAACAGCCTGAAAGGGAGTTCCAACGCGAGCTATGTGGGCTGACTGATATTTTATACAACCTGGAAGAGGCTCCAACTTCAGAGCACACTACGAGGATTATCACCAATTTATCCTGGATTTCTAAAATGATTCTTATTCTCTTTATTTCCAGGATCATCAAAATTATAATTGTTATAATTTTCATTCATTGAACAGTTTAGAATATGTGGTAGCTCTGCTACAGAAACAGACAAATGTCATCAGCTCTCTCTGGGCTGACTGCTGTATAGAATAGAATAGAATATAGAATTTAGGCTAAAGGTCAAGCGCTGGAACCTATCGGATCGTTCAGCACTGATACGGAAACTGACAGTAAAAAGGTTAGAAGGTACAACAGGAGGAAAACCTCGCAGCTGCACCATGAATCAATTGTCAGGAAAGAGCTGAGACTAGTAAGATGGAAGAAAGAGACTATGAACGAAGGTACAGTAAAAGGAATGAAAGGGGTTGCAGCTAGGGGCCTAAGGAAAGGACGTTGCAAAGAACCTTAAGTAATAACACCTGCAGTGCAACCCCTCCCCCCTTACCGAATGACTGCTGTATGGAACGATCTGGAAAAAGATTCCAGCTTCGGGAATCATAAAATTGGACTCATTACTCCAGAACAACTCAGATAACTTTAGAATAAGCTATTCGGGTTCCTCCTCTTTGTGTAGTTCAGATCACCGAGGAATCTTAATTAGACGGTTCAGCTCTGCGAAGTAATTAATGGTCTGCTTTGTGCTATAACCCATTACATCCCTCTGTCGAGATTTGCAAATTCGGTTGGATTCTAATCAGTCAAGTAATTTCTTTGCGAGTAAGCACACATGCAATAAATATCTTGCATAAAACACGCATATATATATATCACACACACACACACACACACACACACACACACACACATATATATATATATATATATATATATATATATATATATATATATATATATATATATATACACACTAGCTGACCGACCCGGCGTTGCCCGGGAATACTCTGAATGACAGTCGATCATTTAACTTAGATAGGAAGTAACACGTGGTGTGGTTTTAATTAACATGTCCCTGCTAAACCGAAACAACCCCCACTAAACCTAAACATCCTCTAAATCAAAACACACCCCAAATTAAACCTAGCACACTCTCCCACTTAACTGGAACACTCCCACTAAACCTAAGCACATTCCCACTAAACCAAAACACTTCCCCCACTAAACTTAAACACACCCCCACTGAACCAGAACACACCCCAACTAAACCTAAACACATCAATCACTAAACCTAAATGCACCCCCACTAAAGCTAAACAAACCCCCACTAAACCTAAACACACCCTCACTAAACCTAAACACCCCTTGAATAGAAACACACCCCCACTAAACCTAAACACAGCCGCACTAAACCTAAACACACCCCCACTAAACCAAAACACACCCACTAAATCTAAACACATCCTCCACTAAACCTAAACACCCCTACCACCAAATCTAAACACATCCTCTACTAAACATAAACACCCGTCCCACTAAACCTAAATGCATCCTCCAAAAAACCTAAACACACCCCCATTAACCTAAACACAAGCCACCCAAAAAGCCTAAACACACCCCTCACTAAACATAAATGCACCCCAACTGTACCTTAACTCACGCCCACTAAACCTAACACACATCCTCGACTATACCTAAACACACCTTGCTAAACCTAGATGCAACCCACTAAACCTAAACACATGCCCCATACTAAAACTAAACACATCCCCTAAACCTAAACACACCTCCACTAAAGCTAAACACCCACTAAACCTAAACACACCCTTCCACTTAACTGAAACACTTCCACTAAACCTAAGCACACCACCAATAAACCAAAACACACCCCACTAAACCTAAACACACTATGCACTAAACCTAAACACACCCCCACTAAACTCAAACACACACCACCAACTAAACCTAAACGCACCCTATTAAACCTAAACACACTCCAACTAAACCTAAACACATCCCCACCAAACCTAAACACCCCCTGAATCGACACACACACACACCCACTAAACCTGAACACACCCCCACTAAATCAAAACACAACCCCCTAAACTTAAACACATCCACCACCAAACATAAACTCCCCTCACACTAAACCTAAATGCATCCTCCACTAAACCTAAACACACCACCTACAAAACCTAAACACACTCCTCGCTAAATCTAAAAACACTCTCACTGTACCTAAACTCACCCCCACTAAACCTAACCTCACATCCTCCACTAAACCTACACACTCCCTCACTAAACCTAAATGCACCCCACTAAACCCAAACACATGCCCCCTGCTAACGCTAAATACACCCCATCAAATCTAAACATATCCCCCTAAACCTAAAAAAACACACCCACTAAACCTAAACACCCCTCACTAAACCTAAATATACCCCCACTTAACTGAAGCACGCCCACTAAACCTAAAAACATTCCCCCACTAAACCTAAACACACCCCCGCTATCCCAGAACACACCCCAACTAAACCTAAACACCCCTCACTAAACCGAAACAACCCTCCCACCAAACCTAAACACACCTCCCACTAAACCAAAACACCCCTCCCACCAAACCTAAACACACCTCCAACTAAGCCTAAACAACCCCTGAATCGAAAAACACTCCAACTAAACCTAATTACACTGACGGCGCTACCCAACTACTTGGTTTTAGCTTGATTATGATAACCAGGATTAATACAGTACACTATCTTTTCTCCAGTGAAACATGAGATAAGGCTGACGTTCATTCTACGTCACCTTTCAGGCGCCGCCCCTTGAAAGGGATATTTCCAAATGCCAATAGAAGACAACATTTCTTGAATAATTCCTCATCTGTAAAACTTTGGCAACATTAACCATTTCCACTACCATTAGCCCACTGCCTACTCTCTCATTTAATGTGCAATGATAATAACAAAACATTAGTTGATATCCAAAAAAAATTTATCATTATATGATAATTTACAAATCTATATCGGAACTGTTGGCAAGTCTTAAGACTCACCTTGTAACAGTGCTGTAATCTATTCCATTCCATCTGTCCACTCACCAACCTAGGTTTTAGGTAGATGTGGCATATGCATAGCTCGCTCTCGAGTGGCTGAAATCAATGTTTCCGATATCGTAGGCTTACTGTGATGTAGATGCAAACCATTTCTGCAGTAGCACATCTGAACGCATATATATCCAAACAAACCTCACACGTTCTTACATAGGTCATAAACGTGCCGATTTATATCGATAATATAACAATACAGGCACGCAAAATACGAGGTTGTATCGCATATAGCCTACGTAGCTCAAACACAAACGGACAATGGACTTTCAATAATTATTATCTTTAACCCCGTTGTAGGTAAATAAACATCGGGCTATGCGAGTGCGAACAAAAGGTATTTTAATTGTTTCTTGCACGGAAATTACACGAGTAGGGTGATATTCGAAACAGCATGAAACATTGTTGTCTATGAAGCTGTCTGGGGTAGGTAAAAGGAACAGCATCGACGCTGGTTGGATGGCGAGAAATTTCTGTTAATGCATGGGTATGGTATTGCGGTTTCTTTTCAGAATACTTTGCATATTTATGGAAGTTTTTCTTGAGCATTCACATCATTATAACACTTAGTGATTTGTCAATTTCAGGAGTATTTTACCAAATAACTTATCGAGCAAAAGTTTGAAATCTCATTGAGTTTCAGCCATCTTTTGTGATGTTGATGGCATACGTATGGCAGAAAAGGCTAGCCTGCACGTATTTATTAATGGTGAGGCATTGGAACAACACTTAGATACTTAAGATAGAATGAATAAATAAAGATTACAAAAAGATAGCAATTTTGACTGATATGATATGAAAGTGAGCTTAAAAAAGACCAGTTAAATCAAATATCTAACGAACAGGCCTATCGCTCGCTTGTCAGAGCTTCGTGTTCTAGAGGTCAACATCAATAAAGGGTATTTTTCCAGTTTACTGATACGGATATAACTCTGGTGTCGTGAAGCTATTTTCATATTCATGCAATGGAACTGTAGGCTACATAGAATAAAGTTTGAATGATACGGAAATCTTGTGATCTGGACTGTTCGTGGGCATAGATATACGTGTAGCCTGGGCTATAGCAGTGAGATGAAACATGTTTATTGAAAGCCCATTGTTCGTTTGTGTTTGATCTGAGCAGACTGTTTTATACAAGCTCGTCTTTCGTTTGCTTGTGTTGGTATATTATCGATACAAACTGGCATGTTTATGATTTGTAAACGAAGGTATAAGGATTCTCTTTGTATATAAACACTGAAGCATGTTACTGAAAAAAATAGTTTAATATTTATCATACTAAGCCAACGACATCGGAAACGTTGATTGTCAGCTAGTCACGACTGCACATGCGCATGTGCCACATCTTCACCCATGGGTGGAAACCGACATATATAGTCACGAAGACCGAGAGAGAATTGAGTTAATGTAAATATTAACATATAAAAGTTTTATACGATGAAAGTGAGATTCAAATTGATGAATTACTGATTAATATAAAAAACCGAGTTAGTACGTGGTTGAGTTGGGTCACAGGTTAAATGTTAAACAAAAGCCTGGGCAGGTCATAGCTAAAGCATGGGGCTAACTTTTAAAAGCATGTTACCAGGATTTATTGACAATATGCTGTCTTCACATTTATGCCGAGTAGTGTTAGAATTTGAATTACACTACCTTCTTTCACTGGTTTTCAGGGGACAAGTTTATTTACTTATCTAGAATGCTGATGGCGCTCCAACTACGTATATGTAAAATGATAGTAATTTATTTATACATAGGCCTATGCGGAATGTATTGACATTTATTTACATACTGTATATTTTCATGGATGTTGCTAAGAATTCCTTCTGCTTTTGCATTAGTTGTTTATACTCTTGATGCCCTGTACCAAAAATGAGCTCCATACAATTTTTTTTCTTTGCGCAAATCGTTCTTTTAATTTTGTTTTAGTAGACCCACGAATTACTGATGCGAGTTAGGTTCTGATGATTTTAGTTTGTAAAACACGGTATCTTTATTCATACTGATGCGTATAAATCATAATAAAAATATATTTTCAAAAAGCGGCCTCAACTGCTGAACGAATAAGATTTGGTTTGAAAAACTAGGCTATAGATTTTGCTATCCAAAACTGCACGTCTGATTGCGCTGGCTGACGATTTCTGTAGCATTTATTGTTAGAACCGTAAATAAATATTATTTAAAAACGTGAAATATATCAATAAAAAGAATCACTAAGTTTTAGTGCAGGACTGCTTCTAAAAGAAGGTATACCGGTATTTGAAAATGCACCTAACTTACCTTCCTGCTCCGGCGGCTTTCCCCTTCAGAATCTGCTCTGTAACTGAATTCTGCCCGAATATGCTTTCCATTGAACCTCTCTGTCACTTCGGTAGAAAATACCTTCCATTTTCAAGCGCTCAAGGAGAGGTTTTCGGTTAACATCAGGCCAATGGAAGGCCACTTTTCCTGGTCGCCTCCCGTACTCTTGCAGTAGGTTTTGGCTCTAGCCGAAACGGGAGGACGAGTCCTTTCCAAGTTTAGGCAATCGCAGATTGAGTTTAGTTTCATTAATGCGAAAGAAGCTTGCCTCTGAAGGATATTGAAAATATCCATAAGCTTCGAAACTCTCATTGCACCGTATGGAGGCACACAACAGAAAAGAGTCGAGGAAAGCATAGTGTTCTACAGTATTTATCGTCTAACGAGGTTGGTTACTGAAAGCCGGGGCCCGCTGCTACGCTGATTAGAGCAGCATGATTATGACGTCAGCAGCGTGCGCGCGCAGGATTCGACTTTTATTAAGGATTCTTGATTAAAGTTTATTGCATTGCATTGTAATGTACCTGTGTTGTGATTAAAAATTTGAGGGTTTCTTTATTTGTATTGTATACATATGTGTAATTAAGACTACATGGTAAAATAACTACTTAAATAAATATTCGTGGCATTATTTGAAGGTTTTAAAGTTTTATACGTAGCATAGCGGCTTCAGCCTTCAAACATTCAGTAACCAACCGCGTTAGCTGCTGATAGGTGTTATTATACGTTCCTCCTCTCCTTGCTGTTGTGTGCCTGCATACGGTGCAATGGGAGTGCCGAAGCTTATGGATATTTTAAATATTCGTCAGAGGCAAGCGTCTTTCGCATTAGTGAAACTAAACCCCATCTGCTATTGCCTAAACTTGGAAAGGACTCGTCCTCCTGTTTCGGCTAGAACCAAAACCTACTGCAAGAGCACAGGAGGTGACTGGGAAAAGTTGCCTCCCATTTTCTTACTGGTAACCGAAAACCTCTGCTTGAGCGCTTGAAAGTGGTAGACATTTTCTATCGAAGTGACGGAGAGGTTCGATGGAAAACATATTCGGTTAGAATTCAGTTATAGTACGAATTCTGAAGGGGAAAGCCACCGGAGCAAGAAGGCGCATAGCAAGAGTAAAAGGTAAGTTCGGTGCATTTTCAAATACCGGTATACCTTCTTTTAGTACCAGACCTGCGCTAAAATCTAGTGGAACTTTTTATTGATCTATTTCACGTTTTTAAATAATATTTATTTACGGTTCTAACAATAAATGCAACAGAGATCGCCAGCCAGCGCAATCCAGACGTGCACTTTTGGATGGCAAAATCTATAGGCCTAGTTTTTCAAACCAAGAATTACTCGCTCAGCAACTGAGGCCTCTTTTTGAAAATATATTTCTGTTATGACTTATATGCATCATTATGAATAAAGTGACAGTATTTTACAAACTAATGTTGAATCATCAGGACCTAACTCACATCAGTAATACATAGGCCTAAACAAAATTAAAGGAACGATTTGTGCAACGAAGAAAAGCTGTATAGAGCTCATTTTTGGTACAGGGCTTCAAGAGCATAAACAACTAATGCAAAATAAGAAGGAGTTCTCAGCAACAGGCTTGAAAATATACAGTATGTAAATAAACGTCTATACATTCCTCATAGGCCTATGTATAAATAGATTACTACCGTTTGTATACTTGTCCGCATTGCTCCCCAGACATAAATTCGTAACCGGCCTCTTATTTTTTCACCTGTGGCGATGTGTGATATAGAAATCACGGGTGATTATATATATATATATATATATATATATATATATATATATATATATATAAACTAGACTTAATGATATTCCTTTCCTGTTAATTTTTGGGATAAGCCGTCTGTTTCCCCACTGCCCACTCGAGTGCCTGATTGTTCTCACTAACATGTACAAAAATTCCACAGTTCACCTTTGCATATCGTACACATCATCATGCTGTCCTATTCTGGTTTTTAATGTTGTTCCAGCTTGACCAATACAAAAGCTATCACAAAACTTACATGGATTTTGTATACAAATCCTTTAGTATTGTGGGAAAGTTCTATATAAGTACATATTTCATTGGTTTATTGTTATGAAATGCCACCTTAACTCCAAAATTCTTAAGAAGAAAGGGGATGTCTTTCGTAATATTGGTAGATGGTAGTACAAGCAAATTTTTCTTGTTGTAAGTTTACTTTTAGTTTTGATACAGAGTCTGTTTTGCCACTTCTGATGCACTGGCTATTACATAGTCGGGTTATTTCAATTTCTTGATTGTATTCCCAATCTTATCTCTCCCTTCGTCGTATATTCAAGGCAGCATATATGTAATGCTCTTATAACCATATATGTGGACACTGATTTCTTAACATTATTGCTGTGACCAGAATAACAAGTGAAAAATGCGCCTAAGTTTCTTCGGCGCAATCGAGCTTTCGGTACGGCCGCTACAGCGTATAATCAAGGCCACCGAAAATAGATCTATCTTTCGGTCGTCTTGGTGTAATGCTGTATGAGCCGCGGCCTATCAAATTTTAACCACGGCCCGGTGGTGGCCTATCCTATATCGTTGCCAGAAGCACGATTATGCCTAACTTTAACCTTAAATAAGATAAAAACTACTGAAGCTAGAGGACTGCAATTTGGTATGTCTGATTATTTTAGGGTGGATGATCAACATACCAATTTGCAGCCCTCTAGCCTTAGTAGATTTCAAGATCGAGGGCGGACAGAAAAGAGTGCGGACGGACAAACAAAGCCGGCACAATAGTTTTCTTTTCAGAAAAATAAAAATGCACATAGGCAGAACTATTATCAGGCTTTCTGTAAACACTATTTAAAAACATTATTAGTTCTTTGTATTAACATAGGCAATCTAGAAAGAGTAGGCACCCATCCTTTTCTATTTCCATAGTGAATTTAACTGATGGTACTAATTGATTTAATTTATTTCAGAAAATATGGCTGCTACAAGTTTTAAAGGACACATATATGCATTTCATAGCTTCAATGCTTTAAGATGTGATGAAAGAATTTATGGAGTCAGATGGAAGTAGGTCGAGAGACTCGAGGTAAAATCTTTGTGTTCAACAAATAGTTTGATTCCTCAGCAATATTGCCGGTCAGGTGATCTTCCGAAGTGTTATGTATATTCGTGAGTACGTGCGTTAATTTGATCTAGATTACGCCAAAATCTGCCCTAAAAGTGAGTTTGATCGTTCATTAACGTGATAGAACTGCAGTTGTCTAGACGTAGCTTTGGAGAGGATCCAGGCTTAAATAGGCAGATAAGGTAGACTTTGAAATCTCTGTTTTTATGGGAGAAAATTGAACTTGTGATTTTTTACCATGATTTTCTAATCATTATGAACTTTTGAACTGGTGTGGGAGATTTAATATGAATATTCATACCTCTTTCATATTATTATTTTGTCATGTTACGTTTGCCATATCTTGGCTATGCATTTTACACTTTCCATTATTGTGTTTTGCATTTCATATATTTTTGGGAGTTTTCTATCATGTTTGATTCTTCCGACAGATGTCTGTGGACAGATGTCGGTGGACAGTGTGGACTGTTTCGAATAACATGTGGTAGACTGGTTTGACATGACTGATTATTGATTTGGGGAGTATGTGTGAGTTTGGATATTTTCAGGCTATTAGCCATAGTGAGACTTCTTTAATCAGAAGTGTTTTGCAGTTCAGAGTTTAGTTATCTAACTCGATATTTCATTTATTATGCATTTTAATCTTTGCTTTGTTTTATTCATTTCTTGTTGGGTTATTTGAATAATAAACCTATTTTTGTAGAAACTATTGCGTTTCTTTAAATGGTCCATTTAATTGATTTGGTGAGAATGAGTGAGATTCGGGTGGGTGAACTTCGGAAAACGATGAGAGAGAGAGAGAGAGGCGATACACAGAGAGAGAGAGAGAGAGGTGATACACGGTGAGAGAGAGAGAGAGAGAGAGAGAGAGAGAGAGAGAGAGAGAGAGAGAGAGAGAAAGAGGAGAAAAATAGATGTAAGTGTTGCCGTGAGAGAACGTTCATACGCCTCCGTTTCAGGAATAAAGATCGTTGGAGCACGTTACGTACACCTTCAAAAAGGTGTTAATTCTGTCCTCGTTACAGAATTAATTGGTTGGCAGCGGTGTCTGAATGTAATGGCGGCAGCGGGTGTCCTTTGATTTTAAATGGTGGCAGCATGATTTTAACGTCTTTAGTGATGGCGAAAGAGGGAGATTGCTAATAGACTAATTGGTAACGTTGATGCCCAAGGCATAGGCGACTTCACCTAAGAGCTAAGGCGACGGGTCAGTGTTGAATGACTGAGTAGGTCGTGATTACGTGTGAAATGCGGGGAACCTTTCCTTTTTTTTTTTCCGTTTCTATTCGAGTACTGGGAGTGGGGAGTTGTGAAATAGATCTGGTTGATCTCTAGAGCAATTTTGGGGTTAACAAAATACCCAAATAAGTGTGAATAGTGGCGATTGTGAGTTAATTACGCAAAGTGATGATTCAACTAGAAACGCGCTGGGTGTCTTTTTTTGCTTCGCCGTCGAGTAGGTGACGTCACAGGCTGCACACAGCTCTGTTGAGAGATAGGTACTTCGTTTTCTGTTTCAAAATTGGTAAGTACCCCATTCTCGTAAGTTGCGCAGAACGCCGTTTTCTGTTCTTCTTTTAGAGGGGGTAACTTGTGCCTTTCTCTAGTGTTCTTTTTGGTTTCTCTTTTTATGTTGTTACGCTCAGGGCGTGTGATTACTCACAAAATGCCGGACGATGCAGCAAGCACATCCCAATCAATTGTGGTGCATAAAGTGACGAACATTAGCGCGGGAATTACAAATTTTAAAGGGCTAGTTGACGGAAAGCTAACCCAAAATATAGAAACTTTCATTGAGTCAGTGAACAATTATCTGAATTCCAAGAAAATTACGAATGGCGCTGAAGCTTTAACAGAGGCTAAATCATTTCTGGATTTAGATAAAGGAGATATTGGGAAACGAGCACGCAGTTTCGGGTTCAGAAGGTGTAAAACTTGGAATGAACTGCAGAAATTTCTACGAGCTACTTATGGCGGAGTTCAACGTGAATGCGCAGTTCGGAATTTGCGAGAGTTTCTCAAAATAAAGAAGGGCAATGATTCACTAGTCACATACAGTGCGAATTTATTTGATGCAGTAGTTGAGTTAAAGAAATCTATAATAGGCTCTCCATGGGTAACTGGAAATAATATCTCCTTAGATAATTTTGAAAGATTGTTACACTTTGCTTGCCTTTTAACGTCAGTCCCAGATGTAATTGTAGATAGTTTTGATAAGAGAATTGATCAGGATACAGACGAACCCTTTTTGTTTGCACAGATTAACAAAAATCTAGCAAAATGCCCGACACTGGACAGTAGTTTTGTACAGGGAGGTGCAAAGATGTCAGCTGCGGTTTCCAAACCACAGAATAATGATAGTCGCTCGCATTCGGGAAATGATGCAACAGCGAAGACATGTGCACGAGTAGAATCGAAGAAAATTCCAGAGAGATCAGTCACAACGATACGTTGTTTTAATTGTGATAAAATAGGCCATAGTAAGTCAAATTGCAGAGTGAGATATTGTTCAGTTTGCAAATCTTCAGATCATGGATGGAGATTTTGCCCAGCCACGAAGAATAGAGATTATTCAGGGAAGTCACGGGGAGGTTTTTCTAGATATGACAGGAGAATTCCACATGATGCAAGTTCTAGATACACAAAGGAACAGCAGAATTTTCACAAGATAAGTTCGAAAACGGACACAGGATAATGACTAATCAGGTCGTAGAGTCACTAGAACCTAGGCCGATTGTACGTGGATTCTCTAATGGCAATGAAATTCATATTTTCATTGATTCTGGTAGCTCAGTTAACTTAGTAAATGCTGACCTTTTTCACTCGAGGTTTCCAGAGTGCAAATTAGTCCCTTCTAGTGAGACAGTGTGTGATGTACAAGCGAGGAAACTGAATATTTTAGGTTCGTCATTTCTTACGCTTTGTATCGGTGGAAAGACAATAGTAGAATCATTTTTGGTCATAGAAGGATTAGCCTTAGGTGAAATGGTTTTGCTAGGACACCCTTCTTGTATGCGACATAACATCGACATTCTTACGGGAGTTCAGGGGATTACAATAGGTGAGTCGGGTTGTTTTGTTCCATATATACACAGGAAAGAAACTTGTGAGAAACCTAAGACACAGTCGGAGACATGTGTAACACATTCATTAGAGAGTGAAGATATTCCGCAAAGATCTTTCAAAGGATTTTTGTTGGAAGATATTGAATTGCAACCGCGAGTTCCTACATTAGTTAAAGTGTCGCTGAAAGAGAAAAAGTTTCCTTCTCAAGTGTGCGTTGTTGAGGGAACCGAGAAATTCAAAGACGTTGTGAGTACGGTGTCAGTGAATGAAATTTCAGTCGCAGGCGTGACTTCAGTAGAATTAGTTAGCTATCAAGACTCAGTGAAAAAATATCACAAGGGTACTTATGTAATTGATTTTGAAGAGTTTAAGGAAGAGCATAAATTAGTGAGTTTTTGTGGAGACGGGAATATGTTTCCTAACGAGGAGCAACAGTTCCGAAGTCAGGTTCTACATGAACACTTGGCTAAAGTTGATTATCCTGAATATTCAGATAAAGTAGAGAAAGTGTTGAAAGAATATCTAGATATCATTGCTTTGAAGGGAGATAAATTAGGAGTTACAGATGTTTTAGAACATTCAATCCGCCTAGAAAAGGGTACAAATCCCATATATATTCCAGCATATCGAATTCCTTTTAAGATCAGGGAAGAAGTAGAAAAAGAAGTTCAGAAGTGGGAGTCGGAAGGCATTATCAGACCGTCCAATTCTCCGTTTAATTTTCCTTTGCTTGCAGTTCCTAAGAAAGACGGTAGTATCAGAGTTTGTGTAGATTTTCGTAAATTGAATGAAAAAACATGCCCAGATAGATATCCGGTAGCTTGTTTGCCTGATTTGTTTGTTGAGATCGGTGGCAAGAATATATATTCATCTATAGATCTTATGCAAGGGTTTTTACAAGTTCCCCTTTGTGAGAGTAGCCGTAAATATACAGCATTTTCGGTACCAAAGGGACATTACGAGTTTAATAGGATGCCTTTTGGATTACAAGGGTCCCCAATAACATTTACTAGACTGGTTAACACAGTACTTCATGGCTTGTTAGGAAAGTCGGTGTTTGTGTACATGGATGATATTCTCATATGCACAGATACAATTGAAGAACATCTAAAGGTGTTAAAAGAAGTCCTCAAGCGATTACGGTTCGCTGGGTTAAAGGTCAAGTTGGCCAAATGTGAGTTTCTGAAGAGAAAAATTGTCTATTTAGGACATGTTATCTCTAAAGAGGGAGTTAGAGTGAATGATGAGAAAGTTAAAGCCATTGAGAATTTTCCAGTTCCCAAAACCAGGAAACAGATTCGTTCGTTCCTAGGTATGTCGGGTTTCTTTCGCCGTTTTGTGCGGAATTTTTCTACAATAGCGTCTCCTTTGACAGATTTGTTACGAGAAGACGTTAAGTTTGTTTGGGGTGATAGTCAACAATTAGCTTTTGAGAAGCTTAAGAACGCTTTGGTGAACCCACCAGTTTTGAAGTTTCCAGATTTTAGTCAACCGTTCACCTTAGTGACTGACGCGAGTCAGGAAGGTATAGGTGCGTGTTTGATGCAGAAATTTGAAGGGAAATTACACCCAATTGCTTTTTATAGCAGAAAGTTCAAAACACGTGGTAGTAACGAAAGGCTGATGTCAGTTGTGGACAAGGAGGCTTTCGCAGTCGTCTCTAGCCTTGTTCATTTTAAGATGTTGTTGTTGGGAAATAAAGTTGAGATTTTTACAGATCATCAACCGTTGTTAGAGCTTTTTAATAAGCCAAATTTGTCGCCCAAGAGAGCACGTTGGTTCCTAACATTGAGAGATTTTGATGCAAACCTCAAATACATTGAAGGTAAGCATAATGTAGTTGCAGATGCATTGAGCAGATATTTTCCGGTCGAGGATGAGGAAATACACACCGAATCCTGTGTGGGTGAAGAGAGTAAATATTTGGTGTCTAATGTCTCTGATATTAGTAGTTCTGAGAGATCGCATGTAGAGGACATACACGTTCCTACAGTGCATACTTCGGGGAGAAATAGTGAGTCGGCAGTCTCGGGAGAGATTGTTATTCGTGATAGTGAGAGTAACGCAGTGTGTTATATTACGGGTGAAAATGTCACTTGGGACATAGGCTTGCTGGAACAAAAGCAAGATGAAGATAAATTGTTGTCAGATGCTAAGGCATTTCTTAAGGGAGTTTCACCGAAGAAAGGGTATAAGTTGCCTTTTTCTGGTCTAGAGTTGGAGAATAATTTATTGGTGAGAAAAGTTAAGTATAACTTGCGAAGTACTCGAAGCATGGGTGAGATTACACAAATCATCGTGCCAGAGAGTCTAGTACCACAAGTCCTAGACATTGTACATTGTAAATTTGGTTCTCCTCATTTGGGTGTAGACAAGACGTATGAAAACGTCAGGTCAAAGTTCTTTTGGAAAAATATGTTTTCCGCAGTAGAAGCCTTTGTGAAGAAGTGTGCTATTTGCAATGCGAATAAGCCAGCGACGACAGTGTCGTGTCGTTTGGGTTCATATCCCATACCACATAGGCCGTTTCAGAGAGTGCATATGGATATTCTAGGTAACTTCTCAGAGTCCGCTTATGGTTATAGACATTTATTAGTAGTTGTTGATGAGTTGACTCGCTTTGTCGAGATTTTCCCACTGAAATACAAATCAGCTGAGGAAGTTGCTATAGCGTTTTTTAAGGGGATAATTTGTCGATATGGTGTTCCTGAATGTCTGATCACAGACAATGGTAGGGAGTTTATTAATAAGACTTTAGACGGTCTTGCTAATTTGTTGGGGATAAAGAAAGTATCTATAATCCCGTATAGACCTGAAGCGAATGGGTTGTGTGAGAGGGCGAATCGGAAAGTAATCGAAGCTTTGCGCATGACGGTGGGAGGTTCCGATACACATTGGGACAGATCTTTGGATGAAGTGCGATATAGTATCAATACTATGATGAATGACACAATTAAGATATCTCCAGCAGAAGCTTTGTATGGATACAAGTTGAAAGGACCTTTTGATTTGTTACCAGAGTGTGTTCAGGGTGATGTTACGGTCACTTCATTGATAAATACAGCGAGAGAAAGATTTGCACGTATCAGTAAAGAACTTGAACTTAGTTCGCGTGCAATGGTAGAGAAAAGTAACGCGAAATCGAGGGGAGTAGCTTTTTCGATGGGTGATAGAGTGTTTGTTAAGGTGAATGTTCGGAATGATCTGAATTATAAGTTAAGTCCGAAGTTCCACGGACCTTTTGAGATTGTAGAGATCAAAAGAGGGAATAGATTTGTAGTTAAAGATGTAAATACTGGAGTGACGAAATTGACCCATATTTCGAAGTTAAAGAAAGTTGGGATGTAATGGAACGTTTGTATATAGTTAGAGGGATAAATGGGTTGATATTTGTATATATATGATATTTTTTTTAAATTTTTTTTTTTTTGTCTCTTGTTCATTTTAGATGTTGAAGTTCTTAGTCGTTTGTTTTCGAATGATTTTAGGAATTGAGACATGGGCTAGTTTCATACGAGATTTGACCCGTGTGTTAGTGTGTTATTGTGTTATGATGTGTTTCATCATCTGACGCAATGTGTGTGTTGTTTAAGATTATTTTTTTTTTGGGGAGGTACTTAGTATATCGGACCGAACAAGTCTGATCTTTTTTTCGGGTTGGGAGATCGTATTTGAGTATTTGGATTTTTTTTCCAGTTTCTTTTTTTTTAAATGAAGGGAGCTGTGTTGTGAGTAGTTGTAGTTGTTGAGATCATGAGAGCGATTGCCATTACGTCAATTGCTATTTTGTTGAGAGTTAGTCAGGTGTTGCGAAATATTTGCTAACCAGAGTAGAACTTTCATGTCTTTTACGAGATATGATACCTTTTAGTGTTTGGATAGAATTTTTTTTTGTGAGTGAGTTCCGTAGAGTTGTTGTGTTTAGTGGTGAGTTGACTGATTATTCTGAGATACAAACTTGGAATTAGTTCACATTGTGAGTGTTTGATTTTTGCATTAGTAGTTTTGGTTTGGTTCAGTAACATGAAACCTTTTTGTTATTAGACCTTTTTCGAGTGTTTTTTGGGAGACTCAGTAGTGACATGGGATAGAGTAGAGACCATGTTCATTTTGGGAGATCGATGTCAGGGTTCGGGAGTTGATTATAAGACGAGTTGTGCTTTGGTTAGAGAGAAGTGTGTGTGTGTGACAGTAGTGTTTTCCAGTTGCGAGTTGTGTCTGTGGGTGGTTGTGAATTATTATTAGTTCATAGACAGACTCCGACAGAATGTGACTTTAGACAGTTCCTGCGAGATTACCACATTGAGTCCACCAGTACTCTTCCTGCTGTGTTTTTACAAGGAGTATGCAGTTACAATGATGTGCCAGAGCAACAAGTCGACATCATTCGTTCTCCGAGGATCCAAACTGTTTGATTCATCCTGCAGAATCCTGTCTACGGAATTTCTCGTACTTAGCCGTGCTGTATTCAACAGTTCCGAGAAGATAATTATGCGTCATACGCATAACGAGCATTTGGTAGTGGAGGTACCTACAACCAAGGTGCCAATGACGGTTCCACCGTTGGAAGACATTGACGATTCCGTGATGTTCGAGTATCAGGAATATATTATGCCGACAATTTTAATTGTCTTAATAGCTGTTTTACTGATAATTCTTGTTGTGGGGGTAGTAAAGCTTATTCGTGTTTGTAAGATTACATGTAAAGGCTCTAAGAACTCAACCCCAGTGACTTTGGAAGTGCGTCATGAGAGCAGTCCTTAAAGCTGCAGTGCAGTAGACATTGCTAATTGATCATAGTCCTATTCTGTTATGTTTTATACATATGCTTTTGTTTTAGTTTGCCGTTGA
>JANJGK010000032.1:20977775-20982775 GCA_039081455.1 Macrobrachium rosenbergii | reverse complement strand
CATTTATGTTTGCGTAAGAAAGTTAGAAACGATTGTAAGAATTTCTTGAAATCATGATCATTAAGTTTTCTCGAACACAATTGTCAGTTTTCCCAAGAAACGGTTTCCAGATTTTATTTGGGAATGTTTACGATTAAAAAATTCCCAGAGAAATAACTTGAGGTCTCACATATTCTATATGTACAAATATTTGCTACCGCACGTCTATACACAGAAGAAACACATGTAATAAATAACATGTCCGAATATCAGGAACAAAAGAGATGAGGCCTCAGAACGAATCAAGATCTTCATTCATTCACCCCACGATCAGCACACAAACTAGAAGAGGAATTCGATAAGGAGAAAACAAGAAGAAGAAGAAGAGGAAGAAGAAGAAGCCATTCCTTCTGCTGACTCCGCCTCCGTGGCATCCATAGAATTCTCTCAATCTCTCCAAAAACTTTCTCAGCAACCGAACTCGTGATGACTGGCCGGCTGATATGTGTCTGGGTCTCATTTGCAAGGGGAATGTGCGCTGGAGAAATTTGCTCAGATTTTCCTTTTTTAGTTTTCTGTAAAAGAAAATTATTTAGATGGCTATTTGTCTGTCCGTCCGCACTTTTTCTGTCCGCCCTCAGATCTTAAAAACTACTGAGGCTAGAGGGCTGCAAATTGGTATGTTGATCATCCACCCTCCAGTCATCAAACATACCAAATTGCAGCCCTCTAGCTTCAGTAGTTTTTATTTTATCTAAGGTTAAAGTTAGCCATGATCGTGCGTCTGGCACCACCATAAGTGCCAACAACATAGGCCACCACCGGGCCGTGGCTGAAAGTTTCACGGACCGCGGCCGAAAGTTTCATGGGCCGTGGCTGAGAGTTTCTTACAGTATTATACACTGTACAGAAAACTCGACTGCGCCGAAGAAAGTTCGGCGCATTTTTTTTTACTAGTTTAAATATAAGTTTGACACGGAAAAGGTGCGGAGCCATTTCCCCATTTCTTGTGAACAGAAACTCTTAAGAACTTCCGTGAAATTTTCGGAAATTTGTACAGTGATATTGTCCGAACCAATCATATTTATTTTTGGATTTATCCTAGATTCTCACTGGTCGGGAATCTCTGAAAGAATTATGACAAGTGAGCATGAGAACGTCCTGTTTATTTTTCGTTAAACTTACCATAAGGATCTCGGTTTAGCCAGCCATACATTATCTTTTATTTTTTGTCGATTGTCATTGATCAGGGAAGAACCTTCCATGCGAACAGACGGCATGCGGATCTGAAATGGCAAATAAATGTCCCATAAGTAAAAAGAAAATAAGATTATATTTTTAAAGTAAAAAGTCTTACAGTTGAATGATATGGTTTTAACATGTCAATTTACAGTACACCAGTGTACTGGAATTAACAATAAATTAAAGATTTACAATCTTCAAATAAGTTCTGAACAAACTGCTCTGGTTGTACAACATAATCAATATTTTTTATTAGTCGTCTTTTCTTGTCACTCTGAGGTAACAAGTGCCGGATTATTCAGTAAATAAAGTGTCGCGGCTCAGTGAAGTGTTGAACTCAAGACGGTAGGAGTGAAGAATCACAATTCCAGTGAAACCTTCATTATGAAATCTAATACAAATACTGTTCCCTGGTGCAACATTTATTATGAGAATGCATTCAAGATATTTTAGCAGTTAATGTAAGTTTTTTTTTTTTGGAGCTGACGTTAAGAATTCGGAGCTCATATCCTTGACATTGATCGTGATCGGCGGAAGTGCGCGCTACTTGCAACCGAGAGAAGAAGAAGAAGAAGAAGAAGAAGAAGAAGAAGAAGAAGAAGAAGAAGAAGAAGAAGAAGAAGGAGAACTGACCAAAACACTGGATCTCCAAAAGAAGAAGAAGAAGAAGAAGAAGAAGAAGAAGAGGAACTGACTAAAACACTGGATCTCCAAAAGAAGAAGAAGAAGAAGACAAAGGGAAACTGACCAAAACAATGGATATCCAAAAGAAGAAGAAGAAGAAGAAGAAGAAGACAAAGAGGAACTGACCAAAACACGGGATCTCCAAGAGAAGAAGAAGAAGAAGAAGAAGAAGAAGACAAAGAGGAACCGACCAGAACAATGGATCTCCAAAAGAAGAAGAAGAAGACAAAGAGGAACTGACCAAAACACTGGATCTCTAAGAGAGAAGAAAAAGAACAAGAACAAGAAGAAGAAGACAAAGAGGCACTGACCAAAACACTGGATCTCCAAGAGAAGAAGAAGAAGAAGAAGAAGAAGAAGAAGAAGAAGAAGAAGAAGAAGAAGAAGAAGACAAAGAGGAACTGACCAAAACACTGGATCTCAAAAAGAAGAAGAAGAAGAAGAGGAACTGACCAAAACACTGGATCTCCAAAAGAAGAAGAAGAAGAAGAGGAACTGACCAAAACACTGGATCTCCAAAAGAAGAAGAAGAAGAAGAGGAACTGACCAAAAACACTGGATCTCCAAAAGAAGAAGAAGAAGAAGAAGAAGAAGAGGAACTGACCAAAACACTGGATCTCCAAAAGAAGAAGAAGAAGAGGAACTGACCAAAACACTGGATCTCCAAAAGAAGAAGAAGAAGAAGAAGAAGAAGAGGAACTGACCAAAACACTGGATCTCCAAAAGAAGAAGAAGAAGAAGAAGAAGAAGAGGAACTGACCAAAACACTGGATCTCCAAAAGAAGAAGAAGAAGAGGAACTGACCAAAACACTGGATCTCCAAAAGAAGAAGAAGAAGAAGAGGAACTGACCAAAACACTGGATCTCCAAAAGAAGAAGAAGAAGAAGAAGAAGAAGAAGAGGAACTGACCAAAACACTGGATCTCCAAAAAGAAGAAGAAGAAGAGGAACTGACCAAAACACTGGATTTCCAAAAGAAGAAGAAGAAGAGGAACTGACCAAAACACTGGATCTCCAAAAGAAGAAGAAGAAGAAGAAGAAGAAGAAGAAGAAGAAGAAGAAGAAGAACTGACCAAAACACTGGATCTCCAAAAGAAGAAGAAGAAGAAGAAGAAGAGGAACTGACCAAAACACTGGATCTCAAAAAGAAGAAGAAGAAGAAGAGGAACTGACCAAAACACTGGATCTCCAAAAGAAGAAGAAGAAGAGGAACTGACCAAAAACACTGGATTTCGAAAAGAAGAAGAAGAAGAAGAAGAAGAGGAACTGACCAAAACACTGGATCTCCAAAAGAAGAAGAAGAAGAAGAAGAAGAAGAAGAGGAACTGACCAAAACACTGGATCTCCAAAAGAAGAAGAAGAAGAAGAAGAAGAGGAACTGACCAAAACACTGGATCTCCAAAAGAAGAAGAAGAAGAGGAACTGACCAAAACACTGGATTTCCAAAAGAAGAAGAAGAAGAAGAAGAGGAACTGACCAAAACACTGGATCTCCAAAAGAAGAAGAAGAAGAAGAAGAAGAAGAAGAAGAAGAAGAAGAAGAAGAGGAACTGACCAAAACACTGGATTTCGAAAAGAAGAAGAAGAAGAAGAAGAGGAACTGACCAAAACACTGGATCTCCAAAAGAAGAAGAAGAAGAAGAAGAAGAAGAAGAAGAAGAAGAAGAAGAAGAAGAGGAACTGACCAAAACACTGGATCTCCAAAAGAAGAAGAAGAAGAAGAAGAAGAAGAGGAACTGACCAAAACACTGGATCTCCAAAAGAAGAAGAAGAAGAAGAACTGACCAAAACACTGGATTTCCAAAAGAAGAAGAAGAAGAAGAAGAGGAACTGACCAAAACACTGGATCTCCAAAAGAAGAAGAAGAAGAAGAAGAAGAAGAAGAAGAAGAAGAAGAAGAAAAAGAAGAAGAAGAAGAGGAACTGACCAAAAACACTGGATCTCCAAAAGAAGAAGAAGAAGAAGAAGAAAAGGAACTGACCAAAACACTGGATCTCCAAAAGAAGAAGAAGAAGAGGAACTGACCAAAACACTGGATTTCGAAAAGAAGAAGAAGAAGAAGAAGAGGAACTGACCAAAACACTGGATCTCCAAAAGAAGAAGAAGAAGAAGAAGAAGAAGAAGAAGAAGAAGAAGAGGAACTGACCAAAACACTGGATCTCCAAAAGAAGAAGAAGAAGAAGAAGAAGAGGAACTGACCAAAACACTGGATCTCCAAAAGAAGAAGAAGAAGAGGAACTGACCAAAACACTGGATTTCCAAAAGAAGAAGAAGAAGAAGAAGAGGAACTGACCAAAACACTGGATCTCCAAAAGAAGAAGAAGAAGAAGAAGAAGAAGAAGAAGAAGAAGAAGAAGAAGAAGAGGAACTGACCAAAACACTGGATCTCCAAAAGAAGAAGAAGAAGAAGAAGAAGAAGAGGAACTGACCAAAACACTGGATCTCCAAAAGAAGAAGAAGAAGAAGAAGAAGAAGAGGAACTGACCAAAACACTGGATCTCCAAAAGAAGAAGAAGAAGAAGAAGAAGAGGAACTGACCAAAACACTGGATCTCCAAAAGAAGAAGAAGAAGAAGAAGAAGAGGAACTGACCAAAACACTGGATCTCCAAAAGAAGAAGAAGAAGAGGAACTGACCAAAACACTGGATCTCCAAAAGAAGAAGAAGAAGAAGAAGAGGAACTGACCAAAACACTGGATCTCCAAACGAAGAAGAAGAAGAGGAACTGACCAAAACACTGGATTTCCAAAAGAAGAAGAAGAAGAAGAAGAGGAACTGACCAAAACACTGGATCTCCAAAAGAAGAAGAAGAAGAAGAAGAAGAAGAAGAAGAAGAAGAAGAAGAAGAAGAAGAAGAAGAGGAACTGACCAAAACACTGGATCTCCAAAAGAAGAAGAAGAAGAAGAAGGGGAACTGACCAAAACACTGGATCTCCAAAAGAAGAAGAAGAAGAAGAAGGGGAATTGACCAAAACACTGGATCTCCAAAAGAAGAAGAAGAAAAGGAACTGACCAAAACAATGGATATCCAAAAGAAGATGAAACAGAAGAAAGTGACCAAAAACTGGATCTCTGGAAGAAGAAGAAGAAGAAGAAG
>JANJGK010000032.1:20907775-20972775 GCA_039081455.1 Macrobrachium rosenbergii | reverse complement strand
TATATTTAATTATCATAAATAAACATCAGACCTTTGACGATGTATGTCTGTAACTGACTATGACTTTGTGTCACTGAATCTAAATGACTATGACATTTTCAGTGGAATTAATAGTCATGCAGATAGCATTTAATAATCACGAAGCTGATGATATATGTACCTTCACAAATACTCCTGCTGTAGATTGCGCAAATTCCACAAAAAAAAAAAAAAAAAAAAATTCATAAAGGGTGCTGTTGAGTTCATCGAGAGCGATATATATACATACATATATATAGAATACACACACACACACATATATATATATACACACACACACACACACACATATATATATATATATATATATATATATATATATATATATATATATATATATATATATATATATATATATATATATATATATATATATATAAGATGCAATGGCTTTTTAGTTGGAATCCATTGTTTCTTCTTTCGGCTTTCATACATACTGCATACATAATACATATACTGTATATATGTGTACATATATATATATATATATATATATATATATATATATATATGTATGTATTTATATATATATATATATATATATATATATATATATATATATATATATATATATATATATATATATGTATTTATATATATATATATATATATATATATATATATATATATATATATATATATATATATATAAATATATTTATATATATATACAGTATATGTGTGTGTGTGTTATTTTTGTGTATCCTATAGGCCTCGAATAAATTTTCAACTTAGCGTTCAAATGAATCAAGACAAACAACATTACGTATTTACAATGCCAAGCCGTTTTAACATTAAACTCTCGAACAACTTTACCGAAGCATTGTTCGACATGAAACGAAGCAAAGCCTCCAGATATAGACCACTGGCAACAAACAACTCGCACCTGTAAGCGCCCCGAACGAACGCAACCCAGAGGAAGCGAGTAATGAAAAAAGGAAATATGCTTTACTTCCAACAACTACAATTTCCGTAGAGCGCCCTGTACTATATACATTTCAAATTTCCTCTGCGAGGATAAGTCAAAGAACTCTCTCTCTCTCTCTCTCTCTCTCTCTCTCTCTCTCTCTCTCTCTCTCTCTCTCTCTCTCTCTCTCTCACCGGGACATTTTTCCCTCCACCTCCTTTGACACGGAAAGGTGGTTCTCGGTAATCAGGTTAGCGCTGTAGTAGTAGTAGAAGTAGTAGTAGTAGTAGTAGTGTTTCCTCTAAAAGCCGATTTCATTTATCCCCTGAGAAACACTATTCGCTTTCCATCTCGGGGCACTCTGGCGTCTCCCGAACTCTCTGTGAAACTGAATGTTTAATTCGCTGTTTACATTGATGCATATTTACCCGTTTAGATCCTGGCCGTGTGTACAATTACGTCTGCCTGTCTGTCTGTCTGTCTATATCTTTTTGGCAATCTATTTGTACACACACACACACACATATATATATATATATATATATATATATATATATATATATATATATATATATATATATATATATATATAGTATATATATTTTGATAAGGGTTAGTTTAAGGTACCGAGAACACAAGAGCCACTGTTATTCACCTTCGAATAGCTGACTCACAGAAGAGTCCCAAGTCTACGAAATTTATGTATATATATATATATATATATATATATATATATATATATATATATATATATATATATATATATATATATATATATATATATATATATATATATATGCATACATAACGAGAAAATCAAACAGCCAGGGACCAGTCCTCAGCGAGGCCAGTCAGTCAGTGCCACCTTTAATAGCACGGCGGAACATCATCAAAACCATCGAATCTCGGTTTTACGATCGCTTTTCCGTCTCGGCCGAAACACGTGCTATGGCGTGATAGAATTGACCCTCTCCTGACGAAGGAGGAGCCTCTAGAAGCGCTTCCGGAGGTTTACGACCTGATAAAAGAAGCGGAGATCTTAATTGCATTACTGCAATGACGTCGGCGGCTCCGGTTGGCGGTCGATCACTCGCGTGTCCCTGCGATTGAGTCATTTGCCAGTGACCTTCTCGAGGCGATTCTGGGAAGTCATTTTTTGTGAGGTTTTAATGGGTAGGCTGTTGGTTTCTTGGACGTGTGGTCCTTGACTGTGAGGTCATTGGCTGTTGGCTTCTTGGCTGAGAGGTCATTGACTGTAGGTTGCTTGACTGTGTGGTCATGGATTGTAAATTGCTTGATTGAGTGGTCATTGACAATAGGGCTTTTGATTATATGGGAATTGACTGTTGGCTTCTTGACTGTGTGGTTATTGGTTCTAGGTTGCTTGACTGAGTGGTTATTGACAGTAGGTTGCTTGACTGAGTGGTTATTGACAGTAGGTTGCTTGACTGAGTGGTTATTGATAGAGGGTTGCTTGACTAAGTGGTTATTGACAGTAGGTTGCTTGACTGAGTGGTTATTGATAGTGGGTTTCTTGACTAAGTGGTTATAGACAGTAGGTTGCTTGACTGAATGGTTACTGACAGTAGGTAGCTTGACTGAGTGGTCATTGACAATAGGTTGCTTGACTGAGTGGTTATTGACAGCAGGTTGTTTGACTGAGTGGTTATTGACAGTAGGTTGCTTGACTGAGTGGTTATTGACAGTAGGTTGCTTGACTGAATGGTTAATGACAGTAGGTAGCTTGACTGTGTGGTCATTGACAGTAGGTTGCTTGACTGAGTGGCTATTGACAGTAGGTTGCTTAACTGAGTGGTTATTGATAGTGGGTTGCTTGAATGAGTGGTTATTGACAGTAGGTTGCTTGACTGAGTGGTTATTGATAGTGGGTTGCTTGACTAAGTGGATATAGAGAGTAGGTTGCTTGACTGAATGGTTACTGACAGTAGGTAGCTTGACTGTGTGGTCATTGACAGTAGGTTGCTTGACTGAGTGGTTATTGACAGTAGGTTGCTTAACTGAGTAGTTATTGATAGTGGGTTGCTTGAATGAGTGGTTATTGACAGTAGGTTGCTCGACTGAGTAGTTATTGACCGTAGGTTGTTTGACTGAGTGATTATTGGCAGTAGTTTGCTTGACTGAGTGGTTATTAACAGTGGGTTGCTTGACTGAGTGGTTATTGACAGTAGGTTGCTTGACTGAGTCATCATTGACAGTAGGTTGCTTGACTGAGTGGTTATTGATAGTAGGTTGCTTGACTGAGTGGTTATTGACAGTAGGTTGCTTGACTGAATGGTTAATGACAGTAGGTAACTTGACTGTGTGGTTATTGATAGTTGGTTGCTTGACTGAGTGGTTATTGACAGTAGGTTGCTTGACTGAGTGGTTATTGACAGCAGGTTGCTTGACTGAGTGGTTATTGTCAGTAGGTTGCTTGACTGAGTGGTTATTGGTCGTAGGTTGCTTGACTGAGTGGTTATTGACAGCAGGTTGCTTGACTGAGTGGTTATTGACAGCAGGTTGCTTGACTGAGCGGTTATTGACGGTAGTTTGCTTGACTGAGTGGTTATTGATAGTAGGTTGCTTGATTGAGTGGTTATTGTCATTAGGTTGCTTGACTGAGTGGTTATTGACAGCAGGTTGCTTGACTGAGTGGTTATTGATAGTAGATTGCTTAACTGAGTGGTTATTGACAGTAGGTTGCTTGACTGAGTGGTTATTGACGGTAGGTTGCTTGACTGAGTGGTTATTGATAGTAGGTTGCTTGACTGAGTCATCATTGACAGTAGGTTGCTTGACTGAGTGGTTATTGATAGTAGGTTGCTTGACTGAGTGGTTATTGATAGTAGGTTGCTTGACTGAGTCATCATTGACAGTAGGTTGCTTGACTGAGTGGTTATTGATAGTAGGTTGCTTGACTGAGTGGTTATTGATAGTAGGTTGCTTGACTGAGTCATCATTGACAGTAGGTTGCTTGACTGAGTGGTTATTGATAGTAGGTTGCTTGACTGAGTAGTTATTGGCGGTAAGTTGCTTGACTGACTGGTTAGTGATAGTAGGTTGCTTTACTGAGTGATTATTGACAGCAGGTTGCTTGACTGAGTGGTTATTGATGGTAGGTTGCTTGACTGAGTGGTTATTAACAGTGGGCTACTTGACTGAGTGGTTATTGACGGTAGGTTGCTTGACTGAGTGGTTATTGATGGTAGTTTGCTTGACTGAGTGGTTATTGATAGTAGGTTGCTTGATTGAGTGGTTATGGGTCGTAGGTTGCTTGACTGAGTGGTTATTGACAGTAGGTTGCTTGACTGAGTGGTTATTGACAGTAGGTAGCTTGACTGAGTGGTTATTGACCGCAGGTAGCTTGACTGAGTGGTTATTGACAGTAGGTTCTTGACTGAGTGGTTATTGACAGTAGGTTGCTTGACTGTGTGGTTATTGACAGTAGGTTGCTTAGCTGAGTGGTTATTGACAATAGGTTGCTTAATTATATAGACATTGACCCTAGGTCTCTTGATGATATAGTCTTTTACTGTATGGTTATTGACTCTAGGTTTCTTGATTATATGGTCATTGACTGTATTGTTATTGACTGTAGGTTTCTTGACTATGTGGTCATTGATTGTAGGTTGTTTAAGTGAAGGTGTCTTTATTTTGGGACATTGATTGTAGGTATTTTATCGTATGGTCATTGACTGAACTGTTCTTCTTGGCTAAGTCTTCATTGCCTGTTGATTTCTTGGCTGTATGTTCAGTGGCTCTAAAAATCCCAACTAGTCATTGATTGCAGGTTTCTTGGCTGAGTGGTCACTGGCTGTATAGTCATTGGCTGTTTGGTCATTGACTGTATGGTCATTGACTGTAGGGTTCTTGGTTGTGTGGTCACTGGCTGTATAGACATTGGCTGTTTGGTCATTGACTGTATGGTCATTGACTGTAGGGTTCTTGGTTGTGTGGTCACTGGCTGTATAGACATTGGCTGTTTGGTCATTGACTGTATGGTCATTGACTGTAGTGTTCTTGGTTGTGTGGTCACTAGCTGTATAGACATTGGCTGTTTGGTCATTGACTGTATGGTCATTGACTGTAGGGTTCTTGGTTGTGTGGTCACTGGCTGTATGGTCATTGATTGTTTGGTCACTGACTGTATGGTCATTGACTGTAGGGTTCTTGGTTGTGTGGTCACTGACTGTATGGTCACAGGCCGTGTGGGTTTCTTGACTGCAGGTATCTTGACTGCATAAGTCATCGACAGTAGGTTTTTGAACTGTGTGGTCAATGACTCTGGTTAAAGTGAATGTTGGTTTATTGAATCTAGGTTTATTTACAAAAGGTCACAGTCTACAGAACAGTCATCAACAAAGCTATTATAAATTATATTTAAATACGCCTTATCATTACCAAGGTTCTAAACACTGAGCTGACAACGAAAATTGAATAATTACCCGTTTCTCTTTCACGTGCTCTTTTACGAACACTTGGAATCTTGAGTTTTATGTAAAGACAAGAATATGTTAATGATGTTAATTAATAATGAGGAACATGGTTTCGACGGCAATGGTACTGAACAAAAGTCAATATGGTTTCAATGGCAACGTAAGGCCAAATCATCAATGGCATCCACTGTAGGTTATTTCATTGGAAGATGACCACCCGCTGAATACACATATCCAGATTTGTTTAAATCAGTAATAATAATAATAATGATAATAATAATAATATGTAAGATGATACAATGGGCAGTTTCTTTGTTTCTTAAAAATCAGACCACATTAATAATTCATAACAATATCATCAGCAAGTCAAATATTAGACATAAGACAGTTATTATACATTAGGGCGTTGCTGTAATCTTCTTACGTAATATGCATTACGCCACTATTCGCTGTTTTACTATTTATTAAGAATCAGGATGGCTTCATATTCTTGCGAACGTAGCGAAATGTATTAATATACTAAGGCATTAACCCACGCAGCGAAATATATTAATCATTCTCGCGCTGTAGAAATGTTCGAATTAATTTCCTGCGTTCGTTTCCGCGGAATCTTTTGTAGTAAGAAAGCATTCGAACGTAATATGTAATAGAAGATTAGTTACGTTTACGTAAATAGCCAGAGCTTTCGGAAACCCAAACCTCCGCCAAGACCAGGGAGTCGCTGTTTCCGCCCAAAAAGTCCACTTTTGCAGGAAATAATGGTTGCTTGTATTTCTTTATGTCTTGATAGAACCCCACAGATACTGTGTGATTGATTTTGTGAAATTGTTACATATATTTCAGCATGTTGCAAGGCTGAAATTAAGGCTAATAATTTTTTTCTCAATGAGTGAATAATTTCCTTGAAACTAAGCTCTGGGGTATTTTCGGCCATTCCGCGCTTAAGATAGAAGAAAAGAGGGCGTTGGAGTGGTTGGACAGCACGATAAAAGAGATGCAGGGAATGAAGGAGATGAAGTACAGGGATCTAAAAGGAAATTTTTAGAAAGGGTGGACAGCAAGATTGAAGAAAGGAAGCGAAAATGGAATTACGGTAAAACGCTAAAACAAGTTGCTGCTATGGTGCCGATGGGACACTGAAACACACCTCAGTTATGCCTGCAGTGCACCACGTGAAATAGTTCCTCATTGGAGCCGGGGGGGGGGGGGGGTACCGTCCTGAGCTAGCACTCTGCTGGGCCCCGCTTTCGATTCTCCGACCGGCCAATGAAGAATTAGAGGAACGTATTTCTGGTGATAGAAATTCATTTCTCGCTATAATGTGGTTCGGATTCCACAGTAAGCTGTAGGTCCCGTTGCTAGGTAACCAATTGGTTCCTAGCCGCGTAAAATAAATCTAATCCTTCGGGCCAGCCCTAGGAGAGCTGTTAATCAGCTCAGTGGTCTGGTTAAACTAAGGTGTACTTAACTTTTTAACCACTTGAGATGCAGTGACGTCACTAACTCTCTACGGGGAGAGATAGTGTGTGGAGGTTAGCAAACCAAGTGTCAACCAGACTGGTCGATTAAACCCCACATTTTATTTTTTTTCCAGATATCTAGTTCTCTGCGTTATACCGCATTTCTGGAATCCTATAGCCCGTCTTTTTCAGAGGAAAGTGCCCTTGTTTGGAGTAGAATTGCCCATCTCTGTTCTCTAATCAGTAAAAAAAATAAAAAAAAATTCTCATACGAGTCGATCGAATAAACTATAATCCAGCTCATTTGATTTTATGGAATTTTTAATAACTTTTTTTTTTTTTTTTTTCGTGATGGTATCCTCTATGAATTAGCTAATACCTTAGTTTGAATTTTATACATCAGATTTTTGCATAATTATTGTATCAAAGATTTTTTTTTTCAGAAATCCTACTTCGAATATACTGCGCGTATTTCCGATAACAGATCTTATCAACTTGATATTTTCTGGAGAATTTTAAAATAAAAATCTGGTGATATTGGAAACACTATTCATGCATTAAATAAAAGAGTTCTATATTCTGACGGAGTTTTATGCTGCTATAAAAAAAAAAATTTTTTTCAGGCCACTCGAGATTAAAGAAACCACTCACTCTTATGTACGAGGTTTAAAAATAATCAGCAGATTAGCAAATCTCATAAAATATCAAATAAAATTAATCACTTATTCTTGCCATTATTGTGACAATCGAAGCCTTCTCATTTATGAAGCCAAAACATTCAGAATATTCACAATCTATCACTTATTGTTTCCATCACAGTGACAATCGCCTTCTCATTTATGAGGCCAAAACAATCAGCATATTCACAATCTATCACTTATTCTTTCCATCACAGTGACAATCGAAGTCTTCTCATTTATGAGACCAAATCAACCAGAATATTCACAATCTATCACTTATTCTTTCCATCAGTTACAATCGAAGTCTTCTCATTTAAGAGACCAAAACAATCAGAATATTCACAATCTTTCACTTATTCTTTCCATCACAGTGACAATCGAAGCCTTCTCATGTATGAGACCAAAAGAATCAGAATATTCACAATCCATCACTTATTCTTTCCATCACAATTACAATCGAAGTCTTCTCATTTATAAGACCAAAACAATCAGAATATTCACAATCTATCACTCATTCTTTCCATCATTGTGACAATTGAAGCCTCCTCACTTATGAGACAAAAACAGTCAGAATATTCACAATCTGTCACTTATTCTTTCCATCACAGTAACAATCGAAGCCTTCTAATTTATGAGACCAAAACAATCAGAATATTCACAGTCTATCACTTATTCTTTCCATCACAGTTACAATCAAAGTCTTCTAATTTATGAGACCAAAACAATCAGAATATTCACAATCTATCACTTATTCTTTCCATCACAGTTACAATCAAAGCCTTTTAATTTATGAGACCAAAACAATCAGAATATCCACAATCTATCACTTATTCTTTCCATCACAGTGACAATCGAAGCCTTCTCATGTATGAGAACAAAACAATCAGAATATTCACAATCTATCACTTATTCTTTCCATCACAGTTACAATCGAAGCCTTCTCATTTATGAGACCAAAACAATCAGAATATTCACCATCTGTCACCCATTCTTCCATCACAGTGACAATCGAAGCCTTCTCATTTATGAGACCAAATGAATCAGAATATTCCCAATCTATCACCTATCGAAGCCGTCTCATTTATGAGACCAAAGCAGTGAGAATATTCACAATCTATGAGGTTAATCAAGAGATTAGCTAATCTCATATCAAATCCGAGTTGCCTCATCTTTTCAACGCTGTGAGAGTCGAAGCTTTCTCATTTATGAGACGAAAACAATCAGAACATTCACAATCTATGAGACTAATCTCGAGATTAGCTAACCTCACATCAAATCCGAGTTACCAACGCTGTGAGAGTCGAAGCCTTCTCATTTATGAGATCAGGAGTAATCAGAATGTTAATGAGCTCGCGTCAGGCAAAGGAGAGATAAACAGTTCTCGTATCCTGAATTAATTATTGTCTCGTCTGCAAAGTGGGAATTCAGCTTTTTCTACCTTTTGTGTGTTTTTTTTTTATTGTTTGTACTATCTCCGTTAAATAGTTTTTTCCAGCTTGTTAGATATCTGTCTGTTTGTTTGTTTGTCTATTTGTTGGCAGAATTACACAGACAGTTGTTTGTGGATTTTTAGGAATATTTTGTGAGAGGAAAATGTAACTTTCGGGAAAGACAAACTTTTTGGTTCTCTCTCTATTTCTCTCTCTCTCTTGAGCACCAGATAACGAATATGATCCAGAATCGTGCAGGATTGATTCTTTAAACGTCCTACCCATGAAATGTCTGTCAGAGGTTTGCAGCTTTTTTGCAGGATATCTCAAGAACGGACAGACAGAATTTGATGAAATTTGGTAGACATATCCACCAGGTGACCTTCTCGAAATGATGAACCTTTGGCAGCAATCGTCTCAGTTTTGATGATTTGTCGTCATGGAAACCATCTGTTGTATAATTCTAAATAGGGTCTTTTCCTATGTCAGTACTAGAGTATCCTTTTATGTTGCGTGGTTATTGTTCATGTACAATAAGCTCGTGTTTACACTGGTATTAGTTAATAAAGGTCTCACTATTTAATGGCCTCTTGCAGGGGTATGCACTCAACTTGAAACTCTTGTTATTGAAGAATTTCTCCACGGAATGAGAATCAAATCTCATTTCTGAGATCCATACGAGTTTTTTTTTATAATAATAATATCTCATTCTATTCTCAACCCCACTCTTCTCATCCGTCCGAATGGCGAGATTACATAACAGGTCCTGTGTATTCACTCTTTACAGTCTTTAAAGCTGATGTAAGTTTTTTTGCTGCAATAACACTGTAGATTTTGCTACGGTCTCTAAGGGATAGTTTTTTTGCAATTACGCGTGATTTCTCAATCACGGATTTGGTGATTTACGTAGATGGTTCTGTATCTATGAAAGTAATTAGTTATGATCAAAGCTTTCACTTTGTATCAGGTTAGTAGATTCTAGTGGACTCACCGAACAATTAACCTCTGCTTTTGTGACGTCTGTCTGTTGTGATTCATTGGACAATTAAGCAGACACACAAACACACGAAACTGACACGTTGCTGACCGAGTTTTTTGTGACGTCACCATAGAGGACATTCATCAGTATTCTTCCAAAGGGAAAAATGATCTTAAATAAATGAAAAAAAAACATTGAATACAAATAAATAAGTAAACCACTATATAAATGAATGAATAAATGATTAGATAAATGAATGAATGAACGGATGAATGAATAAGTAAATAAATAAGTAAACAAAAGAATAAATAGATAAATAAATAAATTTATTGATTAATATCTTTTCTCGGGAATGAACGAGTTTATTACATAAATAAATAAAGATATAAATAAATAGATAAAAGAAGTTAAGTATACCTTAATTTAACCAGACACTGAGCTGATTAACAGCTCTCCTAGGGCTGGCCCGAAGGATTAGACTTATTTTACGTGGCTAAGAATCAATTGGTTACCTAGCGACGGGACCTACAGTTTATTGTGGAATCCGAACGATGAATAAATAAATAAATAGTAGGTGAATAGATGAATAAATAAATGAACTAATTGATAACAAATAAATAGTTCAATTTTTTCTCATAGGAAATGACAACTCCCTCAAAACAAATATGTTTTTTTTTTTCTTAGAAAAAAGGACCATTCATTATAAAGAAAATGTCTAAAGTTGTTCAGACAAAAACAAAAACTAAGTATAACAATTAACTTATTTTTTCTCGTGAAAAATAGACCTTTTCACAGTCAAAATAAATGTTAAAAGTTTTTTAAAAAACTAAATATAACAAATAACTTTTTTATCATGAAACATAGACACTTTCACAGTTAAAAAAATGGCAAAAATTCTTGAAAAAACTAAATATAACAAACAGCTTTTTTTTCTCATGAAAAATAGACAGTTTCACAGTTAAAAAATGTCAAAAGTTCTTTAAAAAACTAAATATAACAAATAACATGTTTATTTTCTCATAAAAAATAGACCCTTTCACAGTTGAAAAAATGGCAAAAGTTCTTGAAAAAAAATAAATATAACAAAAAACATGTTTTTTTTTCTCATAAAAACTAGACCCTTCCACAGTTAAAAAATGTCAAAGTTCTTGAAAAACTAAATATAATAAATAACATGTTTTTTCTCATAAAAAATTAGACCCTTTCACAGTTAAAAAAAAATGGCAAAAGTTCTTAAAACTAAATATAACAAATAACTTCTTTTTTTCTCATAAAAAGGACACTTTCACAGTTCAAAAAAATGTAAAAAAAAATTCTTCGGACAAAAAACAATTAAATTTTTCAATATATCTTCCCATAAATCACTCAATCTTTCTTCGAGTAAAAAAAATAAAAAAATAAAAATAAAACCTCTCTTCGAGTAGGCGTCGCTCTCAGAGTAAATGGAATTATCGCATGCTTCTCCTTCTTCAGGCGTGGCAAATCCCTCCCACGCTGCAACGGATACTCCCTGATGAAACGGAAAAGCTTCAAAGATTTCTTTACAGTGTTGATGTGAAGGCGTCATCAGCAATTTCATCATTTCGGTTTTCATGAGATAATTTCCACAGATATCAAATAATGCAATTCCAATGTACATATACGTATGTATTAAGAGGCAAATGCTTTCCTGCGTAATGACTTGACGGAGGTGAATGCATATGTCTAAATGATTTTATGCAAATGTATACACATGGATTATTTATGTTGTAAATACCCGATTTATCTGTAAATGTTAACATTTTCCCGTGTCGGTAAGCTTATTAAGATGTACACACACATGTATGTATGTATGTATGTATGTGTGTATGCATATTGATGATATAATGTTAATATCCATTTATGCATGCAGAAAACGATGTAGACGTACAAATATCTTCATATCATTACGTTAACTGAGAGAGAGAGAGAGAGAGAGAGAGAGAGAGAGAGAGAGAGAGAGAGAGAGAGAGAGAGGGGGGGGGGGGGTGGGAGGAAGAAACGGATTCACAGTCTTATGAATAATCAAAGAGAACAAACAAATGTAACAATAACAAACAAACATCGAGTCCTGTTACAGACAAGAACAGCAATACCGTTTTCAGCAATATCAAGAATGACGTTAACAGCAGAGGGCGTCGGAACAGCATCACCAAGAAGGACAAGAACAGCTTTCCTGAGAATCAGCATAACTAGGAACAGAATAAAAAACGGCAGTAACAGGTGAACAAGAAGAAAAAGAGGCAACGATGTTGAGAAGAACGAGGACATTTTGGTGCACAAACAGTATGAATATGACTCATAGTAGCCATTACCAACAGTAAAAGGGTTAACAAGAGGCAACAATGGTGGGAAGAACGAGGACATTTTTAAGCACAAACGGTATGAATATGACCCACAGTAGGCATCTCAACCGGCTGATAAGTCCAGAGGTCCACAAGAGGCTCTTTTTAACCTTTAAGACTTTTCCACAAGATCTAGGCTGCCATAAGGTTAGTTAAACCTAAAACCGACTACTCAACAGTATCAAGAACAGCAGGAATGGGCCTAACGGAGACATAAACATGGCATCAACATATGTTGGCAACTTATCTGGTCCGCTGGTATAGTGGTTAGTGTCGGGGTATGCCACTCAGATGTCGCGGGTTCGCGTCCCCCCGTGATCAGTTACTGCTGCAGTGTGTGGTCTACGGTGGGAGGTTGAAACCAACGTTCTTTGGGAGCTTGAATTTCAAGTCAATGGCCCCTTTGGTGTTCTTGTTACGTGCGAATAGGTTTCATCTACTGAAGTAGTAATGATAATAGTAATAATAAATATAATAATAATATCGTATACATAAGACAAGCAGGTTGAAAACAAGTCAATGAGCAAAGTTGGAAAACGAACATTTACCAAATGCTGAATAATGGTATGAAGCACTGTCTAGAACTACCAATAAGACGTTGACTTCTATTCAACCTGTTTGTCCTGTGCTTGCAATAAGTTGACGACATGTGTTCATGACATGTTTCACTACAGCGTGGATGCACTAATATCAGACAGCAAACAGCAGTACTGGAGGAGAAATACTAACAGCAGTAGCAACACTAGACGTGTAAGGAACAGCGACATTCACAGCAACGCGCGCAGCTGAAATACCAAGATCAAGATCAGCATCGTTTACAGCAGATTTGTCATAAGAAGCAACAGCAGCGTCGGGGAACAGCAGGAACACCAGGCATTTCCACAGCAGTATCTGGAATGTCAGGAGACAACAGGAACAGCAAGAAACATGGAAAAATGAACAGTAGCATTAGAAACAAGAACAACAAAAGCAGCAGTAACAGCATGCAAAACAGCAAATACAATACATCAGCTACAACCACAGCATTAGTGTCACGTGAACAACAGCGTGGAAAACAACAAAAACAAGGCCAGAAGGAACAAAAACACGAGAAACAAATGAACAAATTGATTCATCAGATACTACAAAAAAAAAAAAAAACAAAGGTAACGTCAGTACTACAAGAACAGCTGTGTTGTCAGTAACTGGAGTAACGGGAAGCAAAAAAAACAGCAGATTCACAGCAGCAGGAACAGCAGCAAGAGGCATCCGCCTGCCAGAAGGCGGGTATTAACAGACGGAAATTGGAGACTGGGTTTGTGTCTCGGTAAGTCAAAGCGTGGCGGATCTGACTCGGATTTAGACACGTTTAAGGCTGTATGAAACTCTCAGCCGCGGCCCATGAAACTTTCAGCCATGGCCCGGTGGTAGAATGTGTTGCTGGCACCTATAGCGGTGCCAGACGCACGATCATAGCTGAATTTAATCTTAAATAAAAGCTACTGAGGCTAGAGGGCTGCAATTTGGTATGTTTGATGACTGGGGGGTGGATGATCAACATACCAATTTGCAGCCCTCTAGCCTCAGTGGTTTTTAAGATCTGAGGGCGGACAGAAAAAGTGCGGACGGACAGACAAATAGCCATTTCTATAATAGTTTTCTTTAACAGAAAACTAAAATTGACAGGAATTAATGGCATGAATAATGAATAACCTTTATTTTATGATGAAAGAAGATAGGGACGAATGTCGTGATTAATGCATAACCTTGATTTTGGATGAAAAACAACAGGGATTAATGTGTTTTCTGAAGCAGGTGAAAAAATAAGTCAGATCTTTCTATTGTTTTGAGATTGATTATAGAAGAGAGAGAGAGAGAGAGAGAGAGAGAGAGAGAGAGAGAGAGAGAGAGAGAGAGAGAGAGAGAGAGTCTCTCATATATATATATATATATATATATATATATATATATATATATATATATATATATATATATATATATATATATATATGTGTGTGTGTGTGTGTGCGTGTGTGTATATATATATACATGTATATACATATATATATATATATATATATATATATATATATATATATATATATATATATATATATGTGTGTGTGTGTGTGTGTGTGTATATATATATATATATATATACATGTATATATATGTATATATATATATATATATATATATATATATATATATATATATATATATATATATATATAATTTGATAGGGATACTTAGTAATAGAGTCCACAAGAGCACCTTAACCTTGACCTTTCAAGAAGCTCCTCAGGGGCAGGTACTTGACCTTTGACAAATTAATTACCCTTCCGCAACTGCTCCTCCCCTCCGCAAGAAGGCATTACCAAACCAAACAGCCAGACAGCATTTTATTAATATCCTAACAACCCTCCTCCCCTCCGCTCTATGGAAAAGTGGGTTCTCTTCCTGATCCAATCAGCGGCTAATTGACAGTCGTGTTTTTCGGCCGGAACTATTAATCAGGGCAAAGTTGGTATATAAAGTTTGCATAAAGTTACGCAACCGCTTCCCTTCGAGTGAGCGGCGATCGGTCGGGAAATGTTCTTATCTGCCAACTTTGTTCGCAAACTGATGACTTGGAGGGCTCCTTCAAATGCCGCTCGGTTCGCAACTTCGCTTTGTTTAATGTAATTCGTTCACTTTTTTTTCGTTTATCTTGTATTTATTTCTCTTTTCACTTGAGATTCATCATAACTTTTATTGCTTACTTTTTTGTGGATTCGTTTTGGTTCGTTAGTGTAATTCGTTGATATTTTTTTATTGTTTATTCTGTATTTATTTCCTCTTTCCTCTTTAGCCGTTGTCTGCATTTCTCGATTCTTTGTTTTGCATTCATTTTCTTTTTCTTCTCTATTCGCTAGATTTGTTATTGCTTTTGTTTTTAACTTTCTGTTGATCACTTTTCTTAGCTTGTGTGTATTTTAAAAATTTTAATTATTTTTGTTGTTAACTTCCTCATTTGATGTTCGTTTAGATTCCTTTATCTTTGCTTTTACATTGCTTGTTATAGCTTTATTGCTTGACATTTTATTCAACACTCGTTGTATTTATTTTCTCATATTATTAGTTTTAAAATATTACTTTTAATTCATTCAATACCTTTTTATTGAGTCTTAGATTATCTGTTTCAGATTGTTCAATATGATTTCTATCCCTTTTGTTTATTTTTGCATATTTGTTTAGTTTTATTTTCTTTTTTTTTGTCTCTTGCACAGCCATTTTCTCTTTTTAGTTTTCTGAAAAGAAAACTATTGAGCCGGCTTTGTCTGTCCGTCCGCACTTTTTTCTATCCGTACTTTTCTGTCCACCCTCAGATCTTAAAAACTACTGAGGCTAGAGGGCTGCAAATTGGTATATTGATCTTCCACCCTCCAATCATCGAACATAAGAAATTGCAGCCCTCTAGCCCCAGTAGTTTTGATTTTATTTAAGGTTAAAGTTAGCCATAATCGTGCTTTGGGCAACGATATATGATAGGCCACCACCGGGCCGTGGTTAAAGTTTCATGGGCCGCGGCTCATAAAACAATATACCGAGACCACCGAAAGATAGATCTATTTTCGGCGGCCTTGGTTATACGATGTACATAAAACTCGATTGCGCCAAAGAAACGTCGGCGCCTTTTTCACTTGTTTTCAGTTCGTGATTGATTTGTCTTTTGTACAGCCTTTTTTGTTCAGTATCTCTCAATATATTTTTCCCTTTCGTCAATCTTGTCTTATTTATTACTCGAAAACTACACATTCTTTTTCTCGTATTTATTCTTAGGTTTAGCACGCTTCAATCCCTTCCTCTTCCTATTCTCTTCTTCACTTCAGAATTGAATGTCTGTCTCGTAACCGAAGTGAAAATGGTCTTCTGGGAGTTGATTGGCTTCCTGTTTGTCAATAGATTTCCTTTTTTCCTCAGGATGTATCATCTGTTAATGCCAGTGGGTTATAATTCTCTCTCTCTCTCTCTCTCTCTCTCTCTCTCTCTCTCTCTCTCTCTCTCTCTCTGCGTGCTTCTTTCATTCCCTGTCTGCATCTTATTCTTGTCGTGCTGTCAGCTGGCCTGTTTTTCTCTGTCTCTCTTCCTGTCATTATTTCTGACAGTCTCCTTTTGCATGTCTCCTGTCATTCTGCTTACTTCTCTCTCTCTCTCTCACTCTCTCTCTCTCTCTCTCTCTCTCTCTCTCTCTCTCTCTCTGCTTATATCTGGTATCAGTGAGTGCGTTTAGAGAAAGGGAGGGAAGTCGCAATACAGTTTATATTTGCTTTTCGTTATCAACTATTCTCTATACATAGCGATTTCTACCTTGTCTTTATAGCTGTTCATCTATCTGTCTGTCTCTCTGACAGGTCGTGTCTGATCTTCACCTAACTCTCTCTCTCTCTCTCTCTCTCTCTCTCTCTCTCTCTCTCTCTCTCTCTCTCTCTCTTGCCACACATACATTCATATGGGATCGTCACCCGTCTGTCATTCTATCTCATACATGTAAAAAATCTTCACCTCTCTCTCTCTCTCTCTCTCTCTCTCTCTCTCTCTCTCTCTCTCTCTCTCTCTCTCTCTCTCTCTCTCTCATACTTACACATTCATGATGTGTCTACACCTCATCACTCCCCATCTACTTTGCATATTTATCTCACATATGTAAGAAATCTTCTCTCTCTCTCTCTCTCTCTCTCTCTCTCTCTCTCTCTCTCTCTCTCTCTCTCTCTCCACATTATATATTTCTCTTTCAAAATAAATTAACCTGCATTTGCTAACTTCAAACATTTGTTGAAAGAACAAGACATCAGAAGTGTATGTGAATGCATGTATTTCCTAAACTAATCATAGTTTCTGTATTCACTTATTCATCAAACGAAGCTTTTATGTCTGTCTATTTTTTAATCATATTTTTGTATGATTTTGTATCGTTTTTAATACTGCTTTGTGTTCCAGTTTAAAAGTATCTTTGCATATTATTACCCTGCTTTACTTAAAAGTTTGTGTTATTATTATCATCCTCATTCACATGTATTTTACGTCATTTGTGACTTGTTGACTTTCAAAAATTTCTAAAGATGTTTTTAATATTCTGGTACATTAATCTATTCTTTTTTAGTTTTCTGTATGGGAAAGCTATTGTGCCGGCTTTGTCTGTCTGTCCGCACTTTAATCTGTCCGCACTTTTGTCTGTCCACACTTTTTCTGTCCGCCCTCAGATCTTAAAAACTACTGAGGCTAGAGGGCTGCAAATTGGTATGTTGATCATCCACCCTCCAATCGTCAAACATACCAATTGCAGCCCTCTAGCCTCAGTAGTTTTTATTTTACTTAAGGTTAAAGTTAGCCATAATCGTGCTTCTGGCAACGATATAGGATAGGCCACCACCGGCCCGTGGTTAAAGTTTCATGAACCGCGGCTCATACAGCATTATACCGGGACCACCGAAAGATAGATCTATTTTCGGTGGCCTTGATTATACGCTGTAGCGGCTGCACAGAAAACTCGATTGCGCCGAAGAAACTTCGGTGCTTATTTTGATTGTTTACTGTTTTATCTATTTATTTGCCATTCAGTGATGCTTATGTTGTTTTTCGAAAATCTCATTTTTATTGAACTTTTATTTAGTGTTATTAATTGTAATTATTTATTCGGTGATTCAATCACTGAAATTAAAAATATGACGACTGGAGATTGAATTGAATATAGAATTTAGGCCAAAAGGCCAAGCACTTGGACCTATGAGCTCATTCAGCTCTGAAACGGAAATTGACAGTAAAAGGTTTGAAAGGTTTAACAGGAGGAGAGCCTCGCAGTTGCACTCTGAATCAATTGTTAGGAGAGGGTGGAGAGTAAGATGGAAGAAAGAATATGAAAGGAGGTAGAGTAAAAGGAACGAAAGAGGTTGCAGCTAGGGGCCGAAAGGACGCTGCAAAGAACCTTAAGCAGTGCCTACAGTGCCCCGCACAAGGTGCACTGATGGCACTACCCCCCTATGGGGAGAGGAGGTGATGATGATGAAGATTTATCGATTTGACTGTCATGATTTTTTTATTTTTTTTTAGAATTTTTCGAGTATCTATTGACCGCTTGTAAGAAAATTCCTCTATGTTCAGGCTTATTATAGGTGTAGGAGAGGAAAGTTGCCCAGCTGATAACTTTCTCGTTTAATCAAGAGAAAATGATCTGACCATTATTCGTTCATTCCGTTTCCTAGATTGATTTTTAGTTTTCTGTAAAAGAAAGCTGTTGTGACGGCTTTGTCTGTCCGTCCGCACTTTTTCTGTCCGCCCCCAGATCTTAAAAACTGCCGAGGCTAGAGGGCTGCAAATTGGTATGTTGATCATCCACCCTCCAGTCATCAAATATGCCCAATTGCAGCCCTCTAGCCTCAGTAGTTTTTATTTTATTTAAGGTTAAAGTTAGCCATATCCATACTTCTTGCACCACAATAGGCACCAACAACACAGGCTACCACCGGACCGTGGCTGAGAGTTTTATGGGCCGTGGCGGAAAGTTTCATACATCATTATAAGCTGTACAGAAAACTAGATTGCGCCGAAGAAACTTCGGACAAATTTTTACTTCTTTTTTCTTTCAATTCCTATTCTCGTGGGAATTGCTTTTTTCTCCCTCTCCATTCCCTATCGCTTCCCACTCCAGAAGGAATTGCTTGTTTCTATCAATTTCCATTGCAGAGGGAATTTGATTCCCCTTTACTCCCCCTTTCTGCGCCATTTTTGGCTTCCCTTACCCATTAGAACTTAATGGTATGTAGCATTCCTTTCATTTTCAATAATTGCACATCTAAATATCATGGATGTGTGAGCATATGCGTTCTCACATGTTGGAAAAGCATGTACAAACGTAAAAAGGAGTTATATATATATATATATATATATATATATATATATATATATATATATATGTATGTATTTACATATCACATACACAATTGTTCTGTGCATTCAAACTGGATGGTATCTAATGGAGTATTTATTCAGAAAAAGTTACAAGCTTTCTTGGACAAACAGTCCCCATTTTCAAATATCTGTATAGATGAGGTCCTTTTAGTAATATATATACATATAATGTACTTGTATATATAAGCATACAGTTACCCACATACTCACACACACACACATATAATATATATATATATATATATATATATATATATATATATATATATATATATATATATATATATATATATATATATGACATGTAATTATTATCTTTAAAAAAAATCAAAGCTGCAATACCTGGCGAGTGTTTAGAATCACATCAACAAATGCATTCTTATTTTATTAACAAATGCACTAGCTATTTTATGAGAAAAAAAAAACTTCGGGTAACTAATTACCGCAGTTGAAAAGTGCTTTTGATAAAGGATCATGAATAGCTCAGGCTGCTAACGCATCAAAACTGGAAGAGTAAAATGAATGTTTTTCATATGTTTTCTTTTTTATTGCTGTTCGGCTTAAATTTAATTTTAACCGACGCGAAACTCTTCCCAGAGGAGGTTAGGTGACTCAGTTGTCCACGGAAATGAAGATTCCACTTAAAGGTATTTGACACTTCCGGAAAGTGGTAATTATACTGCAACTTCTCAGTTCCAGAGGTCTTTTATTCCTCACACCGTTGGACTGTGGAATAGTCTTCCTACTGAGGATGTTATGCTATTGGAGCTTCGAAAGTTTAAGCGAAGGATACAGTTCTCTTTGCATTTTAATATATTTTTATCTATTTATGGATTTATTAATTTTTTTCTTTTTTAATGAGTGAGATCCCTTCTTTCTGTATTTCATTGTACCTCCTCTTACTTCTTCCTAATGAACACCTTAATATTCTTTGGACGCTTGAATATCAAGTCAATGGCCCCCGTGGTGGGCTTGTTCCATGTGAATAGGGTCCACCTTCTGAATAATAATAATAATAATAATAATAATAATAATAATAATAATAATAATAATAATAATAATAATAATAATAATAATAATGGAGAAGAAGAAGAAGAAGAAGAAGAAGAAGAAGAAGAAGAAGAAGAAGAAGAAGAAGAAGAAGAAGAAGAAGAAGAATGTTTGTTAGATTTGTCTTCTATTTGAAGGTTCCGATTCCGTATCAGTTTTTTGTCGGGGTACAACGTCTGTAATTTTGGCATGGTTTATGTCGATTTTTCCTGGAGTAAATGGTCACCTTTCTTTCTCGTTTCTGAACCTAATCAAGTACTACCAGGTAAGACTGTGACCCCGGTTACATTAAACATATTCAAACCTCCCCACATACTCTTTTACTGGGACGTGCTGAAACTTACAAAAGTAATGATATATATATATATATATATATATATATATATATATATATATATATATATATATATATATATATATATATATTATTCCAAATGGAAGCGTAAACAGGACACTACATGTTAATAATAATAATAATAATAATAATAATAATAATAATAATAATAATAATAATAATAATAATAATAATAATAATCGTTCGTAGCATAAAATACGTTAAGCCAAACTATAAAAGAGTACTCTTACAATAAAAATTATCACTTAATGTGTTTTTTCTTTCCCACATCCCACAATCACCAAATAATCTTGACACTAACTCTAATATCTAATGGTTACGGTAATGTGCAAGAAGAAACGGTATCTAATCTATCTATCTATCTATCTATCTATCTATCTATCTATCTATCTATCTATCTATCTATCTATATATATATATATATATATATATATATATATATATATATATATATATATAGAGTGAGAGAGAGAGAGAGAGAGAGAGAGAGAGAGAGAGAGAGGGAGAGAGTGTACAAACACAATGAAATTACGAATAACAAGTTACGCTGAGCAAGAAATCTCATGCCCTCATCAGTCCTCATGGATCTATTGCAAACCCTCTGAATCCGTCTAGACAACAGCACTACTAAGCTGTCATTTAGTCCCAAAATAGATTCAGCAATGGGGTGGCTAATTTGAAATCTTCACTCGATGATGGATAATATTGCCGAGTTTTGGTAAAGCATTTCATTAAGGAAACCTTAGGTATATAAGTTCATTGTTAGCCTAAAACTAGTGACAAACAAGTAAAAAATGCGTCGAAGTTTCTTCGGCGCAATCGAGATTTCTGTATAGCGTATCACCAAGGCCACCGAAAATAGATCCAACTTTCGGTGGTCTCGGTATAAGGCTGTATAAGCCCCGGCCCATGAAACTAACCACTGGCCGGTGTTGGCCTATCCTATATCGCTGCCAGGAGCACGATTATGGCTAACTTTAACCCTAAATAAAATAAAAAGTACAGGGGCTAGAGTGTTGCAATTTGGTATGTTTGATGATTGGAGGGTGGATGATCAACATACCAATTTGCAGCCCTCTAGCCTCAGTAGTTATTAAGGTCTGAGGGCGGACAGAAAAAGTGCGGCAAAAAAAAAAAAGAGCTGACGGACAGACAAACCCGGCACAATAGTTTTCTTTTACAGGAAACTAACTAGCAATTACAAAGGTGAAATGACTGTTGACCCGTTGAGTACCTTCGGAGAAACAAATTGCCCAGTTGCTTACTTCACGTCTGACAAGTCGTTATTCAGCTCCGGGTCGTTTCTTTAGAAACGAGGTCTTTCCATTAACGACGTCAAGTCTGTTCGAACAGAAAGACAGTACCGTCAAATCCCGGTCAGTGAAAGGAAGGCCCTTTGCTTAACTGTGCTCTATTATGGGTCGAAATAGTGGTTTAGAAAGTGGAAATCGCGTGCTAACAGAAAGGCCTGCATATTTTGACCCTTTTGGGGGGCTAGTGCCGCGAGTGCACCTCACGCGGTGCACTGTAGGCATTGCTTAAGGTTGATTGCAGCGTTCCTTCGGTCCCTAGTTGTAAACCATTTCATTCCTTTCACTGTACCTCCAATCGTATTCTCTTTGTTCCATCTTGCTATCCAACCTCTCTTAACATTTGTTTCATAGTGCAACTGAGAAGTTTTCCTCCTGTTACACCTTCCAAACCTTTCTACTCCCAATTTTCGTTCCAGCGCTGAATGACCTCACAGGTCCCAGCGCATGGCCATTGGCCTAAATTCTATATTCGATTCCATTCCTCCATATTTTGAGACTACGAAAATTGGCCTCCACGTATAACAGGTATAGCAGACCGAACTGCGAACAGGTAAACAAACAAACGACACCTGACTCACGGTCAACACGAAGAGCAGGTTTGTCTCTCTAGTGACCTTACCGAAAAGGATCTGTGTAAGCAGTCTGAGGTTTTATTTGACGAAAACTGTGCTGAAGCATTTCGTGTAACGTCTATGAAGCCCTAGAACTACTGTGCTCGAGGTAAGGTAATTTGATGTGTGTGTTTTTTTTACCTCTTTTGCCAGTAGTGTATACCTGTCTAGGAAAAAAATTCTAATTTCAAATTTATTTTATAATTTTCCAAAAGACGAAATCGGGGCGGGAATTTTCAGCAAAATAGTTTTACAGTAAAATGTTTAAAATATGAATAAACTTCATAAGGTCTATTTATATGGTACGTACATGATTAGATTTATATACGACTTTGGTGAAAAATTCAGTGTTTGAAATCCCAATCTAGAATGCACACTTTCCCTGTACACGGAAGTTTTAAAAATGCGGAAATTACAATACTAATACAATAATTCCAAATACGACATTTGCTTAGGAATTAACTGGAAGGATAGGATATCAAATAACAGAATTAGAGAAGTAACAGGGTTGCAGCCGGTCGATGAGTATGTTAGATTCTCACGCTGGGAGTGGCTAGGCCATGTGTATAGAAGACAGGCAATAGTAAGAGACACACCGGGGTGGGTTGTCCTTGGTAGAAGAGGTAGAGGTAGGCCAAAGGAGACATGGTTAAGGACAAAGAGGTAGTGTAGCCCAGGACAGAATGTGGTGGCATGAGTTCATCGAGGTCCTTTGCATCCCCGTGGGTGCAACAGGAAATGATTGATTGATTGATACGATAAATATCGACCACATCCCTGCGGAAAGATAGGAGCTTAAGAGCGTTCGGGTATTCAGACGACAGGCGAAACTTTCCATGAAAACCAACAAAATAGATAATGTGTTTATACACCGATACGTGAGACTTATGGCAGTCCAGTCTCTGGTCCCAAGGCTTGCGTTGAGAAACGAAAGGAAAGGCAACATTTGGAGGAACCGTCTTCAGAATCTATGTATGTATGTATGTATGTATTTATATATGTATGTGTGTATATATATATATATATATAATATATATATATATATATATATATATATATATATATATATATATATATATATATATATATATATATATGCAGAATCTACTGGTCACTTTTACCAGACACATATGTAATTCTAATAGCCACAATGCCCTCTTAACTTCTCGAGTTCTTCGCGTTTTTTTGGATGTGCTTGTAACTACGAAGCCGTACATCCAGACGCAAGAAATTGAAGACTGTGATTGCCGGTCGCGGGACACGAACCCGCGTCGCCTTAACCACAAGAAGGTCACGTTGCCGACCTGACCACGAGAAGGATAAAAGTCTATTACCTCTCGTACATACATATACCTGTCGTTTTCAAATATGTTTATTATGGTGACCCATCCTCACCATCGTAGCCAAGTGGGCAATCGTTTTTATTGCTTTTTAGGCTGAAATATATATGCAGAATCTACTGGTCACTTTCACCAGACACATATGTAATTCTAACAGCCACAATGCCCTCTTAACTTCTCGAATTCTTCTGCATATATATTTCAGCCTAAAAAGCAATGAAAACGATTGCCCACTTGGCTACGATGGTGAGGATGCGTCTATTCCAGCTCTAATAGATATATTTGAAAACGACAGGTATATGTATGTACGAGAGGTAATAGACTTTTATCCTTCTCGTGGTCAAGTCGGCAACGTGACCTCCTTGTGGTTAAGGCGACGCGGGTTCGTGTCCCGCGACCGGCAATCACAGTCTTCAATATCTTGCGTCTGGATGTACGGCTTAGTAGTTACAAGCACATCCAAAAAAAGCGCGAAGAATTCGAGAAGTTAAGAGGGCATTGTGGCTATTAGAATTACACACACACACACACACACACACACACACACATATATATATATATATATATATATATATATATATATATATATAGATAGATAGATAGATAGATAGATAGATAGAAGTATATACATATATATAGAAATATATATATATATATATATATATATATATATATATATATATATATATATATATATATATAGACATAGGCTACAGATATATATATAGACATATAGGTATACGGATAGATAGATAGATAGATAGATAGATAGATAGATAGACAGATAGGTTGAATTTAACTGTATATGCTTTTCTATCTTTCTGAGAGAGAGAGAGAGAGAGAGAATGAATACAGTGGGAGGAAAGACAACTCGAATGGAATGACCACAGAATATCCACGAGGAAGGATTGCATCCTCCTTTTGATGAGGCTGTCCGCGAACAAGCAGAGCCTAAACAGAGATGGAAAATTAATTGCTTCGTTACAGAATAGTTCTTTTCATCTACCGGATTTTGCAATTTTCAGGAGCGCTTTCGAAACGACTGATTTGTGAGTTCCGTCCGGCTGAAAGCGTATATTGGCAAAATTGTTGCTTGAAAGTGGATTTGTCAGTTAAATAAGATTGATTTCTTCAGGCTTCCAGTCTGATAATAGGAAATTTTGGCGATGAAGGAATAAGTTAAGTGTACCTTAGTTTTGCCAGACCACTGAGCTGATTTAAATGCTGAGATTCCTTGAGATAAGCTGTGTGAGTAGTCTAACTGGCGTAAGGGAATATTATAGGATGTAATAATTTGGAATTAATTAAGAATGGTCATTGTAGGCATTTCTTAAGGTTCTTTGCAGCGTGCCTTCGGCCCCTGGCTGCAACCCCTTTCGTTCCTTTTATTGTACCTCCTTTCATATTCTCTTTTTTCCATCTTACTCTCCACCCTCTCCTAATAACTGATGTATAGTGCAACTGCGAGGTTTTCCTCCTGTTACACCTTTCAGACCATTTACTGTCAATTTCCATTTCAGCGCTGAGTGACCTCATAGGTCCCAGTGGTTGGCCTTCGGCCTAAGTTCTATATTCAATTCAATTCAGTTAAGAATGGTAACAAGAGAAAGGATGACTCTGATTTAGGTGTGGTTCAGTGATGTGGAAGAACAGAGTGACCAGAGGTCAATGAAAAGAGGAAAAGAGTTAACCCACAAGTGCTAGGAGGGAGGGGTTGGGGTTGGGGGAGGAAGGCCTAGAAAGTGTTAAGTTGATGTCATGAAAGGCAAATATATTTGAAAGGAAGAACTAGAGTTTCCTGCAAGCAAAAGAGTGGTTGTAAGGTAGGGGTGAAAGCACAGCTCACAATACTAATGACGCTCTTTAAAGGTGTATGAAACCGAATAAAGCTGTGTAAGTTTCATGTTCTGGGGATTCATCCACGATTCAGCAAACAAAATATAAAGGAGTAGTGACCATTGCACTTTTTTTTTTCAAGGCAACTCTCTTTTGGAGATTGTGTATGTATATATGCATTAGAATATATATATATATATATATATATATATATATATATATATATATATATATATATATATATATATGTATATATATATGTGTGTGTGTACATACTAACTGACCAACCTGGCGCTGCCTGGAAAACTCTGAATGACAATCTACGTTTAGGGGGAGGGAAAGGGGAGGGGGATAAGGTGGGGAGAGGAAGGGATGGAGAAGGGAAAGAGGGGAGGGTTTGTGTTGATATTCCGACTGCCTTTCTTATTCTTTCAGTCAAACGTTCACCCTTCGAACGGTCATGGTATTACTGTGGTGACTGTCCTTTTATGCAGGAATTACTGTGGCGATTGTCCCATTTATCCAGGCATTACTATGGTGACTGTCCCATTTATCCAGGTATTACTGTGGTGACTGTCCCATTTATCCAGGTATTACTGTGGTGACTGTCCCATTTATCCAGGTATTACTGCGGTGACTGTCCCATTTATCCAGGTATTACTGTGATGACAGTCCGTTTTAAGCAGGAATTACTGTGGCGATTGTCCCATTTATCCAGGCATTACTGTGGCGACTGTCCCATTTATCCAGGCATTACTGTGGCGACTGTCCCATTTATCCAGGCATTACTGTGGCGACTGTCCCATTTATCCAGGCATTACTGTGGTGATTGCCCCATTCATCCAGGCATTACTGTGGTGATTGTCCCATTTATCCAGGCATTACTGTGGCGACTGTCCCATTTATCCAGGCATTACTGTGGCGACTGTCCCATTTATCCAGGCATTACTGTGGCGACTGTCCCATTTATCCAGGCATTACTGTGGCGACTGTCCCATTTATCCAGGCATTACTGTGGCGACTGTCCCATTTATCCAGGCATTACTGTGGCGACTGTCCCATTTATCCAGGCATTACTGTGGCGACTGTCCCATTTATCCAGGCATTACTGTGGCGACTGTCCCATTTATCCAGGCATTACTGTGGCGACTGTCCCATTTATCCAGGCATTACTGTGGCGACTGTCCCATTTATCCAGGCATTACTGTGGCGACTGTCCCATTTATCCAGGCATTACTGTGGTGATTGCCCCATTCATCCAGGCATTACTGTGGTGATTGTCCCATTTATCCAGGCATTACTGTGGCGACTGTCCCATTTATCCAGGCATTACTGTGGTGACTGTCACATTTATCCAGGTATTACTGTAGTGACTGTCCCATTTATCCAGGCATTACTGTGGCGACTGTCCCATTTATCCAGGCATTACTGTGGCGACTGTCCCATTTATCCAGGCATTACTGTGGCGACTGTCCCATTTATCCAGGCATTACTGTGGTGATTGCCCCATTCATCCAGGCATTACTGTGGTGATTGTCCCATTTATCCAGGCATTACTGTGGTGACTGTCCCATTTATCCAGGCATTACTGTGGCGACTGTCCCATTTATCCAGGCATTACTGTGGCGACTGTCCCATTTATCCAGGCATTACTGTGGCGACTGTCCCATTTATCCAGGCATTACTGTGGTGATTGCCCCATTCATCCAGGCATTACTGTGGTGATTGTCCCATTTATCCAGGCATTACTGTGGCGACTGTCCCATTTATCCAGGCATTACTGTGGTGACTGTCCCATTTATCCAGGTATTACTGTGGCGACTGTCCCATTTATCCAGGCATTACTGTGGCGACTGTCCCATTTATCCAGGCATTACTGTGGTGACTGTCCCATTTATCCAGGCATTACTGTGGCGACTGTCCCATTTATCCAGGCATTACTGTGGCGACTGTCCCATTTATCCAGGCATTACTGTGGTGATTGCCCCATTCATCCAGGCATTACTGTGGTGATTGTCCCATTTATCCAGGCATTACTGTGGCGACTGTCCCATTTATCCAGGCATTACTGTGGTGACTGTCCCATTTATCCAGGTATTACTGTAGTGACTGTCCCACTTATCCAGGCATTACTGTGGCGACTGTCCCATTTATCCAGGCATTACTGTGGCGACTGTCCCATTTATCCAGGCATTACTGTGGTGATTGCCCCATTCATCCAGGCATTACTGTGGCGACTGTCCCATTTATCCAGGCATTACTGTGGTGATTGCCCCATTCATCCAGGTATTACTGTAGTGACTGTCCCATTTATCCAGGCATTACTGTGGCGACTGTCCCATTTATCCAGGCATTACTGTGGCGACTGTCCCATTTATCCAGGCATTACTGTGGCGACTGTCCCATTTATCCAGGCATTACTGTGGTGATTGCCCCATTCATCCAGGCATTACTGTGGTGATTGTCCCATTTATCCAGGCATTACTGTGGCGACTGTCCCATTTATCCAGGCATTACTGTGGTGACTGTCCCATTTATCCAGGTATTACTGTAGTGACTGTCCCATTTATCCAGGCATTACTGTGGTGACTGTCCCATTTATCCAGGTATTACTGTAGTGACTGTCCCATTTATCCAGGCATTACTGTGGCGACTGTCCCATTTATCCAGGCATTACTGTGGCGACTGTCCCATTTATCCAGGCATTACTGTGGTGATTGCCCCATTCATCCAGGCATTACTGTGGTGATTGTCCCATTTATCCAGGCATTACTGTGGCGACTGTCCCAGTTATCCAGGCATTACTGTGGTGATTGCCCCATTTATCCAGGTATTACTGTGGTGACTGTCCCATTTATCCAGGTATTACTGTAGTGACTGTCCCATTTATCCAGGTATTACTGTAGTGACTGTCCCATTTATCCAGGCATTACTGTGGTGATTGCCCCATTTATCCAGGTATTACTGTGGTGACTGTCCCATTTATCCAGGTATTACTGTGGTGACTGTCCCATTTATCCAGGTATTACTGTGGTGACTGTCCCATTTATCCAGGTATTACTGTGGTGACTGTCCCATTTATCCAGGTATTACTGTGGTGACTGTCCCATTTATGCAGCTATTACTGTGGTAACAGTCCCTTTTATGCAGGTATTACTGTGGTGACTGTCCCCGTTATTCAGACGTTACTGTGGTAACTGTTTCTTTTATGCAGGTATTACTGTGGTGACTGTCCCTTTTATCCAGGTATTCTGTATTGTCTGTCCCTTTTATCTAGAAATTACTGTGGTGACTGTTCCTTTCATTGGGTATTACTGTGGTGACTGTTCCTTTCATTCGGGTATTACTGTGGTGACTGTCCCTTTTATTCAGGTATTACTGTGGTGACTGTCCCTTTAACCCAGATATCATTGTGGTGACTGTCCCTTTTATCCAGATATCACTGTGGTGAGTCTCCCTTTTATCCAGTTATTTCTGTGGTGACTGTCCCTTTTATCCAGGTATTACTGTAGTGACTGTCCCTTTCATGCGAAAATTACAGTGGTGGCTGTCCCTTTTATTTAGGTATTACTGTGGTGACTGTCCCTTTCATCGAGAAATTACTCTGGTGACTGTCCCTTTCATCCAGAAATTACTGTGTTGACTGTCCCTTTTATGTAGTTATTACTGTGGTGACTGTCCCTTTCATCATTCATAAGTTACTTTGGTGACTGTCCCTTTTATCCAGGTATTACTGTGGTGACTGTCCCTTTTCATTCAGGTATTACTGTGGTGACTGTCCCTTTTATTCAGGTATTACTGTGGTGACTGTCCTTTTCTTCCAGAAATTACTGTGGTGACTGTCTCTTTTATCTGGGTATTACTGTGGTGACTGTCCCTTTTATTTAGGTATTACTGTGGTGACTGTCCTTTTCTTCCAGAAATTACTGTGGTGACTGTCCCTTTTATTTAGGTATTACTGTGGTGACTGTCCTTTTCTTCCAGAAATTACTGTGGTGACTGTCCCTTTTATTTAGGTATTACTGTGGTGACTGTCCTTTTCTTCCAGAAATTACTGTGGTGACTGTCCCTTTTATTTAGGTATTACTGTGGTGACTGTCCTTTTCTTCCAGAAATTACTGTGGTGACTGTCCCTTTTATTTAGGTATTACTGTGGTGACTGTCCTTTTCTTCCAGAAATTACTGTGGTGACTGTCCCTTTTATTTAGGTATTACTGTGGTGACTGTCCTTTTCTTCCAGAAATTACTGTGGTGACTGTCCCTTTTATTTAGGTATTACTGTGGTGACTGTCCTTTTCTTCCAGAAATTACTGTGGTGACTGTCCCTTTTATTTAGGTATTACTGTGGTGACTGTCCTTTTCTTCCAGAAATTACTGTGGTGACTGTCCCTTTTATTTAGGTATTACTGTGGTGACTGTCCTTTTCTTCCAGAAATTACTGTGGTGACTGTCCCTTTTATTTAGGTATTACTGTGGTGACTGTCCTTTTCTTCCAGAAATTACTGTGGTGACTGTCCCTTTTATTTAGGTATTACTGTGGTGACTGTCCTTTTCTTCCAGAAATTACTGTGGTGACTGTCCCTTTTATTTAGGTATTACTGTGGTGACTGTCCTTTTCTTCCAGAAATTTCTGTGGTGACTGTCCTTTTCTTCCAGAAATTACTGTGGTGACTGTCCTTTTCTTCCAGAAATTTCTGTGGTGACTGTCCTTTTCTTCCAGAAATTACTGTGGTGACTGTCCTTTTCTTCCAGAAATTACTGTGGTGACTGTCCTTTTCTTCCAGAAATTACTGTGGTGACTGTCCTTTTCTTCCAGAAATTACTGTGGTGACTGTCCTTTTCTTCCAGAAATTACTGTGGTGACTGTCCCTGTAAGGAGTCTTTTCTCCTCTGTTGTATGTTTTTTTGTCTCTCACTTCTTACCTTGATTTCTTCTATGTGTGTCCTCGACGCCTCGCTACCGCAACTGGTATATTTCTTCAAGATAAATTATTTTAAGTATTGATATCTCTCAGGAAGTCGTATAGAGACGGGATCGATAATTTCTTCACTTTAATGAGTACTTAGTATTATAAAGATCAGTACAAAATTAACAGGTGACAGTGGTATAAAACGAAATTACTCTGGAGTAATTAACTTGACTCATTCTATATGGTTAACATGAAAGCGAGGGGAGACGTACTCTCCCTTAAAGGACACAGTTCTAATCTGTCTCACTCCTGTCGATCCTCTGACTGTTGAACCCCTGGAATTCTTGTTATCTGCAATCTCCACCTCCTTTTGGTCCTATTGGAAGAAATTATCTGCAAGGCCTCCCCTTCAAGCAGTTGACTGGGAAGGACGGTAGTGAGTGTGATTCAATTCTCTCCTTAGTTGACTTGATTGGAGATGGTCTTAGGAGGGGGTGTGAAAGACCCCTCCCTAGCATGTTTGATTGGAGGGTGTTGAAGTACAACACTTTGTCCAGCCTCTAATTTCCTGGAATTTCCATGATAACGCCTCCTGATGAAGGTATGGTTATAGAGCTGGCTGCTGTAAGCTTTTTGGCTGTGCTGACTCATGATTTGGTTAACTTAATCGCGAGGCCACTGCTTCCCACTTTTATGATCGTTTTTATGGCTTTAACTCGATATCCTTGCTCACTGTTTTTGAGTTCATGCAAAATCCTGCCTCGATCAGCGTATTTGAATTCACAATAATAACAACAGCTTTTAAGCATTATCACTGTTCTCTCTGTCTCCCTCTTTATTCCTACGTCTCTCTCTCTCTCTCTCTCTCTCTCTCTCTCTCTCTCTCTCTCTCTCTCTCTCTCTCTCTCTCTCTCACTTTACTTTTTCTCTTTTCTATCTAATTTCCCTATATTCTGTACATTACTCGGTCATGCTACCTCATACTGCCCTCAGTGTGACAAAAGAATACAGTTCAATGGATGACTGCAAAATTACACAAATAAAATAAAGCAGTTATATGATTGCCCACCAAGTAATACTTTAAAAAAAATATTTAGATTGCACAAACTGTGTCAATGTACTAATGTAAAAAAATCAATCAAGAATATATTGTAGAAAATTCACACACTATATTATGAATCAAAAGAGTTATACATATACACATATATAATGAATTACCACAAGTGTGAAAAATAGTTACTTGTTATAAACATATAATGTAAATAATAATATACAAAGAAATCAGTAGTAAATCATGTCTATGAGATCATTTTACTTCTTCATTGGCCCTTTTTATTTCAATATTTGAAATTACCACACGTTTGACTAAAATTGCAAACACTATTATTACAATTATGATTATGATCATATTGAATAGAGACAGAATTGGTGAAACATTTTCTTTGTAATAGAAAAACTCATCTACTAAACTTACTTCATTTAGTTGTTTTAACTCTAATTGAGACAGTTTAAATTTTTTAACTTCACTAGAGTAGTTCATGTATGGGGCATTTTTTATGGATTGTTATTTCTGTGAAAACATGAGGTTCATAATATAATTTGTTTAGGAATAACTAACTTGCATCTTATCAAAAGCATGGACGTTATTGAAATTAATTTCAGTACTTATATTGTGGCAGTTAATAGTTGCTGTATTCAGTGAAAATACAAAAATTGACTGTTCTACTAGAATGGAAAGAAAATCATGTTTGGATAATTGTGTACACAGCTTGGTTTCTTCATTTTTGCTTTCAATTATTTCTTGAAAACAAGGATAGGCATTAGTAGTTTCGTAAAAGTTGTCAAGGTTGCAGATATACTCCTTACCTTTCAAAATTATACAATCTCTTAATTGAACATCAGTAATAAATGACATCATTAGCCCATGTTCTTCTAATGCCAAATTGGTGTGGTTGACATTTGAGATAATTACATTTTCCTTTATCAACATGGGAAAAGGATGTATGGACATCAGTACATCTGCATCTTTTTGATTAAATGGTAACACTAGAATAATTTTGTTTTTAACCACCTTGGTGGTTATCAAATTATAATATACCATGACATCCTTTACCATAGGGGTATAATGTCCTTCTACCAAAAAATAACTAATTATGCCCTCTAACTCCCTTGGGTTAATTAATGTTGGGCTTAATATTCCTTTATAGGCTAACAAATTGGCGTTTAACAGATCTTTATGGTCTTGCAAGATAGTTCTAACATTGTTCATAAAGGTATTTAAATGTTGTTCATCGGTTATTATCTTAATCTCTTTGGTAATGTTGCTGTTCACTGCATTAATGAATACTTTTAGTTTTTCTAATTCATTATTATTTAAGTTTTGAGATTGAATTATTCTATTTAGTACAATGCCCCTTGTTGCTGCCCATTTCTCTAGTTTGTCTATACGGGCCCTTTCTTTTTCTACATTAGAATCAGTTGCAACACCAAACAATTAAGTGCTGTCCCTATAAAAGGTAAGAGGGATCTTTTGGATCTTGTATTTAACACACTTCCTATGTCATTATCTAATTTTTCCAACAATGGTAAAACACTGTTATTTTCACTTTTCTTAATTAATGATTTTAATTCCTTTTGAACATCTTTCAATGTCATTTCATTGATAAGCACTGATGTAATGTCAGTACTCACTATTCCCAAGTCCTTGATTAATTTCACAGATCCCTTTTTCTCTAGTAGTGCACCCTTCCGGACCACCACCTCGGATGACACATAAAGCAGTGTTATGATAACCAAGAAGAACCGCATGTTTGTATCTGTAAGAATAAGCCTTATCAGATATTCTATATACATGATGTAATTTAATGTCTAGATATTGTTTATATATAACAGTTCAACAGGTATTACTGTGGTGGCTGTCCCTTTTATTTAGGTATTACTTTGGTGACTCTCCCTTTTATTTAGGTATTACTTTGGTGACTGTCCCTTTTATCCAGTTATTACTTTGGTGACTCTCCCTTTTATTTAGATATTACTGTGTGACTGTCCTTTTTATTTGGGCATTATTGTGGTGACTCTCCCTTTTATTTTGGTACTACTGTGGTGACTCTCCCTTTTATTTAGGTATTACTGTGGTGACTCTCCCTTTTATTCTGGTATTTTTGTGGTGACTGTCCCTTTTATCCAGGTATTACTGTGGTGACTGTCCCTTTCATCCGGAAATTACAGTGGTGACTGTCCCTTTTATTTAGGTATTACTGTGGTGACTGTCATTTTCTTTCAGAAATTACTGTGGTGACTGTCCCTTTTATCCAGTTATTACTGTGGTGACTGTCCCTTTTATCCAGTTATTACTGTGGTGACTGTCGCTTTTATCCAGATACAACTGTGGTGACTGTCCCTGTTATTTAGGTATTACTGTATTGACTGTCCCTTTCATCCAGAAATTACTGTGGTGACTGTCCCTTTTATCCAGGTATTGCTGTGGTGACTGTCGCTTACATCCATAAATTAATGTGGTGACAGTCCCTTTTATTCAGGTATTACTGTGGTGACTGTCTCATTCTTTCAGAAATTACTGTGGTGACTGTCCCTTTTATCCAGTTATTACTGTGGTGATTGTCCATTTTATCCAGTTATTACTGTGGTGACTGTCCCTTTTATCCAGATATTACTGTGGTGACTGTCCCTTTTATCCAAAAATTACTGTGGTGACTGTCTCTTTAATCCAGGTATTCCTATGGTGAATGTCCTTTCTATCCAGGTATTACCGTGGTGACCGTCCCTTTTATTCAGAAATTACTGTGGTGACTGTCCCTTTTATCCAGTTATTAATGTGGTGACAGTCCCTTTTATTCAGAAATTACTGTGGCGACTTTCCCTTTTATTTAGGTATTACTGTAGTGACCGTCCTTTCCATCCAGGTATTACTGTGGTGACTGGCCTTTCCATCCAGGTATTACTGTGGTGACTGGCCTTTCCATCCAGGTATTACTGTGGTGACTGTCCCTCCATTTCAGAAATTACTTTGGTGACTGTCCCTTCCAACCAGAAATTACTCTGGTGACTGTCCTTTTTATTCAGAAATTACTGTGGTGACTGTCCTTTCCATCCAGGAATTACTGTGGTGACTGTCCTTTCCATCCAGGAATTACTGTGGTGACTGTCCTTTCCATCCAGGAATTACTGTGGTGACTGTCCCTTTTATTTGGGTATTACTGTGGTGACTGTCCTTTCCATCCAGGTATTACTGTGGTGACTGGCCTTTCCATCCAGGTATTACTGTGGTGACTGGCCTTTCCATCCAGGTATTACTGTGGTGACTGCCCCTCCATTTCAGAAATACTTTGGTGACTGTCCCTTCCAACCAGAAATTACTCTGGTGACTGTCCCTTTTATTCAGAAATTACTGTGGTGACTGTCCTTTCCATCCTGAAATTACTTTGGTGACTGTCCCTTCCATCCAGTTGTTACTGTGGTGACTGTCCCTTTTATTTAGGTATTACTGTGGTGAATGTCCCTTTTATTCAGATTTTACTGTGGTGACTGTCCCTTTTATTCAGAAATTACTGTGGTTTCTGTCCCCTCCATCCAGAAATTACTGTGGTGACTGTCGTTCCCATCCAGGTATTACTGTGGTGACTGTCCCTTTCCTGTCCAGAAATTACTTTGGTGACTGTCCCTTCCATTCAGAAATTACTGTGGTGACTGTCCCTTTTATTCAGGTATGACTGTGGTGACCGTCAATTCCATTCAGAAATTACTTTGGTGACTGTCCCTTTTATTCAGGTATTATTGTGGTGACTGTCCCTTCCATCTAGGTATTACTGTGGTGACTGTCCCTTCCATCTAGGTATTACTGTGGTGACTGTCCCTTCCATCCAGGTATTACTTTGGTGACTGTCCCTTCCATCCAGGTATTACTGTGGTGACTGTTCCTTCCATCCAGGTATTACTGTGGTGACTGTCCCTTCCATCCAGGTATTACTGTGGTGACTGTCCCTTCCATCCAGGTATTACTGTGGTGACTGTCCTTTCCATCCAGCTATTACTGTGGTGACTGTCCCTTCCATCCAGGTATTACTGTGGTGATTGTCCTTTCCATCCAGGTATTAATGTGGTGACTGTCCTTTCCATCCAGGTATTACTGTGGTGACTGTCCTTTCCATCCAGGTATTACTGTGGTGACTGTCCTTTCCATCCAGGTATTACTGTGGTGACTGTCCCTTCCATCCAGGTATTACTGTGGTGACTGTCCTTTCCATCCAGGTATTACTGTGGTGACTGTCCTTTCCATCCTTGTATTACTGTGGTGACTGTCCCTTCCATCCAGGTATTACTGTGGTGACTGTCCCTTCCATCCAGGTATTACTGTGGTGACTGTCCTTTCCATTCAGGTATTACTGTGGTGACTGTCCTTTCCATCCAGGTATTACTGTGGTGACTGTCCCTTCCATCCAGGTATTTCTGTGGTTAGCGTCCCTTCCGATCAGAAATTACTAAGAAGACTGTCACTTTTATTCAGAAATTACTTTGGTCACTGTCCCTTTTATTCAGAAATTACTTTTGTGACTGTCATTTTCATTAAAAAATTACCTTGGTGACTGTCCCTTCCATCCAGGTATTACTGTGGTGACTGTCCCTTCCATCCAGGTATTACTGTGGTGACTGTCCCCTCCATCCAGATGTTACTGTGGTCACTGTCCCTTCCATCCATGTATTACTGTGGTGACTGTCTCTTTTATTCATGTATTATTGTGGTGACTGTCCCTTCCATCCAGATATTACTGTGGTGACCGTCCTTTTCATTCAGAAATTAATTTAGTGACTGCCCCTTTTATTCAGAAGTTACTTTGGTGACTGTCCCTTTTATTCAGATATTACTTTGGTAACTGTGCCCTTTATTCAGAAATTAATTGGGTGAATGTCCCTTTTATTCAGGTATTACTGTGGTGACCGCCCTTCCATTCAGAATTTGCCGTGGTGACTGTCCCTTCCATTCAGAAATTACTTTGGTGACTGTTCCAATTATCCAGGTATTACTGTGGTAATTGTTCCTTCCATTCAGAAATTACTGTGGTGATTGTCCCATCCATCCAGGTATTACTGTGGTGACAGTCCCTTCCATTCAGAAATTACTGTGGTGACTGTCCATTCCATTTAGAAATTACTGTGGTGACTGTCCCTTCCATCCAGGTACTACTGTGTTGACTGTCCCTTCCATCCAGAAATTAAATTGTGACTGTCCATTCCATTCAGAAATTACTGTGGTCACTGTCCCTTCCATTCAGAAATTACTGTGGTCACTGTCCCTTCCATCCAGAAATTACGGCGGTCACTGTCCCTTTATTCAGAAATTACTGTTGTGACTGTCCCTTTCATTCAGAAATTACTGTGGTGACTATCCCTTCCATCCAGGTATTAATGTGGTGACTGTCCCTTCCATCCAGAAATTACTGTGTAGACTGTCCCTTCCATCCAGAAATTACTGTGGTGACTGTTCCTTTTATTCAGGAATTACTGTGATTACTGTCCCTTCCATCCAGAAATTACTGTGGTGGCTATCCCCTTTATTCAGAAATTACTGTGGTTACTCCTTCCATCCAGAAATTACTGTGCTGACTGTCCTTTCAATCCTGGAATTACTGTGGTGACTGTCCCTTTTATTAAGAAATTACTTTGGTGACTGTCCATTCCATCAAGAAATTACTTTGGTGACTGTCCCTTTCATCCAGAAATTACTTTGGAGACTGTCCCTTTTATCCAGGAATTACAGAGGTGACTGCCCCTTTTATTCAGAAATTACTGTGGTGACTGTCCCTTTTATTAAGAAATTACTTTGGTGACTGTCCATTCCATCCAGAAATTACTTTGGTGACTGTCCCTTTCATCCAGAAATTACTTTGGGGACTGTCCCTTTTATCCAGGAATTACAGAGGTGACTGTCCCTTTTATTCAGAAATTACTGTGGTGACTGTCCCTTTTATCCAGGAACTACTGTGGTGACTGTCCCTTCCATCCAGAAATTACTCTGGTGACTGTCCATTTTATTCGGAAATTACTGTGGTGACTGTCCATTCCATCCAGAAATTACTTTCATGACTGTCCCTTCCATCCAGAAATTACTTTGGTGACTGTCCGTTCCATTCATAAATTACTTTGGTGATTGTCCCTTCCATCCAGAAATTTCTTTGGTGACTGTCCCTTCCATCCAGAAATTACTTTGGTGACTGTCCCTTCCATTCAGAAATTACTTTGGTGACTGTCCCTTCCATCCAGAAATTACTTTGGTGACTGTCCCTTCCATTCAGAAATTACTTTGGTGACTGTCCCTTCCATTCAGAAATTACTTTGGTGACTGTCCCTTCCATCCAGAAATTACTTTGGTGACTTTCCCTTCCATCCAGAAATTACTTTGGTGACTGTTCCTTCCATTCAGAAATTACTGTTGTGACTGTCCCTTTTATTTGGGTATTACTGTGGTGACTGTCCCTTCCATCCAGAAATTACTTTGGTGATTGTCCTTTCCATCCAGGTATTACTGTGGTGACTGTCCCTTCAATTCAGAAATTACTGTGGTGACTGTCCCTTTTATTTGGGTATTACTGTGGTGACTGTCCCTTCCATCCAAAAATCACTTTGGTGACTGTCCCCTTCATCCAGAAATTGCTTTGGCGACTGTCCCTTTCATCCAGAAATTACTTTGGTGACTGTCCCTTTCATCCATAAATTACCTTGGTGACTCCCTTTCATCCAGAAATTATTTTGGTGATTGTCTTTTCATCCAGAAATTACTTTGGTGACTGTCCCTTTCATCCAGAAATTACTTTGGTGATTTTCCCTTTCATCCAGAAATTAATCTGGTGCCTGTCCCTTTAATTCAGAAATTACTGTGGTTACTGTCTCTTCCATCCAGAAATTATTGTGGTGACTGTCCTTTCCATCCAGGAATTTCTTTGGTGACTGTCCCTTTTATTTAAGTATTACTGTGGTGACTGTCCTTTCCATCCAGGTATTACTGTGGTACCTGTCCTTTCCATCCAGGCATTACTGTGGTGACTGTCCCTTCCATTTAGAAATTACTTTGCTGACTGTCCATTTTATTCAGAAATGACGGTGGTGACTATCCCTTCCCTCCAGAAATTACTGTGGTGACTGTCCCTTGCATTCAGAAATGACTGTGGTGACTGTGCCTTCCGTCCAGAAATTACCTTGGTGACTGTCCCTTCCTTCCAGAAACTACTCTGGTGACTGTCCATTTAATCCAGAAATTACTGTGGTGACCCGTCATATCCATCCAGAAATTACTGTGGTGACTGTCCCTTCCATCCAGAAATTACTGTGTGACTGTCCATTCCATCCAGAAATTACTATGGTGACTGTCCCTTTTACCCAGGCATTACTGGGGTGACTGTCCTTTCCATTCAGAAATTATCCAGGTATTACCGCGGTGATTGTCACTTCCATTCTGAAATTACATTGGTGATTGTCCCTTTTATCCAGAAATTACTATGGTCACTGTCCCTCCCATCCAGATATTACAGTGATAACTGTCCCTTCCATCCACAAATTACAGTGGTGACTGTCCCATTTATCTAGAAATTGCTGTGCTGACTGTCCTTTCCATCCAGAAATTACTGTGGTGCTTGTCCAATTCTTCCAGAAATTACTGTGGTGACTGTCCCTTTCATTCAGGTATTTCTGTGGTGACTGTCCCTTTTATTCAGAAATTAATGTAGTTTCTATCCCTTCCATCCAGAAATTACTGTGGTGACTGTCCTATCCATCTAGGTATTACTGTGGTGACTGTCCCTTTCCTATCAAGAAATTACTTTGGTGAATGTCCCTTCAATCCAGGTATTAAGTAATAGTGGTGATCGTCCATTCCATTCAGAAATTACATTGGTGACTGTCCCTTCGAGTTAGAAATTACTGTGGTGACTGTCCCTTCCATCCAGGTAATACTGTGGTGACCGTCCCTTCCATTCAGAAATTACTGTGGTGACTGTCCCTTTTATTCAGAAATTACTTTGGTGACTGTCCATTTTATTCTGGTATTACTGTGGTGACTGTCCCTTCCATCCAGGTATTATAGGGGTGACTATCCTTTTTAATCAGAAATTACTTTGGTGACTGTCTCTTTTATTCAGGTACTACTGTGGTGACGGTCCCTTCCATCCAGGTATTATTGTGGTGACTGTCCCTTCCATCCAGGTATTATTGTGGTGACTGTCCCTTCCATTCAGAAATTACTGTGGTGACCGTCCCTTCCATTCAGAAATTACTGTGGTGACTGTCTCTTTTATTCAGAAATTACTTTGGTGATTGTCCATTTTATTCAGGTATTACCGTGGTGACTGTCCCTTCCATCCAGGTATTATAGGGGTGACTATCCTTTTAAATCAGAAATTACTTTGGTGACTGTCCCTTTTATTCAGGTATTACTGTGGTGACGGTCCCTTCCATCCAGGTATTATTGTGGTGAGTGTCCCTTCCATTCAGAAATTACTGTGGTGACTGTCCCTTCCATTCAGAAATTACTGTGGTGACTGTCCCTTCCATCCTGGTATTATTGTGGTGACTGTCCCTTCCATTCAGAAATTACTGTGGTGACTGTCCCTTCCATTCAGAAATTACTGTGGTGACTGTCCCTTCCATCCAGGTATTATTGTGGTGACTGTCCCTTCCATCCAGGTATTATTGTGGTGACTGTCCCTTCCATTCAGAAATTACTGTGGTGACTGTCCCTTCCATCCAGGTATTATTGTGGTGACTGTCCCTTCCATTCAAAACTTACTGTGGTGACTGTCCCTTCCATTCAGAAATTACTGTGGTGACTGTCCCTTCCATCCAGAAATTACTTTGGTGACTGTCCCTTTCGTCCAGAAATTACTTTGGTGACCGTCTTTTCATCCAGAAATTACTTTGGTGACTGTCCCTTTTATTCAGAAATTACTGTTTTTACTGTCCCTTCCATCCAGAAATTACTGTGGTGACTGTCCTTTCCATCCAGGAATTACTATGGTGACTGTCTTTTTATATAGGTATTACTGTGGTGACTGTCCTTTCTATACAGGTATTAATGTGGTGACTGTCCTTTCCATCCAGGCATTGCGGTGGTGACTGTCCCTTCCATTCAGAAATTACTTTGGTGACTGTCCCTTTTATTGAGAAATTACTGTGGTGACTGTCCCTTCCATCCAGAAATTACTGTGATGACTGCCCCTTCCTTCCAGAAATTACTGTGGTGACTGTCCATTTAATCCAAAAATTTCTATGGTGACTGACATTTCCATCCAGAAATAACTGGGGTGACTGTCCCTTCTTTCCAGAAATTACTGTGGTGACTGTCCCTTCCATCCAAAAATTACTGTGGTGACTGTCCCTTCTTTCCAGAAATTACTGTGGTGACTGTCTTTTCATCAACAAATTTCTTTGTTGACTGTCCATTCCATCCAGAAATTACTGTGGTGACTGTCCATTCCATCCAGAAATTACTGTGGTGACTGTCCCTTCTATCCAGAAATTACTGTGGTGACTGTCCCTTCTATCCAGAAATTACTGTGGTGACTGTCCCTTCTTTCCAGTAATTACTGTGGTGACTGTCTTTTCATCAAGAAATTTCTTTGTTGACTGTCCATTCCATCCAGAAATTACTGTGGTGACTGTCCCTTCCATCCAGAAATTACTGTGGTGACTGTCCCTTCCATCCAGAAATTACTGTGGTGACTGTCCCTTTTATCCAGGTATTACTGCGATGACTGTCACTTCCATTCAGAAATTACATCGGTGACTGTCCCTTTTATCCAGAAATTATGATGGTGACTGTTCCTTCCATCCAGAAATTACTCCGGTGACTGTCCTTTCCATCCAGAAATTACTGTGGTGACTTTCCCATTTATCCAGAAGTTTCTGTGGTGATTGTCCTTTCCATTCGGAAATTACTGTGGTGACTGTCTCTTTTATTCAGGTATTACTGTGGTGACTGTCTCTTTTATTCAGGTATTACTGTGGTGACTGTCCCCTTTATCCAGAAATTACTGTGGTGACTGTCTCTTTTTTCCAGGTATTCCTGTGGTGACTGTCCCTTCCATCCAAGTATTATTATGGTGATTGTCCCTTTCATCCATAAATTACCTTGGTGAGTCCCTTTCATCCAGAAATTATTTTGGTGATTTTCCCTTTCATCCAGAAATTAATCTGGTGCCTGTCCCTTTTATTCAGAAATTACTCTGGTTACTGTCTCTTCCATCCAGAACTTATTGTGGTGACTGTCCTTTCCATCCAGGAATTTCTGTGGTGACTGTCCCTTTTATTTAAGTATTACTGTGGTGACTGTCCTTTCCATCCAGGTATTACTGTGGTACCTGTCCTTTCCATCCAGGCATTACTGTGGTGACTGTCCCTTCCATTTAGAAATTACTTTGCTGACTGTCCCTTCCATCCAGAAATTACTGTGATGGCTGCCCCTTCCTTCCAGAAATTACTGTGGTGACTGTCCATTTAATCCAAAAATTTCTATGGTGACTGACATTTCCATCCAGAAATAACGGGTGACTGTCCCTTCTTTCCAGAAATTACTGTGGTGACTGTCCCTTCCATCCAGAAATTACTGTGGTGACTGTCCTTTCTTTCCAGAAATTACTGTGGTGACTGTCTTTTCATCAAGAAATTTCTTTGTTGACTGTCCATTCCATCCAGAAATTATTGTGGTGACTGTCCATTCCATCCAGAAATTACTGTGGTGACTGTCCCTTCTATCCAGAAATTACTGTGGTGACTGTCCCTTCTATCCAAAAATTACTGTGGTGACTGTCCCTTCTTTCCAGAAATTACTGTGGTGACTGTCTTTTCATCAAGAAATTTCTTTGTTGACTGTCCATTCCATCCAGAAATTACTGTGGTGACTGTCCCTTCCATCCAGAAATTACTGTGGTGACTGTCCCTTCCATCCAGAAATTACTGTGGTGACTGTCCCTTCAATCCAGAAATTACTGTGGTGACTGTCCATTCCATCCAGAATTTACTGTGTGACTGTCCCTTTTATCCAGGTATTACTGCGGTGACTGTCACTTCCATTCAGAAATTACATCGGTGACTGTCCCTTTTATCCAGAAATTATGATGGTGACTGTCCCTTCCATCCAGAAATTACTCCGGTGACTGTCCTTTCCATCCAGAAATTTCTTGTGGTGACTTTCCCATTTATCCAGAAGTTTCTGTGGTGATTGTCCTTTCCATCCGGAAATTACTGTGGTGACTGTCTCTTTTATTCAGGTATTACTGTGGTGACTGTCTCTTTTATTCAGGTATTACTGTGGTGACTGTCCCCTTTATCCAGAAATTACTGTGGTGACTGTCTCTTTTTTCCAGGTATTCCTGTGGTGAGTGTCCCTTCCATCCAAGTATTATTATGGTGACTGTCCCTTTTATCCAGGTATTCCCGTGGTGACTGTCCCTTTCATCCATAAATTACCTTGGTGACTCCCTTTCATCCAGAAATTATTTTGGTGATTGTCTTTTCATCCAGAAATTGCTTTGGTGACTGTCCCTTTCATCCAGAAATTACTTTGGTGATTTTCCCTTTCATCCAGAGATTAATCTGGTGCCTGTCCCTTTTATTCAGAAATTACTGTGGTTACTGTCTCTTCCATCCAGAAATTATTGTGGTGACTGTCCTATCCATCTAGGTATTACTGTGGTGACTATCCCTTTCCTATCCAGAAATTACTTTGGTGACTGTCCCTTCAATCCAGGTATTAAGTAATAGTGGTGACCGTCCATTCCATTCAGAAATTACATTGGTGACTGTCCCTTCGATTCAGAAATTACTGTGGTGACTGTCCCTTCCATCCAGGTAATACTGTGGTGACCGTCCCTTCCATTCAGAAATTACTGTGGTGACTGTCCCTTTTATTCAGAAATTACTTTGGTGACTGTCCATTTTATTCAGGTATTACTGTGGTGACTGTCCCTTCCATCCAGGTATTATAGGGGTGAGTATCCTTTTTAATCAGAAATTACTTTGGTGACTGTCCCTTTTATTCAGGTATTACTGTGGTGACGGTCCCTTCCATCCAGGTATTATTGTGGTGACTGTCCCTTCCATCCAGGTATTATTGTGGTGACTGTCCCTTCCATTCAGAAATTACTGTGGTGACCGTCCCTTCCATTCAGAAATTACTGTGGTGACTGTCTCTTTTTATTCAGAAATTACTTTGGTGACTGTCCATTTTATTCAGGTATTACTGTGGTGACTGTTCCTTCCATCCAGGTATTATAGGGGTGACTATCCTTTTTAATCAGAAATTACTTTGGTGACTGTCCCTTTTATTCAGGTATTACTGTGGTGACGGTCCCTTCCATCCAGGTATTATTGTGGCGACTGTCCCTTCCATTCAGAAATTACTGTGGTGACTGTCCCTTCCATTCAGAAATTACTGTGGTGACTGTCCCTTCCATCCAGGTAACTATTGTGGTGACTGTCCCTTCCATTCAGAAATTACTGTGGTGACTGTCCCTTCCATTCAGAAATTACTGTGGTGACTGTCCCTTCCATTCAGAAATTACTGTGGTGACTGTCCCTTCCATCAAGGTATTATTGTGGTGACTGTCCCTTCCATCCAGGTATTATTGTGGTGACTGTCCCTTCCATTCAGAAATTACTGTGGTGACTGTCCCTTCCATCCAGGTATTATTGTGGTGACTGTCCCTTCCATTCAGAAAATACTGTGGTGACTGTCCCTTCCATTCAGAAATTACTGTGGTGACTGTCCCTTCCATCCAGAAATTACTTTGGTGACTGTCCCTTTCGTCCAGAAATTACTTTGGTGACTGTCCCTTTCGTCCAGAAATTACTTTGGTGACCGTCTTTTCAACCAGAAATTACTTTGGTGACTGTCCCTTCTTTCCAGAAATTACTGTGGTGACTGTCCCTTCCATCCAGAAATTACTGTGGTGACTGTCCTTTCAATCCAGGAATTACTATGGTGACTGAATTTTTATATAGGTATTACTGTGGTGACTGTCCTTTCTATCCAGGTATTACTGTGGTGACTGTCCTTTCCATCCAGTCATTGCGGTGGTGACTGTCCCTTCCATTCAGAAATTACTTTGGTGACTGTCCCTTTTATTGAGAAATTACTGTGGTGACTGTCCCTTCCATCCAGAAATTATTGTGATGACTGCCCCTTCCTTCCAGAAATTACTGTGGTGACTGTCCATTTAATCCAAAAATTTCTATGGTGACTGACATTTCCATCCAGAAATAACTGGGGTGACTGTCCCTTCTTTCCAGAAATTACTGTGGTGACTGTCCCTTCCATCCAGAAATTACTGTGGTGACTGTCCCTTCTTTCCAGAAATTACTGTGGTGACTGTCTTTTCATCAAGAAATTTCTTTGTTGACTGTCCATTCCATCCAGAAATTACTGTGGTGACTGTCCATTCCATCCAGAAATTACTGTGGTGACTGTCCCTTCTATCCAGAAATTACTGTGGTGACTGTCCCTTCTATCCAGATATTACTGTGGTGACTGTCCCTTCTTTCTAGAAATTACTGTGGTGACTGTCTTTTCATCAAGAAATTTCTTTGTTGACTGTCCATTCCATCCAGAAATTACTGTGGTGACTGTCCCTTCCATCCAGAAATTACTGTGGTGACTGTCCCTTCCATCCAGAAATTACTGTGGTGACTGTCCCTTCCATCCAGAAATTACTGTGGTGACTGTTCATTCCATCCAGAATTTACTGTGTGACTGTCCCTTTTATCTAGGTATTACTGCGGTGACTGTTACTTCCATTCAGAAATTACATCGGTGACTGTTCCTTTTATCCAGAAATTATGAAGGTGAATGTTCCTTCCATCCAGAAATTACTCCGGTGACTGTCCTTTTCATCCAGAAATTACTGTGGTGACTTTCCCATTTATTCAGAAGTTTCTGTGGTGATTGTCCTTTCCATTCGGAAATTACTGTGGTGACTGTCTCTTTTATTTAGGTATTACTGTGGTGACTGTCTCTTTTATTCAGGTATTACTGTGGTGACTGTCTCCTTTATCCAGAAATTACTGTGGTGACTGTCTCTTTTTTCCAGGTATTCCTGTGGTGACTGTCCTTTCCATCCAAGTATTATTATGGTGACTGTCCCTTTTATCCAGGTATTCCCGTGGTGACTGTCCCTTTCATCCATAAATTACCTTGGTGACTCCCTTTCATTCAGAAATTATTTTGGTGATTGTCTTTTCATCCAGAAATTACTTTGGTGACTGTCCCTTTCATCCAGAAAAAACTTTGGTGATTTTCCCTTTCAGCCAGAAATTAATCTGGTGCCTGTCCCTTTTATTCAGAAATTACTCTGGTTACTGTCTCTTCCATCCAGAAATTATTGTGGTGACTGTCCTTTCCATCCAGGAATTTCTGTGCTGACTGTCCCTTTTATTTAAGTATTACTGTGGTGACTGTCCTTTCCATCCAGGTATTACTGTGGTACCTGTCCTTTCCATCCAGGCATTACTGTGGTGACTGTCCCTTCCATTTAGAAATTACGTTGCTGACTGTCCCTTCCATCCAGATATTACTGTGATGGCTGCCCCTTCCTTCCAGAAATTACTGTGGTGACTGTCCATTTAATCCAAAAATTTCTATGGTGACTGACATTTCCATCCAGAAATAACTGGGGTGACTGTCCCTTCTTTCCAGAAATTACTGTGGTGACTGTCCCTTCCATCCAGAAATTACTGTGGTGACTGTCCCTTCTTTCCAGAAATTACTGTGGTGACTGTCTTTTCATCAAGAAATTTCTTTGTTGACTGTCCATTCCATCCAGAAATTACTGTGGTGACTGTCCATTCCATCCAGAAATTACTGTGGTGACTGTCCCTTCTATCCAGAAATTACTGTGGTGACTGTCCCTTCTATCCAGAAATTACTGTGGTGACTGTCCCTTCTATCCAGAAATTACTGTGGTGACTGTCCCTTCTTTCCAGAAATTGCTTTGGTGACTGTCCCTTCCATCCAGAAATTACTGTGGTGACTGTCCCTTCCATCCAGAAATTACTGTGGTGACTGTCCCTTCCATCCAGAAATTACTGTGGTGACTGTCCATTCCATCCAGAATTTATTGTGTGACTGTCCCTTTTATCCAGGTATTACTGCGGTGACTGTCACTTCCATTCAGAAATTACATCGGTGACTGTCCCTTTTATCCAGAAGTTATGATGGTGACTGTCCCTTCCATCCAGAAATTACTCCGGTGACTGTCCTTTCCATCCAGAAATTACTCTGGTGACTTTCCCATTTATCCAGAAGTTTCTGTGGTGATTGTCCTTTCCATCCGGAAATTACTGTGGTGACTGTCTCTTTTATTCAGGTATTACTGTGGTGACTGTCTCTTTTATTCAGGTATTACTGTGGTGACTGTCCCCTTTATCCAGAAATTACTGTGGTGACTGTCTCTTTTTTCCAGGTATTCCTGTGGTGACTGTCCCTTCCATCCAAGTATTATTATGGTGACTGTCCCTTTTATCCAGGTATTCCCGTGGTGACTGTCCCTTTCATCCATAAATTACCTTGGTGACTCCCTTTCATCCAGAAATTATTTTGGTGATTGTCTTTTCATCCAGAAATTACTTTGGTGACTGTCCCTTTTATCCAGAAATTACTTTGGTGATTTTCCCTTTCATCCAGAAATTAATCTGGTGCCTGTACCTTTTATTCAGAAATTACTCTGGTTACTGTCTCTTCCATCCAGAAATTATTGTGGTGACTGTCCTATCCATCTATGTATTACTGTGGTGACTGTCCCTTTCCTATCCAGAAATGACTTTGGTGACTGTCCCTTCAATCCAGGTATTAAGTAATAGTGGTGACCGTCCATTCCATTCAGAAATTACATTGGTGACTGTCCCTTCGATTCAGAAATTACTGTGGTGACTGTCCCTTCCATCCAGGTAATACTGTGGTGACCGTCCCTTCCATTCAGAAATTACTGTGGTGACTGTCCCTTTTATTCAGAAATTACTTTGGTGACTGTCCATTTTATTCAGGTATTACTGTGGTGACTGTCCCTTCCATTCAGGTATTATAGGGGTAACTATCCTTTTTAATCAGAAATTACTTTGGTGACTGTCCCTTTTATTCAGGTATTACAGTGGTGACGGTCCCTTCCATCCAGGTATTATTGTGGTGACTGTCCCTTCCATCCAGGTATTATTGTGGTGACTGTCCCTTCCATTCAGAAATTACTGTGGTGACCGTCCCTTCCATTCAGAAATTACTGTGGTGACTGTCTCTTTTATTCAGAAATTACTTTGGTGACTGTCCATTTTATTCAGGTATTACTGTGGTGACTGTCCCTTCCATCCAGGTATTATAGGGGTGACTATCCTTTTTAATCAGAAATTACTTTGGTGACTGTCCCTTTTATTCAGGTATTACTGTGGTGACGGTCCCTTCCATCCAGGTATTATTGTGGTGACTGTCCCTTCCATTCAGAAATTGCTGTGGTGACTGTCCCTTCCATTCAGAAATTACTGTGGTGACTGTCCCTTCCATCCAGGTATTATTGTGGTGACTGTCCCTTCCATTCAGAAATTACTGTGGTGACTGTCCCTTCCATTCAGAAATTACTGTGGTGACTGTCCCTTCCATCTAGGTATTATTGTGGTGACTGTCCCTTCCATCCAGGTATTATTGTGGTGACTGTCCCTTCCATTCAGAAATTACTGTGGTGACTGTCCCTTCCATCCAGGTATTATTGTGGTGACTGTCCCTTCCATTCAGAAATTACTGTGGTGACTGTCCCTTCCATTCAGAAATTACTGTGGTGACTGTCCCTTCCATCCAGAAATTACTTTGGTGACTGTCCCTTTCGTCCAGAAATTACTTTGGTGACTGTCCCTTTCGTCCAGAAATTACTTTGTTGACCATCTTTTCATCCAGAAATTACTTTGGTGACTGTCCCTTTTATTCAGAAATTACTGTTTTTACTGTCCCTTCCATCCAGAAATTACTGTGGTGACTGTCCTTTCCATCCAGGCATTACTATGGTGACTGTCTTTCTAAATATGTATTACTGTGGTGACTGTCCTTTCTATCCAGGTATTACTGTGGTGACTGTCCTTTCCATCCAGGCATTGCGGTGGTGACTGTCCCTTCCATTCAGAAATTACTTTGGTGACTGTCCCTTTTATTGAGAAATTACTGTGGTGACTGTCCCTTCCATCCAGAAATTACCTTGGTGACTGTCCTTTTTATTCAGAAATTACTGTATTGACTGTCCCTTCCATCCAGAAATTACTGTGATGACTGCCCCTTCCATCCAGAAATTACTGTGATGACTGCCCCTTCCTTCCAGAAATTACTGTGGTGACTGTCCATTTAATCCAAAAATTTCTATGGTGACTGACATTTCCATCCAGAAATAACTGGGGTGACTGTCCCTTCTTTCCAGAAATTACTGTGGTGACTGTCCCTTCTTTCCAGAAATTACTGTGGTGACTGTCTTTTCATCAAGAAATTTCTTTGTTGACTGTCCTTTCCATCCAGAAATTACTGTGGTGACTGTCCATTCCATCCAGAAATTACTGTGGTGACTGTCCCTTCTATCCAGAAATTACTGTGGTGACTGTCCCTTCTATCCAGAAATTTCTGTGGTGACTGTCCCTTCTTTCCAGAAATTACTGTGGTGACTGTCTTTTCATCAAGAAATTTCTTTGTTGACTGTCCATTCCATCCAGAAATTACTGTGGTGACTGTCCCTTCCATCCAGAAATTACTGTGGTGACTGTCCCTTCCATCCAGAAATTACTGTGGTGACTGTCCCTTCCATCCAGAAATTACTGTGGTGACTGTCCATTCCATCCAGAATTTACTGTGTGACTGTCCCTTTTATCCAGGTATTACTGCGGTGACTGTCACTTCCATTCAGAAATTACATCGGTGACTGTCCCTTTTATCCAGAAATTATGATGGTGACTGTCCCTTCCATCCAGAAATTACTCCGGTGACTGTCCTTTCCATCCAGAAATTACTGTGGTGACTTTCCCATTTATCCAGAAGTTTCTGTGGTGATTGTCCTTTCCATCCGGAAATTACTGTGGTGACTGTCTCTTTTATTCAGGTATTACTGTGGTGACTGTCTCTTTTATTCAGGTGTTACTGTGGTGACTGTCCCCTTTATCCAGAAATTACTGTGGTGACTGTCTCTTTTTTTCCAGGTATTCCAGTGGTGAGTGTCCCTTCCATCCAAGTATTATTATGGTGACTGTCCCTTTTATCCAGGTATTCCCGTGGTGACTGTCCCTTTCATCCATAAATTACCTTGGTGACTCCCTTTCATCCAGAAATTATTTTGGTGATTGTCTTTTCATCCAGAAATTACTTTGGTGACTGTCCCTTTCATCCAGAAATTACTTTGGTGATTTTCCCTTTCATCCAGAAATTAATCTGGTGCCTGCCCTTTTATTCAGAAATTACTGTGGTTACTGTCTCTTCCATCCAGAAATTATTGTGGTGACTGTCCTTTCCATCCAGGAATATCTGTGGTGACTGTCCCTTTTATTTAAGTATTACTGTGGTGACTGTCCTTTCCATCCAGGTATTACTGTGGTACCTGTCCTTTCCATCCAGGCATTACCGTGGTGACTGTTCCTTCCATTTAGAAATTACTTTGCTGACTGTCCCTTCCATCCAGAAATTACTGTGATGGCTGCCCCTTCCTTCCAGAAATTACTGTGGTGACTGTCCATTTAATCCAAAAATTTCTATGGTGACTGACATTTCCATCCAGAAATAACTGGGGTGACTGTCCCTTCTTTCCAGAAATTACTGTGGTGACTGTCCCTTCCATCCAGAAATTACTGTGGTGACTGTCCCTTCTTTCCAGAAATTACTGTGGTGACTGTCTTTTCATCAAGAAATTTCTTTGTTGACTGTCCATTCCATCCAGAAATTACTGTGGTGACTGTCCATTCCATCCAGAAATTACTGTGGTGACTGTCCCTTCTATCCAGAAATTACTGTGGTGACTGTCCCTTCTATCCAGAAATTACTGTGGTGACTGTCCCTTCTTTCCAGAAATTACTGTGGTGACTGTCTTTTCATCAAGAAATTTCTTTGTTGACTGTCCATTCCATCCAGAAATTACTGTGGTGACTGTCCATTCCATCCAGAAATTACTGTGGTGACTGTCCCTTCCATCCAGAAATTACTGTGGTGACTGTCCCTTCCATCCAGAAATTACTGTGGTGACTGTCCATTCCATCTAGAATTTACTGTGTGACTGTCCCTTTTATCCAGGTATTACTGCGGTGACTTTCCCATTTATCCAGAAGTTTCTGTGGTGATTGTCCTTTCCATCCGGAAATTACTGTGGTGACTGTCTCTTTTATTCAGGTATTACTGTGGTGACTGTCTCTTTTGTTCAGGTATTACTGTGGTGACTGTCTCTTTTATTCAGGTATTACTGTGGTTACTGTCTGTTTTATTCAGGTATTACTGTGGTGACTGTCCCCTTTATCCAGAAATTACTGTGGTGACTGTCTCTTTTTTCCAGGTATTCCTGTGGTGACTGTCCCTTCCATCCAAGTATTATTATGGTGACTGTCCCTTTTATCCAGGTATTCCCGTGGTGACTGTCCCTTCCATCCAGAAAATATTGTGGTGACTGTCCCTTATATATATATATATATATATATATATATATATATATATATATATATATATATATATATATATATATATATATATATATATATATATATATATATATATATATACATAAGTGAATGTTTGTATGTTTGTTTTGTATGTTTGTTTGTATATTTGTGCGCTATAGAAATCCTAACCGATTGACCGATCTGGACGAAATTTGGCAGAGAGAGAGAGAGAGAGAGAGAGAGAGAGAGAGAGAGAGAGAGAGAGAGAGAGAGAGAGAGAGAGAGAGAGAGAGAGATTTGCAGTCATTATGCATTTCTTTTGAACTTGGGTTCTTTTATATCAACAACGTTTTTGTCAATGAAAAGTGCTGCTGATTGTTATAATTTAAAGACTGCCAATAGGTTGATGCTTAAATTACCTTGTAAGAATTCAGTGTATAATAATAATAATAATAATAATAATAATAATAATAATAATAATAATAATAATAATAATAATAATAATAATAATAATAGTAATAATAATAATAATAATAATTTAAGAGAAAGAACTCTGAATTTATGAATATTTTCCAATGAAAATTGTGGAATCAATAAGAATTTTAAAGTGTGAGATGTGAGATGGGCAGAGGAAGGGAAACTTGTTATGCTTTTTAGTTTTCTGTTAAAGAAAACTGTTATAGAGATGGTTGTTTATCTGTCCGTCCGCACTTGTTCTCTCCGCCCTCAGATCTTAAAAACTACTGAGGCTAGAGGGCTGGAAATTGGCAAGTTGATCATCCACTCTCCGACCATCAAACATACCAAATTGCAGCCATCTAGCCTCAGTAGTTTTTATTTTATTGAAGGTTATAGTTAGCCATTTGCATTTCGTCCAGGGATGTTAAGAAAAATCTGGATAATCTTGATAGCTGGGGTGGAGAAGATCTTGATGGTTTCTTCCCTTTGTTTTTCAAAAGTTTCTATCGTGTTGTCTCCCAAGATTACTAGATTCTACAGATTTTTATGTCGACGTAGCATCTTTGCGGATGAGCGCAAGCTTAGTAATACAGTACCTGTTCCAAAGGGTGGCATATCTGCATACTGCAGTAACTACAGGCCAATCTCTATTCTCCCTGTGCTCTCCAAAGTTGCTGAAGAACTTATTTTTAAGCCACTATATATGTATGTGGAATCTAAAGTATTGTTAACTGATAGTCAGTATGCATAGAGGAAGCAGTTGGTTACCTGCGATGCTCTTTTAGATTGACATGCCATTTGCAAGGGAACTTCGATATGGGGTTTGAGTGCAGAGTAATTCGAATAGATTTTAGTGCTGCTTTCGGTTTAGTAAATCACAAGGCACTTACCTATAAACTTCAGAATCTTGGAGTGGGTGGATATGTTTTAGGATTAATTCAAGATTTCCTTACAGGAAGGCAGCAACGAGTTGCTGTGGATGGGATCTTTAGACCAAGACCTATTGTGTCTGGAGTTCCACAGGGCAGTGTTCTTGGTCCACTGTTATTTTTAGTGCATGCAAATGATATGGTTGTTGGCCTGGAAAACAAGATTGTTCAGTGTGCCGGTGATGCAACACTTGTGGGTGTAGTTAAGTCTCCACTTATGAGAAATGAAGCTGCCCACAGCCTCTATCTGGACATGGACCAGATCAGAGAGCGGTGTAGTCTGTGTGGTATGAGGCTGAACTCCAGTAAAACGAAAACACTACTGATTAGCAGATCTCGAACAGATTTCCCACCCCATCCTTCCCTTCAGGTGGATGGAACTTTGCTGAGTGAGTCTGAAGCTTTATCTATTCTAGGTGTAACTTTTGACTCGCACCTAACTTTTGAGAAACATCTAATGTATGTTACAGTAAATGCCGCTTGACAGTTAGGTATTGTTCGTAAGGCCTCATATATTCAGAACAGTGATAAAATCGGTGCAACCTGTTTTAGGTCATTTGTGCTTCCTTTAATGGAATACTGTTCTCCAGTGTGTATGTCTGCTTCTGCCAGAGATTAATCTCTTTTAGAAAGAGTGGTTCGTGGTGGTAGGTTTCTGTTTCCCAATAGTAGCAGTTGTGACTTGGACCATGGTCTCTTGTTTGTCACTTTGTCATAAGCTGTAGTTCAACAGAGATCTTTCACATTCACAATTGATCCCTGATCCCCTTTATCTGCCGAGAGCAACCAGATTCGCTGAACAGATGCACCAATATGCAGTAAACGTGCCTCACTGTCGAACTTCTCAGTTCCAGAGATTCTTTATTCCTCATAACACTGGACTGTGGAACAGTCTCCCAGAGGATGTGCAACTGGAAATTCAGAAGTTCAAGCGAAAATGCAATGCATTACTACCCTAATACTATTCTTCTTGGATTTTAATACATTTTTATCTATTTATTATTTGTTTTCCTTTTTAATAAGTGGTATCTCTTCTTTCTGTATTTCACTTTACAGCCTCTTAGTTTTCCTAATGACCAACATATTCTTTGGAAGCTTGAATTTCAAGTCAGTGGCCCCTGTGGGCTTGTTCCATATGAATAGGGTTCATCTTCGAAATAATAAAAAAATTTCTAGCGGCGTGAACCTAAGGTTCTTTTCAGCGTCCCCTCGGCCCCTGGATGCAACACCTTTTGTTCCTTTTACAGTGATTCCTTTCATATTCTCTTTCTTTCATTTTACTTTCCACCCTCTCCTAATAATTGTTTCAACAGTATTCTCAGCGCTGTACGACCTCATAGGTCCCAGCGCTTGGCCACTGGCCTAAATTTTATATTCTAAATCAAAGGTGTTCCCCACGGGTAGAGGGAACAACCTTCACTTCATGGAAGGCTTCCAGTACTTATCCTCCCCTCAAGAACCCAGTGATGATTGCTAGGTAAGGACACCCTAAATTAGAATTACCCTCATTCCTGTGTTTCCCAAACAGATCCTGTTGCCCAGGAACCTCTGGATCAGTGGTTCTCAAATTTTTTGGTGTTGTTGCCCTCGGCAGTGGTGTGATATATCACCATTACCCCTAGTTCCTCGTTGGATGAGTCGATAGAGTTGTCGGCTGGTACTCTGCTAGGCCCGAGTGCGAGTCTCCGGCCAGCCAATGGAGAATTAGAGGAATTTATTTCTGGTGATAGGAATTCATTTCTCGGTATAATGTGGTTCGAATTCCACAATAAGCTGTAGGTTCCGTTGCTAGGTAACCAAGTGGTTCGTAGCCTCGTAAAATAAGTAATCCTTCGGGCCAGTCCTAGGAGAGCTGTTGATCAGCTCAGTGGTCTGGTTACTCTAAGGTATACTTTCTTTATACCATTACCCCCACCGGGTAGGGATAATGGTGATCTATCTATCAAGGAGTGAAATTACCTCATCGTCTGCAGAACACTCACTGGAGACAGTGGAGGAGAGTGAGCAGCAATCAACAAAATTATCTCCTCCTGATGTTTTTTCACTCGCTTATATCAGAGAACTCTTCATGGCATTCTTTTTTCTTTCGGGATTGAAGAAAACGAATGTTGGGGTATAACTTGCATAATTATGATGAAAATGAATCTATTTCTGTATTATTAATTAATTAATTAATTTATCTATTCATTTACTTATTATTATTTATAATTTTACTGAATTTTACTCCAAAGAACTATTACTTTTGGAAAGTGCCTCGTTACTCCCAGAAACGGCTTCATTATCCCCACGGGGGTAATTACCCAAAGTTTGAGAACCGCTGCTCTAGATTGACTACCATACACTAGAATACCTCACGCTTCCTCACAGTAGTGCAGGACTTGTAATGAACATCCCAAAAGGATCATACAACTCACTTCCTCTTAGATCCTTGGTCACACGCTTCCTCAAAGGAAACGGTAGGGGAATCTAGGATATCCTAGGACACCAACATATCATGACAGTTTCCTAGGATTAACCTTCTCACAACTTACCTGAGATAGCTAGGACACACCCACATTCAATCGTCATTTCCTCGTAATTTTAAGGACCCTTCTATGCATCTACTTTGGAAAGCCACTGAACCTCTTTCTTCCCGACCCTGTAGTGGGTTAGTGCCGTCAGTGCACCTCACAGGGTGTAATGTAGGCATTACTAAAGGTTCTTTGCAGCGTCCCTTCGGCCCCCAGCTGCAACCCCTTTAGTTCCTTTTACCTCCATTCATATCTTTCTTCCATCTTGCTATCTACCCTCTCCTAACAATTATTTCAAAGTGCAACAGCGAGTTTTCCTCCTGTTACACCATTCAAACCTACCTCCTCTCAATTTCCTTTCCAGCGCTGAATGACCTCATAGTTCCCAGTGCTTGGCCTTTGGCCTAAACTCTATATTCCTTCTTTCCCTTTCTCCCCGATGCGTGAACTGGGTCACTGATACGTTCTACATAGAAAGGAGAGGATGCCGGGTTTATCCCCCATTGAAGGCCTGGGAATAAGAATTCGTGACAAGTCACATTGATTGCATAAATGTTTATGGCAAATGTAAACCCAAGTCAGCTGCGTTACTTGCGAACTGTGCCCTCAGATCTTTAAAACTACTTAGGCTAGAGGGCTGCATATTGGTATGTTGATCATCCACCCTCCAATCATCAAACATACCAAATTGCAGCCCTCTAGCCTCAGTAATTTTTTTTATTTTATATAAGGTTAAAGTTAGCCATAGTCGTTCTTCTGGCAACGATATAGGATAGGCCACCACCTGGCAATGGTTAAAGTTTCATGGGCCGCGACTCATACAGCATTATACCGAGACCACCGGAAGATAGATCTGTTTTCTCTGGCCTTGATTATATGCTGTAGCAGCTGTACAGAAAACTTGATTGGGCCAAAGAAACTTCGGCGCATTTTTTACTTGCTGATATTGTTCATAATAATAACATTGATCAAAAAATACTCATAGCAGCATGAGTCTTAAATGGAGACGACAAATCCACAGTCATGTATGTGAACATGTATTTAAAAAATTTTCTCTCCAGAGAGCTTTCGGGGGAATCTGTTTGATTCCCATTTTCAACCACAATGTAAAGGGGAATCTAACAGATTCCTGAAAGCTCTCTGTAGAGATTTATTTTTAAATATATGTACCACTACATAACTGTGGATTTGTTTTCCCCAATAACAATAATAATACTCCATTATAAACATTCGATCTCACCTGAAAATAGATGATCAAACAAACCATCTCTTTTGGGACTTGAACAGCTGACCCGGGATTTGTCAGGTCAGCGCTATCTACTCATCCTCAGAGAGAAATTATTATTATTATTATTATTATTATTATTATTATTATTATTATTATTATTATTATTATTATTATTGGAGAAGCAAATCCACAGTTATGTATATGTACATAATATATTTAAAGATAAATCAATATAGATAGCTTTCGGGAACTTGTTCCGTTCCCCTTTTCAATTTGAGATTGAAAAGGGGAGCCGAACAAGTTCCCGAAAGCTATCTATACTGATTTATCTTTAAATATATGTACATATACATAACTGTGGATTTGCTTCTCCATGTTAACTCATGCTACTACTATTATTATTATTATTATTATTATTATTATTATTATTATTATTATTATTATTATTATTATTATTATTATTATTGCTAAGAAGTTCACGATCTTGTGGACAAACAGTTGTGTAATAAAAATCCACAATTTAATATTAAATTGTATTACTATGTGTTCGAAAGTCTTTATTTTTATCTTTTACACAGTAACACAATTTACTATACAGTTGTGGATTATTATTATTATTATTATTATTATTATTATTATTATTATTATTATTATTATTATTATTATTATTATTATTATTATTATTATTGCTAAGAAATTCACAACTCGTGGAAAAACAGTCGTGTAATAAAAATGCCACAATTTAACATTAAATTGTATTACTATGTGTTCGAAAGTCATTATTATTATTATTATTATTATTATTATTATTATTATTATTATTATTATTATTATTATTATTATTATTATTATTATTATTATTATTAAACATCTCCATCATTTTCTTGTTCCCGTTACCTCTCTTTAAGCCTTTTAATGTAATTGGATGACATTTTCATCATACCTTCCATTACTACTGCTTTTGATTACTCAATGCCTCGATAGTCCTCGGTGTTTTCAATCCTCTGTAAATGTGTTAATGCACTGGCCGAGAAAATCTTTGTGGATTTTATTGCGGTATTTGCTTTTGCATCACATTTCATCTCATCTTTCATTTATTATGAAGTTCTGTGTCAGGCTTGTTGCTTTCCTATTCTGTTTACCCCCTTAGGGGTTAAGTGCCGTCAGGGAACCTCATGCTTGCACTGTAGGCATTGCTTAAGGTTCTTAACAGCGTCCCTTCGACCCCTAGCTGCAACCCCTTTCATTCCTTTTCCTGTACCTCCATTCATGTTCTCTTTCTTCTATTTTCCTTTCCACCTTCTCTTAATAATTGATTCATACTGCAACTGCCAGGTTTTCCTCCTGTTACACCTTTCAGATCTTTTCACTGTCAAATTCCGTTTCAGTGCTGAATGACATCGTAGGCCCCAGCGCTTGGCCATTGGCCTAAATCCTATATGCTGTTTATTCTGTTTACAGATGAGTGAACACCTTAAGTCACCATATTCCTATTGTAGGTAAATTCCAACGACAATCATGTTTATTACATAACATACAGCACACTACTCTTGCTATAAGACTATGCACTGTGGTAGTCAGTTTACATTAGACTGTTTTTATACAATATTTCGAACGTTTATGTATATTATTCTAAGTATGTCTGATCTACCAGTATAAGGGCATACTTTGCCTTATAATAGTTATCCCATTCAATAAATTATTATATAGTTTATTATATTAATTTCACATAAACGTTGTTATAATAACGGTATTTAAAATCTTCTTAACAACCTTTTTGTTGTATCCTGTATCAATAACCCTACTAAATACCTCGAAAAAGCACATCTTCTACTGAATTATATATTATATAGAATTTAAACTGTTATAATTGATTCATTTAGTATTTAGTGGTAAATCTGTACATAACACTTAAATAAGATTGTTGTACACCAGCCCTCCGGATTAGCGAAAATGGGTCATATTTATTCTAACCACTTGCTTGTGGCCAGTACTTGGACTGGTGACCACAGCTGAATGCCAAATGAACTTTTCTGACTTGCAACCTCGTCTGGAAAAGTGCACTGTAGGTGTTACTTAAAGTTCTTTGCAACGAGCCTTCGACCCCTAGCTGCAACCCCTTTCGTTCCTTTTACTGTACCTCCTTTTATATTCTCTTTCTTCCATCTTACTTTCCACACTCTCCTAACAATTGATTGATTCATAGTGCAACTGCTTTGAGATTTTCCTCCTGTTACACCTTTCAAACTTGTACTGTCAGTTTCCATTCCAGCGCTGAGTGGCCTAAATTCTATATAAAATTCGATTCACTTCGTCTGAAAAAGATCAGTATTCAAAGCTTGCAACAAGCCTTCAGAGACTGCTATAATCAGCAATGGGTGTCAGAGAGGCTGACAAGTCAATGGAGGAGACGGAGCCAGTAATTGAAGTGATTTAGTGTGCAAATAAAGATATGACTCATGATTTTTATGATATGTTTATTTACTAATCTATTTTATAGCTAATCTTTAATGTTATATGTACCAAATATTCATAATAGATAATGAATGAGGGACACTGCTATTTGTATTATTATTATTATTATTATTATTATTATTATTATTATTATTATTATTATTATTATTATTATTATTGGAGTTGCAATACCAGCAATAAAGAGAAAAAATAACCATTTGTTAATAATAATAATAATAATAACTTCAATTATCATATCCCAATCTAGGCCACAATAATAGAACGAACGTCCTTATTCCGCCTCGTAAAAAAGGCGTTTCTCCTTAAACAAAAAAAACTTCGGATTCTGAGCACTTACACACATTATTAACAAGGCTTCATGACTCCCTGGGGGACCTTCCCTCCTTCCTCATCCCCCTTCCCCACCATCTTCGAAACTTAAGCTGGCCAAAGTTTACCCATAACAGTTATGTCATGGAAATTGCCCGAGCACCTGCTGGCGTGTTATTCGATAACGTTACGTTATGGCCTTATCCATTTCTTTATATTTGGGCAGTTCTTCGAGAGTCGGGTATTAATAATGTACCTTTGATTTATCCGCTGGCTTGACCTTGGGTTAGGGAATGGGGAGGTTATTGGCAATCGATTGGCTGCACAGTCTTGTACATGTTGCTCATACATATGCGTTGGTTCCCGTAGGGGGAATGGGGGTAGCTAGGTCGGTGCACCTCATACGGTGCACTGTAGGCATTGCTTAAGGTTTTTTGCGGCGTCCCTTCGGTCCCTAGCTGCAACCCCTTTCATTCCTTTTGCTTAACTCCATATATATTTTCTCACTCCCATCATTCCACCCTCTCCTAGCAATTATTTCATAATACAACTGCGAGGTTTTCCTTCTGTTACAGTTCATTGCTGATTGACCTCTTAGGTCCCAGAGTTTGGTCTATGACCTAAATTTATATTCCATTCCTTATCATATGCATTGATGTACGTCTTGTGTATGCGTTAATAGACGGACCTTTTGCCAACGCTGTTTTATCTATACAGTCACATACATAGCGGGACATGAATTTTTTACCCTTATACACGTGTGACTTTTTCAGTTTTCTGTAAAAGAAAACTATTGTGCCGGCTTTGTCTGTCCGTCCGCACTTTTTCTGTCCGCCCTCAGATCTTAAAAACTACTGAGGCTAGAGGGCTGCAAATTGGTATGTTGATCATCCACCCTACAATCGTCAAACATACCAAATTGCAGCCCTCTAGCCTCGGTAGTTTTTATTTTTTAAAGGTTAAATTTAGCCATTATCGTGCATCTGACAACGATATAGGACAGGCCACCGCAAGGCCATGATTAGAATTGCATGGGCCGCGGCTCGTACAGCATTATACCGAGACCACCAAAAGATAGATTCATTTTCGGTGGCCTTAATTATACGACTGTACAGAAAACTCGATTGCGCCGAATAAACTTCAGCGCATCTTTTACTTGTTTTTTTTTATTCACAAATACTAAGCCTCAAATTTAATGCCGTCTTCATCTTACCTTGGGAATAACATATACCCAAAATATAATATGATGTAAGTAATGTCTTGTTTACGTTCGCGTAAAACTGTAGCATTTTTAGTTCTGTGTATGTAGCCTATGTTTGTACGTACGTAGTTCATTAAATTTCAGTGGATTTATCCAAATGTTGACAGCACATTTAATTAATGATTAAAAGTGAATTTTAACATAGATTTAATAATCGTAGTTTGTTTGTTAATTCTATATATATATATATATATATATATATATATATATATATATATATATATATATATATATATATATATATATATATATATATATATATATATATATATATATATATATATATATATATATATATATATATATATATATATATATATATATATATATATATATATATATAGAGAGAGAGAGAGAGAGAGAGAGAGAGAGAGAGAGAGAGAGAGAGAGAGAGAGAGAGAGAGAGAGAGAGAGAGAGAGTTTAATTATTGATATTGCTTGCGACATTTTCCTGCATACGTGACTGTTTCCTTACATTTACTACCAAACTTTGGAATGTTCGACTTGCCTTGGTTTTCCTTATTCATACAACTTTCTTCCTTCGAGAGGCTGACTGTCTATTCTACCAAATTTAAACAAGTGTGTTTATATATATGCATATATATATATATATATATATATATATATATATATATATATATATATATATATATATATATATATGTGTGTGTGTGTGTGTATATATATATATACATACATACATACATACATACATACATACATACACGTATATATACATATACATATATATGTACTGTATATGTGTATATATGTTATGATATCTATATTCAAATATTGCTCTATCAGTTTGATATTTATAATTATCACATTGTTAAGCCATATTTCCTACAAGTGTGCAATCAACATGACATTTGTAATTATAAAAATTTTTTCTTCAGGCAGTACAGTAAAGGTTGCATGACAAAAATTACACTTTTGAACTAGGCAATAAACTGCTCAAATGTTACATAAAAAGCGTGATTGTAATTGTGAAAGTCTACGGTATTTCACATCCACATTTCATTTAGGGTTTACTTGGCTACCCAATTAATTAATTTCAACGGTCTTTAATGGCTACGGTACGCTCTAAGCTTGCAGTCAAGACTTGACACTGTTAATGTAAATTTATCTGCAATAGTCTACGATATTTACTACCCATGTTTCACTTACCCATATTGCACTTACATAGGTTTATGTTTCCAGTGTACTGCGGTAACAGCCTCGGGTATGTTTTGATATAGTCTTGGTTATTTACCCATAAGTATAAACATTTAAAAAAAATTACATCTTTATAAGTTAAAGAGAATGTTTATACATACATGTACACACACACACACACACACACACACACACATATATATATATATATATATATATATATATATATATATATATTTATATATATGTATATATGTGTGAACGTATGTATGTATGTATGTATGTGTATTAACTAGCTTCAAAATTAACCCTTACAGGCAAGGAGAATAAAACATTAAACGTTAAAGCTAGCTAGCAGCTGATTACTATGCAATACATGTATGTATGTATGTATGTATGTATGTATGTATGTATGTATGTATGTATGTATGTATGTATGTATGTATGTATGTATTCCTTTCTTTCAACGTGAAAGCTGATATACAGCAACTTGTGACCTCTACTAACATTACTACCATAGCCCCATCATAAGTTACAGCTCATGGTGTGCGCACACATTAAACCATCGAACACGCCTCTCATTCTGGCACCTCCAACTTTTCCAGTAATATTACAGCTTCTCTGACCCTTTGTCTGTAGAAGGCCACGGGGGAATTTTCCCAAATCCTTTATTTAGTTTTGTGTTGTATAACTTTTCTTAGATTTTAAATAGTTGCGTGAGAAGAGTCTTCAAGTCTTCAAACTCTTTTAGTTTGGTGATAGAAGGAAAACATTAATGGTGCTGGTTATTGCATGGACAGGTGACCGGCTGGGAGACCAGATGCTGTTGTATCAAATCTAGTACAATTAACTGATTTTTAGTGAAATCATGTACTTAATTTGTAGCATTTATCATGTCTGCACACGTATATATATATATATATATATATATATATATATATATATATATATATATATATATATATATTTCTGACTAGCATCAGGATCTAACCGAGGTCTTTCAATTGAAAGGCAATGGCACTGCCCACTAGGCCATACAAGTCAAAAAAGAAGTTGGAACCTGAGCGCCACTGCACCTAACTTCTTTTATGACTTGTATGGCCTAGTGACCAGCTCCTTGCCTTTCAGTTGAAAGACCTGGGTTCGATCCTGATGTGAGTCAGAAATTTATTTCTGTTCCACACGTGATTGCGTGTTAATTATTTCTATATACGTATATACACACACACACATATATACATATATATATATATATATATATATATATATATATATATATATATATATATATATATATATATATATATATATATATATATATATATATATATATGACTTGTATGGCCTAGTGGGCAGTGCCATTAACTTTCAATTGAAAGACCTGGGTTGGATACTGATGCTAGTCAGAAATTTATATATATATATATATATATATATATATATATATATATATATATATATATATATATATATATATATATGAATGTCTTTTCCTGTAATACTACAGTGTAATATGAAAATAAGAAGGCCCATAAAACACTATTTAAACGTTGAAACCATATATTTCGGGCACTTGTTTCTGTGCCCCTGTTCACTGGTAGAATATGGACAGGTGGAAAGTTACAATGGTATATATACAAAAACATGAAGGTGTGGCCTTAGGCCTCCGATGTTAAGGAGGTGGCGTTTCTTAAGAAGGAGGAGATTGACCAAATTCCCTAGTGGTTTTTGGCCTCATTAGCTCCCGTTTGGCGATGGATCTGGCGGTCGCGTTTCTTGGGTCATCTTCTTCAAAAGGGGTCCGAGGATTAAGGTGTCAATGGCGTCCGATTTCCAATGTCCTCCTGACAGGTTCATATTGTTGGTTTGATTGATGATAGCAGATTCCAGCATCTTTCTTTTGTACGGACAGCTGCTCTTGAAAACCAACTCCGCCCCACTCCAGTTAATGACATGCCCTGTATTTCTAATATGTAGGAAAATTCCCGAACTCTCCGAAGCGTAACGTACTGATCTTTTGTGCTCTGTTATTCTTTGCGAGAGCGATCTACCTGTCTCGCCTACATAAATGTCATGACAATTACTACACGGTATCTTGTAAACTCCGGCTTCTTCCCTTTTGTTATTTAAGTATACGTTAACGAGCGAACTCCCGATGGATTTGGGATAATGAAAAATGAAAGGATTATTAGAACTGAGTTGCTCGGTGGCCTTTTGGATGTTTTCATCGTATGGAAGCTTTATTTTGTTGTTGAAATCTATTTGTCTGTTGTGAGTGGGACCTCTGTAGTATATTTTATTTGCTTTATTAATAGCCCTCTCGATAATGTGTGGTGGATAGAGCAGTTGCGTTAGGTGTTGGCGGATCGTGTTAAATTCTTGATCCAGGTACTCATTTGAACATATCCTAAGTCCTCTGAGGAATAGGTTGCACCCTACCATCATGGTAGGGTGCAACACATTATCAAGAGGGCTATTAATAAAGCAAATAAAATATACTACAGAGGTCCCACTCACAACAGACAAATAGATTTCAACAACAAAATAAAGCTTCCATACGATGAAAACATCCAAAAGGCCACCGAGCAACTCAGTTCTAATAATCCTTTCATTTTCCATTATCCCAAATCCATCGGGAGTTCGCTCGTTAACGTATACTTAAATAACAAAAGGGAAGAAGCCGGAGTTTACAAGATACCGTGTAGTAATTGTCATGACATTTATGTAGGCGAGACAGGTAGATCGCTGTCGCAAAGAATAACAGAGCACAAAAGATCAGTACGTTACGCTTCGGAGAGTTCGGGAATTTTCCTACATATTAGAAATACAGGGCATGTCATTAACTGGAGTGGGGCGGAGTTGGTTTTCAAGAGTAGCTGTCCGTACAAAAGAAAGATGCTGGAATCTGCTATCATCAATCAAACCAACAATATGAACCTGTCAGGAGGACATTGGAAATCGGACGCCATTGACACCTTAATCCTCGGACCCCTTTTGAAGAAGATGACCCAAGAAACGCGACCGCCAGATCCATCGCCAAACGGGAGCTAATGAGGCCAAAAACCACTAGGGAATTTGGTCAATCTCCTCCTTCTTAAGAAACGCCACCTCCTTAACATCGGAGGCCTAAGGCCACACCTTCATGTTTTTGTATATATACCATTGTAACTTTCCACCTGTCCATATTCTACCAGTGAACAGGGGCACAGAAACAAGTGCCCGAAATATATGGTTTCAACGTTTAAATAGTGTTTTATGGGCCTTCTTATTTTCATATATATATATATATATATATATATATATATATATATACACACATACGTATATGCATATATATACGTATATAGAAATAATAAACACACAATCACGTGTGGAACAGA
>JANJGK010000032.1:20885275-20897775 GCA_039081455.1 Macrobrachium rosenbergii | reverse complement strand
GATGAAATGAGACCAATTAGAGAAAGGTAAAAAAATGGGTTAAAAATAAAGAGGATTATCAATGCACATTGCATATGCAAATTAGTAATTAACGAGGGTAGAGAAATGAGCAGAAGATTTCGAGTAATGGAAAAGAGGTGAGAGAGTTAATATTAGGAGCCTTAAGTGTAGCACCCGTAGTTTAGAAAATTAATTAGTTTTTATAATCAGTTAATCCAGTTCCATTACTTAAGATATCGTTTTCTCTAGCAATGATGAAATTCCAGTTTGTAAATTTTTATTTTACCAAATTCTGTTGAGTGAAATCTTTTCATTATATATTTCCTTTTTGATTGTCAACCTTCTAGACCTGTTATTCCCTCTTGAGCAATATCAAACCACCTCTCATACGAATAAGCCTTGAGAACCCAACTGAGTCTCAATGTTTAATCCAACTGAGTCTCAATGTTTACAGCAGTATTCTAAGTAATGACTGATCTATAAAGCCTATGCGCAAATGTATGCACGGGCTTTATAAAAAAAAGCTGTAGGCCAGGAACGCGTCCGTCTCCTGGTTTATTAAAGATCTCGTCGCAATTCCTGTAATACAATAACGAGAAAAGCGGAGTCGAGGGCGAGGCATAGAGTCGACGTGCACGTCTTTACAACGGCTCCCGCTGAATACAGAGCGCCGGGCTAGACACGGTTTTACTAATACCGGGCGCGCGAGGTGCCGAGTTTATTTGGCCATTTGAGAGCGCTTAGCTAGACGCCCTTTGAAAAGAAAGCCCCGCTCTCTCTAGATATAGAATTCTCCCCGCCATTCAGGGCCCCGAGTTAGGGCTCCATAGAGGCCCGGAGATAATGATAACGGATCACGACTTCCGCTGCGTTAGTCACCACAATGAGCCGTTTATTTCTTTAACTCTCTTAGATTTCGTCGGTTTTTATACAGGTTCTGTGTGCACAGGGCTTTGCTTGTGCCAGTACTTTCACGGCAGGATTATGTAACCTGTTTTATTGAAACTGATCAGGAGGAAATGTATGATACGCGTCATTGGCTATAAAATAATGACACGACTTTTAGTTTTCTGTAAAAGAGAGCTATTGTGCCGGCTTTGTCTGTCCGTCCGCATTTATTCTGTCCGCACTTTTTTCAGTCCGCACTTTTTCTGTCCGCACTTTATTCTGTCCGCCCTCAAAATCTTAAAAATTACTGAGGCTAGAGGGCTGCAAATTGGTATGTTGATCATCCACCCTCCAATCATCAAACATACCAAATTGCAGCCCTCTAGCCTCAGTAGTTTTTATTTTATTTAAGGTTAAAGTTAGCCATAATCGTGCTTCTGGCAACGATATAGGCCAGGTCACCACGAGCCGTGGGTAAAGTTTCACGGGCCAGGGCTCACACAGCATCATACCGAGACCACCGAAAGATAGATCTATTTTCGGCGGGCCTTGATTATACGCTTTTACAGAAAACTCGATTGCCCCGAAGAAACTTTGGCGCATTTCTTACTTATTCATTAATCTCACAGGGTTACAGGAGTAAGAGACCGTTGGGAAAATTAATAAAAATATTCCTGTACTGCCCTTGAAGAACTCTTATCATACTTCCGTTTGCATCAGGTCATAAATATGAAGATGTAGGCTAGCTTGAATATCAAGTGTCACCTTGAAGGAGATATGCTGAAGTGGATTTTTATACCTTCAAAACTTGAATAATTTCATGAATTTCATGCGTGCATTTGTCAGCAAAGAGAGAGAGAGAGAGAGAGAGAGAGAGAGAGAGAGAGAGAGAGAGAGAGAGAGAGAGAGAGAGAGAGAGAGAGAGAGAGAGAAATACTATAACCTGGTGTTAAGAGAAGCGCCACAATTATATTTTTTGAAGTCATTGTCTAAAATGCTGTTGACTTGACAATCAAGTTTTCATAGCATGAAATATGTATTTATTAATACGCACATACATTATACATACATATATGTATATGCACATTCATATACATGTGTATAATATATATATATATATATATATATATATATATATAAATATATATACACATATATATATATAGATTCCACTTCATCTGATTGATTTCTGATTGATTTCAGCCCCAAAAAACCTCCAGTGATTTTGCTTATAATCCGTTCCACCTTTGACCTACATCCACGCAATAATCATACCATATGGACACACAATAATTAATCATCGCCCAGAGCTTTTTGGAATTAAAAGGCTTTGGCTAATGTACTGTGGCGGAGAAGAGTCGAAGTACGTTATAATTTTTATGATTGTAAACTACCCTTGATTTGTTTTGGCAGTTATAATGGACCGTTCTGCCTTTTCGATGTTTCTGAGGAGAGGCCATTTTATTTAGTATGTTTCATAGGCTATGTTAATAGGAACAACAACAATAACAACAAAAACAACAAGCAGCAGTAACGATAACAAAAAATAACAGTGATGAAAATAATAAAACTTATAACAGTAGCATATAGATAGCAATCATGCTAGAATTTTTCATATATATACTTAAAAACGATGCTTAAAAAGGGGGTTTTGGCCCCTCTAATAATAATAATAATAATAAAATAATAATAATAATAATAATTAATAATAATAATAATAATAATAATAATAATGTAGTTCATTATATATTATTTTGAAATCATCAGTGATACAGTATATATTTAACAATAAAAACAAGAAGTTTGTTTTACATATCAGTATGATAATCACTATTAATGCTGTCGTTGTTGTCATTATTATATTTATCTGGTAATAATAATAATAATAATAATAATAATAATAATAATAATAATAATAATAATAATAATAATAATAATAATATGAAGTTTACAAGCAAAGATTAATATAATTCAAACAACACCCATTAGGAAGGAATTAGTAACTTTGAGAAAACACAAAAACGTAACATAAAAAAATTAAAGTTCTTTATAGACTAAAAAAATAATAGAAAAGCAAGAAAAGAGGAAAGTAAAAATGAATATAATTCAAACAACTCCCATTAGGAAGATGTCAGTAACTTGGAGTAAACGCTAAAAAAGTAGCATATAAATGAACAAAAATGATATTTCTTTGATGAAATAAAACAAAAAATAAAAGAAATAGAAAAAGCAAGAAAAGATAAAAAATTAATATAATTCAAATGACACCCATTAGGAAGAAATCAATAGCTTGGAGTAAACAAAACAAAAAAATACCATATAAATAAACAAATAAAAATTATAATTCTTTGAATGAATAAAACAAAAATAAAAACGAAGCAAGAAAAGATAAAGATATGAATATAATTCAAATGACACCCATTAGGAGTACATCAGTAACTGGGAGTGAACACTAAAAGAGTACCATATAATCAAACAAATAAAAATTATAATACTTTGATGAACTAAAAAAATTAAAATAACAGAAAAATAAAAGCAAAAAGGAATATGATTCCAATGACACCCATTAGGAATAGATGAGTAACTGGGAGTGAAAACTAAAAAAGTACCATACAAACAAACAAATAAAAATTATAATTCTTTGATGAACTAAAACAAAAATAAAAAAAATAATATAAAAACTAAAAGCAAAAGGAATGTAATTCAAATAGCACCCATTAGAAAGATATCAATAGCTTGGAGTGGACAAAAAAAAAAGTATCATACAAATAAAAAAAAATATTATAATTCTTTGGTGAACTAAAGCGAAAAATAAAAAGAAAATAAAAGAAAAGATAAAAAGAAAAGGAATCTTGCAGGACGCAATATGCAAGGAAGAGGCAGCCGGAGATCTTGGCTCTTGCAAAGTCATTTCTCTGGCGCTGTTAATCTAATCCTTTGTCACCTTTCCGGCGAATTTATGGGCGTCCTGCTCGCAAGATCCCGCTTTTCTTGTCCTTGCTCTTGTTTTTGCTGTTTTTATTTCGTTTTTTTTTCTTATTTTTCCTTCATTTTTTGGCACTACTAAGGGTGGCTCGAGAGAACAAGTAAAAAATGCACTTCGGCGCAATCGAGTTTTCCGTACAACGGATAATCAAGACGACCGAAGATAGATCTATCTTTCTGTGGTCTCGGTATAATGCTGTGTGAGCCGCGGCCCATAAACTTTTAACCACGGACCGGTGGTGGCCTATCCTATATCGCTGCCAGAAGCACGATTATAGCTAACTTTCACCATAAATAAAATAAAAACTACTGAGGCTACAGGGCTGCAATTTGGTATGTTTGGCGATTGGAGGTTGGATGATCAACATACCAATTTGCAGCCCTCTAACCTCAGTAGTTTTTAAGATCTGAGGGCGGACAGGAAAAGTGAGGACAGAAAAAAGTGCGGACGGACAGATCCGGCACAATAGTTTTCTTTTACAGAAAACTAAAAACAAGAAGGTAGTTACTATTAAAAATTTTTTTTTAGTTCCTGATGCATTTATGAGCAACCATTGTGAAAATTACGATTGCATAGTTCATATGATTAATTTTAATGAGAAAAATGCAATGAGATATTAATTTTAATTAGAAAAATGCAATTAGAAGCTATAGAATTTTTAATGTGTTAATAAATAAAGATGCAATTAATACCTCTAAATTTATACGTGTAACACGGTTTAATAAGCGAAAATAGATTCCACGTTTAACTGTGACAAACTCCTCAACAAAACAGGGCAAAGTAACGTAATGTTCTTGGTACATTGCAAGTACAATGCAATTGCAAAATTACTTATGTAGTGAAGTTTTTGAGGAACAGAAATACTAATTGCAATATGAACATAGAGGTTAACAAAAACCCGTTTAAACCTGATGCTGTGCAATCATTTTGCAAGGGGGTGTTCATCAATGTTTCAGCATTTTAATAATGACCGCAGCAGATATTATGCTTCAGCAGCATATAAATTAGTAGAAGTTTTTTCTCAGCGACTATTTTTGGTCAATGTAAGGGATGAATACACACGCACAAACAGATAATTTATATTTTATATATATATATATATATATATATATATATATATATATATATATACACATAAATATACACACACATTATATATATATATATATATATATATATATATATATATATATATATATATATATATATATATATATATATATATAAAGAGAGAGAGAGAGAGAGAGAGATTAATGATAGATTGATAGAGAGATAGATACTTGTAGGATGACACTATTAGCCCATTCCCTTATGCCCAATAGCAATAAGTTCCTAGGTCGGCTGCCTGTCAAGTAAATGATTCTTTAAAATGTGATGCGTTATCAAAGGTGCTTGCCCATCCGTCCTTCTTACCCAGGAGTCGAACTTGGGCCCCCTCGATGATATATGTATATGTATATGTATGTATATATATATATATATATATATATATATATATATATATATATATATATATATATATAATTTTATATTATACATATCAGCAATAAGTCACCAAACTGCTCGTGACAAATATATACGTAGACAACCACATGAAAGGTGAAAATCAAAGACCAGGTACCAAGCGCTTTCGTGTATTGCGTACGCTTCTTCGGGTACAAAGTAAAAGAAATAAATAGAGCCATAAACAAGAAAATTTGACAAACCAAAGATGAAAGCCACTAACAAACAAAACATCATTACTGTATGTAATCACTAGTGTGAAGGAAATAGTCACTACCAAACAATAAGCAAGAATAATTTAAAAAAAATATTCTCTCTCTCTCTCTCTCTCTCTCTCTCTCTCTCTCTCTCTCTCTCTCTCTCTCTCTCTCTCTCCCAGCTCTGAATAGCCCACTCCACGCTAGGCAGCAGAAATAAAAACGATTATGGCCGAAGAGAGTTATTTTGAAACTGATTAAAAAGATGGCGTCCGATTAAATTAATCTCATTACGGTCAGAGCGGCCGAGTGTCATTACGCATGGCAAAATGACGTCGAATTAATACACCCATTACGATAAATACCATTCCATTTGTCATAGCGTTCCGCGTCATTTCAGGCGTTATGGAACGCCACTGGGGGGAAAGCGACGGTCGACGGTCGCTGGTGTTTCGTGTTGATGCTCGCGTTGTTAGCGAGCTTCGTTCCCTTCGATGGACGCTGTCTGTCTCTCTGTCTCTCTGTCTGTCTCTCTGTCTCTCTGTCTGTATCTGAGTGGTATCGTATATAAAATCAGACAGGGGTTGACATCTGTGTCTCTCCCTGTCGCTCTGTCACCTGTCTTTGCGAATGTATGCGTGTATGTCAGATAAGCAAATAAAAAGGCACGAACAACCTGTATTCATGTACGTATACATCTATGTATACATGTACATATATAAAATAAGCACACATACAAACACACACTTATATGCACATTATATATATATATATATATATATATATATATATATATATATATATATATATATATATATATATATATATAGTGTCTGTATGTATATATGTAACGAGATAGCATCACAGATTTTTCATAACTCATTAAAAAGTACTTTGAAAGGTTAAATCACAAATGACCCACTAATATCTTAACCGTAATATTTTGGGAATAACTTAAGCCTAAATCAAATGTTGTATAAATGCATTTGTCTTCACCAGAATTCGAACCCTTGAAATTTAAGGTTACTACAAGGGAGACAATGACTTGTACATTCATCTGTGTAAATATAGATATATATGTATACATATATATATATATATATATATATATATATATATATATATATATATATACTCGTATATATATATATATATATATATATATATATATATATATATATATATATATATATATATATATATATAGCCAACAGTCAAGCGGCAAATTCACAATCAGGAGATCCATAAGACAAGAAGTCTTCAAAGTTCTTTATTTAGAAACGTTTCGTGCAATCCTTTTGCACATCATCAGTCTGCAATAAATTATATAGTAGTTAAAGCTAAAGTTAAAATAACAATTAATTGTTATTTTAACTTTAGCTTTAACTACTCTATAATTTATTGCAGACTGATGATGTGCAAAGGATTGCACGAAACGTTTCTAAATAAAGAACTTTGAAGACTTCTTGTCTTATGGATCTCCTGATTGTGTATATATATATATATATATATATTTATATATATATATATATATATATATATATATATATATATATATATATATATATATGTATATGAGGTCACCTGCTCACATCAAGTTTTTTAAGGGTCTCGTCTGCATTTGTGCTTATGTATGTATGTGTGTTTATGCATGCGTAAAGACCAAATAGGACATAAGTGTCCCTTCAAAAAACATAAAGGTTCAAATATAAATTTAATTATACTGATGGACATTTTTTTTTTGTCATCAGAAACTTGAATCGCCGAAATAAATATTTAATGGCTGAACGTAATTAGAAACACGCTGGCCGGAGGAAATATCCAGTGAATGAAGTGTCAATTGGATCTTTATATAATTACTGCACTAAGTATATAATCATGCAAAATGACCAAGGATTTACTGGAAAGGAGAAAATGTTAGGATACTTATGTAAACTTTTAAATCATTAAAGATTCACACGCCATATCTATGTTATATCTATATCATTGTGAATCATTTGCATGTGTTCATATATTCTCTCAAGCTGTTTATATATATATATATATATATATATATATATATATATATATATATATATATATATATATATATATATATATATATGTATATATATATATATATACACGTATATATAGGTGTATATATACATACATAAATATGAATAAATATATATCTATATGAATATGTATATATATATATATATATATATATATATATATATATATATATATATATTTATATTTTACATATATGTACTGTATATATATGTGTGTAGGTAATTATAATATCCGTTATAACCTCTGCACACTGTTGGATAGGACTGTTATTACAAATCTTTGAATTAGAAATGAACGTTAAATAATAATTCCAATTTATATATCATCCTACCACATTAATCCTTTTGCTACTGAATCGCGAATTAATCCACGAATTAATCCAGTGTGCAGAAATACCTTCGTTAACACCTTAGTCACTTTAACAGCCTGTCCTATACCCACTGCACCACTCACCTCTATATTGCAGACATTTCAACTTAACATAATGTTAGAACACAGCATAACAGAGCGATTCTGTTAAGCTAACTAAATATTAACAATAACCATAAACCATAATACTAAAGAACATTATATAACAGACCGTTTCTCATAACATAACATAACATAACATAACACGTCGCAGATTTATGAAGCCACAGTGACCACATATACTCGATCTGAACCCTCCCCCCCTCTCTATATAAAATAAAAAAGAGAGAATACTCTATAAATAAATGAATTTATTTGTACTCAAATAATAAAACCATCACACAACTCATCATTAAGTAACAGACCGCTGCTCAAAACATAACATAACTTAAAATAACATAACATAACATTACATAATATAACATTTCACTGATTTTATGAAGCCACAGTTACCAGATTGACTCGACCGGACATTAAAAAAAAATAAAAGAGAGAGAATGCCCTGAAATAAATAAATAAATATATTACTCAAATAATAAAATCAATAAATAACATAACATTACATAACAGACTGCTACTCAAAACATACCGTAACATAATGCTTTATAGTTTATATGAAGCCATAACGACTAGAGATAGACTCGACCGGACCTTAAACAAGAATATAAAAAGTAGATAATACCCTAAAAATAAATAAATAACTCATTTGAAAAATAACTTGATAAGTAGGTAGATAAACAGATAAATAAGTAGATAAATAAATAAATATAGATAATAAGTAGACAAATAAATATATATATATATATATATATATATATATATATATATATATATATATATATATATATATATATATAAAGAGACCCCAAAAATAAAAATGAGAAAATTCCCTAAAAATAAATAAGTAGATAAGTCGATAGATAGATAAACAGATATGTAGGTGAATAAATAGATGAATAAATATAGAAACAAATGAAAAGAGACACCCCTCAGAAAAATATAAATGGATAAATAAGTAGAGAAATAAATAAAGAGATAAATACATAAATGAATGAATAGATAGATAAATAAATAGATACATGAATAAATAGATAAAAAGATAATTAAATAGATAGGTAAATATATAAATAAATACACAAATAAATACACAAATAAATAAATGATTGAATAAATAAAAAGGAGAGTACTGATCAATACCCTTCTGGCAAATAGCTCCTCCCTCCTAGGAGCGAAGAAGGGATGACGAAGCTCCGTTATGGGGAAGGCAAAGCACAATATTCATATCGGACGCGCTCTCTCTCTCTCTCTCTCTCTCTCTCTCTCTCTCTCTCTCTCTCTCTCTCTCTCTCTCTCTCGCTGTCTGTTTTTTAGACCGGGACAGGCACCGCCGATGCCAAGTGTCGCAGCGCTTTATGGCACCCATATTTCTGGGGCGTCCCGTGGGACGCGTTGTCTTCATCGCCTGGGACTTACAGCTCTCTCTTCTCTCTCTCTCCTCTCTCTCTCTCTCTCTCTCTCTCTCTCTCTCTCCTCTCTCTCTCTCTCCCTTTGCCCCCGTCTGTCTGTCTGTCTGTCTCAATGTGTTGCTGCTTTTCACGTGGTTTTGTTGTTACTGGTCATCTCTCTCTCTCTCTCTCTCTCTCTCTCTCTCTCTCTCTCTCTCTCTCTCTACGTGTCGCTGTCTTTTTTCATGATTTCGTTCTTCCTGTTCATATCTTTGTCGGTCATTCCTCTCTCTCTTCTCTCTTCTATCTCTCTCTCTCTCTCTCTCTCTCTCTCAATATGTTGCTTTTTTTTTTTTACATGGTTTTGGTCTTACTACACTTTCTCTCTCTCTCCTCTCTCTCTCTCTCTCTCTCGCTCTCTCCTCTCTCCTCTCTCGTCTCTCTCTCTTCTCTCTCTCTTCTCTCTACATAATTTTTAGAATGTTGCCGTTTTATTATTTGCTTTCCCTATTTATTGTTTACTTTTGTCTGTCTGTCTGTATGGTCTCAGGGCTCTACATTTTTATACTTTATCATCTCTTCCTTCGAATTTCTTGTCGCCTTTTTCATGTGTGTTTACTTCAATCAGTTTTCCTTTGTTGTGTCTCTCTCTCTCTTTCCATCTGTCTGTCTACATTTTTACTCTCTATCTGTCTATTTCTCAATTTGTTTCTTTTTACTCACTTGGTATTAGTGTCACCAGTCTGGTACCTGTTGCTTTCCCCATTTTCATTGTATTCATATATTTATCTATCTCTCCTAATGAGATCTACCTTAGACAGAGGAAAAAATAAAGTCTACAGAAACCCATGTTCATTCATCTCTCCCTCTCTCTCTCTCTCTCTCTCTCTCTCTCTCTCTCTCTCTCTCGTCTTCTCTCTCTTCTCTCTCTCTCTCTCTCCTCTCTCTCTCTCTCGGTCTGACTGTCTCTCCGTCTTGCTGCAACGTCCGTCTTAAATCATTCCCTAAACAGCTGGAGGAAGCCATCTTTTGTCTAGATAAACTCTGAGCAATCATATGGATGTAGATAAGAGCATTTGCCCGAGAGAGGAGAGAGAGAGAGAGAGAGAGAGAGAGAGAGAGAGAGAGTGAGAGAGAGAGAGATACTGGTTTGTATGATTTCTTCTTTTTATGTAAAGGATAGGGAATGAAATAGGTTTTAATATATACAATGTATATATATAATATATATAGATAGATAGATAGATAGATAGAGAAGATAGATATAGAGATATATAGATCTATCTATCTATCCATCTATCTATCTGTCTATCTATCTATCTATCTATATGTATATAGATAGATGGATAGATAGATAGATAGTTAGACAGATAGATAGATAGATAGTTAGATAGATATACAGACCATATGTATCTTACATGCTTCTGTAGAGAGAGAGAGAGAGAGAGAGAGAGAGGGAGAGAGAGAGAGAGAGAGAGAGAGAGAGAGAGAGAGAGTAGCAGCAGCAGTAGCAGCAGCAAATAATATTCTAATAACAGAACCGTTTGTCGCCAGAGAGAGAGAGAGAGAGAGAGAGAGAGAGAGAGGAGAGAGGAGAGAGGAGAGAGAGAGAGAGAGAAAAGCGGAGCACCCGACCAACTGGCTTGGCAAAGCCATCCCTCTGGCTTATCTGAGCTCTGGCGTGCGTGCGTGCAAGCGCGCCAGTTGATGTATAACTCTATATGAATGCGGGAAGAGGCTTCCTCAGGACGCTGGCGCTGCCTTTATGCCGAGCTCGTGTAAACTATGGAATAAAATTTTTATGGAGATTTTCGTATCAAAAATGATTTGTTTGATAATAAGCTTCGCGGGAGGAGGAGGGGACCCTCGTCTTACCCAACCCCTCTCCTTCCTCCCTCCTCCTCCTCCTCCTCCTCCTCATCATCGAGTGAGGAGAGAAGAGAATGAGGTTCTTGGAGGATGGGGGGTTGGGGAATTGTCAGCAATTTTTTGGAAAGAGGTTTTTGTAGTCAATGATTCGGTTGATGTTTGGTTTTATGAGGGGATGCAATCTCCTCTTTTGGGGTTTTGTGGGGTGTTGGGGAACCGGGGTAAAGGAGGAGGGATTTGGGGTTTCTTGGGTTGGGGAATAATCTGCTTCCTTGGAAGAGGTTTTTAATGTTAAAATAATTTTTCTGGTGATCTTTCTTTCTAATTTCCTCTTATAAGAAGTTATGAGAATCGAGTTTTTAATTTTTATTTTTTTTTTGGTTGAGGAATAATGTATATTTTTTTGGGACCGTTTCTTACCTGAGAACAATATTCATTACTTGATTTAGATTACAATCATATTACTACAGCACAATAATAGAAAATTAGCTAAGTGTAACTATGACATGATGTAACATATAATATTTTATTTAGCATAAGCGCCGCTATAATAATTGCCGTCAGCGGACATGTTTTACGAATACTGTGTTCATCATACGTAAACACAAACACACACACACATATATACTGTATATATATATATATATAATATATATATATATATATATATATACATGCATACATATGTATATATAATTTATACATATATATTTTATATATATATGTATGTGTTGTATGTGTATGACTGTTGTTGTGTGTATTAATCCTCCCTCCGTTCCAGTCCGACCATCACCATTTTCTACCTGGCTTACCATTCCCGCTAATCCCTATTCCAGCTCGCTGATTGGCAGTATCAAATGTTTGACTCCTAGCTTTTGTTTTTAGGTACAACCCTTTTCTTGCTTTTGTTTTCTTTTTCAGCTGGCAGTGGAGCTGAGAAAGTTTCTCCCATCATATAGAGCTCAATTATGGAAGCATTAATAACAATAATAATAATGAATATTTCAATGTCTGCTTTCATCATATTGGTTCTACATATGGAAGCGTTTAGTGTATGTTGTCTCGCGCCCTTCCTTAATGAAAAATGTAGGAATGTTGTTATCTAGATTATGGAGACAGTAATAGCAGTTCTTACTTATGACATAC
>JANJGK010000032.1:20877775-20880275 GCA_039081455.1 Macrobrachium rosenbergii | reverse complement strand
AAGAGGAGGAGGCACAAAAACAACATATTTTCAAGAGCAATGTTCAAAATAATACCTGCAAAACAAGCAATAGGACGGAGTCTGAAGACATACTTTTCCACTCCTAACACGTGTAGTTTGCATTTTTCATTATGATTATTACTTCCGTTTAGGTTTTGCTTTTAGTTCGCTTTGTTTTCTTTTTAATGACTTTGTTTGTTAGCAGAGTTACTGTTAGGAACAATCGTTTGCCGATTGTTCCCTTGGCGGATTGCTGCCTCCTTTGCTTTTGTTTGTTTTTAATTGCTGGCGAGTTGACGTCTGTTGGATGGCGTCAGACTTCGTTAGTCAGATTCTGGAGGGCAGAACGACCAGTCAGGTTCAGAGCGGCAGAGAGGCAGAGTCTTGGCAGCAGAGCAGCGGAGAGTATCTGAGGACGAGATGGTGGTTGTATCAACCCTGTCTTGATCGTCCAGTGGTCGAGGAGGACCTCCATACTGTATCTGAGGACGAGATGGTTGTTGTATCAACTCTGTCTTGATCGTCCAGCGTTCGAGGAGGATGTCCATATTGTTTCCAAGGACGAGGTGGTTGTCGTATCGGCTCTGTCTTGATCGTCCGGCATTGGACTGTTGTCCTCATTGTTTGAGGAAGTGTTCCCGTTTTGCTCTGTGTATCATTATGCCGCTTCAGTGTTAATTTTAATTATGTATTATGCTGCCTGTTTCTATTGATTCTGTTTACAGATTGTTATTGCCCTTATACAGCCTATTTTGTCATTATTGTTTATTCAATTTGTATCTATGATTGTATGATTTTTCATGGCTTTGTTATTGCAGGGTGGATTTGTTTATTGATTCTTCGACTGGTTTTACATAATATTATTGTTAGTTGATCATTTTTTGTGTTTTTGCCACCCAGAACCTTGACTTACTGTATATTATGATATAACTCTTTGTAAATAGATTAATTTTAAGGTAACTTTTTTTGGTTTTGTTCTGCTCCTCCTTCCTTTTGTTTGTCACCTCTCGTCAGTCATTACAGCCCAATTGCTTGTTTCGTTTAGAACCTGTCGATCTCGAGAGGCGAGATCGTAATAGTTACTTAAAATTTTATCCGTGGAATTTTACGTAAATCATACTGAAAGACCTTCATTGTGACTGGCAATAAGAGATTAGATTTTGAGAGAAACAGGAATGTAACGTTTGGTGAAAAAAGACATTTACTAATGTCTGTGTTTTTCAATAAAAAAAAAATCAGTAAAACAGACTTTGTCATGTTTCTGCTTTTAATTCCATCAAAAAGCAGAGCATCACAGACCTCCATTTTCCAAAATGACTGATTGCAATATTCCAACATTTAGAAGCCCCATACAAAGAGGGAGTACCAGTATAATCTGCTGAGTAAGGAAAACTGAAAGTGGACGTAGCCATACGAACTCTTTTTATATACCCAGTCTCGAAGAAAAAACATATACAAAGATCTGAAGACATGGCATTGCCGAGAGTAAATGGTACCATTGGAGCCTTGGAAGCATGTGGGTAGCGTCCAGGCGGCCTTCATATGGAAAACAGGACGTCTTTTTATGCATTTCTTTTTATTTTCTAAGGAAAAAAGTCATATTGGACGACATATGCATGAATTCGGTGAAGAGCGTAAGCTATGTTCATCAGCTGATTTGTTTATATTTGTTTTTTCGCTTGTGTGTTATTTAATAGTTGTATTGGGATTTTCCACTTGGCTCCATGAGAGTTTGTTCAGGGTATCAGTGGTGATAATGATAATATATGTTTTATAATTTCTCCATATTTTATATTTGAGCCAAATAGCTAAAAACATATTTTTTTCGAGAAAAAGATATTACAGTTATAAAAAAAAGATTCTGAGTTTGGCTCGAATTCATATAAATCCACTTTCCATGATAACATGTTATTATTATTATTATTATTATTATTATTATTATTATTATTATTATTATTATTATTATTATTATTATTATTATTTTATCACAGTCATCCTATCGGAGTAGGTGGTTTTTTACAGTGTGGGAGGGTTCCGGGTTGCATCCTGCCTCCTTAGGAGTCCATCACTTTTCTCACTATGTGCGCTGTTTCTAACAGCACACACTTCTGCATGAGTCTTGGAGTTACTTCGGCATCTAGTTTTTCCAGGTTCCTTTTCAGGGATCGTGGGATCGTGCCTTGTGTTCCTATGATTATGGGTACAATTTCCACTGGCATATCCCATATCCTTCTTATTTCGATTTTGTGGTCTTGATACTTAGCAGTTTTTTCTCGTTCTTTCTCACCTACTCTGGTGTCCCATAGTATTACGACATCAATAAGTGATACTTTCTTTTTGATTTTTCAACTAGCGCCAAGTCTGGTCTATTGACGAGTATCACCCTATCTGTTCTGACACCATAGTCCCAGAGGATCTTTGCCTGATCGTTTCCTATCGCTCCCTCAGGTTGATGTTCATATCACTTATTACTGCAAACTAGCTGGTGTTTCTTGCACAG
>JANJGK010000032.1:20855275-20872775 GCA_039081455.1 Macrobrachium rosenbergii | reverse complement strand
TCGGGAAGAAAGAATACATAGTATGTTTATATGTATGTATGTATATATATGTATATATATATATATATATATATATATATATATATATATATATATATATATATATATATATATATATATATATATATCTCGTATATATATATATATATATATATATATATATATATATATATATATATATATATATATATATATATATATATATAAAACATACTCTTGTAGTGTTTCGGAACTCATTATGACCAACTGTCGCTTACAAGGGACGGGCAACGTTTATTGTAAAAACTCTTTTAAAGGTTAAGTGGATCCATGTTCGTATTCCGGACAAAGCTGGCTGATGATCCATGTATGTTTAAAATATATTGTCACAGGTTGGAGTGAGATCAACAGACCGTTTTGGTATAAGGCCAGCTTATGCCAGTTCAACGCTTGCACACACGCACATACACATACACCCCCCGACACACGCCTAGGATAAAAAGTTGATGCTGAATAAAGCATAGGATATAAAACACGCTCAAAAACAGAGGGAAGAACATGAATGACAAAAATTATATCTAATAACAGGAATTAAAATATGAAATATACCCAATAACATAAAGAAAAAAAATGTAATAAAATAACAAAATATTTCCAAAATTTGTTCTGTATTCTAATGCAGTTTCAGGTCGATTCTTTTCTGTATGTATAAGCATAAGCATGCATGTGTCTAATTCTAGCGTGAGTATGCACCTACTGCAACGCCTTCATAGAAATCCAAATCAACCCCACTGCAAACTTTCGTAATTTAAGTCAATTTCCCGTGTCGAATCTCGTCTGCAAAATGCAGTCCTCCTCCAGTCCGCTGAAGGGGGAAGGTAATCCGCTAATGGCGCCGCTGAAAACGGCCCCTGTTTCCCTGGCGTTCCTCTGCATTCAGTCAGGGAATCAGAGTAATGTCTCTCTATTAAATGCTGATCCTCCCGTGGCCCGAGACTCAGCACTAATCTCATTAACGACGGGTTCTTGGTTTGTTCACATATTCTGGGCGGGAGGGTTGGCGCGATCCCGTTCTTTCGCTGAGGTGAAAGATTCGTCTACATTTCCTTAATGCTGGGATTTTCTTAATAAGTTTCGCGAGCGTTTGTCTAAGTAATCTAAATAAGTATTCATTTTTCCCGCGAAGGACGAGAGAAGTAGACGTGAAGCTATGGAGAAAATAATAGAAACGCACACAAATACACACACACACACTCACACACACGTAAGTGAACATATTTTACTTTTTCTTTTCAAGGTAATCATTGCGAATTAGACAAGTAATAAAAAAGAAATAAACTGACACCATTACGATATGCAGACGACAAATTATTAATTATTATTACCTCAAATGCTGGAATTATTTTTTAGATATTCTGAGTATACAGTTTTGAATAATGGCCGAATCTCAGCCACATCTAAGGGAGAGAGAGAGAGAGAGAGAGAGAGAGAGAGAGAGAGAGAGAGAGAGAGAGAGAGAGAGAGAGAGAGAGAGAGAGAGTACAGAATATTTCACTGTAACTTTTAAACTTATTCCAAAGTGAGCTTTCTCGTCTTTGTACGCGTTGCTTTCGTGCTTCAGTGCATGAGCTCTTCCCCAGCACTGGTATTACTCGTTAACTTAGTTCCGCGAACCATCTTCCCGTATATTTAATGTTTGTTAATATGAGTCCGCAATACCTTTTCACCACCATCCATGCTTAATAGTGTTTGGTCACGGAACAGATTATATCTTCCTGCGAATAACATCTCATGATCAGAACATGTGTGTTTACTGAGCGAAATATTGTGCAACTCTCCAAAGTATCTGGGACAGAGAATGGGAAGCGAAAGGGCGAACAGTAGATTAAAATGGAGCAGAATAATATGAGGACCAATGAGGGATATTTATCATATCTCTTTCTCATCCATAACTAGTTTAGATCTAATTTAGAGGTGAGAGAATCAGTCAGTTTTTAGTTTTCTGGAAAAGAAAACTACTGTGTCGGCTTTGTCTGTCCGTCCGCACTTTTTTCTATCTGCACTTTTACTGTCCGCTCTTAGATCTTAAAAACTACTGAGGCTAGAGGTCTGCAAATTGGCATGGTGATCACCCACCCTCCAATCATCAAACAAACCAAATTGCAGCCCTCTAGCCTCAGTAGTTTTTATTTTATTTATGGTTAAATTTAGCCATATCGTGCTTCTGGCCACGATATAGGATAGGCCTCCACCGGGCCGTGGTTAAAGTTTCATGGGTCGCGGCTCATACAGCATTATACCGAGACCACCGAAAGATAGATCTAGTTTGGGCGGCCTTGATTATACGCTGTAGCGGCTATACAGAGAACTCGGTTGCGCCGAAGAAACTTCGGTGCATTTTTTATTTGTTTTTTTTTTCACAGAAGCTGGTATTCCCTTGATTAAAGTCTCGTTCCTGCTACTTAATCAGAGAGAGAGAGAGAGAGAGTGAGAGAGAGTTATCAGCTGAGGGAACGAAAGTAAGAGAACCCTCATGAATGAGAAAGAGTTTTGTTTATGTTTGAGAGAGAGAGAGAGATAGATAGATAGAGAGAGAGAGAGAGAGAGAGAGAGAGAGAGAGAGAGAGAGAGAGAGAGAGAGAGAGAGAGAGAGAGTTATCAGCTGAGGGAACGAAAGTAAGAGAACCCTCATGAATGAGAAAGAAGTTTGTTGATGTTAGAGAGAGAGAGAGAGAGAGAGAGAGAGAGAGAGAGAGAGAGAGAGAGAGAGAGAGAGAGAGAGAGAGGATGCGTAAAAGAGCCTGACTAACATATCAACACAAGTCTCTGTTGGTTTACTGTATCACTGTTTACCACTAAATGCTATTCTCGATTGTCGTTCCTTGTATTCAATTTGCCGAAGGACAGGAAAATAAATTAGTGGTTTAAACCATAACGGCGATTATGTTACAAAAAATGAACACAAATAACAGTAAAGTTAATTAAAAGTTATGGCATCAAAGTCTTCAGGTCTACCATTCACTTTCGCGTAAATGGCCATCATCTGTTCTCTCCTTTCTTCGTCTCAAGTTCTTCTGTCATTCATTCATCCTAGGGCCACCAGTGTTTCTTAACCTGGGGTGCTAGCACCCCCTGGGGGTGCTAAAATCAATTTAGGGGGTGCTGGAGGTGCAGTAAAAATGAGAAATGAAAACTACCTCAAAATCAAAATATAATTCTTCTTCTTCTTCTTCTTCTTCTTCTTCTTCTTCTTCTTCTTCTTCTTCTTCTTCTTCTTCTTCTTCTTCTTCTTATTATTATTATTATTATTATTATTATTATTATTATTATTATTATTATTATTATTATTACATATACATACATACATACATGTATGTATGTATTGTGTGTATGTATGTATGTATATATATATATATATATATATATATATATATATATATATATATATATATATATATATATATATATATATATGATCCCCGTAACCAAATACACAGGGGTGATGGACTGTTAAGTCTCACCACAGGGGATGCTGAGATCAGAAAAGGTTCAGTGTTTTAGGCATTGGGAATGCGCATCCCCTCCCGTCCGATTACGAATTGGAAAATGGAAACGGAGGAATAAAGGTTGACTCGACTCCATGGAAAAAGGATAATTAAGGGATGAAGGTAAGGATAAAGAAAGATGCAGGCGATAAACAAGTTCTGTGCAAACGCATTCGAGAGAAAGGAAAGGGAGAATTTAGGAAGAGAGTAATCACTAAGAAAGGAGAATGAGGTACAAATGAAAGTGAGGCTTTTTGGAATGAACATTCCCCCGGAAGTGGGTGTGATCATTAATTTTTGGTATATTCTAAATCTGTTGCGGCATTTTCCATTCAAGCCAGTCTATATCATTTTTTGAAATATAGTTATAGTATATAAAATTTAAAATTTGCCACACCTGATTTACGTAATATTTTCATAATATGTTAGTCTCGTCACTGGCCAGTATTGGGAACATCAACAAAAGCAAGTAAGAAAAAAAAAAAATAAAACTGCCACCGTAACTATTCGAAAGAAAAATAAAAACTTAAAGATTACTCTTATTGGGGGGAGCCGGAGGGACGAAAAGCATGTCATAGTTACGAGTATATAGATATGTGACGCCAACACCCAATTTTGTATTAAACTTAAAACGCGTCTTGTTTATATTTTTAACGTATTCGAGATCCTTGAAAGTGTCGTTTGATAAGGCAAATGGAACTGTACGTTTAGAAGATCCTTTTTCCGAGAAGGCGTTCTGGAGGTGTTTTTATTTTCATTTACAGATACGTCTGATTGCTACAATTATCTCATAATTTTGTTTGATTAAAGATGCCGAATCATTTCTCCAGTTATTCATCTGTTTAATGAACTTTCCTTCCAAAAGTAAGTCCCAATGATTTCATTTAACCAATATTAAATGAAACCATTTAACATGATTAAGAAAGTCTTCCCTACTTTATCAGAAATTTTCATTATTATCCTCTTCTGCTTTTCCAAGATAGGTATGTTTTGAGTAAGTTTATTCTTTCACTTTATTATTGTTTCGAAGTTTTATATATATACGTGATTTTATCTTCTTTTCAAATACAACTTCCCTTGTCTCTCCCTAGTAGAAACTGAGTGTGGAAAGATTCGCTTTGCCCTTATACAGTCACACACCCCTCTCTCTTTCTCTTCTCTCTTTTTCCTATCCTTCTGTCTATTTTTTTTTTTACATTTCTTTCATCCTTACTATCCCCGATAAATTTTGTGATCGTACCTCGTTAGGACAGGAAGATAATCTCAATAGTCGCTTTGATATTTATTAAGTATTAGAGCAGGGGGAATGGTAGGAGACGGGGGAAGGAGGTTTGAATTTGAACTCATTGTTAGCAGTGAAGCTTGTATGACATGAAAACCATTTATTCATTGAATTAGTATTAATAAAGAGTCGAGCTGATGGCTCTTCATTCTTCTGCCTTCCATATGTTTTAGTTGGTGTTATTTGTGACGACTCCTGGTTGAGTAGTTGTAAAGGTTTTTCGTTTGCTGTTGTTTTAACAGAACTTCAGAGTAAGGGTAACGGAACACAAGGAGATACGTGGTTATTGTAACTTAATTTTCAATATAATCGTAACTGTTACCTAATTAAGTAGCAGTTTAGCCTTGTCCTTTCATTCTCCTAATTGCTCCTTTCAGGTTGTTGATACGATGGTGGTTATGAGCGTTTTTACTGCAAGTTCTCGCAACTCGCCAGCAAAAAGAAAAGAAAAGAAGAATGATCTCAAGCCTCGTGAGGGTACAATCCTAGATCTCGACCGAGAAGGTAAGTGGAGTTGAGCTTTGAAGGAGTAAAAGTTTGTTTATCTTAGTGAATAGCGAAGAACATAGTTATTGTTACCTGGTCGAATTGGCTGATTGTGTTGTCTTTACTCGGAATGTCTCATCTAGGAAAACCTCTTTTTCTCTCGCTTGCTTGCTTCATTGTCTGGGTTTGATCTCTCTCTCTCTCTCTCTCTCTCTCTCTCTCTCTCTCTCTCTCTCTCTCTCTCTCTCTCTTACTATGCTTCATTGTCTAGAGTCAATCTCTCTCTCTCTCTCTCTGGCTTACTGGGCTTCATTGTCTAGGGGTAATCTCTCTCTCTCTCTCTCTCTCTCTCTCTCTCTCTCTCTCTCTCTCTCTCTCTCTCTTACTATGCTTCATTGTCTAGAGTCAATCTCTCTCTCTTTCTCTCTCTCTCTTACTGTGCTTCATTGTCTAGAGTCAGTCTCTCTCTCTTTCTCTCTCTTACTGTGCTTCGTTGTCTAGGATTAGTTTCTCTCTCTCTCTCTCTCTCTCTCTCTCTCTCTCCTCTCTCTCTCTCTCTCTCTCTCTCTCTCTCCTCGTAACGACTGTCCTGATCGCACGAATGGTCAAAGGATACAATAACGATTTTTGTGCCATGACTGGATTTTCAATAGAGAGGGAAACCTTCACTATAACTGGTCATATTCCATGACCTTTATCAGTTGACCTTCATCGGGTGATGAGGGTCATTTCGTAATGACCTTTCCTCGGATTATCGTCCTTCTTTTTTTTTTTTTTAACGTACTTGTTTTTTCCCATTTGTATGGGGTAAGCGAGATACCTTCTTTCGAAGGACTTTGATTTGGCTTTTGGGGTAGACTGTAGTCTCTATCGGCTGCCCTGCCTGTCATCGCTTAGACCCCGGTAGCGTATGTACATGTATTGTACCAATCACCAGCGCCCTTTCTCCCAGCGCGAGGAGTCATTGCGCGGTTGGGTCGACAGTCGAGACGTGTGAGGTGTCTGTAATGTTTTTTTTAGAAGATGTTGGAATGGCTTTGTTTGTGTGTGTATTAGTCTGTAACACCCATTTGCCTTAAGCAAACCTATCCGTTGATTACATACATAATCTCCTCGGATTACCGTCCATGGGAAGATAAATGGGAAAGGTTTTTCCCTTCTCCCTTACGTTAAGGTCAGTAGGAGAGGAAAACGAAAGTCTATTAAATTATCAACTCGTTTGTTCATTTTGGCTTTTCGTCAGTATGCGCGTTTTTTTTTTTTTACTTTTTACAAAAGTGAACTGGATTTTTCTAATAAAAAACGTAATCCTTTATTTAGGACAGAATCTCTCTCTCTCTCTCTCTCTCTCTCTCTCTCTCTCTCTCTCTCTCTCTCTCTCACACTGAGGCACTTTTACACTAACGAACATTGTTGATAAATGTATCCTTTAAAAAATCACAATAAACCATATCACATTCCCGTGACATCTTTTTGTTTACTCTGTTTTTATGCTAAGAAATGAAACATCCTCTCTTGAATGAGACCAGCCAGAATCAGGACACCAAAAATGAAAAATCCTCTCTAAGAAAAAATGGAATCAGGACGCCAAACAGCCCAAAGACACCCCATTCGCTCAGTTGTTAGTTTAGAGGAAAGGACTGAAACAGACCTTAACTGACTGACGAATGACAACTCCTTGAAAGAGATGTAGGGAGAGGGAAGAGGAAGGGAGAGGGAGAAGATCTGAGGTAGAGGGACCAGAAGGATCTGAGAGCAGAGGAGGGATATTTATCTCCTCACTGTGAGGTACAATTTTAGTTTAGCTTCAATTTAGGGGTGACAAAGTCGAGGTCATTCTTCCGCTTCGTTGCAGAATGAGTTGGAGGTTACCCCCTGGTATCCCGCACCCCGCGGTATGAAGCCTTCTGACCAGAGACTCTTGGTTAGGTCTCCTTGGTCTCTTCCGGGATGGAAAAGTAACGTCTCTGTTTGTTCTTAATCAACGGGGATTGGATTCCTCAATTTCTTGAGTGTATTTGCCACCAGAGCCTTTGGAATTACATATGAAATTCGACAGATTACTTATATATGTAATATATATAATATATATATATATATATATATATATATATATATATATATATATATATATATATATATATATATATATATATATATATATATATTGACTGGACTGAGAATGAACCAAGGAGAGGCACATCAAATCTAATAAAAAAATTATTTTCTTCCACAAAACAAAACAAATGTTGCGGGAAATGAAAGCCTTTTTAAAGATGTCTTATTTAGTGTTGAGTGTTGCCATTTCATATATTGTGCAAATGACCATCATCCATTCTCTCCTTCCCTCCTATTCTTTATTTTATTTTTCTCCGTCTTCTTCTTTTATTCCTAACTCTCATTCAACTTATCTAACATCAGTGGGTGATCGCCGTCGGAAAGCAACAGATAGAGAAGAGAACGTTAAGATGAGAGAAAGGTAAGAATTAGAAGAGCAAATAATTAACAAAAAAAATAGGAAGAGGGGAAGTCTTGTAACAGAGGTTGTGCTGCAAGATGAAGAAGACAGCTGTAGTCTTTGCAATATATGTTATTGGAGAATGACTGATTGCTGTTTTGTGATATGTTTGAGACCTATAAATTATTGTTCATTTATTATTATTATTGTTCAGAAGACGAACCCTATTCATATGGAACAATCCCACCAAAGGGGCCAGTGACTTGAAATTCAAGCTTCCAAAGAATATGGCGCTCATTCGAAAAACGTCACAGAATGTAATGGGAAATACAGAAAGAGGAGATCAGTTATTAGGAAAGAAACAGATAAATTAACAAATTAACAAATAAATACAAATGTAAGTAAAATATTAAAATACAATACGAACTGTATTAGGGTTGTAATTTAGACCTGTGATTATAATTTCATAAAGCATAATTGTTATCAGGCGATTTGTCTTCTGCACTATTTACGATCGCACATAAACAGCTAGCAATCTCTTTAATAACAAGCAAAAAATGCGTCGAAATTTCTTCGGGACAATCGAGTTTTCTGTACAGTGTATAATGCTGTATGAGCCGCGCCCCATGAAACTTTAACCACGGCTTGTGGTGGCCTGTCTTATATCGTTGCCAGACGCACGATTATGGCTAACTTGAACCTTAAATAAAATTAAAACTTCTGGGGGTAGAGGGCTGCAATTTGGTATGTTTGATGATTGGAGGGTGGATGATCAACATACCAGTTTGCAGCCCTCTAGCCTCAGTAGTTTTCAAGACCTGAGGGCGGAGAGAAAAAGTGCGGACGGACAGACAAAGCCGGCACAATAGTTTTCTTTTACAGAAAACTAAAAATATGATATTTAGGTGAAAAAAGGAAAAGTCTTTGTATGGCAGAGACGTCACTGACGCAGAGAGACTATCAGCACTGAAGTCCTATGGAGCAGATCCTCCTGCAGGTCTATAGAGGAACTTTTCCTTTTACTGTACCTCCATTCCTATTCTCTTTCTCCCATCTTACTTTCCTTAACCCTCGCTTAACGATTGTTTCATAGCGCAACTGCGAGGTTTTCCTCCTGCTGCACCTTTCAAACTTTCTTTACTCACCATATTCCTTTCAGCTCTGAATGACCTCATAGGTCCGAGCGCTTGGCCTTTGGCCTCACTCTTATATTCCAACTTATATTCCATAAAGGAACTTCAGAACTGAAATGAAATGAAATCCCTCCCTCTTATTATTTTGATTCCAAGTAAATTGGAATCTTCTTATTTTGTGTAGAGGCCTCGATAGGAAATGCTTAATTTTCGTAAGTGTCATGATTCTTCTAAGAATCAGTTGTTAAGAGGACGGCAGTGGTATTTAGTTTGAGGAACTGTCATCAGGGTACAATCTGGGAATGTTTTCTTTTTTGAGAATTCTTTCCACTGAAATTTCCCTAGTTTTTGTGTTTTGTTTTATATAAGAAACCTATTTATTTGACTATTTATTTATTTATTTACTTACTTATTTACTTAGTTGACGTAAGGAAAGGGTTCTGAAATAAGTCTGCTCTCTCTCTCTCTCTTTCTCTCTCTCTCTCTCTCTCTCTCACTGTAGATAGCCGCTCTCCTCATTCTTCTTAGGACTGACCTTTCTCTGTCTCCCACTTCTCTTTCATTAGGTTAACTTAAGAATTACCTCTCTCTCCCTCTCTCTCTCTCTCTCTCTCTCTCTCTCTCTCTCTCTCTCTCTCTCTCTCTCTCTCTCTCAGACTGACCTTTCTCCCTCTCCGAACTTCTGTCTATCTTTCATAAGATTAACCTAAGAATACCCTCTCTATCCCTCTCTCTTTTATACACCACACTCTCTCTTTCTCTCTCTCTCTCTCCTAGGTAGAAAAAACCTACCCTTTCTCTCTCTGTCTCTCGGTACTACCCTATCTGACAGAACAGGGGCTGGAAGGGTTGACGGATGAAAAAGCAATTTCGTCCCACGGCTGGATTTGCATTAGGGACAGAATCCTCTTCTCTAATTATGGAGATCCTCTGACCTCTGATAAGTGACCTTTATTGGGATAACCTCTGTCTGATGACCTGTTCTCTGATTAATGCCCATGGCAATAGCATCAATGGGAAGGGCTTTTATCACTCTAACCTTCATTTAATGATAAATGTGAATTATCCGGCAAAGTGACATGAAGAAGACAGTCTTTAAGCTCTTATATTTTCTTGGAAACGATTCTGTATTCAGTATTGATTGACTGAATGCTTGATTGGTTTATCCTGCGACATACACTTTATTCTTTCGTAAATATTTGCTCTTGTGAATTTCTTCTTTTGACTTTATAAAAACTTATTGGACTGTAAGTTCTGTTATTTCAAGACTTTAAATATTTTTATCAGATTTACGAAAGTTATCAAAGCTATTAACTTCATGAACTAAAAATTCTTTAGATAAATGATGGAAACTGTAACTGAAAACGCAGCGACGAAAAGTAGGCAGACCCAACTCCTCTTTGCACGCGAATATTCTCTGATGAAAATCCATCAACAGTAATATAGATAAATGATAGGTCTTATCCTCTGATTTCTTTAGAGGTTCTAATTTCGAGACAAGATACAACGAGGCTCGACTAAGAGAGACCAACTATAGTTGTGAGACCCACATCTGAAAAAGAGAGACCACTCGGTCAGCCGTTACTGGTGAAGAAACAGGATGAAGGAATGTAAGATTGGCTGGGGGAAAGGATCCCCCCAAAAGATGCCGGATGAAAGAGCAGAGAAGAGATAATTTTTTCCTCCCTCTATCATCAACCATTGGTAGGTTAGCATCAATCTAGACGTTACAGAGCTGAGGTCATTTTTCTGCTTCGTTGCCGAGTCAGTTGGATGAATTCCTTTGCATTAAGCCGCCTTGACCAAAGGCTCTCGCTTGGGTTTGTTTAGGAATGGAATGGAATATAGAATTTAGGCCACAGGCCAAGTGCTGGGACTTATGGAGTCATTCAGCGCTGAAAGGGAAACTGAGAGTAGAAAAGTTTGAAAGGTGTAACAGGAGGAAAACTTCGCAGTTGCACTATGAAACATTTGTTGGGAGAGGAGGAATAGCAATAAAGAATAGGAAGAAAGAGAATATGAATGGAGATACAGTTAAAGGAATGAAAGGGGTTGCAGCTAGAGGCCGAAGGGGCCCTGCGAAGAACCTTCAGAAATGCTTACAGTGCACCACGTGAGGTGCACTGACGGCACTACCTCCCTACGGGGTGGGTTTGTTTAGGCCCGGAAGAAAACGCCTTTGTTTACGCTCAATCAGAGGTGGCTGGATACCGCTGCTACCTACGTCAATGTCATAGCAAAATTAAGATACCTTATACAATGAATGCTAAAGAAGATAAATTTAAGACCTTACGAACTCCTGAAGAATCTCAGGATTAACGGCCGAAGGCGCCGAGAGGTCCTTCCGCAGATCCTTGAAGGAAGTTGAGAATTGAAAGGAAAGGAAGGAGCTCACCGATTATTGTCCAATATCCAGCAGGGGTCGAAATATATATCATAGCGTTCAAGATATAGAAGCGTGATTTCGAATTCGACAAACGAAAGCCTTTGTTTTCCTGTAATGTTCGTGGCTGCTCGAACTGTCTTTTAAGTTTTCTGTAAAAGAAAACTATTGTACCGGCTTTGTCTGTCCGTCCGCCCTCAGATCCCTTAAAAACTACTGAAGCTAGAGGGCTGAAAATTGGTATATTGATCATCCACCCTCCAATCATCAGACATACCAAATCGCAGCCCTCTAGCCCCAGTAATTTTTATTTTATTTAAGGTTAAAGTTAGCCATAATCGTGCTTCTGGCAGCGACATAGGATAGACCACCACCAGGCCGTGGTTAAAGTTTCATGGGCTGTAGCTCATACAACATTATACGGAGACCACCGAAAGATAGATCTATTTTCGGTGGCCTTGATTATATACTGTAGCGACTGTACAGAAAACTCGATTGCGTCGAAGAAACTTCGGCGCATTTTTTACTTGTTTTCAGTTGGGGAATTGTCGATCTTTGAGAAGAACTTTCTTTGGTTGGCGGTTATCAAGGTTGTTGATAGTTTATTTTGTTTTTCTACGAAAGGTTCATTTATTTTACTATTTATTTTCTCCTCGACTTGCAGTACCTTAAGATTAATTTCATCAAGGATTCCCATATTCTCTTCTCGTTCTTGTAAGTAATGCCACAGTTTGCCTTTGCTAATGGAATTTTCTACCCTTCGTTGAAAGACAAAAGAATTTGTCTTCTTCCTTTTTCCGTTTCAGAACCGCTTTTGTCGTTTTAGCTTCTTTTCCAGTTTCAATGTATTCGTAACAATTACTCTTCTCTATCTACGACTTTTCATAGGTAAAATAAAGAAGGCTGTGTCGCTGGTTAATTGAATTCGAGACTCTGTTTCCTCCTGTTTTATTTAGGCATGGAAGACTACATCAGTACTCGAATGTCTTTATTGTGTTAGCCTGTCTACCTTCATGTCCTTTCTTTGCGTATTTAATTGACAACACTTCCAATATTTCTTTTGTTTCTCTTGCTGTCTCTGTACTTCCTATTATATCTCTCTTTTCAAGGATTAATTTCTCTGACTGTCATTGTCCCCCTGCCTGCTCTTTCTCTCTCTCTCTCTCTCTCTCTCTCTCTCTCTCTCTCTCTCTCTCTCTCTCTCTCTCTCTCTCTATTTATCCATCTATCTATCTACACACACACATTATATATATATATATATATATATATATATATATATATATATATATATATATATATATATATATATATATATATATATATATATATATATATATGCAACTGGGCAGATGCTATGACCATTTTTAGATGACCTTCAACAAATGGCCTTTATTAGTTAATTTTTTCTACATGAACTTTACCGGAAAGGCCGGCCTCTCCGAATAATGTCCAAGGGAAGAAAAAAGTGGGTAGATTTCTTTTTCTCCGTCCTTTCTTCGGTAACTAGTAAAAGATCAGCGTGAGATACGAAAATGGGAAGAACGATTTACGTTTGTATAGTATATTATTTACGTATCTATTTATTTCGACTTTCTTGATGGGATATTCATTTCGGGCCTTTGCCTTCCATGGAAATTTTGCGAAAGTTATGTTTTTCCACTTTTAATAGTTTATTAATATATTAGGCTCTTTATTTCAATTCTGTTCATAATGTTATCTTTTGAGCTTTCTGCTTGGTAGTCTGAGCGAGTCACTTATTTGGAGAACTAAGGAGACACTCGGGAAAACAGAAACAGGATTCTGGTCTGCTCTCACGTGACTGTGATAAACTTCTTGTGTCCAGTCCCTTGCCAGATTGTCCTATATAAAGACACTTGCAACTCATGCAGTTTATTCTGAAACCCGTAGCAATTCCGACAGACGTAGGCTTTCATCCTCAGACGATGAGATATGTATGGGCGTTCTTCAGCGTGAGCTAAGAGAACCGAGAGACCACCAGATACAGATAAAGAAAAAAATCGAGTAAAAAATGCGCCGAAGTTTTTTCGGCGTAATCGAGCTTTCTGTACATCGCATAATCAAGGCCACCGAAAATAGATCTATCTCTCGGTGGTCTCGGTATAATACTTTATGAACCGCAGCTCATGAAACTTTAACCACGGCCCGGTGATGGACTGTTCTATATCGTTGCCAGATGCACGATTATGGCTAATTTTAACCTTAAATAAGATCAAAACTACTGAGGCTAGAGGGCTGCAATTTGGCATGTTTGATGATTGGAGGGTGGATGATCAACTTACCAATTTACAGCCCTCTAGCCTTAGTAGTTTTTAAGAGCTGAGGGCGGACAGAAAATGTGCGTGCAGAATAAAGTGGGGACGGACAGACAAAGCAGGCACAATAGTTTTCTTTTTACAGAAAACTGAAAGAGAGGCATTTCGATCAGCTGAAACTGTAGAAGACAGGAATGAGTGAGCACTTGGCCAGATGAGAAATGGCAGCTGTTATTTTGGGCACAAAGAATTAACTGTATATTATTTTATGAAACAGGTGGATAACTTGTAGCTTTTGTATTAGACCTATAAGTTTCATTTCGTATAGTAAAAATAATATCCGTTAAAGTACTTTAGTTAGATTCAGGTTTCCACATTAATAGATCAGTAAATAATAGAAACTGAAAAAGGAACTTGACGCCTTATTTGGTTAAAAAACAATTCTAGTTATGGCACAGCACCAAGTCTCGTAATACTTAAAAAAAAAAGATTTAATTGCTTATTAGAGTTCATTTTGATTTTATTAAAAGTCCTCCGTCGAATTCATTCGGACGTTCTTGGATCTTGTTATACGCAGCAGATGTTTTTACATTCATTAAACTTTTGTCCAAATTACTTAATTTCAGAGACAAAAAGTCGAAAAAAATTTTGTTTTGTTCCAGTCGACTGGCGCCCGAAGTTACTAACTATATGGTCTAAGGTGACTTCAGCAGAGAGAGAGAGAGAGAGAGAGAGAGAGAGAGAGAGAGAGAGAGAGAGAGAGAGAGAGAGAGAGAGAGAGAATCTTTATCAATAAGAGTGGACTTTGAATGTAAGTTAACCATAAGACAGAAAGTAAAAGTAGTAGATGCTGAAAGAAAAGGAGTTAATTGATTTTGGAAATAAGGAGACAACGATAGAAAGATAATACATATGTAAGAGAGAGAGAGAGAGAGAGAGAGAGAGAGAGAGAGAGAGAGAGAGAGAGAGAGAGAGAGAGAGAGAGAGAGAATCTTTATCAACGAGAGTGGACTTTGAAAGTAAATTAACCATAAAAAAGAAAGTGAGAGTTTTTAATATTGAGAGAAGTGGCGTTCACAGATATTGGATAGAAGCTTTTGTGTATTAGACAAAGAAAAAAACTTGATGAAAAATAGATTACGAATTGAGACGAACATGAAGAGATAATACATACGTAGAGAGAGAGAGAGAGAGAGAGAGAGAGAGAGAGAGAGAGAGAGAGAGAGAGAGAGAGAGAGAGAGAGAGAGAGATTTGAACGATTACATATAATTCTCATTCGGTGTATCGCAGTATTGTTCATCCTCCTACACTTTCCTCGTCTGCTATTGCCTCTGGACGTAGGTTAAAATCACAAGAGGTTAAACCCACAAACCCCTGTCCTTCCGGAAAGGAAAACAAAAAATGTTATTGGAACCGTTCGCTTCTTCCAACGCTGATGTGTCCAGTTTCCAATCTGGACATTTCATACTTTGTACAGTTGGCCATTATCTACGATTTCCGGCTTCTTTACTTTTCCAACCTCTTCTTCTTCTTCTTCTTCTTCTTCTTCTTCTTCTTCTTCTTCTTCTTCTTCTTCTTCTTCTTCCTTTCATTCAACCACGAGAGCTTTGGTAAGTGTTCCATTCCCGACCAGCGAAGAGAAGGAGATGGAAAGGGGAAGAGATAGGGAATAGAATATTCAAAGAATAAATAGGTAAAGATGAACGGAAAGGTATGAAGGAGAATATAAAGGGCTATTTAAAAAAGGAACAGGGAGAATATGTAGCAGGAACATCAAAAAAGATAAAAAAATAAAGGTTAAAGTTATTCTGGGAATATGGGCTTTCTGTGTGTGAATGATATTTTCAAATATAATTTCATGAAACAGTTGAATATCTTGTAGTATTTGTATGAGACGTCTGAAGGATATTTCTTACAGTACACTATCTGTTAAAATGCTTACATTAGACATAAATTCCCACATTAATAACTTGGTAAATAATGGTAAATGAAAAGATAAAGTTGAGATCTTACGTTATTGAAATGAAAACCCGATATGGTAATAACACTAAGCATTGTAATACCTTGGAAATTAATCCCTTAATTACTTATTTTTGGTGTCATTAAAAGTTGCTCTTCTTCTAAAGTCCTTCGGATATTCTTGTATCCTGTCATACACAACTGATGTTAATACCTTTATTGAACTTTTGTCCAAATTACTTAGTTTCAGAGACAAAAAAAAAAAAAAACCTCGCCAAAGATTTCTATTGTTTGGTTCTAGTCGACTGGCGCCGGAAGTTGCCAATTATATGGCCTAAGCTGATTTCAGTAGAGAGAGAGAGAGAGAGAGAGAGAGAGAGAGAGAGAGAGAGAGAGACTGGGACAGGTATATATGCGTAATTGAGGTATTGCGTCATTGTTTACCCTTATATACGTTCATCATCTTTCGTTTCCTTAGGATGTAAGTTAAAATCACGGCCGGTTAAACCAAAAACTGTAACTCTGGAAAGAAAAACAAAAAATGTTATTGGAACGGATCACTGCTTCAAACGTTCATGTGTCCAGTTTCCAATTTGGACATTTCATATTTTGTGCAGTTGACCATTATCTACGATTTCCGGCTCCTTTTCTCTTCCAGCCTCCTCCTCCTCCTCCTCCTCCTCCTCCTCCTCCTCCTCCTCCTCCTCCTCCTCCTCCTCCTCCTCTTCTTCTTCTTCTTCTTCTTCTTCTTCTTCTTCTGGCTTTCTTTCAACACGAGAGCTTTGATAAGTGTTCCCTTCCCGACCATTGAAGAGAAGGATGAGGAAAAGGTGGTCATTCACATTCAACGGGGAAAAGAGAGGAAATAGAATATTCACAGAATAAATGGGTAAAGGTGAAGGGGAAACTATGAAGGAGAAGATAAAAGATTAGGTAAGAGAGGAACAAAGACTATTCGGCAATAAATGGGTAAAGATGATGAGAAAGGCACGAGGGAGAGGTTAGAGGAGTAGGTGAAAAAGGACTTGAAAAAAAAAATACAAATAAAACTGATGATATTGGCAATAGAGACTTACTGTGTGTGCAGGATATTTCAACACACTGCTATGAAATACTGGAAGCCTCCTATTATATTTCCCTTTTAACTGTTTATTCTGTTCCTTAGAGCATATTTGTGATCTGTTAATGTGTTTGAAATAGACCCATATTTCCGCAATAAGTAAATAAACAGATAATTGACAAGAGTAAAAGGTGACGTCGAGTCCTTATTTTACTGAAAATCTATCAATCCATTACGGTAAAACCACCAAGTCGGGCATAACTGAAAAACATATCAGAATTAATTTTGAAATCATGGAGAATCTTCCTCCTGCGAATTCATGCGGATATTCTTGTATCTTCCTTAACAAAGTCGATGTTATTTCCTTCATTACACTTTTTTCAAAATTACCTCAGAGACAGACCCGTCCTGGTCGATCAGCGTTCAAAGTTGCCATTTATACACTTTAAGCTGGTTTCAGGAGAGAGAGAGAGAGAGAGAGAGAGAGAGAGAGAGAGAGAGAGAGAGAGAGAGAGAGAGAGAGAGAGAGAGAGAGAACCATTTATAAGCCTTAAGCTGATTTCAGTATATATATATGTATGTATAGTATATATGTAGATATATATTTGCACATATTATATATATATATATAGTATATATATATATATATATATATATATATATATATATATATATATATATTATATATATATATATATATATATATATATATATATATATATATATATATATATTATATATATATATATATATATATATTATATATATATATATACTATTATATATATATATATATATATATATATTATATATATATATACATATATATATATATATATATATAATATATATATATATATATATATATATATATATATATATATATATATATATATATTATATATATATATATATATATATATATATATATATATATA
>JANJGK010000032.1:20844444-20855175 GCA_039081455.1 Macrobrachium rosenbergii | reverse complement strand
AAAGCCTGCAAGCGATAGCCGAGTTCACTGTTCCATTGGCGAACAAAATTGCGCATACATATTCTGACTGTAAACACGAGACCGCAAAAGAGACAAACCAAAACAAGTATACGAAAAACGAGAAAATTTAGGCACCGTGTTTTCCTTATCCTTTATTTGTTGGGGGGGAGGGGGGAACTACGCCAGTGACCCACGAAAGGACCCCCCCCTCCTTTTTTATTTTTTTAACCGGCGTAGAGCTGTTGACTGTCCTTCCTGCCCACACGGCGCAAGTTTTCGCCCAAAAAGAAATTTGGATATCGGAAGCCGCCGCGTGAACTAAATCCCCAATAAAAATTCCTTTCCTCCGTCCAGTGTTTGACAGAATGCATATAAATGTAATGAAAATGCTCACCGCAAAGTCCACACGCAAACAAACGCACACACGCACACACCCTGTACGGATTCAATTCAATTACGAACTATGAGAATTTAACGACCACGCGCTCCACAGAGGTCCACTGCCAACAGTCGGCGCGTCCCATTCCTTGCGGTGAATGACGACTTCGACTCGCTAAAAGGCGTCAGTTCTCATATAACAATATAACGAATTTACCTCCCATTCTTACTATAATTTTAGATAAAATAATCAAAATAAAGAGGTAAGAATTACATACCGATGGAAGATTTATCTATTTTACAAAAAAATTATGCGAATCGTATCTCGGGGGGGGGGCCACGGATACGGACAAATTTCCCGCCTGTTTATGGCGAAAGGCAGGTGAAATACACTCTAGAATCAACAGTCATGAACTGTTGCCATAGTTTACGCGCGTTGTTACGTAAATTCGGATTAAAAGAAAAAAAAAGTAAAAACAAAAAAACTGCGCCCTGCGGAGTGGCTGAATTACCTCTGTCAGACAAGATCTGATGAGAAACGCTTTGCCTGGACGAGATTCAGATGGGTCTCTCTCTCTCTCTCTCTCTCTCTCTCTCTCTCTCTCTCTCTCTCTCTCTCTCTCTCTCTCTCAAAATTTATTTAGTTTTTAAGCACTCTCTCTCTCTCTCTCTCTCTCTCTCTCTCTCTCTCTCTCTCTCTCTCTCTCTCTCTCTCTCTCTTTCAAAAATTTGTTTAGTTTTAAACATTAATAGTGACCTCTATAGAGCTCTCCCCTTTTCTCTCTCCTCTCTCTGTCTCTCTCTCTCTCTCTCTCTCTCTCTCTCAAAATTTATTTAGTTTTAACCAATACCAGTGACTCTCTCTCTCTCTCTCTCTCTCTCTCTCTCTCTCTCTCTCTCTCTCTTCTCTCTCTCTCTCTCTCTCTCTCTCTCTCTCCCCCCCTGGTCTGTAACGCAATAGTGACAAGTTTAGTTCAAACTGGATGACCAGTATGTGACGTTTGCAATGAATTAGGTGCTATAATCAACTGCTGTGAGTCGCAGCTGGGGTGGATTGAAGGAGAAGCACAGAGAGAGAGAGAGAGAGAGAGAGAGAGAGGAGAGAGAGAGAGAGGAGAGAGAGAGAGAGAGAGAGAGAGCGGGTGGAGAACCACATAAGGTTGCCAAAGAGAAAGAAATTATTATGGTTCCCAGCTTTTCTTACACGTGTTGGATTTCAAGCAGAGAGAGAGAGAGAGAGAGAGGAGAGAGAGAGAGAGAGAGAGAGAGAGAGAGAGAGCGCGAAAATATATGCCCCGAAAACGAGATTTCATAAGGAATCTTCACCCCACTGGGTGAAACCATGAGTAATTCCTAACCCCGGTGGGGGTGGTGAAACCATTTATAAGTCATTCTCTCGATATTGTGGTTGTGCGTCCAATTCCAGCTCTCTCTCTCTCTCTCTCTCTCTCTCTCTCTCTCTCTCTCTCTCTCTCTCTCTCTCTCTCTCTCTCTCTCTCTCCTTGAAATCTTCACTCTCGAAAGAAGAGCTGGGAACCATAATAATTTTTCTTTCTCTTTGGCAACCTTATGGGGTTCTCTCTCTCTCTCTCTCTCTCTCTCTCTCTCTCTCTCTCTCTCTCTCTCTCTCTCTCTCTCTCTCCCGCTTCCTGGTATGCATATCTGATTAGCGTCCGTGTCCATCTTTCTGTTAACAAAGAAATTAGTAGGAAGCCATAACTCCGCTCTCTCTCTCTCTCTCTCTCTCTCTCTCTCTCTCTCTCTCTCTCTCTCTCTCTCTCTCTCTCTCTCTCTCTGGCCTATAATGTAATAGTGACAAGTTTACCTCAAACTGGATGACCAGTATGTGATGTTTGCAGTGAATTAGGTGCTATAATCAACTGCTGTGAGTCGCAGCTGGGGTGGATGAAGGAGAGCAGAGGGAGAGAAAGAAAGAGAGAGAGAGACTAATATACGCTGCAGAAAACACTGCATTTAATGTAACACGACAAAAAAAGGAAGTATGAAAAACAGAGAGAGAGAGAGAGAGAGTAATTATCAATTTGTAAACATGTATGTTCTCAAAACGGGAGGATTTGATAAGGAATCCTCACCCCACCGGGGTGAAACCATGAGTAATTCCTAACCCCAGTGGGGGTGAAACCATTTATAAATCGTATATTCTCTCGATATTGTGATTCTGGCGTCAATTCCAGCTCTCTCTCTCTCTCTCTCTCTCTCTCTCTCTCTCTCTCTCTCTCTCTCTCTCTCTCTCTCTCTCTCTCTCTCCTGGTATGCATATCTGATTAGCGTCCCGTGTCCATCTCCCTGTTAACAAAGAAATTAGTAGGAAGCCATAACTCCGCTCTCTCTCTCTCTCTCTCTCTCTCTCTCTCTCTCTCTCTCTCTCTCTCTCTCTCTCTCTCTCTCCTGGTATGCATATCTGATTAGCGTCCGTGTCCATCTCCCTGTTAACAAAGAAATTAGTAGGAAGCCATAACTCCGCTCTCTCTCTCTCTCTCTCTCTCTCTCTCTCTCTCTCTCTCTCTCTCTCTCTCTCTCTCTCTCCTCGCCGACAGGAAATGGCGGGAAAACAGAGTCTTCATCCTCAGCTCGGGTCATAAATGCAAAATATGCAAATCTCCGACAGCGGAAGTGGCGAAGTCAAAGCCCCGACATAACTATATATGTGAGGTGACGAGTTGTGGTGGGGGTGCGGGGGCGGGGAAAGACCCCCTGGGGAAAATGCCGCGGGGAGGGGAGGGTGTGGGGGAAGTAGGAAGTTGCTGGGTTTATTTTCCTGAGGGGTATTTTACGGCGGGTTTCCAGGGGAGATGTGTATTCGTTTGTCACCTCGGCAACCAGCTGTAGGGGCTAGCGGGAGATGGGAGCGGGGGGGGGGGGGGGGGGGGAGTAGGAGTTGGTAGGGGAGTATCCGATGCAGGGATTTGTAATGACATATTCCCCCGAATAGCTTTCGCTACAGTCTCGTCCGTGCGTTTTGAGAGTCCATGAAACCAATGCTTCTGGTGGGAAACATTCTCCTCTCTACTTTCTGGCGCGAAGTATTTTTTCGCGCGCTTTTGGTCTAGCGAAATATTTTTCCCCTCTTCCTCCTCTTGGCGCAAAATATTTCCTTGCCTGAATTTTGTCCAGCTAAATGTTTCTTTTACTCTTGCCGCGAAACATTTCTCTTCCTTTTAGTTCCGCCAAATATTTCTCCCTCTGCTTCTAGGCCGAAATATTTCTTCTCCTATAGACGCGAAATATTTTTCTTAGCCTGCTTGTTATCCCGCTAAATATTTCGTCTCATTTTAGAGCGAAATATTTCTCCTCCTCCTCCTTCTAGGGCAAATATTTCTTCGTCAGCCTCAATAGTGAAAAGCAGCACCGCTCCTGGAGGGCCGAGGAGATATGCATGAATACAGTGTGTAAATTCACGTGCCCAGGGATGATGTGTTAATTTCAAAGCGATATCTACATCGGGCACGCTAAAACGACCCTGAAAGGCTGCCCAAAAGCAAGAGCCCAGCTGGCATAAAGCCAACTTAAACAAAGAACAGCAAAAACCCTTCGGAGGCCCATGGAAACCAAGGGGTCCACACACCAATAATTTACAGATGCCCACGACAGGCAGCCATTGCTCCTGCAGCTGATCGAAGGCACTTAGGCCATATATATATATATATATATATATATATATATATCTATATATATATATATATATATATATATATATATATATATATATATATATATATATATATATATATATATATATATATATATATATATATATATATATATATATATATATATATATATATATATATAAGAGGAACAAACAGCTACTATTGCCGCCTTTTAGCAGCCGAAGCTTTAAGCATCAACACTCAGAAACCGATTCCAAGTCTTCAGCAAGAGTCGATCACGTACGCGACTCGAGTAGGGGGGGAGGAATACGCCAGGGAATGAATATCAGATAGGCGGCGGTCTTCCAATAGGCAAGCGAACGAGGACCAGTCAGACAGACAGACAAACAGCGGTCTCCCAAACCCAGGACACGCCTTGACCCCTCAAGGGAAGAAGACCCCGGGAAGAAGACCAGGAGGTAACGTCCCTGAGGCTACGCACGAATACGAGTGTTCACACTTATGATATTATATACACACCTCAATTATTTTTTGTGCATATATATACTTGAATCGGTATTCGTACTTTATATATGATCATAAGTAGATGCGTTATTATTATAACTGCGCTCATTTTATTCGTAATAATTTCTGTACGTTTCAGAACACAATTTTTATATAAATACTCTTACCTTTTTACGTATTGTAATTTGAATATTTATTTAATTACATAGAAATGGTTCCTCCTTTAATCTCCCGACCAATATCTGCTCAGGTTTTGAAGGTCGCTGATGTATTTTTCCGTCTACAGAATTAAATAATAAGCCTGTAAATCCAATTGTCATGGAAAAATGAGCGAAATGATAAACAAGCAAAAATAAATGATTAAGTTTAAGGATTTTCACACCAAAAACTGACTCGTGCATCGGAAAAAAACTCCGACGATACGAAGATTGTTGCAAAAAAAATTTATTGATGCACCCAAAGGAAATTATTTAGACACATATGTTAATATATATATATATATATATATATATATATATATATATATATATATATATATATATATATATATATATATATATATATATATATATATATATATATATATAAGGGAGAATGTAATATACCTTTAACGTATTAAATATTACGGTTTAATTTCAACTGTGATGTTCGAATAGCTATAACAGCATTCACTGAGGATGAAATATTTTTTTTAATGAGGGGCAGGGAAATGATAATTCTCTCTCTCTCTCTCTCTCTCTCTCTCTCTCTCTCTCTCTCTCTCTCTCTCTCTCTCTCTCTCTGTTCTGCATTTTCGAATTCACACTAGTGATTAAAGACGAGATGCTAAATTAAAAGTTGATTATTTTCCAGCAGTTAAATAAGTTAAGTATACCTTAATTTAACCAGACCACTGAGCTGATTAACATCTCTCCTAGGGCTGGCCCGAAGGATTAGACTTATTTTACGTGGCTAAGAACCAATTGGTTACTTAGCAACGGGACCTACAGCTTATTGTGGAATCCGAACCACATTATAGCGAGAAATGAATTTCTATCACCAGAAATAAATTCCTGTAATTCTTCATTAGCCGGCCGGAGGCTCGAACTCGGGCCTAGCGAGTGCTAGCCCACAACTCTACCGACTCGCCTAACGAGGAATTTCCAACAGTTAAATAAATTATCAACTTAAAATAAACGAGATATGACCTGTTTTTTAATGAAGTATTCTGTCTAAAAACCTGACAAAATAAAAAAAAAACTGCAAATCGAAATTTCTTCAATTTTGCGACGGAAAAGACGAGATTTTTGTGGGCTTTCAAACAGCAATGCAGCCTCGAGGTACCGCACAAGTAGCGACGTTTTGGCGGGAATTATTCTTGACTGTTATTGGCTGTCGATGATGTCATCAACTAGAGTGGTGATTGGTGGCTGTTTTGTTTACTATCTTTACTGCGTGTGGTATTGTTGTCATTAATTACCTGGAAGTCAATTTCGGAAGGAATTTTTCGAATAGATAAGAAGATTTTGAATATATATATTGATGGAATTGATGTAAAATATAAATCTCTACATTTTGCACACAAGGAACTCAGTGTTACCCTCTTATATAACGTTTTATTTAGTATTTATTTAATCTGAAGCTAAGCAGGTTGCTTTTTAGAGAGACTCGATGTAAATAAACATTGGTTGTCATGGCAACCAGTGTACAATAGTGAGGAACTCCTCGTTATATGGATTTTCGACCGTTTTCGTAAATAATAAAGTTTTTTTTTTTGCTGCCTAGATCCTATGTAAAGAAATGAAAACTACGATATTCGTACATATCCTAAAGCCATTCTATAACCCCATATGTTGGATTAATTAATTCGATATTCATAGGGAATAAAAATTAAAAGTGGTACAGAGAGAGAGAGAGAGAGAGATTGAACTGTATAACAAACAATATATATATATACACACATCTATGTATATATATTTATACAGTTCATATATACATACATATATATATATATATATATATATATATATATATATATATATATATATATGTATATATATATATATATATATATATATATATATATATATATTGTCATAAACTGGACGTCTTGGTTGGGGAGAAATTGAAACAAGGTTTATATTGATGCTGCCACGAAACCAAGAAAGCCCAGCTTATGAGCAAAATGAAAAGTTATTTGAAAACTTACCTCAGATTTTCTCTGGATTACAAGTGAATGAGAAGGTCACCATTTGGGAATTAGAATTCTTTTACAATTTACAGGAGTTTATTTACATAGATTTAGCAAGGAAGCACAGAGACAACAAAACAATAGGATAACTGAGGGGCAGACTCATTAATTGGATACATGGAACAATAATGTAATGATTGGCAACAAGCAAGCTGATTAATGAGGGGGCCAACGTGCAATACAATTAATCCAATGATAATAATAATAGTTAGTCATGCCCTGATTACACGAAATAGTCTCAGATGATGCAAATGATGGAACTCCAGGATGGGAGAATAATTCATATAAACATTTTCGGGCCACAACGGACTTGGTATCGACTGCGAACAGGAATATTCAGGATTTTGGGTTGGCAGGCTAAATAATGGGGGCACGGAGTGCGATAGGCCAGCTTGTCTCTCCTGAAAGAGAGGTCCCTAGATTAACAATGGAGGCCCACAGAAGGAAATGGAATCCCCCTTATAAATGGGGATACTTACACAATTAAATATTAACCACTACGTAGCCCAGCAGATAATTAGGATGAAATCACGTAGGCACAATATGGGAATCATAGCTGCGTGGGCTCTAACAATGAACACGTGATCGCACTCACACAAAGAGTAAATTTAACACTGGCATTGCTTAGCCTAAATTTGCCCTTAAATTGCACTGGGGGAGGGATAATTGATACTTACACGGGATCTTTACTTAAATTCAAGGCACATCAATGGCGAGATATGGGAGGCCTGGCAGGACTCTTGCAAAGGAGGATTGCTTTGTGGAGGAAGGAGTTAAAGTTTAAAGAAATGGAATTTTAAGGAGTTTAAGTAAAAGGGGGGAAGGGCTGGTTTACTGACTATTTGCGATGGACAAACCTTCTCGGCTGTCCGTCGATGGTAGTTCAACCAGCGTAAACGGAGAATAGGGCGATAGATCCGCCCAGTTCTGAGATGAGAAAGCTTCTGTCTTCCCAGAGCCAGCTGCGTCTTGTTGGACCTCAGCGTTAGTCCGACATCCCTGCAAATATGTCAAGAGAACCAGCAAAGAGGGCAGAGGAAAAGCATACTTAGAATTAGGTGCTATAAGATTAAAATCCTACCTGGCCCCTAGCTTTAATAGGCCTATTTGACCTCCCCCATACCTAAATGCTTCCCCATCGCGTGATGGGTGTGAAAAAGGGAGTGCCTATTGTTTCCCAAGATCAGGCGATGGGGGGGGGTGTCCCCCACACTGCTACACATTGGTACTAACAGCCCTGATCTAGTTCAAACTATGTTTGTTTCCGTCTGTCGCCCGCCAATTTTCCCGGCCCGACAGTCAAAATCAAATAATGCACCGAAATCTACAGGAGGGAGGGATGTATATCCTTGACAATATATATATATATATATATATATATATATATATATATATATATATATATATATATATATATATATATATTTATATATATATATATATATATATATGTATATATATATATGTATATATATATATATATATATATATATATATATATATATATATATATATATATATATATATACACATACATATATATCTTACAGTTCTACATTTACCCTCTGTATTCCATGAATTATTAAAAAGGGCCTATATTAGAAAAAAATAAAGATCGCTCTACTCCGAAACAAATACCCATCTCGGGTTCAATCAGCAATAAAAGACAAAGCTCGTTTCAGTGTCGTTAATCAAAGGGCCATCGTTTAGTCTTTTAAACAAAGGAAGTTCGCCAAAGTCTCTTAGATAGTAAGTGACTATTTCAGTCCTTTCAGAAAATTCCTTTTCAGTCCCTTAAATGATATAAAAGAAGCGTATCCCAGTCTCTTAAATGACAAAGAAGCGTGCTTCAGCCTCTTAAAAAAAGGATCCTTTTTCCGTCTCTTAAATTAAAGAATTTCTTTTCAATCTCTCGTAAGTAAAAGAAGCCTTTTTCAGTCTCTCATAAAAAAAGCTCCCTTTTCTCTCTTAAATAAAAGATTTTCTTTGAAATCTCTGAAGTTAAAGAAGCCTGTTTCAAACTCTTTAAGAAAAGAATCCATTTTCCGTCTCTTAAATAAAAGAAATTCTTTTAAGTCTCTTAAATAAATGAAGCCAGTTTAAATTACTAAAAAAAAAAATCCCCTTTTCATCTTTTAAATAAAAGATGCCTGTTTCAAAATGTTTTAAAAAGAGTCCCTTTTCCTTCTCTTAAATAAAAGCAGTTCTTGTTTAAGTTTCTCAAATAAAAGAGTCCTGTTTCAATCTCTAAAAGAGTCCCTTTTCCGTCTCTTGAATAAAAGAATTCGTTTAAATCTCTCAAAGAAAAGAAGCCTGTTTCAATCACTTGAAAAAAAAGTCCCTTTTCCATCTCTTGAATAAAAGAATTTCTTTTCAGTCTTTTAAATAAAAGAAGTCTTTTTCAATCTCTCATAAAAAAAGACGTCCATTTCCGTCTCTTAAATAGAAGAATTTCTGTCCAGTCTGTCAAATAAAAGAAGCCTCTTCCAGTGTCTTAAATGAAAGAAGCTCGTTTTTATCTCTTAGAAATTAAAGAATTCTTTTTCAGTTAGATATTAAAGAATTCTTTTTCAATCTCTTTAAAGAACCTCGTCTCAGTCTTTAAAAATAAAGAAACCTGTGCAAAAAAAAAGCCCTTTTCATCTCTCTTTAAAAATAGAAGCCTCGTTCAATAAAAAAAAAAAAAACATTCCAGTCTATAGAAAAAAGATGCCGGTCTGAAAAAAAACAGTAACAATCCATTCAAAAAACAAGTAAAAAATGCACCGAAGTTTCTTCGGCGCAATCGAGTTTTCTGAACAGCCGCTACAGCGTATAATCAAGGCCACCGGAAATAGATCTATCTTTCGGTAGTCTCGGTATAATGCTGTATGAATCGCGACCCATGAAACTTTAACCACGGGCCGGTGGTGGCCTAGCCTATATCGTTGCCAGATGCACGAGTATGGCGAACTTTACCTTAAATAGAATAAAAACTACAGAGGCTAGAGAGCTGCAATTTGGTATGTTTGATGGTTGGAAGGTTGATGATCAACATAGCAATTTGCAGCCCTCTAGCCTCAGTAGTTGTTAAGATCTGAGGGCGGACAGAAAAAGTGCGGACAGAATAAAGTGCGGACTGACAGACAAAGCCGGCACAATAGTTTTCTTTTACAGAAAACTAAAAAAAGCATCTATCTCCGTTTCAAAGAAAGCAAGTCCTCCCTTCGTTCCTTTGCAAACAAAAGTAAAAAAAAAAAAAAAAATAGATAAATAAAATAACTAAGAGCAAAAGAAATTCGTCATAGCCGAACGCTCTCGAAATGTCTGAAAGATGGCCCATTTAAAATGTCCCTCGCGTAGGGCCACATTGTCTAAGTAAATCCCGACGCCTGTGACGGGGCCACTTTTATGTGCCCTTAATGGTCCTCCGGCAGAAATTAGATTCACGGAACGGCCATAATAGTTGCTGGCAAGGATCCGGCCAAGGAGGGCCATGCATTATTTGGCAAGATCTCCGGGATTCGATGACGCCGAATTTCTCTCTCTCTCTCTCTCTCTCTCTCTCTCTCTCTCTCTCTCTCTCTCTCTCTCTCTCTCTCTCTCTCTCATAGGGGAGGGTGATGCTTCTTCTGCCTTTGCTGTCTTTCATTGAATTTCTTCTTCTTTTTGCTTTCCTTCTTCTTATCTTCTTTTCCTTCTTCTCCCCTCCTTTTTCCTTTTCTTCTTCTTCTTCTTCTTCTTCTTCTTCATCCTTTCGTTCTTTCTTTTCCTTCTCTTCCTAGTCCTCTTTCTCCTTTTCCTTCTCTTCTCCTCATTTTTCTTTTCCATCTTTTCTTCGTTCACCTTCTCTTGCTCTTCCTCCTCCTTTTCCTCCTCTTCCTCCTTCTTCTTCTTTTTTCCTATTCTTTTTCCTCCTCCTCCCATCCTCCTCGTCCTCCTCCTTTTCTTCCTTCCCCTCTTTTTCTACTTCCTACCCAAATCCTCGTTGTTTACGATTCATAGACA
>JANJGK010000032.1:20819444-20841944 GCA_039081455.1 Macrobrachium rosenbergii | reverse complement strand
AATTTAATTTTTTATGATAATATCTTTAATATCGTGTTGGAAGTATTGACCTTGTCAGCAATAAGCTTCTTTGGGCATTTACTGTTTTTTAATATTAGTTTGGAAATTGTTGATATCAATGAACATGAACCCTATTCAGATGAAACGAACACACTGGGGCCACTGACTTGAAATTCAAGCCTATAAAGAGCTTAGTTTAGTTATAAAATTATTGACGTTGAAATTATTGAAATCATTAGCAACAATTCTTGCTGGGTGTCTGCATTTTCCTAATCGACCCTGTCAGAGACAATTAGTAATTGCTATTTTTGGTGATTAATAATTTGAAGTTAATGTGTTTATGAAAGACAACCTTCGCTCGGTTTCTTGATTTTCTGAAAACTAACACTAAAATTGATATTGAAACCTAAGTATTGCTGTCAATAATATGTAGTATTTCGTTACTTGCAGGTAAATGAAAAAGGGGAAAAATAAGCCTTAATAAATATTATATTTCTTTAGGTTCAAATTCGATGAACAGAAATTCAGTTATTCACCTCTAATGAGTTCAGCAAATTCAAGGTCAAAGACCCGGAAACGAAAAAATGAGCGCATGCTGGTCGTGATAAATGGCCGGGCATTGAAAGCATTGCAGAATCTGTGCAATGCCTTCCACTGAGTATTCCTCCGTTATTGTTGCGTAATGTTCATAATTTGTTATTGTCGCTATGAAAAAACATTACGACCTGAAGGGGAAAAAGGGATTATTTTCGTTCCAATAATTTTTCAATTATCCTTCAAAAATGGGAGCGTGCTAAAGAGAAATAGATGGAAATTTTTACATGCGAATTCCTGATTCAGGGAAATTTTTCTCCCGATGGGAATTAGCGTTTTAGCAAAACTGCGTCTCTCTGCATTTTGTGGTGCTATGCAATATTTATATATGTGAAATACTGCTCTGATTTTGATTCTTTTTTTTTTTAAAGAGTTTGCGATACTTGTATTTAAGATAGATAGATCACTGGCGTGGGAAATATTATATGCAGAATTATACTCCGAGAATCACTCGCAAAGTTAATTGTTAATCCGTGAACGTCGTGAAAATGTAAATATTTACTTATCACAGTAATGATCAGTGACAAAAGGCCATCAGTTTATTAGGTTAAGTTTAATTTTTGGCTAAAATACCACAGTTTAACTTGACCTAACTTGGGACATCCAAACAGTCATATATCTATTTTTTAATCGATTCTCCCTATGAGAATCACAACTCTCGCGATATGAGACTCGCTACTCTTGCAATATGAGAACCACTACTCTCGCGATATGAGAATCACTACTCTTGCAATATGAGAATCACTACTCTTGGGATATGAGAATCGCTACTTTCGCGATATGAGACTCACTACTCCCGCGATGTGAGAATCACTACTCTCGCAACATGAGACTCACTACTCTCGTGATATAAGACTCACTACTTTCGCAATATGAGAATCGCTACACTTGCGATATGAGAATCACTACGCTCGGAATATGAGAATCAAAACTCTTGCAATGTGAGAATCACTACTCTTGCAATATGAGAATCACTACTCTTGCGATATGAGATTCACTGCTCTCGCAATATGAGGATCACTACTCTCGCGATATGAGAATCACTACTCTCGCGATATGAGAATCACTACTCCTGCAATATGAGAATCACTACTCTCGCAATATGAGGATCACTACTCTCGCGATATGAGAATCACTACTCTTGCGATATGAGAATCATTACTCTTGCGATATGAGACTCACTACTCTTGCAATATGAGAATCACTACGCTTGCAATATGAGAATCACTACTCTTGCGATATGACTCACTACTCTTGCAATATGAGAATCACTACTCCCGCAATATGAGAACCACTACTCTTCCGATATATGAACCACAACTCTCGCGATATGAGAACCACTACTCTTGCGATATGAGAACCACTACTCTCGCAATATGAGAACCACTACTCTTGCGATATATGAACCACAACTCTCGCGATATGAGAACCACTACTCTTGCGATATGAGAACCACTACTCTCGCAATATGAGAACCACTACTCCCGTGATATGAGAATCACTACTCCCGAATCAAATTCTGCTACGCAATAAACACCACGACGAAGTAACCCCGATTTTCCCGTTTGTTCTCTCAGCACCCACTGATTACCGTGGAATCCGAACAAGCCCGGCAAAGCCTTTTTATGGGGGAGGAAAAGGCTAAAGGACACGGCTGATAAACCCTTCGACTGCCGGGAAAAGGTTACGGCGAGGTTTTAAATGCAATTCTCATATCGTCCGCTTTAACGGGGAAAGGTTATTTCAGTCCTTCGTTTTTCGCCTTAAGTTCTAGTCTCTAATTTGCAATAATTATTCGAGTGTCATATATATATATATATATATATATATATGTATATATATATATATATATATATATATATATATATATATATATATATATATATATATATTGTATGTTGGGATAGAGTAACAATCACTCTAAGTAATCAGCACCGAAGGATATAAGTTTGTTTCAACTCTGCTGTACATATCCCTGTCAAACTCAGGTTATGTACTTGCAGTTGAAGTCAGCCTACCTCTGCCGTGACACCTTGGTACTAAGTTTATTAACGTCTCTCTCTCTCTCTCTCTCATTTATATATGTGCATATATATATACATTGTATATATACATATACAGTATATATATATATATATATATATATATATATATATATATATATATGTGTGTGTGTGTGTGTGTGTGTGTGTGTGTGTAATTACTCGAGCAAATTTATACATCGTATGCACAAATGCACATTAATACATATTTGTCTAGTATCTGTAAAAATACACATTATTTATTATCATTATTTAAACTTTTTACAGCACTTTATCTTGCAGACCCAGTGACACTCACTTATTATTATTATTATTATTATTATTATTATTATTATTATTATTATTATTATTATTATTATTATTATTATTATTATTATTTTGTATGCCTTTGAGTGCCATTCTTTTTAACGAAGTTTTCCTCAAAGAGAGTCTCCTATCAAGATAAAATTATTGTTATTATTATTATTATTATTATTATTATTTGCAAGGCTTTATACCACATTCTCAACCACGGTCACATATGCTCACCTAACACAGCAAGTGTGGGGCGCGCGCGTGCGCTCTCCGCGTGCATCCCTAATGATGATAATGGTTACAAAACGTCCGCCGAATTACACAGGGGGAAACGACTGGTTAAATATTCAATACTGTAGGGGGGCAGAGATCCAGGTATTTCGTCCCTAGCCCTTCCCCTGCCTCTCCCCTTCCTGTGGTCCACCCCATCCCGTCCCTAAGAGGGAGAGTTTGTTTATTTGATAGATTTAGGGGTCTTTTCGACAGGTGTCCGGCTGACTCTCTTTCGTCCTCGTTTCTGTAGCGCCCTTTGATGAGTCGGGCCTTTGGGGGATTTTCTCAAATTAAGGTTTCGTTTTTTTATTGTTTTTGCCGATTTTTTTTCCATTTATTCGGGTTTCTTCTGTGGAATAACCCGTAAACACATACACATGTTTTATATATATATATATATATATATATATATATATATATATATATATATATATATATATATATATATATATATATGTATGTATATATATAAAACACACACACATACATATATATATATATATATTAATCTATTTATTTTCATATATGAATATTGCAGTGTATATTTTAAATAAACGCTAGTAGTAAGCTAATATTTTCCTATTCTAACAATTTCCAGAAACGAAATCACTCTACCATTTAAGAAACTCTTGTCGGTATTACTATTTATCAAGAGGAAATTTGTAAAAAGTTGACAGTGAAATCTCATATTCAGGAAATATTTTATTAAACTCGTTACAATACTAAAATAAATCTAAATTTTAAGTCAATCAAGATCATTCTTGGAAGAGCCATTCTTTTGCTTTCATAAAGTTCAAAAAAGAGAGAGAAAGGAAGACGTGAAATGCATTTTTTAAGAATTATATTTTCTTCACATCTTCAGAAGAAACTTGGGTAGGTTTAGATTTGTTGATAGCTTTAAATCCTTCATTACAATAGTATCTGAAAGAGTTTTAGATTCCTAGGCTTATTATTATTTCTTTATTATTATTAAAAGTAATGGCAGCATCAATAGAACTGCTTTTATACAATATATTTTCAGTTTTTCTCATTATTCTCTTTACTTCAAGGTTGATACCTGCCAAGAGTTGGTCGATGCGCATAATCTGGATAAGAAGAAAGGCAATAGTTCTGAATATAATCGTTTTATTCTTGTATACAAGCGGGTGGAAGTTAAACATGGCGTGTTATATCCGTAGAGTTTCTCGGCAAGCCTGCAGTAAGTTCAGTAACTAAAATCTCGGCGTTGTTCTCGAGTGGTAACGTCGTTCTTGAGAGGTAGAGAATCTTAGTAGAAATTTTATAAAGGCGTCAGCGTTTCAAGCCGTATCTTTGGCCTATTCTCAAGATGGGGTGGGTTCGCTCTGGTTAGAATTTGCTCGCACGATTCAGGTGTACCGGCGGGCAGCATTCCACGCCCCCGTCGGGAGTAGGAAACTCTCCTGCTTGGTGTTAAGGTTAGGCCTTTCCTTTGCAATGTGTAGAGCCTCCAGTAGACGAAGGGGGTCGAATGCAACGAGATGGTCAGCCGTGAAAGTGTTCAGTAGAGCCTGAGCCGAACGTGGCCCATAACAATAATATTTTATGAAGATTATAGCCTGAATCAAGGAAAAGCACCACGTTATATAAACGCCATATTTCAATTACCAGCGTAATTACTCTTAAACTCTTGCAGTGTATTTTCCATAAATAAAACTGTTTTCCCCCACAAAGAATGGCGAACACCAGGGAGTCACTGAGAGATCGTAGTAGCCATGAAAAAGCTATTACTAAACATATTGACAAAACTCTACGTAAATTGTATGAAGCTGTCACTTTCAACACTTTGTTTTATTATTATTATTATTATTATTATTATTATTATTATTATTATTATTATTATTATTATTATTATTATTGCGAATTAATCTTATATTGTTTTTTTGCCGAACTATCAACATTGGCCAGTTATTGACTGATATAAACGTTGAAGGAAATAGGAGTCATTAGGAAAATTGAGAAAACTCAATATAAGATTAATTCGCACGACGCAGCCATCCTTTTTAATAAGACATGATTAAGAGAGGGTCTGCTTCCTTCCTATATTATTATTATTATTATTATTATTATTATTATTATTATTATTATTATTATTATTATTATTATTATTCATCTACACGTATGTAGAAATATTCTACGAATGGTTATGTTTCTTTAATACTGCACAATTAATGGTTACAATGGTATGAAATGTAAAACTATTTTTCTTTCCTGTGGTGTAATGCAAATAGTCTCGGATAATGAACTTTACCTTTAATTATCACAAGTTTAAAAATGAAATTTTCGATCAATATATTATTATTAATATTGTAAGGACAGTGCAACTATAAAATTTCTGAAAGGTTGTCAATTTTGAGAAAACACAAAAGCATTCTTATATTCCAAAAAGACTGAAAATTACAGTTTTACCAATGATCTAATTTGGGAGGCTGAATTTAAACTGATTACCTTCGTTTTATTGATGTGGAATTTGAACAGCTATCACTTGTGATGTCTTTTACCTCTCTGAATTATAAAGGTATCAAGGAAGCTTTTCTATTTTAGGCTTCAGAGAACTCACGAGCTTACGAGGGTTGGAAAATTCCGTATGTGATTAATTGATTGTTTTCAGTAAACTGGCGCTGCCAGAAATTTGGTCACTGTCGCCGAAGGGAAGAGAAGGGAGAAAAAGAGAAGAGATAAACGAAAGGGAACAGAAGTGAGATTAAAATAAATATAATATACAAAGAAGAATAAACGAACACACACTTTATATATTTATATATATTTGTATGTGTATTTTTGTCACATACACTAGAACATTTTTTTTTTATATTCACAAAACATTAAGCCACAAATTTCGTTTAATATGCAACAAAATTTGTGGCTTAATGTTTGTGATATATATATATATATATATATATATATATATATATATATATATATATATATATATATATATATATATATATATATATATATATATATATATATATATATATTACCACCACCAACATCCCCACCACAATCATCACCCAAGACCCCGGACAAGCCCAACCAAAAGACGCCTCACCTGAGCCCAGGTACAAAGGCCTGAAACGCCGTCGACGGGAGGTATCATCCGCCCGTTGCTTAGAAACAGCGAGAGATGACGGGTGGTACGGGCGGCCCCCCTAAGCCCTGAATATTTGATGCAACGCTCTCTCTGTTAATTCGGTGGATGTATTTTGACCATTAGGGTCATTGTGAATTCATTTGGACGTCACCGACTCAATTTGGTCGTCGTGGGTGCCGGATGCTGATTTGGGGAGGGAGGCGGCGCCCGGTGGAGTTTTGTTGATTCGCTCCTTCCAGTTTTAATGAGGTGGAGCATCAGCGGTGCCTCTCTTGAGCCTTTTTTTTTTTTGTTCAAATTTGTATTGTGCTTTGTGGTTGGGATTATTTCTGTTGAGATTTGCAAGTGAATTTTTTGGGAGGATATTTAGAGATGGTTCATGAAGGAATATGGGCCTAAGGTGAAAGAGCATATTATGTACATCATTTAACTGTTATATACATATATATATATATATATATATATATATATATATATATATATATATATATTATATATATATATATATATATATATATATATATATATATATATATATATATAGATAGATAGATAGATAGATATATGCGTGTGTGTGTGTGAATATATATGCGTGCGTGTAGAAGTAAAATATATATAACTGAACCAGAAAAAAAAATTATATATATATATATATATATATATATATATATATATATATATATATATATATATATATATATATATATATATATATATATAAAAGTTAAATGATGTACATAGCATGCTCTTTCACCTTAGGCCTACATTCCTTCATGAACCATCTTTAAATACCCCCAAAAATAATTCACTTAAAAATCTAAAAAAAAAAAATCCCAACCACAAATCAAAATAAAAATAAAAAAAAATAAAAAAAAGACTCAAGAGAGGCAACGCTGATGCTCCACCTCATTAAAACTGGAAGGAGCGAATCAACAAAACTCCACCGGGCGCCGCCTCCCTCCCCAAATCAGCATCCGGCACCCACGACGACCAAATTGAGTCGGTGACGTCCAAATGAATTCACAATGACCCTAATGGTCAAAATACATCCACCGAATTAACAGAGAAAGCGTTGCATCAAATATTCAGGGCGTAGGGAGGCCGCCCGCACCACCCGTCATTTCTCGCTGTTTCTAAGCAACGGGCGGATGATACCTCCCGTCGACGGCGCTTCAGCCTTTTGTACCTGGGCTCAGGTGAGGCGTCTTTTGGTTGGGCTTGTCCGGGGTCTTGGGTGATGTCCGTGGTGGGGGTGGTGGTAATGGTCAGGAACCATTGCGCTGTTTTGTAATGTTTTGATGTGTTTTCATACGTGGCTGAGATATTTTGGATGTCTGTACTGTATGTTGGACTCCTAGTCTTGTCATTGAATTCGAGTGTCCTTGAGAAGTCTTGTGTGAGTTAGCCTTTCAAGCTTGGTGTTGGGAGTGTCCGATTCTTCGCTCTGTTTCCGGCTTTGGATGACGTTGAGCAGTCATGGTTATTCCCTGTGGTACATCAGCACTCATATATATATATATATATATATATATATATATATATATATATATATATATATATATATATATATATATATATATATGTATATATATACATATATACATATATATATTAAATTTTTATCACACCATGATTTAAATACAATCATGAAGCTACAAATGTCGTTTAATATCTAATTCACGCTACTTCGGGAATGTCCCCGATGGGGAATTATCACCGCACGGGAATTTTTTAAGTGATAAATGGTTCGGTAGCGACGGGTCTCGATCCCCCGACACAGTACCTTTCAACGACTCCATTCGACGGTCAAACCATTGGAAGTACTGTCGTTTAATATCCAGTTCACGCTACTTCGGGAATGCCCCTGATGGGGAATTATCACCGCAGGGGAAATTTTAAGTGATAAATGGTTCGGTAGCGACGGGTCTCGATCCCCCAACACAGTACCTTCCAACGACTCCATTCAACGGTCAAACCACTGGAAGGTACTGTGTCGAGGGATCGAGACCCGGCGGTACCGATCCATTTATCACTTAAAAAATTCCCCTTCGGTGATAATTCCCCATCGGGGATGTTTCCGAAGTAGCGTGAATTGTATATTAAACGACATTTGTAGCTTCATGATTATATATATATATATATATATATATATATATATATATATATATATATATATATATATATATATATATATATATATATATATATATATATATATATATATATATATATATATATATATATATATATATATGTGTGTGTGTGTGTGTGTGTGTGTGTGCAGATGTACTACAGAGAAATGCCATGACTGCTCAACGTCATCCAAAGCCGGAAACAGAGCGAAGAATCGGACACTCCCAACACCAAACTTAAAAGGCTAACTCATGCTAGACTGCTCAAGGACATCCGAACCCGATGACTCAAGACTCGGAGTCCAACAGCCTTAATATCCAGCCCAATAAACAAGCTTATCCTGAACTGATTCAATATCCAAAACCAGCGTCAGATTGGGAATCGAACGCTATCATATTTAGCCAAACGCATTTACATTTCACTTGAGGTGCTTAGTGGTATCCGAAGCTAGAGCCAGACCAGGAATCGGACGCTCCTCGCTGCTGTCCGTCCCAGAACGAGCAGCGAAAGATTGCATAATGGACATGATCATTAAAAGCCACAGGAAGGACGAAGTCCATATCCGGCCGGACGCTGCGCAATGCATCATCCGAAAGCATTGTTCATTTTCAGTCTTTTTCTTTTTTGTGCTTTTTTCTTTACTTTTCAACTGTTTTTGAGTCACTAAAAGGGAACTCTAGTGTGCGGTGTGGTTAATTCATTCCACTGGAACAAAGAAGGGATGTAGGGGGCGCCATGTTCATTTTGGATGTAAGTAACATTAGGAGAACATTTTCCTAGATGAAGATTGCTTATAAGACTGTTCAGTTTTTCATGCTGAAGTTTAATTTAATAAATATGACACTGAGGAAGGTTTAAACAGTTGGAATCATATGCAAACATTATAATCATTGTTAACTATAAGTTCAAAGCATTAAGGTGTGTTTATATATATATATATATATATATATATATATATATATATATATATATATATATATATATATATGTGTGTGTGTGTGTGTGTGTGTGTGTGTGTGTGTGTGTATCTATATATTACTAAAAGGACCTCATTCAAGCTGGATGGTACTAATGGAGTATTAATTCAGATACCATCCAGTTTGAATGAGGTCCTTTTAGTAATTCTACTAATGCACAGAACAATTGTGTATGTGATAAAGTTAATATGTATGTATGTAGTATGTATATATATATATATATATATATATATATATATATATATATATATATATATATATATATATATATATATATATTCATATGTATGTATATGTGTATACATATGTATATATACATACATATATATTTATATGTATGTATATATATGCATACATATTATACGTCTAAGATATATTCATACATGTATGTGTGTGTGTTTTTTTTGACAGTCTGTCTACAGTGTTCCTTTGACTTCTACCTCCATTTCCTCCACTAAGTTTTCCTCAGCCTGAGAACAGCTTTTGGTCATTTCATCAGCCTGCTGTTGATACCTCGACAGCTGTAACGCTATTACAACCACTTCGTAACTGAGTACTTCACAGGCTAAAAGCTAAAAGCTAAAAGCTAAACATCCCTTCCCTACGTTCATTGTACGACTGACATGCTTTGCTGAAATGCATTAACAGAAAATGAACGCAACCAAACTTGAGCACTGGCAGCGTTCACTAGAGTTATTTCAAGTCTCAAAGAGGAGATCTTTCCCACAAAGAACAAAGATTCTCAACTGACGCTGATGCCACAATACACAATGATTTTTTATGCAATGCTGTTGATGCAAATATTTATAGCAAATGAACGCAACCGAAATTGAGCAGTGGCAGCGTTCACTAGAGTTATTTCAAGTCTCAAAGACAAGCTGTTTCTCACGAAGAACAGAGATTCTCTTCTGCCTGTGATGTTAGGATACGTAGTGTTGTTTTATGGGAGTCTGATGCAACTTTCATGCAGGTAGTTTCTTGCAAGATTTTGTGAATGGTGATGTCTGCAAGTCAATAAATTAGCTTTTTTTAAACGTAAAGCTATATAAATGTGACAATGACTTTATTTTTAAATTTATGTTATATATATATATATATATATATATATATATATATATATATATATATATATATATATATATATATATATATATATATGTGTGTGTATGTATGCATGTATGTATATATATATATATATATATATATATATATATATATATATATATACATATACATATACACAGTGTATATATACACACACACACACACACACACATATATATATATATATATATATATATATATATATATATATATATATATATATATATATATATAAACATAAGTCACTTACAATTCCTTAACTATGTAAACAGGTATAACTATGAATAAATTAATATCTAAATAAAAAATATAAGATGAAGAAATGCATATCTAAACAAGGTAAATAGAACGATAAAATCCTGTACATTCTATTACTATATTTTGGCTAGTATCAATGTCCTATCTACATGTTTTTATTTGTGTCCGTTATTTTGTCTGTAACGCGTATAGATTTCCGAGTACTCAGGATTCAGTTGACAGTTTTCTACAGATATTCCTTTGGCCATTGCTCCGAAATTTTCTGCCATCTTCTGTACTCCCTGAATTATCTAAGCAGATATGCCCATCTTGGCTTATTTAGAATAGATTTAGTGTTAAACATGCCGAAGTTTATGAAAATATATACGAGTATTTAGTATATGCTGAAGTTTATGAAGAGATATTTAGCATATGCTGAAGTTTATGGAAACAGATTTAGCATATGTTGAAGTTTATGAAAATATAATTGGCATATGCTGAAGTTCATGAAAATAGATTTAGCATATGCTGAAGTTCATGAAAATATATTTAGCATATGCTGAAGTTCATGAAAATAGATTTAGCATGTGCTGAAGTTCATGAAAATAGATTTAGCATATGCTGAAGTTCATGAAAATAGATTTAGCATATGCTGAAGTTCATGAAAATAGATTTAGCATATGCTGAAGTTCATGAAAATATATTTGGCATGTACTGAAGTTTATGAAAAGTTAATTAGCAAATGCTGATGTTTATGAAAATAGATTTGGCACATGCTGAAGTTTATGAAAATAGATTTGGCATATGCTGAAGTTTATGAAAATAGATTTAGCATGTGCTGAATTTTATGAAAATACATTTGGCATATGCTGAAGTTTATGAAAACAGATTTAGCATATGCTGAATTTTATGAAAATACATTTGGCATATGCTGAAGTTTATGAAAATAGATTTAGCATATGCTGAAGTTTATGAAAATAGATTTGGCATATGCTGAATTTTATGAAAATAGATTTGGCATATGCTGAATTTTATGAAAATAGATTTGGCATATGCTGAAGTTTATGAAAACAGATTTGGCATATGCTGAAGTTTATAAAAACAGATTTGGCATATGCTGAAGTTTATGAAAATAGATTTGGCATATGCTGAATTTTATGAAAATAGATTTGGCATATGCTGAAGTTTATGAAAATAGATTTAGCATATGCTGAAGTTTATGAAAATAGATTTGGCATATGCTGAATTTTATGAAAATAGATTTGGCATATGCTGAAATTTATGAAAACAGATTTGGCATATGCTGAAGTTTATAAAAACAGATTTGGCATATGCTGAAGTTTATAAAAACAGATCTGGCATATGCTGAAGTTTATAAAAATAGATTTGGCATATGCTGAAGTTTATGAAAGTAGATTTACCATATGCTGAAGTTTATGAAAATATATTTGGCATATGCTGAAGTTTATGAAAAGATATTTAGTATATGCTGAAGTTTATGAAAATAGATTTAATATATACTGAAGTTTATGAAAAGACATTTAGCATATGTTGAAGTTTATGAAAATAGATTTACCATATGCTGAATTTATGAGAATATATTTAGCAAATGTTTAAAATTGAGGGAAATGTGTATCATTTTGTTTTCTGCGCAATAAACTCTATTTAAGCTACATTGCCGTTTCTCGGAATCACCGTCTAACATCTCTCCCTGCTAGGTACACAAGCAACCAATAGGACACAATAGGCACAAAATAACACATTTTCAAAAATGAATTTCATGAAGAATATCTTCCTCCTCCTCCTCCCCACTTCATTATTATCCTTCAGCATACGTCGAGTCCTAAAGAAAATCCGCGCGTGTCATTTTGGCTGCTCGATCATTCATTCCAATTAGATCTGTCACAATGGACGCGCACGAGACAAAACATTCATTAGGTGATTTTTCACTCGCCTTGTTTTTCATTCTTCGTTATTCTGTTTCCTCTCTGTCCCTCGGGGAGCCTCTCTTGTTGCCTTATTAAGTATGAATGCTGAGGTTTGTAATTAACTGTGTCTGGACAAGGAAGAGAAACTAAAAAAAATAAAAAATAAAAAATAAATAAAATTACATCAGCTAAGACTTGATTAAGATTTAGAATGTTGCATTTTCAGCTCATATTGATCTCTCTGTGTACCATGAGATGTTACGGACACACACACACATATACGTATATATATGTGTGTGTGTGTGTGGAAACACACACACACACTCAGAGAGAGAGAGAGAGAGAGAGAGAGAGAGAGAGAGAGAGAGAGAGAGAGAGAGAGAGAAACGCCCAACTATTCCTTTTTTTTAGTGTTTCCTTTGCACATGTTCACATACCTACACTCACACACACACACACACACAGATATCCAGGTTACAGAGAAGTCTCTCTTTTTCTCTCTCATTTACACCAACGAACAGAGCTCCAACGAACAAACTTGCCAGTACTGGGTGATGCACAGAAAGCAGATCTATTAACCACCTATATCTAGGGTTCTATATGTTGAAAAGGATGGTGTTTTGCCCAGGGGCGATCCGAGGGTGGGATTGTGAGTGGAGAAAAAGTAGAAGGACGGTAGTTAGAAAAGAATTAGGTCTAAAGGTAGCGGAGGTAGGCTTGGAGGTATAGGAAGTGTGTTTTGGTAATCTAAGTATCTGAGGGATAGGATGTAAAAGTATCCTCTCTCTCTCTCTCTCTCTCTCTCTCTCTCTCTCTCTCTCTCTCTCTCTCTCTCTCTCTCTCTCTCTCTCTCTCTCTGTCCTCGTGTATCCAAAGAACACGCGTGACAATGAATTGACAGAAAATGGATTTAGAAGCACCAAGAAAGCTGATTTATTGGTCTAGGGTCTATGGAAATAAAGCTAGCCTTAAATGACGAGAAAGGAGTTGGGATATGTGGCCGGTTACTGGAGGTCTAGGAATCTTAAGAATAGGAATTAGGTTCGTTTAGAGTAATAGGAAGCCGGGTCGATGAATATGAAGAATAGGATCGGCTTGAATGAGGAATAGGAAATAAGATTAAATAGTACTTTTGAGGGGAACGTGATTTAATAGAACCCTGTGGTCGGGGGTAGATTGGGGAAGGTTTTGACATAATTTACGGTTATTTCTGTAGACTCTCAGGGTAAGGAGGGGGGCCAGGAATCTTGTGGGGTAGGGGGTGGGATTGTATTCCTGGGGAAGGGGTTCTGGTGTTATTTGTGTAGACTCTCAGGGTAAGGGGGGGGGGGAATCTTATGAGGTAGGGGGGTGAGAATGTATTCCTTGGAAAGAGGTTCTGGTGTTATTTCTGTAGACTCTCAGGGTAAGGGGGGGGGGAATCTTGTGAGGTAGGGGTGTGGGAAAATATTCCTGGGGAAGAGGTTCTGGTGTTATTTCTGTAGACTCTCAGGGTAAGGAGGAACGTCTTGTGGGGTTGGAGGGTGGGAATGTATTCCCGGGGGGATTCCAGATGGAGAAGGGGAAGGGGGGAGGGGTTTACTTCTGGAGGAGAGATGGATCAGGCCCTGTGAGATCGATGTGGGCGGCATCCGAGTCCTCAAACCTCCAAGATTTCCGATATCAGTTCTCGGTCGACCTCGGCTTAGTGGGCGTGAAAGGGGCGGAGGAGGGGAGGGAGAGGAGGAGGAGGAGAAGGAGGTTGAGGCGGAAGGGAAGGGCTCTGGATAAGGGAGGCACAGAGGTCGTCAGTGAGAGAGAGAGAGAGAGAGAGAGAGAGAGAGAGAGAGAGGAGAGAGAGAGAGAGAGAGAGAGAGCTTCCATTAGATTCAATTAATGAGATCAGAAAGAGAAATAGATATTGTAAAATTTGATAAAAGTCATCTCAAACAAAAAAAAAAGTGTCTTGTTTTGAGAGAGAGAGAGAGAGAGAGAGAGAGAGAGAGAGAGAGAGAGAGAGAGAGAGAGAGAGATTTCACTAGACTCAGTTAATGAAATTAGAGAGAGAAATAGATGTTGTACAATTTGATAATAGTCATCTGAAACAACAATGAGTGTGGGTTAATTTACGAGAGAGAGAGAGAGAGAGAGAGAGAGAGAGAGAGAGAGAGAGAGAGAGAGATAGAGAGAGATTTTACTAGAAGTAGTTACTGGAGAAAAAAGACAAGACTGGAGAAGAGCAGATAGAAGAAAAAGGAATTACAGAGTAAATACGTAATACAGCCAACAGACAGTGATGTGCTGTGAACATAATCAAATTACAACATTCGACGAAGTAAAAATGAAATAAAAGTTTTCAAGCTCCAGAATCAATATAATACCCAGTCAACCAGTCAATTATTTACCCACACCACCTCAAAAAAAAAAAAAAAAATGGACAAACCCAAAAAACAAACGAAGACATCCATCTGGGCGCCAACGAGCCTTCGCTGAGCGAATAAAACAGGTCACATGGAGCTCGGACGAGTCTAATACCTGTCGAATCTTGTTCTACCGCGCAGAGAGCCGCGTGCAGCCATTAGACTAATGGATCTCAATGCGGATCGAGTCCGCCGCCTGTGGGAAGCACTCCCGGCGCCCTTAATGAAAATGATATAGCCCGTTCAGAATGGGTCCTGGAAGTTTTGGGATAATTTCGGAATTGGCCGGAAATTCAAAGTTTCCGCGTACGTTTATTTTCGGGGTGTGGGACCCCCTCCCCCCACCCCCTACACTGTGGGGGGGGGTTGTGGAGAGAGTGGTGGTGGCGTACTTTGTTATAGGCGGCCCTCTCTCGGCTTCCCAAAATCGTTACAGACGCTGGGAGAAGGTATTATTCAGGTAGTTTGGTTTGTATTGTAATTCGATAGAAATCGGTCAGTAAATAATAAAGAAATAAACGGATCTCTTTGTTGTTTAGCGGTTTCTTTCCCCTTTTTCTAACCTAATGCCGCTTGCACTAACGCGTAAAGTTTGGTGCAACTCTCGACAAAAATTAATTTAATGAGATATAGTTAGATATGAAAATAGAATAGTAAATTTAATGCTTATCTCAAGCACAAGGAAATAGGCGTCATTTCTCTACTACTACTGTTGTTAATAACAATAATGATAATGATGACAAATAATTCATCAGAACATCGTTCTATTATCCTGGGAAATCTGATATACAATACATTATGGAAAGGATATTAGAAGTAAGATAACAGGACTCTGTGTATATTAACTGTTGTATAATAACAATAATAATAATAATAATAATAATAATAATTAGAAAATACTCATAGCAGCATGAGTCTTGAAATGGAGAAACACATCCACAGTAATGTATGGGTACAAATATAATTAAAAATAATCAAATAAAATTAAAAATAAATGTGTACCGAGAGCTTCCGGGAATCTGTTCAGACACTGGAAAGGGGAAACGAACAGATTCCCGAAAGATCTCTGTAGAGATTTCATTCTAAATATATGTACCCATACATAGCTGTGGATTTGCTTCTCCAATAATACTAAAAATATTATTATTATTATTATTATTATTATTATTATTATTATTATTATTATTATTATTATTATTATTATTAATGGTATGGAGTTATAAAATGCAGTGGCTTACAGTCGGCAGAATATTTCTCCTGGTAAATGATTACACCAATCGTCATTCTATCCCGTAGGGGGTTAGTGCCGTCAGTGCAACTCATGCGGTGCACTGTAGGCATTACTTAAGGGTCTTTGCAGCGTGCTTTCGGCCCCTAGCTGCAACCCCTTTCCTTCCTTTTACTGTACATCCATTCATATTATCATTCTTCCATCTTGCTATCCACCCTCTCCTAACAATTATTTTATAGTGCAACTGCTTTGAGGTTTTCCTCCTGTTACACCTTTCAAACTTTGTACTGTGAATTTCCGTTTCAGTGCTGAATGACCTCATAGGTCCCAGCGCTTAAATTCTATATTCAATTCAATTCGATCGTCTTTCTATAACAGAAGTTGCAAAATAACAAATTAATTTTAATTTTGCTAGAGACCCGTCTAGTATGATGTAATATTTAAGAAAGTGCATTTGCTGGTATGTAACTGATAATGTAAGATTTTCAGAATCATTTTTGGAGCCCAAAAAATACAGGAGATGATGCATACAGTGGGTTATTGGTCCTGAAATGAACTACTGTCCGATATTTTTCCTGTGTAACAAGATTCCTTGTCATTATCTGATGCACTAGGGCAGTGGTTCTTAACCCTTTTCAATGTATGCACCTCTTTCAAATCAGCAGTCAGTTCTCGCACTCCCTGAATTGTTGAAATGAACAAAAAAACTAAAATACAAAGTTAATAATAATAATAATAATAATAATAATAATAATAATAATAATAATAATAATAATAATAATTATTATTATTATTATTATTATTATTATTATTATTATTATTATTATTATTATCATTATTATTTTATTTTATTTTATTTTTATTCTGTTGCAGAAAAAAATAACACGCGTATGTAAAAATATATTTTGCTTTAATTATATATTCATAGGTATCCTCTCACCCCTTAGGAACCGGCTTCGCACCCCCTAGGGTGAGTGCACCCCTGGTTAAGAGCCACTGTACTACGGTTTACGGTATCATATTCACCTGACAAACAAATAATTCTCTTGACTCTTAAAAGGAAATGAGTAGAAAGTTCTGAATCTCCTGAGTTTTATGTACTCTAAGTTTGATGGCTTTTTTTTTTTTCCTTGTGAGAGAGGTTGGCCTATCACTTTCTCCGAGATTTAGACCCACCTCTTTTCTTCAATATTCTGATAATTCTTTCTTGTTAGGCCTAGGTTATAACAAAATTCTTTTTTCCTCGGAGTCCTCAGCTTAATACAGGAAATGATCTTTCGGCACTTTTTCGCCCCTCGACGAAAGAAAAGAAACGTGGAAAAGGCAGAAAGAAAGATTTTAGAAATATTTTTCCCGACGTCATGAAGTGAAATAGTGAAATATGAAACCTTCCTTCAAAGCCAGAGCAGCCAAAGGGTCTACTTTAGTTTTGGGTCATTAGCTAAATGAAACTGATCTTTAATCTTTAGGAGTTTTCCAAATGAGAAACATCTTTCATCCCTCAGAGCCTGGGATATCTTAAAACTTTGTTTGCCCGTCCCATCGGCCTCCTATTAAAGGAGAGTAACAACCAGCTTTAATTTTCGTAGCTAACCGTCAGTGACAAATGTTTTATTTTGAATCTGAGCCGCCATGTTGGCGGCATAACCGAACATCCGGATAAAGCGGATTCCGCCATGGATAAGCCTCGGTTGGATTAGGCAAACTGAGTAAATACTGGTAGCAGAGGCTACGTGGATAATGCTCAAAGCCTTGTCTCCTTCTCTTTTTATTTCGTGATGGTGAATTATAACTTCTTGATTGAACTGTTGCAAAGTTTAAATGTAAATGTACACACACACACACACATATATTTATATGTATAACTGAATCACGAAAATATGGAAGGTGATGAATATATAAATAAAGATAAAATCCACGAAGGAAACGGAAACACTGGAGTGCTGCGAGGCCTTTCGACCCTAGGTCCTTTACTTACCAGACTGGTAGTCTGCTAAGTAAAGGACCTAGCGTCGAAAGGCCTCGCTGCACTCCAGTGTTTCCGTTTCCTTCGTGGATTATATCTTTATATATATATATATATATATATATATATATATATATATATATATATATATATATATATATATATATATATATATAATTTTTTTTGTCAGTTTCCGTTTCAGCTGTGAATGACCTAATAGGTCCCAGCATTTGGCCTTTGGCCTAAATTCTAATTTCTATTCTAAATCATCCAATCAGTTTTTCCAGTTATATTGTCTAAGACAGGAGGCACTGAGGCCATCTACTGACAGCTAGAAGAAACTCTGTGAAATAAGCTACTAAAAAAAGAAAACAATGTTCTTTTCTTACCAAAACAAAAAACAATTTCATAACGCATACATACTACACGATTGTTATTAAAAACTAATCTTTATTATTCAAAATATTAATATCCAGTTAAGAGCAGTTTCTCCTAATACACTCCTACAACGACTGCTATTAAAAACCAAGCTTTGTTATTCAAATATTACCATCCAACTAATAAGTATTAAGTATTCCCTAAATGAAACCCACTCCTCGCCCCTCCCACCGGCCTCCCAATTAAAGGGGAGTAACAACCAGCCTTAATTGCCGAGAGCAGAACCGCGGCGAACCGTTAATGACAAACGTTCTGTTTTTAATCAGAGTCGCCATGTTGGCGGCATAACTGAACACCCGGATAAAGGGGATTATGCCGCCGATAAGCTGATTATCACCGCTTGATTAGCCTCGATTGGATTAGCCAGGGAAAATAAATACTGGTAGCAGCGGCTGATTGGCCAATATTCAACCATTTTTTTTTTTTTTATTTCGTGTCGGGATGGGATATTCATCAGGCGTTATTTTGGGTAATGACGAGGTGCTATATCTTGTTCGCAAAACTGCACGTATAAATACTCTATGTATATACATACACACACATACACACATGTATATATATATATATATATATATATATATATATATATATATATATATATATATATATACTTTATCACTTACATAATTGTTCTGTGCATTAACACAATTAATAATAAGGCCTCATTTAAACTCAATTCTACTGATACCATACGATGAGGACAGTTAGTCCTGGAACTTGTAACTTTTCCTGAGTAAATATCTCCCCTAGATACCATCCAGTTTAAATGAGTGCCTGTTATGAAATATGTATATATATATATATATATATATATATATATATATATATATATATATATATATATATATATGTATGTATGTATGTATATATATAATACACACACATACACACACACACACACACACACACACATATATATATATATATATATATATATATATATATATATATATATATATATATATATATATATATAGACAGATGACAAAAGGATACCTCCACTATTTAGAGAACTTGCTCTGCAACATCTGCTTAATGTTCCTTTACAGATGTCTCACCAACAGTACGTCAAGCTTTCCCTACACTTACTGCATCATTCATATATAAATCACACATACACTTTCTAGTTCCTTAGATGTCAAACCCATCTATTCTACTTCAATCACTTCTACTTCCCCACAAAGCCTCTTCAATAAATTTGCGACTTATCTATTCTCTCACCCTTATTCCATCAGTTTCATTCACTGAGAAATGGCTTCAGAAATTGACAAACTCCTTTTGTGTTCTATAATATATGCTGCTTCATCATCTTACCTTTCGTTGACCTTCATATTAGCTGAAGTCACTGGGAAAGTTCAGAATGAAACGACAGAGTGCCCAAGTACTGTCGTGTATTTTATCACATGTCTGTGCCCCGAAGATGTGTTAAAATACACGAAAGTACTTGGCACTGTCGTTTCATTTTGAGCTTTCCCAGTGGCTCTCAGCTAATAAACAAAATCACGCGCTTACTTTTGTGATTTCTTATTATTACCTTCATATCTTTGCTATGGGCTCCTTTCATTTAAAGACTACTCCTCTTACAAAAAACAAATACAAAAAACTTTCAAATTCTTTTACCAATCTCACCAGCTTTTATTCACAGTCACCAGTCAAAACTGATACCCATAGAGATGGATGAAGTGGACTGGAACACTGATGAAAAGTTCCTGTGATGGAAAAACGTATTTTATCATGCGATAAGTGAGAGTTATTTAGATATGTTTGTTGTTGGTGAATAACCTAACAAATTATTTCAGAGAAACAAGCAAATTCTGTCTTTTTGACGATTGAAGTTATAAACTATATTTATACAGTAGATATTCCTTTAAACTGAAAGCCAGCTCATTAACCCATCAATGTGCACATATGTATATATATATATATATATATATATATATATATATATATATATATATATATATATATATATATATATATATATATATAATATACTCGTACATAAAGATAGATAGATAGATAGATAGATAGACAGAGATACAGATATGTGGTCCAGTGAATATACAAATACAGTGGAGAAAAAACGTATACTGCCAAAGGTGTTTTAAATATAGCCTAGAATAATAGCAGTCAATGAAAGTGCTTTGAACACTCTAAAGGCAAAGATTTATTCGAATGCAGAACGATAAAGAATATACTATAGTGCATTCTCTCTACAAAATATAAATTGTTCATTTCTTCTTTTTTCAACAATTTGTGGATAAAAATTCATCCCTTTTTAGACTATGCATACAGGCATTTAAATAACTACATTTTTTATATTTTTATTTCTCATGATCATTCAAAAAATTCATGCTTAATTAGATTGTAAGCAAATTACCAAAAAATGTTTTTTTTTTTTTTTTAAACAATAAATTAACGATCGTAAAGGAGGAGAAATAATAAAAAATGATATAAATTTAGTAAATGGTTCTAGAGCTAGTTTAAAACGGATATACATTTTGATAAATCGGGGAAATAGAAGATAAATGATTTTCTACTTTCTCCCAGCCAGCATATAGAGTATTGATACGCCGCGTTCGAATAAAATATCATTGCTTTTCAAAGCTCTCTCATCGTTTCCGGTGACTGCATTTTTTCTGAGCTTTTAGTATTAGTATGTACTTAGACTTTGCAGATGTCTGATATACTCTGCAAAATGTCTAATCTGCAATTAGACATTTGCAGATCAGAGTGACTACCTGGGAAGACTAAGCACGCGTTGGAGAGATGGATTAGGAGAGATATCGGAACATGCAAGACGTAGGTGAGTGGCGCAGTGTGTTAGGTTTTTTGATGTGCTGTTGATGAGCTTTCTATGTAGGTGGATGAAGAGATTAATGTTTAAGGAATAGCTTTTAGGGTTTAGGCCAAAGGCCAACCGCTAGGACCCATGAGGTCATTCAGCGCTGAAATGGAAATTGACAGTAAAAAGATTTGAAAGGTGTAACAGGAAGAAAACCCTGCAGTTGCACTGTAAAACAATTGTTAGGAGAGGTTGGAAAGGAAGATGGAAGAACGAGAATATGAACGGAGGTACAGTAAAAGGATTTAAAAGGGTTGCAGCTAAGGGCCGCAAGGAAGCTGCAAAGAACCTTAAGCAATGCCTATAGTGCACCGCATGAGGTGCTCTGACGGCACTACCATCCTACGGGGACTAATGGTTAGTTCCCAAAAATGAGAGCTGGCTTAGTAATCCCGTCATACATTCCATTCCTACCTGGGCTTCCATACGCATTCCAATTTTCTCTCCAATCTTTTGCATTCACCCTACCGCCTTCCTTGCTTCACCCATTCTGAGAATCATCCCTCCTCTTATCCTACCGTCGTCAGTTATATTCAAAACAAAACACTTATACTTTAAGTGGGCCGCTTTTATTATTCCACCATTCAAAGGTATCTTATTCTTGCTCACTTTTACTCCCAACTCTCTTCCCTTGCAAACCCTTTCAGACTTATCTTTTAGTTTTATCATGTTCTCTTTAGAGTGCCCAGTCAAAATACCATGAACCACAAACAACCATTACACAACTCTAAACGACTTAATTGGATTAATGTTTGTGAATGTGAAATAAAGTCTCGATATCAGTGACAAATATTCATAATTAGATACGAATTACAAACTTATCAGTCAGCTATCTTGGTGGAGGTGGGTTGATGTCGAAGATGCATTGTATTGCTACCATAATACTAATCTCCTTGCATTTTAATGCATTTTTATCTATTTATTAAT
>JANJGK010000032.1:20814444-20816944 GCA_039081455.1 Macrobrachium rosenbergii | reverse complement strand
ATTGAAGAGGAATAAAATATTCTCCCACACTGAGTTGATGATATACTTTTTTCTTCACTAATTAAAAATAATATTCTCTCCATATTTATATATTTTTATTAACTAATTCCAGTCTTTCCCGTATTTAACGAGGGTAAAATAGTCTACTAATATTATCGTAAGAAATTTGAAATATTAAAGAGGAATAAATTATTCTCCCTCACTGAGTTGATGATATACTTTTTTCTTCACTTATTAAAAATATTCTCTCCATATTAATATATTTTTATTAACTAATTCTAGTTATTCCCGTACGTAACGAGGGTAAAATAGTCTACTAATATTATCATAAATTTAAAATATTAAAGAGGAATAAATTATTCTCCCACACTGAGTTGATGATATACGTTTTTCTTCACTAATTATAAATAATATTCTCTCCATATTAATATATTTTTATTAACTAATTTTAGGCTTTCCCGTATTTAAAGAGGGTAAAATAGTCTACTAAACTCACATTATCGTAAGAAATTAAAAATATTAAAGAGGAATAAAATATTTTCCCACACTGAGTTGATGATGTATTTGTTTCTCCGCTAATTAAGAATAATATTCTCTCCATATTAATGTATTTTTATTATTAACTAATTCTAGTCTTTCCCGTACTTAACGAGGGTAAAATTGTTTACTGATATTAACGTAAGAAATTTAAAATATTGAGAATATTGTTTTACATTTCTCCCATACAAACCGTGTCCCATTATTTCTGAAGTCCCTCAGTGAATCAACTTTTTCCAGCCCGGCTTATCTAAGCCTCTGTTGGGAGAGTCTGAGACTCTTTGGAAGACGGCGAGGACAGGTGAAGTTTCTTCGTCGTTTTTTCCTCTCTCTACAGCCTTCTGAAGCGACGCAACAAAGACCCCGTCGACAGGTCACGAAAGGACCTGTTGACAGGTCAAGATTGATCAGGTCTTTACTGTAGGGAGATGGCTCCCGCTTCTGCTACCGCCCCCTCTACGGGAAGCTCCTCGGCGTAATAACTCCGTTGTTGCTCTGGATGGAGGGGAAAAAGTGTGGGAAGAAGAAAGGGGAGACTTTCACCCGCCCTTCGCCACCCTACAAAGAACAAAAAAGGAGTTTAAAGGCTGGGCCCTAGAAGGGGGCGCTGGGATGGGCGCAGGGGCAGTCTACGGGACTTTGGGGGGTGTCAGAAGAAAGAGACCTACTGATATCTCCTTCTAAATAAAGAGAAGCCGTGACTCGCGTCGTTTTCTTTCATCTAGCTAAAAGCTCATCTGAACAAGACGAGGCGATTCTCCTCAGACAAAAGATTTTGTCGCTGTTGACGAAGGTAAACCCGTGAAGGCGCCCCTCCTGCGAGTGTTGGAGGGACCTCCCGCTCTCCCCTTTCCTCCTAATCCTCCTCCTCCTCCTCCTCTACCTCCTCCCCCCACCCGAAGCATTCCTTTCGATATCTTCTTGTTCTTACCCCGTTCTTTGTAACTGATGAAGCTGAAGGCTCAAGTCCTCTGTTTTTTATACTCTTCTCACTCAACCATTCTTTCGTCAATGAAGGCGCCGCTTCTAACGGATGGGACGCATCCTCCTCCTCCTCCTCCTCCTCCTCCTCCTCCTCCTCCTCCTCCTCCTCCTCCTCCTCCTCTTCTTCTTCCAGATATATTTCAAGAAAACCAAGAGGAATATTCTCTCAAGTACGTTTGCAATCGTCGTGCCATTGCCCGAAGACGTTGCATTTATTGGCTATTCTGTCTTTAACTTTACAACAGAACTTAAACTAAATAGCTCAGCTATTAAGCTGTCTTAAACGACCTGCTTTTGTTCAATTTGCATTTGATTACCAAAGGCAGGGAAGGTTCTCTCTCTCTCTCTCTCTCTCTCTCTCTCTCTCTCTCTCTCTCTCTCTCTCTCTCTCTCTCTCTCTTATCATCAAATGCAAAAAATTTTTTGGTCAGCACTACTTAACAAAATTTTCCAAAAGCACATCACAGTTTATTTATCAGTTGTTGGAAATTACTTTAAAAAAAAAACCTGAAAGCAACAGTGTAAATAACAATTTATACTGCCATTAAAAACAACGAGACAAGAAACCATATGTCTGAAAGTAGCCCAGGACTGAAGGACAAGAAAAAGTATCAGGAATATATAAGGGAGGAAATGCTTCCAAATGAATATAAAACAAGTAAAAAAATGCGTTAAAGTTTCGTCGGCGCAATTGAGTTTTTTGTACAGCCACTACAGTGTATAATCAAGGCCACCAAAAATAGATCCATCTTTCGATGGTCTTGGTATAATGCTGTATGAGCCGCTGCCCATGAAACTTTAACCACGGCCCGGTGGTAGCCATCCTATATCGTTGCCAGAACCACGATTATGACTAGCTTTAACCTTAAATAAGATAAAAACTACTGAGGCTAGAAGGCTGCAATTTGGTATTTTTGATGATTGGAGTGTGGATGATCAACAAATCAATTTGCAGCCCTCTAGCCTCAGTAGTTTTTAA
>JANJGK010000032.1:20794444-20809444 GCA_039081455.1 Macrobrachium rosenbergii | reverse complement strand
CTATGGTGACTGTCCCTTTTATCCAGGAATTCCTGTGCTAACTGTCCCTTTTATCCAGGTATTACTGTTCTGACTGCCCCATTGATCCAGGTATTACTGTACTGACTGTCATTTTTATCCAGATATTACTGCAGTAACTGCCTCAATTATCCAGTTATAACTGTGGTGACTGTCCCATTTATCCAGATATTACTGGGTGACTGTCTCTTTCAACCTGGTATTACTGTAATGACTGTCCCATTTACCAAGGTATTACTGTACTGACTGTCCCTTTTATCTAGGTATTACTGCAGTGACTGTCCCACTTATCCAGGCATTACTGTGGCTGACTGTCCCTTTTATCCAGGGACTGCTATGCTGACTGTCCGTTTTATTCCGGTATTAGTGTGGTTACTGTCCTTTTTATCCAGGTATTACTTGGTGACTGTTCTATTTACGCCCCACTAAACCTAAACACACCCCCCAACTTAATTGAAACACCCCCACTAAACCTAAGCACACACCCCTACTAAACCTAAACACACCTCTCCACTAAACGTAAACACACACCCTACTAAACCTAAACACACCCACTGCTAAACCTAGATACATCCCCACTAAACTTAAACACACACCCCTACTAAACCTAAACACAAACATTGATACAGACTTATAAATCACAGAAAAGAAAAGCATCTCCAATAATATATTTCTATGGTATCGAGTAAATGAAATGATGTATGATAAACCCATAGAGTTTATTTACAACATTGGTTACTAAGTCTACGGGCAACACCAGCCCCGTTTCAGGGAAAGGGAAGGGAGGATGGGGGAAGGGGATGGGAAGGGGGTACGGGTTTTAAACCTACCCTGTTGTCTAAGTTGGGTCAAATAATTGCCATTTGCCAAATTTTGTCTAGCTCGGTCAAGCGGTTTGGATTTCTATAATGCATAAAGTTACAAACATGCAAACATACAAATATACAAACATTCAATTTTATATATAAGATAGACATATACACACATATATTTATGTGTGTTTTGTGTGTGTGTGTGTGTGTATGTGTGTATGTGTACATTTATATTATTAATTCACCCCTTCTTGAGTACTTTTTAGTCTGGATTTATGACTTTCACCAACTCTCTTATGAAATTACGATCATATTCAATGTATGAACTGGAAAATTATTAACAATTCCGTCACAGATAAATTTTAAACGCCAATTAGTCAAAGTTACTGAAAATTACTTGACGGTAATCAGCAAAATCATTAATAATCGGGAGGTATATAAATCTTTAGTATTAAATTATTAAAAATTACCTGACTGTAATAAATTAGATTATTAATGATTTGGTCAAAATAAATCTTAAATACCAGTGTGTCAAAGTTATTGAAAATTACTTGACTGCAATAGGAAAATAATTAATAATCTGGATGTACATAAGTCTTCAATTTTAAATGATTGAAAATTACCTGACTGTAATAAATAAGGTTAATAACGATTTTGTCATAAATAAATCTTAAATTCTAATGACTCACAGTCATTGAAAGTTACCAAATTGCAATTAGTAAAATAATTAATCATCTGGACGTATATAAGTCTTAAATACTAAATTATTGAAAATTGCCTGGCTGTAATAAATAAAATTATTGCAGTTAGGCCACAAGTAAGCTTTCAATACCGTTCAGTCTAAATTTTGTAAAATTACCTGATTGTAATAAAAAAAATTACTGAAAATTTGGTCTGAAATAAGCCTTAAACGCCAACGAATCCAAATTATTAAAAATTAATTAACTGTAGCAAATAAATTAAGCAGATTTATTTTCTCAGGATTACAGCTAGCACCAATCATAGTATCTTGTAAAAAAAAAAAAAAAAAAGCCAATCGAGTTTTCTGTACAGTCGCTACAGCGTATAATCAAGGCCACCGAAAATATATCTATTTTTCGGTGGTCTCGGTAGAATGCTGTATGAGCCGCGGCCCTTCAAACTTTAACCACGGCCGGGTGGTAGCATGTCTTATATAATTGCGATGAACACGATATGGCTAAATTTAACTTTAAATAAAATAAAAACTACTGAGGCTAGAGGGCTTAAATTTGGTATATTTGACGATTGGAGGGTGGATGATCAACATACCAATTTGCAGCCCTCTAGCCTCAGTAGTTTTTAAGATCTGAGGGCGGAGAGAAAAAGTGCGGACGGACAGACAAAGCCGGCACAATATTTTTCTTTTTTATAGAAAACTAATAAGCAATGAAATTGTAAGTCTAATAGGGGTATGAGTTTATAGGTAATGGGTCCCAGTGAGACCCAGGCTTTAGAATCGAGCGTGTGACGACAACATTGGTTATCTGCTTGATTGTCTGGGTTGGTCTGCCTTTATTTTGGTCTTAATCCAGGAATGAAATGGACAGAGTCCGTCCTCATCCCAGTCAGCCGCTTTAGTAATAAGGTTTGTGGTGAAAACGTTCATTCGGAACTCACCAATGAAATCTGACATACATTAAACACGATAAAATATACAAATACAGGAAAATAGTGAAGCTGCAAAACTAATTGCATTCAACATTCAAGGAATGTTTCTTTCCTTCCACAACATAGCTTTGGGACTTTCTCCACGATTTCTGTTTCCCAGTTTCTATAGTCTTTTTTATGAGGGTTGTGAGATTTTTGTAAGCTGAGGACCTATTTTTATTTTGATCTGGAGGTTTGCACTGTTATAGTTAATAATAATAGTAACAAAAGGGAAATAATCATGAATCGTAAATATCAATAATACTATACGCATATAATAATAATAATAATAATAATAATAATAATAATAATAATAATAATAATAATATTAAAAGGAGAGAAAGACCCTGTAAGTGGAATTTGTTCTGTTGCTCTGTTGCTATTTACACATTTTTAATCATGGACAATTATATACAATACTGCAGTACAACAAAAATTGTTAATATGAAAAATAAGTATAGGTCAAGAAAATAAAAACAGTTTACAATTAAAGGCTCTTTTTCTCTTATACTGGAGCGTGATTGTTCGTTCATTTTCTACCAGTGATAGTAAAAGTAGTTAGAATTTAAGTCCTGAATCAGTCACATTATTATGCGACTACAGTCAACGCATTGCAAGAATATCACTCGGCCACGCCCATATCCCCCCTACCCCACCCTGCCACCCCAGCCTAACCCCCTCCCCTCTTTCACGATATTGCTCATACGGCTGGCAGCACTGTCCTTAACAGTCTCCCGCTCTTTCCCGTCTCCGGATGGGTGGAGGGACAGGGTTCCTTCCCTCTGGGGCCTACTACTCCTCCATGGGATGAACGACCTTTTGATGTTATCAGTGTCATAGCCAAGCGGCAACTGATATCGTCCGAGAGTACGATGTCATGCATTATCTAAGGCGTCAGGGGAAGGGGGCGTGGTCGAGTGATATTCTTAAAATGCGTCGACTTTAATTCATTCCTAAGTTATTAAAAACAATAACAATGATAATGTTAGCGGATGACCCAAATAAATTTAATAACAATTACTGATAATCATATTTATAATTTCTAAGCAAATTGTGGTTATACTTCCAAATTTACATACTGAATCAAGAACTCATCAACCATAGGAAACAGCTGACATTGTTGGCCATTAGAATATATTTACATTACCTGATTAACAGGAAGCTCGCCCTTAATGGAAACTAATTATCTCCTGTAGTGAATATTTAGATGTGATTATATTTTATTTCTGCAATAATTTATTTTGCGGATCTGGTCTCCTTATGTAGGTACCCCACTATGTATGTATATAATAATAAAAATTTTTATTTGTGTACATTTTTAGTTTTTTTGCAAAAGAAAACTATTGTGCCGGCTTTGTCTGTCCATCCACACTTTTTCTGTCCACCCTCCGATTTTAAAAACTACTGAGGCTAGGGGACTGCAAATTGGTATGTTGGTCATCCAACGTCTAGTCATCAAACATACCAAATTGCAGCCCTCTAGCCTCAGTAGTTATTTTTTTTTTATTTAAGCTTAAAAGAAGCCATAATCGTACTTCTGGCAGCGCTATAGATACAAACAACATAGGCACCACCGGACCGTGGCTGAGTTTCATGGGCCGCGGCTAAGAGTTTTATGGGCCTTGGCTGAGGCCACCAACGAACAGAAAACTCGATTGTGCCGAAGAAACTTCGGCGCCTTTTTTACTTGTTATATTTTTTGGGGTCTTATTCGATATGTTTTCCTTGTTTGCAGATAGATATTCTAATTTAATGGTCCTCAGTTCTGCAAGGTGATCATCTATTCCATATGAATGTTTATAATTATAAATGCAAGCAACAATAATAACATTTACAATCTGGTGCCAAAAATACCTCAGCTGCACTGTTGACAGCAGTCTCAGTTGTACTCTTTTCAACTTCAGCTACACAGCTTTCATCCTCAGCTGCACTGTTGGCAGCAGTCTCAGTTGTAATCTTTTCAACCAGCTTTCATCCCCATTGTACTGTTTTCATCTTGAGTCACACTATTTTCTGCAGTAGCTTCGCTGCCAGCCTCAGCTGCTCAGTATCTTGAAACAGCTGACCTATTCTTAGCCTCAGCTGCAGTGTTTCTACTTCGCCTGGGCTATTTTCTACTTGGTTATGCTGTTTTGAGCATCCACTGTGCTGCCCTCTGCCCGCTTACTCGAATTTCACCACTCATTTAGACAAGTAGAAATTCGCCGAAGTTTCTTCGGCGCAATCGAGTTTTCTGTACTCCCATTCAGCGTGTAATCAGGGCCACCGAAAATAGATCTATCTTTCGGTGGTCTTGATATAATGCTGTATCAGCCGCGGCCCATGAAACTCTCAGCTGGCCGTGGTGGCTTGTTCTGTAGCGTTGCCAGAATCACGATTATTGCTAAATTTTATCCTTAATGAAATATAAACTACGGATGCTAGGGGGCTGCAATTTGGTATGTTTGATGATTGGGGGGTGGATGATCAATATACCAATTTGCAGGCCTCTAGCCTCAGTAGTTTTTAAGATCTGAGAGCGTACCGAAAATAATGAGGACAGAAAATAGTGCGGACGGACAGACAAAGCCGCCACAATAGTTTTCTTTACAGAAAACTAAAACAAAACCGTGACTTATCCCTCTGAGAGTCAAGCCCTGAAACTCAGTGGTTTCTTCGAACTACATACTAGCAATGACCAGTACTGACTAAGATTACTCGTGAATATAATTATTTGGCGTTAGTGTTTTTCTTCATATTTTCCGAATTTTGTCCTTAAGACAAAAACAATTCTTTTAATCAACATAATTTTGTTTCCATGTTGTTTTTCGAGTTTCGTAATGACCCCATTGTTCATGGCAGCTTACCACAGGACTTATTTTGACAGGTTTGTACCGCTTGTACTTTTCCATTTATATAAAAACTTGTTTATTGCTTGTACCGGATCGCCGAGACTGGTTGCAAGATGAATAATCATTAGGTTTTAAACAATACGGGAACGTCATGCGGTGCACTGTAGGCATTACTTAAGGTTCTTTGCAGCGTGCCTTCGGCCCCTAGCTGCAACCCCTTTCGTTCCTTTTACTGTGCCTCCTTTCATATTCTCTTTCTTCCATCTTACTTTCCACCCTCTCCTAACAATTGACTCATAGTGCAACTGCGAGGTTTTCCTCCTATTACACCTTTCAAAACTATTACTGTCAATTTCCGTTTCAGCACTGAATGACCTCATAGGTCCCAGTGCTTGGCCTTTGGCCTAAATTCTATATTCAGTCAATCAATATGGGAAAATGATTCCTACGGCTACTCGGTGATAGAATTCTCTCTCCTCTACTGTATTCCGTATCTCCCTTCTTTGCTTATTCCTTCAGGCCGGTGCTAGATAAGTTGCCCTTTCAGTCACTCTTGGTGTAAAATAAAATTCTTTGAAGTTTTGAAGATGAATGGGAAAGTAAATTAAGGCCTAACGTTAGAATTATTTGGTAAAAGAGAGAACTTTGCTTTATCACACGGAATGCAGTATTACTGGAAAAATATTATTATTATTATTATTATTATTATTATTCAGAAGATGAAACCTAATCATATGGCACAAGCCCACCCAAGGGGCCACTGACTTGAAAGTCAAGATTCCAATGAATATGGTGTTCATTAGAAAAAAAGTTGGAGGCTTTAAAGGGAAATACCGAAAGAAGAGATCCCACTCGCTTAATAAAAAAGAAAAACAAATAAATTAATAAATTAAAAAAATAGATAAAAATGTTCTGAAATCCAAGGAGAACAGTATTAGGGCAGCAATGCATTTCACCTTCGCTTGAACTTTTGATAATTGGCAAAATCAGATAGAAAATTGATTCTAAAACGCAACATTGCTATTTAGAAAAATGGGGAACAGACGAGTCAGTTTTGTCATTCTAGAAAGAAGGTCGTATTTATTTGTATAAGAATGTGTGTCTTCCTTCCTGATGCACACAGGAAGTTACTGCCTTCTTTTTTTATGGAGGGCGAGTATAACTTCCTCCATGAAATACAAAACACACACACACACACACACGCACACACACACACACAGAGAGAGAGAGAGAGAGAGAGAGAGAGAGAGAGAGAGAGAGAGAGAGAGGGTATATCTTCCTCCATGAAATGAAAAACACGCACGCACGCACACACACACACACACACACACACACACACACACACACACACACACACAGACTTCCTCCATGAAATGTATAAAATTTACGCATGTTTGCAATTTAAGTCTATTTATCTTGGTACCAAGCGTCACAGCATCCAAGTTTAAACGCTTTATGTTGCCAGAATGATTAAAACCTTGCTTTTTTTCTGGACAGGAGTATAATCAGTCATAATGTGCAGTTATGTGCAGCAATCGCTATTCGTTTGTTAAGGAAGCTTTCACAAAACGGAGCACCCTTAATTAAAGCGAGAAAACTTTGATGCAATCTCAGTTAAATAACTAATACCCTTCAAGTAGCAGAGCTTAGCACTACATAGCTCTATAGGCCCCAGACAACTGTTCAGTGAACTCCCCGACGGGCAGTTTGACACTAATTAGGCTACGTTCACACAGGGCGTTTTCAACCGCGCGTTGAGATACGCGCGGTCGATTGTTCAATGTTAGCTTATGGAATCGTTCACACGTAACCGCGGCGTATCGCGGCGGTTTCCAATACGCCGCGGTAGCGAGATTCCCCTCGCCAACGCGCGATTGCCGGGCGTGCCGAGATACATACAAGTCAATGACATCGTTCACACACAGCGGTGAACCGCGCGTTTTGAAGACAGCAGGTGCCATCATTGGCTGTGTGTCAGCCAATGAGGAAAGAGATTGTGCGTTACCATAGCAACCCACGCCACGTCTGGTCCCCGTGATCACAGTCACACACACTATTGCATTGCTGTCACTGTTAACTATGGAGAGGGATAATTTTGATATCGATTTATTCATAAATGAAACTGAAAAACGCCCATCAATTTGGGACATGAAATCTCAGGAGTACAGAGACAGAATAGTCAAGAAAAAGGGTTGGGAAGAAATTGTGGATATTTTCTGAACTTCTGAAGATATGAAGGAAAAACAAAACCTAGGTAAGTTAATTGAATAACACAATGGATATACAAAAGCATTATAACCTGAAACTCACATTTTCTTTCACTTACAATATAATCTTATATTTACATCAAACAAATTTCTAATAACTAGGAAGACTATAATTTATCCTTTTTTGTTCTTTGTCAGACTTGGAAACTTTCTAAATCATTCTGTCCTGCCATTCGAGTTTACCTTCATTTACAAAGTAATCTGCATATTATCTGTCTCGGGCAGAGGTTGCAGACATGCCTCCTCTTGGAACATGACCTTCATGTAGGCCTACTATGCATAGGAGGTTGATAAAGTATATCTTCATACCTGTAACCATCTCTTGCCCTTATATAGTTATGCAATATGCAACATGACTTTATTATATCCTCAGCAAAGTCAATGTTGACATTGAGAGACCTATGGAATATGCACCACTTATTAGCTAAGATACCAAAGGTATATTCTATGTACCTACAGTACGTGCTCTTGACGATCTGTAATTAAATATTTTCTTCTTGTGTGACAGGTGTTTTCCAGTGTATGGTCGCATAACATTTTCCATAATGCCAAAGGCCTCATCTCCAACAATTACATGAGGTAAGCATCTTGTGTCATGAGTGGAAAGGTATGTCTATCATGTAAAACTGGGTGTACCCAATGCCGTCTTTGGCGCTGTTTGCGCCAGTTCAGTCTGCAATTCAACAGCCAAACGCAAGCTATTTCTTCCAAGTCCATTCTGACACTGAATGTCACAAAAAAGTGTATCTCTCTCTCTCTCTCTCTCTCTCTCTCTCTCTCTCTCTCTCTCTCTCTCTCTCTCTCTCTCTCTCTCTCTCTCTATATATATATATATATATATATATATATATATATATATATATATTAACTTTATCACATACACAATTGTTCTGTGCATTAGTAGAATTACTAAAAGGACCTCATACAAACTGGATGGTATCCGGATACTTGATAATGTGGACTGTTTGTCCAAGAAAGCTTGTAACTTTTTGAATAAAAACTCCATTAGATACCATCCAGTTTGAATGAGGTCCTTTTAGTAATATATATATATATATATATATATATATATATATATATATATATATATATATATATATATATATATATATATATATATATATATAAAGAAGCATTACCGCGCGTTGGCCGCCGCGGTCAAAAACGCTTCGTGTGAACGATAGCAGCGTTAAACGAGCGGTGGCCGCCGCGGTTAAAAACGCCGTGTGTGAACGTGGCCTAAGATCAAGACTAGCCGTCGCTATTTAGTTCGTCTCTTATTTTCCTGTCCATCGTTTGAGTTGCCCATTTTTTAGTCTTTCGCTACATTCCAGCTCAAGAGAACCTGAAGAGGCTAAACATTACTCCTAAGCCAGTGGTTTTCAACCTGGGGGAGGGGGGCGTGAGCAATTCCCAGGGGAGGCGCGAGCCATAGGGAAAAATTCAAAATCCACTAACTATATTCGTTATTCTCTCAACAAGAGTGTGGAACTAATATTCAAAAGTTTACGAAAAAAATGCAAAACGTATCGCCTTATAACGTTTGTTTACTATAGTCTACTACTCTAGTTAGGCTCGTTGGGCTCAACATGTTTTGTAATTAATAACCTCCCTCCCTATCCATCGAAACCCCTTTTCTTTCTCTTTTTTTTCATTTTCCTTTAAATCTGGGTTGGGATTTTACTTATAGATGCAAGGGGGGCGTGGAGGGAAGGACCATCTCTTAGAGGGGCCGTGATAATAAAAAAGTTAAGAACCACCGTCCTAAGTATTTGAAAGATTCGACCACAGTAATCCTTTGCCCACCTAATGCTATTTCGCCTCTTGTGGATAATACTACGTCCTCAACACTTCTATTTTCCCCCCATGTTGATTTTGAGTCTGATCTTTCTAAATGTGTCATGTTTTCCACTGAGCAAGCGCTGTGAATCTCGTGATGTTTTGCTGATTAAAACAGTATTATCTATAGTTCTAAGTCTGTCAAGTTTCTGTCGTTATTCAAATCGATATATAGGCTATATATATATATATATATATATATATATATATATATATATATATATATATATATATGTGTGTGTGTATATATATATATATATATATATATATATATATATATATATATATATATATATATATATATGTATTTACAAGGTAAACATATGCGTAATTGTAAGAATGTCCTAATTCTTGTTTTTAAAAAATGAAGTATACCTAATGGTATTATTATCCTGATTCTAGAAAATACATAAAAAAAATCGATAATCAAAGAAATAAGACGGTAGCAATACCATCCTCTCGCACTATCAGATTTGAATGAGAATTTGAAATATTCAATTTGAATACAAAATTAGAGATACAGGAAAAGCGAAAAAATAAATGGAAAATACAAAATACCATATAAAAAGTAATTCTTAGAGAAAGCGTAAATATAAAAGTAATAAATAAAGTAGTGACCATAGACATGAAAATGAACAGAAAAATAAAAGTAGAAAAAACCAAAAAACAGGAAAATAATAAAAATATATAAAAGAAAACAAAATGGTAGATAAGTTCTAAAATTTCTACAAGAAAATGTCCCGAAGAAGATAGAAAATAAAAAAAATCCGTCGAAGTTTCTTCGGCGCAGTCGAGTTTTCTGTACAGCGCATAATTAAGGCCACCGAAAATAGATCTATCTTTCGGTGGTCGCGAAATAATGCTGTATGAGACGCGGCCCATGAAACTCTCTGCCGGCCTTGGTGGCTTGTTTTGTTGCGTTGCCAGAGGCACGATTATGGCTGACGTTAACCTTAAATGAAATAAAAACTGCTGAGGCTAGAGGACTGCAATTTGGTATGTTTGATGATTGTAGGGTGGATGATCAACATACCAATTTGCAGCCCTCTAGCCACAGTAGTTTTTAAGATATGAGGGCGGACAGGAAAAGTGCGGACGGACAGACAATGCCGGCACAATAGTTTTATTTTCAGAAAAGTGAAACTGTAAAGTAAAAACTTAAAGGAAAAAATAACCAGGAAAGAACCCAATTGCAAAAATGATAAAAACGAACAGCAGAGAGATAGAAAATGAGGAGAACACAAAAAAGAAAAAAAAATACAGGATATTACAGGAAATGTCAAGTATTCGGAAATGACGAAACTGCCAAGCTATAACCACGACAGAAAGACCCACTTGATTGTGATTACGACCTATTGAAAGATGGCCAAATACTCCGCTGATTATAAGGAGGGAGAGAGAGAGAGAGAGAGAGAGAAAAGAGAGAGAGAGAGAGAGAGAGAGAGAGAGAGAGAGAGAGAGAGAGAGATTACTTTGAAGCTTTTCGTCAAAATCTCCTTTTCAGAACTGGTCATCCACAATTCTGAGGACAAAAAGGGCATTAACCTCTCTCTCTCTCTCTCTCGTTCGACTTTAGGGAGAAAAGTGTCTATTTTTAATCCAGTGGAGATGAAGACGTTTTCCTCTTTTACTCCCACTTTTTCTCTCTCTTTCTCAGTCTCTCAGTCTTGCCGTCTCTCTCTCTCTCTCTCTCTCTCTCTCTCTCTCTCTCTCTCTCTCTGTGTCTGTGTCTGTCTTTATCTCTATTTTCTCCCCAAAGTGAAAATCGAAAGTTATAGCATTAAAAGAGAAAGAAGTCTATACGTACCTCTCTCTCTCTCTCTCTCTCTCTCTCTCTCTCTCTCTCTCTCTCTCTCTCTCTCTCTCTCTCTCTCTTTCTGTGTGTGTATATTTCTATACTCTCTGTATGTGTATATTTCTATATTCTCCCCAAAGTGATAATCGAAAGTTATGGGCATATAGGGGAAACTAACGTCTCTCTCTCTCTCTCTCTCTCTCTCTCTCTCTCTCTCTCTCTGTATGTGTATATCTTATATTCTCCCCAAAGTGACAATGAAAAGTTATGAGCATATATAGAGAAACAGAAATCCAAACGTGCACCGCTCTCTCTCTCTCTCTCTCTCTCTCTCTCTCTCTCTCTCTCTCTCTCTCTCTCTCTATGTATGTGTATATTTTTATATTCATCCCCCAGTGATAATAAAAACTTATGAGCATATAGAGGGAACTAAAGTCTAAGCGCACCTCTCTCTCTCTCTGTCTCTCTCTCTCTCTCTCTCTCTCTCTCTCTCTCTCTCTCTCTCTCTCTCTCTCTCTCTCTCTCTCCCTTACGTCTAAATATTCTCCCTTTTTTACAAAATCTCCCTTCGGGAAAGACGCCCCCTCTCTCTGTCGCTGACGATTCCCGGAACGTGTCTCGACGTGTCACAACTCCTTCCTGGAAGACAGGAACCGGAGAGTACTGGAGGAGTTTCGCATAAATTCTCAATAAACTGGTTGAAATTATCATCCCATTTGCCATTAACAAGATGCGCTTAATTTATTGAAAACAAGAAATTCGCTTGGTCAAATATGAAATTTTATTATTATTATTATTATTATTATTATTATTATTATTATTATTATTATTATTATTATTATTATTATTATTATTCAGAAGATAAACCCTATTCATATGGAATAAGCCCACCAAAGGGGCCACTGGCTGGAAATGAAAGCTTCCAAAGAATATGGTGCTCATTAGGAAGTAAGAGAAGGTTAAGAGAAATACAGAGAGATAAGATCTCACTTATTAAGGAAGTAAAAAATGCGCCGAAGTTTCTTCGGCGCAGTCGAGTTTTCTGTACAGCGTATAATAAAGACCGCCGAAAACAGATGTTTCTTTCAGTGGTCTTGTTATAATGCTGTATGTGCCGCGGCCCATGAAACTCTCAGCCGGGCGTGGTGGCCTGTGTTGTTGCGTTGCCAGAGGCACGATTATGGCTAATTTTAACCGTAAGTAACATAAAAACTACTGAGGCTAGAGGGCTGCAATTTGGTATGTTTGATGGTTGGTGGGTGGATGATCAACATACCAATTTGCAGCCCTCTAGCCTCAATAGTTTTTCAGATCTGGGGGCGGACAGAAAAAAGTGCGGACGGACAGACAAAGCCGGCATAATATTTTTCTTTTCAGAAAACCAAAAGCAACAAATAAATTAGTAAATTGATGAAGAGATAAAAATGTATTAGAACGCAAGGAGAATATTATTAGGGCATTAATGCACTGGATCTTCGCTGGAACGTTTGAAGTTCCAGCAGAGATATTTGGTAGGTTAGTTGATGAGTAAGAAGAGCTTTGCATAAAAATATAATAAGTTGGTTAAAATTTCTAACCAATTTATGGCCAAATGAGTTTAGTTCAGCAGAGCATTTAGTAGGTTAAATTATGAGTTGCTAATGCAAGACGTTGATTAACTTAACAGCAATGATTTGCATGTTAAATTATGAATTGTAAATACTTCGCTTCATTTGGCGGAATAATGTTGAAGTTAATATACTTATCAAGTTAATAATATTGAAATGGTAGTAACGACGGTCTGTAATTTACATTGCGGATTTCGTTAATCATAAGTTCCGTTTTACTTTAGTATAAAAAAGGCTTCAGCTAATATATAACTGATATATAAAAAAATACCTTTCCGCTATTGTCCATTTTGTGGATAACCACTCTTATTGTAGCCCATTAAATTATTTCATTTACTTTGTGAAAAAGAGTATTATAGTTTATGTTTTCTTCTAAAAAAAGACTTCATTTTTGTGATTTGATGATAACAAATTATTTTGCGAAATTTCAACAAGAAATTCTGTTTATTGCCTCCGAAAAATGTTATGCGGTTAGTGTTCTTTCCTTGTAAAAAGTGGGACCCGGAAATGGCGATTATTGATTAGAGTTTGGGAGAGATAGGAATGGAACTCTTGGGGAGAAGGGGTCTTTACAGAGCGAATTGCTCAGCCTCCTTGTTGGGGGTTTACGGTCTCCAAGCCTTATTTCTGCCATATATTAATAAACAATGACAATTTTTGGCCAAGAATAAAATGCTTGAAAATCTTAGTTCAGTAATTTCATTTGTTAACAAAAATCTTTCCCTTTATTGTTGAATGTTAGTCAGATGAGTTTTCTGTGGATATGAGATTTAATCTATTGTTGGTTATGTTGACTGAAAACAACTATTTGTGTCCATGATTTTTTATTTGCTGTTATTATTATCATTGTATATTATTGGTGTTCTGTTACTTTCAATGGTTTTATTATTATTATTATTATTATTATTATTATTATTATTATTATTATTATTATTATAAACAATAATAATAATAATATTATTATTATCATTATTATTATTATTATTATTATTATTATTATTAAAGACCATGGAAAAAGTCACATTCTTTAAAAGTCTAGATAAGTAACACCTTTTCTTCATTATTAATGTAATTCTAGAATTATATTAATTTTTCTATGGCAAATAACAACTCTTTCCTGATGCTTTGGGGAGAGACCCAGCTGTTCCCTGTCTCTGTTCCTCTCTTTTCTTTTTTTCCTCACACCCCAAAACACACTCCCACCCCCACCCCTACCTCCACCCCTCACCCCACCCCACCTCTTCCCCTATCGCACCTCTGCCCCCACCCAAAACTTCACCCTATCCTTAGCCTCAGCCCATTCACCAGAAAAAGTTTAGTTCTTTAATTATTTCTTTCTTTATTTTCCTACGCAGCAGAGCCGACAAGAAAATGGAAAATAGACCTAGGAAGAGAATCCCAGAGCCTGATAGATGAGGAAACGAAATAGTCAGAGGAGAGATATATTTTGTGAGATCTAAATTTTCATGGGTAAATTGTAGGATCAGGGAGGTTGGGTGGTGCTACGCAGCCTGCTTATAAGGAAATAAATAATAATAATAATAATAATAATAATAATAATAATAATAATAATAATAATAATAATAATAATAATAATAATAATGCCTTTTTTATTATTTGAAAAAATGATATATTGTTATAAAATTACTCTTAAAACTTAAGTGTATTTCTAACGCTACAATCAAGACTTAATAATGAAGAAAAGGGTATTACTTATCTAGACTTTTAAAGAATGTGACTTTTTCCAGTCTTGAATAATAATAATAATAATAATATTATTATTGTTATTATCATTATTATTATTATTTATAATAATAATAATAATAATAATAATAATAATAATAATAATAATATTAAAAACATTCAAAGTAACAGAACACCGATAGCATATAATGATAATAATAACAGCAAATAAAAAATAACACTGATAAAAAATAAAGCTAAAACAATAACGATAATAGAATTACTACAAAAAAGAAAAGGAATTTTGCAACACTTTTGTAAACAAAACCTTACTTTTCCTTCATTGCCGGAGCCACCGTAATGTGGTAAAATGGTAATTAGCTTTGCACTATAAATTCCCTTTGTAGTTTTAAAGGGGAAATTTCCCCTCCGGGTTTTTTGTAGTAAGATATTAAGATATCAAGATATTCAGAGCAGCCA
>JANJGK010000032.1:20774444-20789444 GCA_039081455.1 Macrobrachium rosenbergii | reverse complement strand
GGTTAGGTTTTTATCTTTCGGTGGTCTCAATATAATGCTGTATGAGCCGCAGCCCATGAATCTTTAACCACGGCCCGGTGGTGGTCTATCCTATATCGTTGCCAGACGCACGAGTTTGGTTAATTTAACCTTGAATAAAATAAAAACTACTGAGGCTAGATGGCTGCAATTTGGTATGTTTGATGATTGGAGGGTGGATGATCAACATACCAATTTGCAGCCCTCCAGCCTCGGTAGTTTTTAAGATCCGAGGGCGGATAGAAAAAGTGCGGACGGATAGACAAAGCCGGCAGAATAGCTTTCTTTTACAGAAAACTAAAAGAAACACGACTGCCCTATACTCATGTTAAAACTCCAGTTACAAAGCATTACTTTCAGAAGAGAACAAAGAGGAGTTTAAAAATATTCGCAAAAATTTAAGAAACATTACAAAGTGAATAAAAAGTAAGAAATAGACTAAAATATTTTCACGGAAAAAAAAGTTACCAGTTAATATGTTCTTCAAAATAAGACAAAATGAGTATATAGATTCCCAAGAAGGTGAAGAATGAAATAGAAGACATTCACAAGTAAATAACAATTTCAAACAGAAGAGATTCGGGGGAAAACGAATACCACGAATCACAGATTCGATAAAAGACCGGAACTCAAGCAAGACAGTCAGTATCTTACGAATGAAAATCCAAAACAACTTACATAAGAAAATAGGAAACAGAATGAGACCCTCGCCAGAGAATGACGCTGAAAATATAACACTGACAAGAAAATAAGACAGAGGAAAATATATGACCAAGGAAACGTATTACCAAGAAAATAAGAGGCGAGCATCGACGCTGGATTCTGACATTACAACAGGAACACAATCAGGGTGGGAACATGCTCCCCGCCAGAATTAGTAAAACCGAACCTGGTCTGTCTGCGTGTCACGGGAAGGCCCTGAAAAATTGTCAGCCTGTTTCTCTCTCTCTCTCTCTCTCTCTCTCTCTCTCTCTCTCTCTCTCTCTCTCGTCACTTGTTCTTTTTATTTTTGGTGAGTGGTTACGTGTTTTCTTACCGAGTCGTGGCATGGGTCTAAAAGTTGTCAGTATCTCTCTCTCTCTCTCTCTCTCTCTCTCGTTATTTTTCTAGTAATTTTATTGGAGAATTACCTACTCTGTTGTTCAGTTTTGGAAAGGGGCTCTCTTTCTCTTCCTCGCTCACACATACACACACACACTAACACACACACATATATATATATATTCATATATATATATATATATATATATATATATATATATATATATATATATATATATAAATAAATACGTATGTATATAAATATATATATATATATATATATATATATATATATATATATATATATATATATATATATATATATATATATATATATATATTCATATATATAAATATAAATATATAGGTATGTATGATTTTTCTAGGATGTTAAAAAAGACAGAAAATAAAAAAAAATTACAGAAAACAAGAAAACAAGTTAAAATTTCTATCACATAAAAATTATATGTTCCTTATCCCTAAAACACACTAAATGGCTGCACAAAATGAACAAGAGAAATAAATGAAATTTAAAAAAAATTATGAAATAAGATATTTCACTTGTCAAGAAGAAAGTATTAAGACTTTCCCTTCTTACGTCACGTTTTAATAAGAAACAATAAATGGAACTATATAAGACTATCTAGTTAATAAAGGGCAATGTCGACCCACATAGTTATCAGCGTAATAAACTCTATATCGCCGTTATTTAGCCCTGGGTTAGCTAGCCGCTTTCACCACTAACATTTATGTAAATAGTCAGAATAAAGGCCACTGAATCAGACCTTTTGAGGCCTGGTACGTAACGTCTGTAAATGAGGGACTATTCGTCCCGACTGCCTCTCAAATGACCGTCGCTTTTTACGAAAAAAAAATTAAAAAACTAAATAATCATTCTAAGATCAGCAACTCGAGAAAACAAGTAGAAAATGCGCTGAAGTTTCTTCGGCGCAATCGAGTTTTCTGCATATCGTATAATCAAGGCCACCGAAAATATATCTAACTTTTGGTGGTCTCGGTATAATGTTGTATGAGCCGCTGCCCATGAAGCTTTAACCACGGCCCGGTGGTGGCATGGCCTACATCGTTGCCAGACGCACCATTATGGCTAACTTTAACCTTAAATAAAATAAAAACTACTGAGGCTAGAGAGCTGCAATTTGGCATGTTTGATGATTGGAGGGTGGATGATCAACATACCAATTTGCAGCCCTCTAGCCTCGATAGTTTTTTAAGATCTGAGGGCGGACAGAAAAAATGCGAATAGAAAAAAGTGCATACGGACGACGTCGGCACAAAAGTTTTCTTTTCAGAAAACTAAAAATCCTTCTGTCGCCCTGAATAAGCAGAGGTCATTTCCAGATGCACCACCACCGCCGTCGCCTCTCGTCTTTGTACTAGAAGCTTAATGATATTCAAATGGATTAGGAGCCGCGCGGAGCCATGTGGAGCCATGGGGAGCCGTGAGGAGCCATTTAAATATTACAATTGGCACCGGACCGTTGCCTTATCTCTGCGGGACCCTGCCAGTAATGACTCCAGACTTTCGACTCGCATTGTGTTTAATTCCTCCTCATTTATCAAGTCCGATCGCTTCCACCACTCGGCGCTGGGGCATCGCTCGCTCCTCCTCCTCCTCCTCCTCCTCCTCCTCCTCCTCCTCCTCCTCCTCCTCCTCCTCCTCCTCCTCCTCCCGTGGTGTGGAATTGCACGCGATTCCTCTGTCTCTGTCAGTTTGCTTGTTTTGTTTAGACCGGTGGATCTTAACCTGGTGGCGCGCCCCCTCAGCAATTTCCAAGGGGGGCCCGAGCCCTAGGGAAAAATTAAAAATTCTCTAATTATATTCATTCTCTTAACAAGAGTCGCTAAGAAGCAATGTCAGTTATCGCTCATTCATTCCCAAAAGAATAAAAACACCCCTTCTCTTTCTCTTTTTTTTTTATTTTCATTTAAAATTGGGAGGGAATTTTACTCTTAGATGCAAGGGGGGTGTGGGGGGAAGGACCAGCTCTTAGAGGGGGCGTGTAATAAAAAGGTTAAGAACCGCTGGTTTAGACTCTATTTGTGCTTTGCTTGTCGGTTTTTTGGTTTGCTTGTTGCTGTTGCTTGCATGGATTTCAGTGTCAGATCCTGACTGAGGTTTCAAGCATTTGTTTCCCGTAGGGGGGTTAGTGCCGTTAGTGCACTTCGTGTGGTGCACTGTAGGGATTACTTAAGGTTCTTTGCAGCGTGCCTTCGGCCCCTAGCTGCAACCCCCTTTCGTTTCTTTTACTGTACCTCCTTTCATATTCTCTTTCTTCCATCTTACTTTACTCAGCCCTCTCCTAACAATTGATTCACAGTGCAACTGCTTTGAGGTTTTCCTCCTGTTACACCTTTCAGACCTTTCACTGTCAATTTCCGTTTCAGCGCTGAATGACCTCATAGGTCCCAGTGCTTGGCCTTTGGTCTAAATTCTATATTCTATGCAATTCTATTCAGTTCAAGCATTTGTTAGCTTTCGTTTACTTGTGCTTCTTTAATGCAGACTGCGTTTGCTTTCATCTGTTTCAGACATTATTATTTAAATTCAGTCAACAGAAATCTCTGCGTAAAACAAAAAGTCCGTGATGCTGGAGGATTTTCTCCTTACTCCCTTGCTCCCAGAAGTCTATATAACTTTTACGTCTTTAGAAGGGTCTGTTGCCCTTTCAGAGGCTAGGCATAAGCCTTCATCCCTTCGTCTTTTCTTTTTTTTTTTTTTGCTGATTAGAGAGGGGCTTTAATCTTATCCCATGTGGTAATTAAAAAGAAATAAAACTATTTTAGGATTCAAATTTGTGTGGGACTTCTGTTACTGTATTTTGACATTTACTTGAATAGTTCTACCCCCTTTTTAGTTTGCTGTAAAAGGAAACTATTGTGCCGGCTTTGTCTGTCCGTCCGCACTTTTTTTCTGTCAGTACTTTTTCTGTCCTCCCTCAGATCTTAAAAACTACTGAGGCTAGAGGGCTGCAAATTGGTATGATGCTCATTCACCCTCCAATCATCAAACATACAGAATTGCAGCCCTCTAACCTCAGTAGTTTTTACTTTATTTAAGATTAAATTTAGCCAAAATCGTACTTCTGGCAACGATATAGGTACCAACAACACAGGCCACCACCGGACCGTGGCTGAGTTTCAGGGGCCATGACTGAGGCCACCACCCGACCGTGGTTAAAGTTTCATGGGCCGCGGCTCATATAACATTATACCAAGACCACCGAAAGATAGATCTGTTTTCGGTGGCTTGATTATATGATGTACAGAAAACTCGATTGCGCCGGAGAAACTTCGGCGCAATCTTATTTGTTATTTACGCTCACGATAAGTACTTCTTTCGGTGTCAGTCACACCGTCCTGAGGTGAGGGGTACAACTAAATCTACCTGGGTCCCTAATCCCACGGCCTCCTGGTGGATGGTAGAACGTAGTGTCATGTCGTCTGGGCGTTGAGAGTGGGTTTCTTTAATTTTATCGATACAAGCAACAATAGTAATTGGACAAGAAAATACAACCCGGAGACTGATGATCGCAGAAACGATATCGATAAAAAAAAAAACACCCTTAACGTCCAAACGGCATCATAATAAGTCCCGCTATCCACCTACAGTAGAGGCAAAGGGCGCTGGACCTACAGTAGGTAGCAAGACGAGATTTCTGATGACCTTGTAGACGGAACACATGGCTTACCCGATAAGCACAACGACCAATTAATAGACAGAGGACTTGCCTTGTTGAAGCCTTTAACAAACAGTCTACTCGGGGCAAATGCAAACGAACGATGGCCTTTAAACATTTACGTTTTATCTCACTGTAGGTACATAAAACACCATGGCTATGCGAGCGCGAGTAAGAGGTATTTTATTAATTTCTTGCATGTAAATGACACGAGTAGATTAATATTCGAAATAAGCAAGGAACAGCGTTGTCTATGAGGCTGTCTAGGACGTGGGGAGGTGAAGGGAAAAACGACTACCGCATTGGCGAGAAGGCGGGATATCTTAGTTATAACATGGCATGATAGCTATGGTATTATGGTTTTTCTTTCCAGAATACTCTGCATACTTATATAATTTTCTCTCGAGTATACAAATAATTGTATTAGCTGAGTGCTTGGGCACTTTCGGGACTATTTGGTTAAATAACTTGTCCAGCAAAAGTTTAAAATCCCATTCAGATCCCGTCATCCTGCATTGTTAACATACGTATGTAAATGGTTAGCCTAGGCATACAATTTTCTTTTTATTGTTGGGCATTGGAACAATAATTAGATAGAATGAATAAATAAAGGTTACAATAAAAGAGTAATTTCTGACTGAAATGGAATGAATGTGTGCTTAAAAGAAAGTTAGTAAAATAAAATACCTGGCGATTCAGTAGCATAGGCCTAGCCTCATTGGTCCGCGCTTCATGTTTTAGAGGTAAATAATATTTGGTATCATAATAAAGTTACTTCCCTACCCATGCAATGAAACTGCACGTAGAATAAAATTTGAATGGCAAGAAAATATTGTGATTTGAATACTTTTAGAGCATAGGTCTAAGAATGGTTTGGTCTAAAGTAATAAGATCAGTCATAATGGCTGAAAGCTCATCGTTCGTTTGCGTTTGATTTGAGCAGAATGGTGGTTACAACCTAGTCTTTCGTGTGCTTGTGTTGGTATATATTATGAATAAAGATCGACTTGTTTATGAATTATATCAGAAGGGGCGAGGGTTCTTTGTCTATATAAACATTCAAATGCGTTTTTGGAAAAATAGTTTAATAATTATCACAATGAGCCAACGATTTCGGAAACGCTGAATGTCAGTCACTCACGTGCGCACGTGCCGTACCTTTACCCGCGAGTTGACAGATGAAATGAAACCGACCATAATTATTGACAATTTCCCATACAATTTGTACCTCAAGAAAAAACCTACGAACAAAAAATGAGTAAATGTCAACTTACCCCAACCCTTCCTCCCGCACCCCCGCACGTAGATCAGACCATTAACTTCCGGCTTTCATTCACAGTTGTTTTGAGTGTGTGCGTTACCGAAGTGTGTCGCAAACCGACGGTGTTCCTATTTGATTTTGCTTGTATCGCGAATGTGTAACATGCCTAAGAAGCATACCATCCATGATATAATCCGTGTAACTGAATGTCATGAGGTGGGGTTGAAAACAAGTGAAATTGTGAGAAGCAAAGTGGCATAAATGAACTGTAAGACAGCTTGTTGCCAGGTTCATGGCGTCCAGCCGTTTGGGGGGTCTACCCTGCTCTTGGTCATGGAGCCGTCATAAGCTTTCTCGTCCTCGCGCTCTCATGCTTAGGAAACGGCATATATACTGTATAGACAACCAGCCTTGACTAGTGCAAGGAAATTCAAAACATAATATTCAAGTGCTTGGCCACGTCTAGACACACCGAAGAAGAGGAAGGATGGGAGAAGCTACATTTCGCTTGTGTTGGGAGGGGAAAAGGTGGAGAGGAGGGTGCCTCATAGTGATAAGCTGGGTCCTAAACATGTTGCAGTGCCATTGTTGCCGAAACGTGGAAATGTGGCCTCCGGTGTGGAAGTTTTGATGCACAAGATGATCGTGTGCAGAAGTGGGGTCTTCATTTTACGGTCTGTCACACAAAGTGTGGAAAGAAATTTCCACCCTTTTTAGGGGTTTACTGTGATCAGATATATTATTTTCTTATATGATCCATTGACCTATATTCTCGGTCATTCGCATATTTATATTTGTTATATAATAATGACTGAATAAAGAGCCATCAGAGAATGGTTGTTTACACAGAATCATGAAGCAGCAGAAGTCGATCGAGTGATGTCTTGATTAACACGTCGAACACAGACGACAACAGAGTGACAGCAGCTTTAGGTTTCCATGTAATTAAGGTGACTTAAATCTATTTAAAGTTGTTTTAGTAAATGTAAAAAAAGTGATTGTGATTAACTTGATAAGGGCTGTTTGTGGTAAATGATCTTTAGACAGGAAAGTATATATCGTTTCATATACGTTAGATTTTACCGATGGTTGAATGAATTCAAAATTCAGGCAAGCGTGGAAGTCAGTGATATGGAAATGTTAGCAACACTGAGTAGACCACCAGTCTTGACTAGTGCAAGGAAATTAAAAACATAATATTCAACTGCTTGGCCACGTATCTCCACGTACCACCCAGACACCAAAGAAGAGGAAGGATGGGGGAGGCTACATTTCACGTGTGTTGGGAGGGGAAAGATGGGGTGGAGGGTGCCTCATAGTGATAAGCTGGGGCCTAAACATGTTGCACTCGTGGTCAGATTCCCCCGGTATGTTATGGTGTGGGGGTGTTTTGGGTATGGTATCGTGGGGGATTTAGTGCTTCTTCCCAAGAGCTAGCACATCAACAGAGATTTTACCTGACGCTGTTAGGCGACGTTTTGAATCTTCGTTTTGAGAGATGGGGCACATCGTTCTGCAGCGGGACGGTGCATGGTGCCACGCCGCCAGTTACGTCGCTGATTCACTCACTCTCGCCAGTTATTACGTCACAGATTGGCTAAACGATTGCCAAATTGACTGTACCAAGTCTTGGCCAGGTGATGTCCCTGATTTGCTCTCCAGTAGAAAACTTTTGGGCAGCGATCAAGTCTTGTTGAATGGCAGAGGACACGACAAACTTCGACAAACTCCAGACCGCCATACGCTCGATCTGGGACATATTTGAACCCTTCCTCCTGCAGAAAGTGGCGAATTCTATCCCCGATATGCCTAAGGAGGTGGTGAAGCGAAAGGGCGGGACTACGAACTATTACTAGATGCATGGGTGAGTGTTAAAAATAACTTTTTTTAATTCTTACGCTTGCCATCGTTTTTTTGTTAGACCAACTCACCTGAAAAAATGATCGTATTTTAATGTGGCTACAATTTACTTACACACACACACACACACACACACACATATATATATATATATATATATATATATATGTATATATATATATATATATATATATATATATATATTATTTATATTAGGAGATGCATGGGTGAGTGTTACAAATAATTTTTTTTAATTGTTTCTTACCATTGCCATTGCTTCTTTGCTAGACGAACTCAACTGAAAAAATTACCGTTTTTAAATGTGGCCACATTTTACGCGTGCATATATATATATATATATATATATATATATATATATATATATATATATATATTTATATATTTATATATTTATATATGTATATATATAATAAAATATATATTGTACGTATATATATATTATATATATGTTTTACATATATATATATATATATATATATATATATATATATATATTAGTAGATGCATAGCTGAGTGTCGTTCCTTATTCTTGCCATTGTTTCTGTGTTAGACGAAATGATCATATTTAAATGTAGCCACAATTTACGTATATGTATATATATATATATATATATATATATATATATATATATATATATATATACTCGTCACATATATATTGACATTAGTTTGGGTGTTTGTGATAACATATCTTACCACTAATTTAATCGCTCATTCATCGACCGTACTTTGAGAATATAGCAAGATTATGGCCTACCAGTGGTGAAATAATTATATATACATATATATATATATATATATATATATATATATATATATATATATATACATGTAGCTTATATATATAAATATATACTTACACAATTTACATGTACATATGTACTGTATATAGGCCTATACACTTATATTTAAATTTTATATATATATATATTATATATATATATATATATATATAAATATATATATATATATATATATATATATATATGTATATATATACATACATACATACATACACATACATACATAATACATACATACTGGCTGACCAACCCGGCTGTGCCCGGAAAAACTTTGAATAACAAACTACGGGTAGTGGGAGGGAAGAGAGAAGGGGAGGGGGAGGGGAGGAAAGAGGGGGAAAGGGGAAAGAAGTGGGAAGATAAAGGAGGAGGGGGAATGGGAAAGGAGAGGTGAAGGGTAGGGGAAATGGAAGGGGAAGGTGAAGGGGAGGGGAGGGGGATGGGAGTGTGAATGAGAGGGGAGGAAGGGATTGGAGTAGGGGGAGGGGACCGGAAACGGGAGGGTGAGGGGAAGATAAAGGGAGAGAGGAAGTTACGTACCCCCATTTATTAGAAAAGAATAAACATCACTGAGCAAAGACAACAAATAAAAAATCTTATACTTCTACGATACGTGTTTAGGTGTGTCTGTATTTGTGTGGGGTAGTGGGGGCGGGGCGGGGGGACATGTAGGTCTGTCTCCGCTGCAACAATAGACAGACCTTTTATCTATTAAGTGAAATTCAGCGCACAACAAACCGAAGGAGATCTGTTCTAGATAAGATGATGTAATACCTAAAGGTTTTTAAGATTTTGTATTTTATTGACGATGTATAGTTAAGATACGCTTGTCTTAAATTTGAAATAAAAAAAAATTGTGGTAATTTTGTCGCGAGTAATTTTTTAATGAGGGGGTAGTTTTGTCACAGAAGCATTTGGTCTACTAATACGCATGCGTGATGAATTGGCTCTTGATCTCCAAAGTTGTGCCGTAACTACTACGAATTTTTTTGTCGTGGATTAAGTACTAAATGTGATGGTGGTAATCCCACAAGGTACTTAAGAATTTGTATATTTTTGGCAGGGTACGATTAAGATACGTCTGGTAATTTCGATGTTAGTAGTTTTTAATGAGGGTAAGTCTGTCACAGAAAAATTTGGTCTGCTACTACTTTTATTCCGTGGCGAGAATTGTAAGGGCTGCCTGGTGTGGTGGTAGAAGTTATATTTTAAATTACATTGCTTTATGACTGAAGGAAAGTCATTCTAATACAGTCAAACACACCTGTTTAATTTTTTGGATATACTAAACTGATTATAGGGTTTGTAGTGGGAGTAGTTTAATGACGTCACCAACAGATACATTTATAGAATAATACGATATCTAAAAATAATAACGGTTAGGTATCAGTGTTGATTATATCAAGGTAATAAACAATTATATTAATAATTATCATAAATTATGATAAAAATTCACGTAAATTCTGATAAAAAATTGGTGTTATAAGGGATTTAGATTTCTCGTTGTAGGTTAATCATACGTCTGACAGTGCTGGAAGAAAAGGTGGAGCCTCAGGTGAAAAATGAGGATTAACCCATAAAATACTGAAGGAAATGAAGACGTGCAAAATTCAAATTTCATTTGTTTTGTCTGTGTTTGTATGTCTGTCACGGGGGTAAGGGTTTGATTTTGAGTTATAAACCTTTCTGGGGTGACATAGAGGCCGTGTGCAAAATTTTGTCTAGGCTTTTCAAGCGGCTCGAAATTCTATATTATCCAAAAGAAAAAAAATATTTACAAACTTTCACTTATATATATATATATATATATATATATATATATATATATATATATATGCATATATATAAATTTATATATATATATGTTTATATATATGCATATATATATATATATATATATATATATATATATATATATATATATATATATATATAACTTGTATTTGTGCATGTGTATATGTATATATATATATATATATATATATATATATATATATATATATATATATATATATATATATATATATATATATATATATATATATATATATATATATCATATACCGGTATATATATACAGTATATATATATATATATATATATATATATATATATATATTATATATATTTATATGAATATTTATACATATAGCCTACATAGTGTGTGTGCACATTATGTATATATAAATTATATATATAAATATATATATGTATATATATATATATATATATATATATATATATATATATATATATATATATATATATTATTGGCACTAGTATGGGTGTTTGTAATAACATATCTTACCTCTAACTTAATCGGTCATCCATCGAACGTAATTTAATAATATAACGACAAGATTATCCTGTACCAGTGGTGAAATAAATACCTGATGATTATCATCTTAAATTTTTCGGACTTTTTCAACGTAGCAGAGAAGTGGTTACGAAATCCTTTGTTGTATTTCGATTCAGATAGCCATTTCTTTAAGTCACAAATTATATAGTTTTCAATTAGCTGTGGTTAGTTATGGATAATAACATTTCTCTTTGACATCAGAGTGTGAACATTTGTTCTTTCAACTTGATCTTTATTTATAAATAAAAATAAATAGTTATCATGATCGCTGTTTATCAGTCAGAGGCCGTGAAGATGTCATTTGGCTTCCTGTTCAGTATTGAATTGAATTGAATTGAAAGTAGAATTTAAGCCACAGTCCAAGCACTGGGACCTATGAGGTCATTCAGCGCTGAAAGGAAATTGACAGTACAAGTTTTGAAAGGTGTAACGGGAGGAAAACCTCAAAGCAGTTGCACTATGAATCAATTGTTAGGAGTGGGTGGAAGTAAGATGGAAGAAAGAGAATACGAAAGGAGGTACAGTAAAAGGAACGAAAGGGGTTGCAGCTAGGGGCCGAAGGCACGCTGCAAAGAACCTTAAGTAATGCCTACAGTGCACCGCATGAGGTGCACTGACGGCACTACTTCCCTTACGGGGTTCCTACTCAGTAGGATTGATAGCAGTGGTCTTTTTGAAATTCATTTCCTTACGGATGACTTTTCAAGTCAGAAATTGCATTGAATACTCTTGAGGGTGATAATGGAATTTGGTCCAAACTAGGTGTAATTAATCATTTCTGTTACTAATCAAGAATATGTTAACAGATTTCAGAGTATTGCAGTTTTTCCACAGTTATCTTGTATGGTTAGTGGTCTGTGACACCCCAAACTGGGCGACTTTTGTAGATAAAATAAAATATTCTCTTAACGTCATCTGGTGTCTATATTTTCGTGTGTTATCTAGAATCTTCCCCTAGTGTTTACTTCAGGGTTAACGATAAGACATCTTAGAGGAATTTATTTTAAAATGTAAAGAGGAAAATTTCTAATTTTATGATATGGGATGCGCAGGAGAAATAATCTTTCCATAAGATTAACCGATGCTGCAAAAAATTTGACAGAATATCCGGCTCAGAATTTATTTATATTTTAGTTTTCTGTAAAGGAAAACTACTGTGCCGGCTTTGTCTGTCTATCTGCGCTTTTTTCTGTCCGCCCTCAGATCTTAAAAAGTACTGAGGCTAGAGGGCTGCAAATTGGTATGTTGGTCATCCTCCCTGCAATCATCAAACATACCGAATTGCAGCTTTCTAGCCTCAGTAGTTTTTATTTGATTTCAAGTTAGAGTTAGCCATAATCGTGCGGCTGGCGACGCTTTAGGACAGGCCACCACCGGGCCATGGCTGAAAGTTTCATGGACCGCGGCTCATACAGCATTCTACGCTGTACAGAAAACGCGATTGCGCCGAAGAAACTTCGGCGCATTTATTACTTTTTTTTTGTAGAGTGTGCTTGTTTCTTATTGTCATTTTTCATAGTTTTTTTTTTATTTTTGTTAAGCTAAATCTGAAAAAATAAGATTCTTCATGATATATTGTTTCGAGGAATTGGAAAACAAATTCTATATAGAACTTCTGTAAATTTTGTGTTCAATATTTATCGAATTTTGTTATGGATTTATTTGAAATTTGATAAATAATTTACTTATTTATTCTGTGATACAATATTCACAATTACTGTGAGATTTCAGTGAGTTTAGTTACTTAACTGAATGCAAGATTAACTATGATTTTTATTGGAGTTTCAGTGTACAGATTGATGGAAGTTACTGTGGCATTTCCGTTTTTTATTAGTTTTCTGAAAAGAAAACTATTGTGCCGGCTTTGTCTGTCCGTCCGCACTTTTTTCTGTCCGCACTTTTTCTGTCCTCTCTCAGATCTTAAAAACTACTAAGGCTAAAGGGCTGTAAATTGGTATGTTGATCATCCACCCTTCAATCATTAAACATACCAAATTGCAGCCCTCTAGCCTCAGTAGTTTTTATTTTATTTCAGGTTAAAGTTAGCCATTATCTTGCTTCTGGCAACCATATAGGGTAGGCAACAACCGGACCGTGGTTGAAGTTTCGTGGGCCGCGACTCATACAGCATTATACCGAGACCACCGAAAGATGGATCTATTTACGGTGGCCTTGATTATACGCAGTAGCGGCTGTACAGAAAACACGATTGCGCGAATTTTTTAATTCAGTTTAATGCAGATGTAGCGTGGGATACATTGTCAGTTTTGAAGGGGATTTATGATCAATTTTACGTAAGATTTTCTTTGAAACCTGCAGGGATAATTACAGTGAATTTTATAAACAATGTACTGAAAATTCTTGGTGAAGATACTATGAACCTTTAACGGAATATACTTTAATTTTTTACCATATCTTACCATGAATTTTTCATAAGGATCACTGCATATACTCTATATGGAATTTTAGCTGTGTTCAATGTACTTATGATCATTTCTTCGCTTTCACTAACACTCTAAATTGGGTATTTACCTCTACATAAAATTTTCTGAATTAGTTCAAACCTAACACATGATACTGACCTTTTTTTATCGATATCCAACCTCTTAAAATGTCTAAATTCTCACTAATTCGCACCATACCGTTTTCGAATGTGCAAATCAAGTTTTAATGTACCGTTCAGTCTGTGATTTGTGTATAAAATAAAAAAAAAATTACCGTAAATAACTAACGGATATCTACCTATCCTTTCTTATGACTATTAGTTTTAACTAAGTTATTAAAACTACTACAACTAGTATTAACATTATTGTTATGTATATCATTATTATTATTTGAAGGGAGGAGACTCTCTTTCAAACAAGTCTTGTTCAAGAGAATGGCAGCATCAGTGGAACTGATTTTATATATGGTCTTGTCAGTTCTTATTATTTTCTTCTATGGAAAAGACCATATATAAAATTATTATTATTATTATATTATTATTATTATTATTATTTTTATTATTATTATTATTATTATTATTATTATTATTATTATTATTATTATTATTATTATTATTATTAGATTTAGGATCACTATCATAATTATTGCTGTGGATACTATCAGCATTATTACAAAATTTTTGATAACTCAACCTTAGAAGGACTTCAGTTAGATCTGAAAGCGTAAAACAAACTTGAAAATTTAATGAAACATATATGTAGAAATTTAACTTATTTTTCAGTTTCACTTTACACTTTTTTAGTTTCATGAATTAGCAGATTATGTGTACTAGGTATGCGAATCTTGTATTCATATACAAGAAAACAGAAGAAATGTTATCGATATGTACAAGTCATGCAAGGAAACGTTGTCACAGCTATACAGTTATCCAAACAGAATGTTGTTAAATTCAGTAACAACTATCCTAAATTATAAGTCAAAATGCACTCATTTTTAACCATTACAAATTAATCAACTCAGATATAAACTAATAAATAAATAAATATATCAACATATGTGTATATATATATATATATATATATATATATATATATATATATATATATATATATATATATATTTTTTATATGTCTGTGTGTCTGTGTCTCTGTCTGTGTGTATAAACATATAAACCAATAAAATTTCTTGCATTTAGATTGAAACATCATTAAGTAAAAAAAATTGATATAAATCATATATATATATATATATATATATATATATATATATATATATATATATATATATATATATATATATATATAAACAAAATTTCTTGCATGTAGATTGAAAGATTATTAAACAAAAAGTGTGACTTACTGAAACTGCAATGCAATCAGACACATGTAAGGCTCTTAATGAATATACAAATGAAATGTATACATTCGTTACAAATAAATGAAAATGAATGCAGCTAAAAATAAGAAATAATTTTTATATACTTCTGTGTAA
>JANJGK010000032.1:20699444-20769444 GCA_039081455.1 Macrobrachium rosenbergii | reverse complement strand
TAGTTTTAAGGTCATCTGCTTCAGGTAATGCAATCACCTTCATATGATAATTTATGATTTCCAATTCACATCTCTGAGAAGGCAAACGATTAAAAAAAATAAGTAAAAAATGCGCCGAAGCTTCTTCGGCGCAATCGAGTTTTCTGTACAGCTTATAATGCTGTATGAGCCGCGGCCCGGTGGTGTCCTGTCCTATAGCGTTGCCAAACGTATGATCATGGCTAAATTTAACCTTAAATAAAATAAAAACTACTGAGGCTAGAGGAGTGCAATTTGATATATTTGATGATTGGAGGGTGGATAATCAACATACCAAATTGCAGCCCTCTAGCCTCAGTAGTTTTTAAGATTTAAGGGCGGACAGAAAAAGTGCGGATGGACAGACCAAGCCATCTCAATAGTTTTCTTTTACAGAAAACTAAAAAAAAAAAAAAAAACTCAAATTCGTGGGATCCCCTCGGAGAGGCACCTCTAACCTAACAGCCATCATCATCCCAAGATGAAAACAGAGGATTTAAAAAAAAAATATATTAAAAAAAAACCCTATTCCACTTTCTGTCGCAGAGAACGACTCCGCCAAGACTTTTCCATCGCGGCAAAGGCGTCATGACAAGCGCATGGCGACAGGTCTACTCGTTTCTCATCCCGGAGTTAATTTTTTCTTACCCCCCCCCCCATCACTTCCTCCTATCCGTCCCGATAATAAATTTCTTTTAATATGAAAAGCCAAGATGAGTCGGGTCTAAGCCGATCAGGTTGAATGAGCCATCACCAAGATAATGAGAAAAGAGATTACATTTAATTCTCTCAGGAACATAAGCCTTTGAGATTGGCAAGAAATTATGCGGGAATTTAGTTTCAAATGGAAATACAGATTTTGGGGGAGTGGGAGACGGGGACTGAGAGAGAGAGAGAGAGAGAGAGAGAGAGAGAGAGAGAGAGAGAGAGAGAGAGAATGTTTCTCTGAGGGTCTGCTCTGTTTTCTGCTGTTGTCTTTTGATTCTGCTGGCTGCCTGGGACTGGGATGGGTCTTCTTCTGTTTTTCGTATCTTCAGCTTTCTCCTCTGCTTCTTTCTCTGCTTCTGTTCTGTTTATTGTTTCTGCTGTTCAGAAGGAGTAAGGAGTGGTTTGCTGTTGTTTTTGCTGCCAACAGCTGCAATTGCCTCTGCTGCTCGAAAGGAGTAAGGGATCTTGTGCAGCCGTTATTGGTCAGTGGATGGATGCGGTCCTCTGATCTTGCTGCCATCGAGCACTCTGATTCTGCTGACGGAGCCACTCTTGCTGCCAATGCTACCACTGTTGTTGCTAACAAGCCACTATTGCTGCCAACAAGCCACTATTGCTGCCTATGAAGCCACTGTTACTACCATCGCTGCCACTGTTGCTTCTAACAATGTCACTAATGGTGCCAGCAGAGTCAATGTTGATGTCAACAAAGCCACTGGGGCAATCAGTGAAGCCACTGCTGCTGCCAACAAAGCCACTGTTGTTGCCAACAAAGCCACTGGTGCAATCAGTGAAGCCACTGCTGCTCCCAACAAAGCCACTGTTGCTGCCAGCAGAGCCACTGTTGCTGACAGCGAAGCCACTGGTACAATCAGTGAAGACCCTATGGCTGACAACAAAGTCGCTGTTGCTGTCAAAGCCACTGGTACTGCCAATGAAGACACTGTTGCTGTCAATAAAGCCACTGGTGCAACCAGTGAAGCCACTGTTGCTGCCAACAAAGCCACTGTTGCTGACAACGAAACCACTGTTGATATCAGTGAAGACCTTATTGCTCCCAACAAAGTTACTGTTTTTGTCAAAGCCACTGGTACTACCAATGAAGACACTGTTGCTGTTAATAAAGCAACTGTTGCTGTCAGTGAAGCCACTGTCGTTACCAACGAAGCCACTGTTGGTATCAGAGCTGCCACCGTTGCTGCCAAGCAGATCCTAACACTTGAGATAATCCGTTAGTAATATTAGAGGAAATGAAGGCACCCAGATTTCCTATGCCACTCTTGCTGCCAAAGATGCCCCTATCGCTGCTGACGAAGGAGCACGGGGTTTCTTCTGCTGCATCCTCTGCTTCTGCTAGCGCAAACGCTGCTTATGCAGTGCTCTTGATTCTGCTGTGTCTGTTACCTCTCTTCTGCTTCTCCTGCTGCCGTGGGGAAAGGGAGAGGGCAACGAGGTAATAGAGGTAAAAGAAAACGGAGTAGGAAAAAGGGAAAATAGACATTTCTGCTTGCTCTTGAAAAAACGAGGTCAAGAAGGGAAACTTCACTGCTTCTGGGGTTAATTTGAGAGAGAGAGAGAGAGAGAGAGAGAGAGAGAGAGAGAGAGAGAGAGAGAGAGAGAGAGAGAGAGAGAGAGCTTGGAATGATTTAGGCAAAGAGGTTAAATCCTCCTCTGCTACCCCTGCTGTTACTGTTTCTTCTGCCCGTTCTGCTTTTACAATGGCAGGGGAAAGAGATCCAGTCGTTGGAGGAGAAAAGTAAATAGAAAAAAGACTGAAACAAATCGGGGTATTTGCAATGAGGTTCAGAGGTACTTAGTGGAAAAAGTAATAAAAATAAAACATAAAAAACACGAGGAAAGTTGCGGAAGAAGCGGGGAGGAGGAGGAGGAGGAGGAGGAGGAGGAGGAGGAGGAGGAGGAGGAGGAGGAGGAGGGGAGAGAGAGAGAGAGAGAGAGAGAGAGAGAGAGAGAGAGAGAGAGAGAGAGAGCAGGAATAGGAAGGAAAGGTTTGGAAATAAGCGAGAAAAATCACGAGGAAAGTTGCGGAAGCAACGGGTAGCGGGAGGAGGAGGAGGAGGAGGATTAAGAGAGAGAGAGAGAGAGAGAGAGAGAGAGAGAGAGAGAGAAGGAATATGAAGGAAAGGTTTGGGAATAAGCGAGAGATTTCCGAAGGTCTTTGTGAAGTGACTCAGAACAACGACTTGTCAGCCTACCCCCGGTCCTCAGCCCAGGGGTGCCCCCAAAACCCCCTGTCTTCCCCTCACAGAGATCCCCTGACCCAATCCCCCCGGGGTTCCAAACCCGGCCCGGCTTAACCCGAGGGACATCACCTCACGTCAGGAAGATATTTTCAATTTATCTGATCTTGATTGAGACGCCATCAAAATGACAATTTGCGTAATTGAGAGGAGAACTCATCCCGAGCGATTCGGAATCATCGCCTGGAAATTCTTCTTCTTCTTCTTCTTCTTCTTCTTCTTCTTCTTCTTCTTCTTCTTCTTCTTCTTCTTCTTTTCAGTCGCTGGCAGATGGGGGGATCAGTTGCTTTATCTTTAATTTCGTTGACTTAAATTGTTGAGTGTTTAGTTACATTTTCGAATGTTTTTTTTTTATTCCTAGCTCTAATCTTCTTCTCCCGCAGGGGGGGAGTGCCGTCAGTGCACCTCATGCGGTGCACTGTAGGCATTACCTAAGGTTCTTTGCAGTGTGCCTTCGACCCCTAGCTGCAACCCCTTTCGTTCCTTTTACTATACTTTCTTGAATATTCTTTTTCTTCCAACTTACTCTCTATCCTCTCCTAACAATTGATTCATAGTGCAACTGCTTTGAGGTTTTCCTCCTGTTACACCTTTCAAACCTTTCTACTCTCAACATCCCTTTCAGCGCTGAATGACCTCATAGATCCCAGTGCTTGGCCTTTGGCCTAAATTTTATATTCAATTCAATTCAATTCTAATCTGCTTCTTCCTGTACAAGCACAAAATAATTATAGATTCGCAAAAATGTTATAAAAAATTTGTTTTTAATCTTCGTTAATGGAGAGCAAGGGGGCGGGGGCCTGAGACGTAGAAACGGAAAATGAATCTCATTATTAATCAAACTTTCATTTAATCCCGTACGTATAAAAATCGAAGGATTTTTTCTACTTTTAAACTTTTTTTAGGACAATTTTTAATCATACAAAAGTACATTTAATTTTTTTGTTGGGTACAATAATAAGGCTCATATATATATATTTTTTATTTCTTAAATACCTACAACTTTCACATTGAAACCTTTTACAACAAGTAAAAAATGCGTCGAAGTTTCTTCGGTGCAATCGAGTGTTCTGTACAACCGCTATCTTTCGGTGGTCTCGGTATAATCCTGTATGAGCAAAGGCCCATGAAACTTTAACCACGGCCCGGTGGTGGCCTATCCTATATAGTTGCCAGGAGCACGATTATGGCTAACTTTAACCTTGAATAAAAGAAAAACTACTTAGGCTAGAGGGCTGCAATTTGGTATGTTTGATGATTGGAGGGTGGATGATCAACCATACCAATTTGCAGCCCTCTAGCCTCAGTAGTTTGTAAGATCTGAGGGCGGACAGAAAAAGTGCGGACGGTCAGATAAAATCGGCACAATAGTTTTCTTTTAGAGAAAACTAAGAATTGGTCTTTAAATTAATCGAAGGTCTTCTAATTTTATAATTATTATTTTTTACCTTTCTGATTGTCTGCATTCTTTTCATTTCTACTCCTGGTAACTGAAAGAGTTCAGTTCCAACGCTTACTATTTTTAAGAACATGATGATGGAGTGTTCTGTTACTAAGCCTAATACTTTAAATAATTAGCCATTTTTATTATTCTTTGTTAGCTTCATCATTACCGGACATATTGTTGTGATTTTCTCCTCTCCTCACGTTTTATTCTGCTTTGCAAACAATTAAAAACAAGTAACAAATGCGTCGAAGTTGCTTCGGCGCAACCGATTTTTCTCTACAGCCGCTACTGCGTATAATCAAGGCCACCGAAAATAGATCTATCTTTCGGTGGTCTCGGTATAATGCTTATGAGCCGCGGCCCACGAAACTTCAACCACGGTCCGTGGTGGCCTAGCCTATGTCGTTGCCAGAAGCACGATTATGGCTAACTTTAACCTTAAATAAAATAAAAACTGCTGAGGCTAGAGGGTTGCAATTTGGTATGTTTGATGATTGGAGGGTGGATGATCAACATACCAATTTGTAGTCCCCACTACTCTTCGTAGCAGCTATGATTCCCAAGAAAAAAGTACTGCAGAAGATGGATGCTGGGTACCAACTCAAGAAAGGAGGCAAGAGAATTAACCATCTGATGTTCATGGACGACATCAAGCTGTAAGGTAAGAGCGTCAAGGAAATAGATACCCTAATCTAGACTGTAAGGATTGTATCTAGGGACATCAGGATGGAGTTTGGAATAAAATAATGCGCCTTGGTCAACATACAAAGAGGCAAAGTAACAAGGACAGAAGGGATAAAGCTACCAGACGGGAATAGAATTAAACATATACATGAGACAGGATACAAATGCCTGGGAATAATAGAAAGAGAGGATATAAAACACCAACAGGTGAAGGACATGATCAGGAAAGAACATATGCAGACATAAGGCGGTACTCAAGTCAAAACTCAACGCCGGAAACATGACGAAAGCCATAAACACAGGGGCAGTACCAGTAATCAGATACAGCGCAGGAATAGTCGAGTGGACGAAGGCTGAACTCCGCAGCATAGACCAGAAAACTAGGAAACCCATGACAGTATGCAAAGCACTACACCCAAGAGCAATTTAATACAAACAGACATTACATAACACGAAGGGAAGGGGGGAGACGGCTACTAAGCATAGAGGACTGCGTCAACATCGAGAGCAGAGCACTGGGGCAATACCTGAAAACCAGTGAAGACGAGTGGCTAAGAAGTGCATGGGAAGAAGGACTGATAAAAGTAGACGAAGACCCACAAATATATAGAAAGAAGAATGAAAAACAGAACAGAGGAATGGCGCAGCAAACCAATGCACGGACAGTACATGAGACAGACTAAAGAACTGACCAGCAACGAAACATGGGAATGGCTACAGAGGGGAGAACTCTAGAAGGAAACACAAGGAATGCTAACAGCGGCACAAGATCAGGCCCTAAGAACCAGGTATGTCCAAAGAACAATAGATGGAAATAACATCTCACCCATATGCAGGAAGTGCAGTATGAAAGACGAGACCATAAACCACATAAACCAGTACAAAAAGAGGCACGATTCAGTAGCAAAAGCCCTCCACTGGAGCCTGTTCAAGAAACACCAGCTAGCTTGCAGTAATAAGTGGTACGAACACCAACCTTAGGGAGTGATAGAAAACAATCAGTTTAAGATCCTCTGGGACTATGGTATCAGAACAGATAGGGTGATACGTGCCAATAGACTAGACGTGACGTTGATTGACAAGATCAAGAAGAAAGTATCACTCATTGATGTGGCAATATCATGGGACACCAGAGTAGATGAGAAAAAATGAGAAAAAAATTGATAAGTATCAAGACCTGAAAATCGAAATGAGAAGGATATGGATGCCAGTGGAAATTGTACCCATAATCATGGGAACACTAGGCACGGTCCCAAGATCCCTGAAAAGGAATCTGGAAAAACTAGATGCCGAAGTAGCTCCAGGACCCTTGCAGAAAAGTGTGCTACTAGAAACAGTTCACGTAGTGGGAAAAGCGATGGACTCCTAAGGAGGCAGGATGCAACCCGGAAGCCCACCCTATAAAAACCACCCAGTCGAACGGGATGACTCTGACAGACCGAAAAGAAAATTATTATTATTATTATTATTATTATTATTATTATTATTATTATTATTATTATTAGTGAAGGCAAATACTGTGTCAGCGGCGTTATGATAATAATATTATTATTATTATTATTATTATTATTATTATTATTATTATTATTATTATTATTACCAACATATCAGTAAAAATAGTCCTGATAATATGTAAAATGTTATGCATAGAGGATTTCAATTGCTGTATAGCATTTCAAGAACAAATATTACCGTCCCCTGTTAATGAAAACGTCTTATCACCGAACAATAACGATAATCACCATCAGTACAAATAATAATAATCACCATCAATACAAATATAATAATAATAATCACTATTAATACCTTTTTCAGCAACAGCGACGATAAGAATGCCAAATTTATATAAGGAAAAATGAAATAAATAAACAACCAACTTTACTGAAGAGAAGAGGAACGCCTAAACACAATACGAGTACCCCCCCTTCCCCCCTATCCCGACCACTTCCCAGAACACCCTACCCCCTTCCCTCCTCCCCCCTTCCCACCCCATCACCCGCGGTGTTGTACGAAGAGGAATATGGATGGCAGATAACCCGGTGATTAATGGGCGAGAGTGAACAGAAGTTCTGGGGAGAAAAAAAAAGAAGTTTTCCTTTATTACCAAAGTCATGTCATTAGTTCAGTCTCCTAAGGAAGGTTAATCTACCCTGTCGGTTGTGGGCGGCGATTTTATTATTTTTCTTGGAATCTGAAGAGAATTTTTTCGACGGTTTTATCCGATTTTTGTTGCTGTTGCTGTGGCCCTGCCTCCGCTGTCCTCTGGGGCTAACGCACGAGATGGCAACACGATTCTCGTTTTTGGAAATGATTCTACTGAAAGGAATTTAATTCTAGGGAATGAAAAATACATATATTTTTTTTTATAAGATTTTGATAATATTTTTATCACTTTTCAATCGTTCATTTAGGGACTAGCAACACGAATATGATTTTTGATATATTAAGATAAAGAAAGATTTCTCTTATGAAAACAAACCTATTTTTTTCTTCATATCTAGAACATGCTTTATACTAGTTTAGTCAGTGTTAGTCGTAATTTCCCCGCTTAAAAATAGTGAGCAAGCTTAGCAAGTATAAAATATTTATAATTTTTTTTTTAGTAACTAAATCATTTGAGTTTTGGGCCTCTTTTGCTGAGATGAGGGCGATCGTTTTTGGGGATGTATAAAAAATATATTAACTTTTACAACAAGAGTCTCCATTTAAAATTATAGTGAGAAAGCTTAGCAGGTAAAAATATTTATAATTTGTTTTTTCGTAAACTAAATCATGTGAGTTTTTGCATCTGTAGTTGAGATGAGTTGAGACGAGGGTGATAATTTTTGGGGGATGTATAAAAAATATATTAACTTTCTATCCGTCCATGACTATGAGTTTTCGCAACGTCGTTTATGGAAATATGTTGTCTCGAATTCCCTGCTTCCTCATTGTAGTTAGTATATAGAAACCTTTGCCTTATCAGATCGGTTTTATTGTTATATATTATCACTGATTGTTTTTATTTGGCTTTCATTCTAAAAAAGTTAAGTATAGCTTAGTTTAACCAGACCACTGAGCTGATTAACAGCTCTCCTAGAGAGGGCTGGCCCGAAGGATTAGACTTATTTTACGTGGCTAAGAACCAATTGGTTACCTAGCAGCGGGACCTACAGCTTATTGTGGAATCCGAACCACACTATAGCGAGAAATGAATTTCTATCACCAGCAATAAATTCCTCAAATTCTTCATTGGCCGGTCGAAGACTCGAACTCGGGCCTAGGAGAGTGCTAGCCGAGAACTCTACCGACTCGTCCAACGAGGAACTAATCGTTATATCTCTTTGTTTCTCTTCTTTTTTTCCACTCTTCTTCTTTTTCTTCTTCTTCTTCTTCTTCTTCTTCTTCTTCTTCTTCTTCTTCTTCTTCTTCTTCTTCTTCTTCTTCTTCTTCTTCTTGTGTAATACGCCACAAACGGGCTCCTAAAAGGAAGAATAATTTCCACAAAGACTAATTCTGCCCTTGACTTATACGAAAGAGTCAGATATTCAGATCATCAGTCAGCCAAAGATGTAGATTCCGTTGCCCCTGTGCGAGAGATTAAAAACTTTAAGCTCGTTTGATAAATGGCTGATGTTTCGACGTCATGATGAATGGGACGTTAATCGACTAAACCCTTTTTTTTTTCGACGTAATTTGAAATGAAACCTCGGTTTACCGGACCTTGTTTGTACAGTTTTCAGTGTCACTTTGATCTATAGAATTGAATTGAATTGAATATAGAATTTAGGCCAAAGGCTAAGCACTGTGACCTATGATGAGGTTATTCAGCGCTGAAACGGAAATTGACAGTAAAAGGGTTGAAAGGCGTAACAGGGGGACGACCTCGCAGTTGCACTGTGAATCAATTGTTAGGAGAGGCTGGAAAGTAAGATGGAAGAAAGAGAATATGAAAGGAGATACAGCAAAAGGGACGAAAGGGGTTGCAGCTAGGGGCCGAAGGCGCGCTGCAAAGAACCTTAAGTAATGCCCACAGTGCACCGCAAGAGATGCGCTGACGACACTACCCTCTTGCGGGGACTTTGATTTATAAAACATCGTTGTCAGCAATTGCACACGAAATTCAGATTGACCAAACTTATTTAGAAGCAATTTTAAAGGAAACTTCGATCGACCAGACTTTGTTTTTAATTCGGTTTGTAATGTTACAGAAATCTGCCCTATAATTTGATCACCAATTTTAGTACGGTATGACCTCACTTGGTGCACTGCAGGCATTACTTAAGGTCCTTTGTAGCGTCTCTTCGGCCCCAAGCTGCAGCCCCTTTCATTCCCTTTACTGTACCTCCATTCATATTCTCTCTCTTCCATCTTGCTATCCACCCTCTCCTAACACTTGTTTCATAGTGCAACTGCGAGGTTTCCCTCCTGTTACACCTTTCAAGCCTTTCTACTCTCGGTTTCCCTTTCAGCACTGATTGACCTCATAGGTCCCAGTGCTTGGCCTCTGGCCTAAATTCTATATCCCATTCCATCAATCGACTGAGTATCGTTTATTAAAACAATTACCTTTCATGACATCCACAAAGATCAATTCAGGCGCCGCCACCTGCTATGAACTTCGTACCTCCCTCGGGATTTTAGATAAAATAGAAGGTAGACCATACACGAATTATAAGAATGGAAGTTTGTTTTCTGTATCAGTTATGACAATGGTGATACATGTAACGGATTGGGCCTTCTGTATTAAGAGGTGCGGTTATAAAGACTTTCTCTTTAGCAACGAACCGTCATGCAGATGAAGGATAGCTTAACAATGAGCTGTTGTACGTACATATAATAGTTTTAATGACGACCCGTTATAAATACTAAGAATTTCTTTATGATAGTTTTAATGACGACCCGTTATAAATACTAAAGATTTCTTTGCGAGAGCCATTGTAAATACGAAAGATTTCTGTAGGACGCGTCGTTGTAAAGGTCAAAGGTTTCTGTACGACGCGTCATTGGAAGGGCCAAAGTGTTTTTTCATAGTGGGCTGTTGTCATTTTTCTGACCAGACACAAGGTAGGTTGTCAGTCAAATTGCATCTTACCTTAAATGCTATCTCCTCTACAGATGGTCGTCATAATAATACTATCCTTCCTCTAATTCTTTTTGTAAGTTCTTTCAAGTTAAAGTCTTCCTGGGCCCCGCAAGGCACAAGGGGCCGGCGCCGAACTCCGGTTTCTTAGGCCGACAGCCAGTGGGGGAGAAGTCCCATTGCCTCAGACACGTGGCCAGTGTGTCGCTAGGCCCACTGTTTAACCCCTCCAGCCCGAGGACTGGTACCTATTCTCTTACTCACCCTCTCGAGTTTTCAGACCGCTAGGTTGGCGGGCCACCGGGTTTATGCAATGGCGCCATCCCCAAGCCACCAGTGAGCGGTGGGATTTGAATCCCGGTCCTCTCAACTGGTAGCGAGAACCTTACCACTGCGCCACCATGGCAAGTTCATGTAATGACGAACGTTATTTCATCACATCATTCGAATCCATTGCAGCTGATTTAAGCTATCCTTCTGTTTAAAATTACGCAAGGCAAATGGCTCACCCTTTTGCAAAGGGGAAAATTCTTTTATATCTTGAACCTTTATAGAGATGCATTTTTTTAGCCATGGTAATAATGAAAGTATTTTTGAAAGAGCGATAAAAAGGTAGTTTTTTTAATGATGAGCCAGTGGTTATGATGGAGTTTTTCTTTGACAAACCGCCATAAAAACAAAAAGAAGATACTCTAAGGACAACGCCAAATGGAAAACAAAAGACATTCTAACCATCGACCCTTGTAACAATTCAAAAAAATTTTTAAAACGTCATCTATTGTAAAAAACAAAAGGCGTCTATTTTCTTCTTTATAACGCGGTGTCCTAAAGATGAATTCAAGCCTTTTTCAAGAGCGTTTAAAGCTAGTGCAAAAAAAAAAAAAAAAATGGAAGCCATTTAGACTGGTAACAAAAACTGGAAGTCTTTTAGATTAGTAAAAAAGAGCTGGAAGCGCAAATAAAAAAAAGCTGGGAGCCTTTCAGACTAGTAAATAAACTGGAAGCCTTTTAGACTAGTAAAAAATAGCTGGAAGCCTTTTAGACTAGTAAAAAGCAGCTGGAAGCCTTTTAGACTAGTGAATAAACTGGAAGTTTTTTAGACTAATAAAAAAAGCTGGAAGCCTTTTAGACTAGTAAATAAACTTGAAACCTTTTAGGCTATTAAAAAATCTGGAAGCCTTTTAAAATACTAAGTAAACTGGAAGCTTTTAAGACAAATAAAAAAGCTGGAAGCTTTTTAGACTAGTAAAAAAACTGGAAAACTTTTAGACTAATAAAAAAAAGTTAGAAGCCTACTAGACTAATAAAAAAACTGGAAGTTCATTAGACTAATAAAAAAGCTGGAAGCCTTTTAGACTAATAAACAAGAGTAGGAAACCGTTTTAGACTAGTAACAAAAATTGGGAGCTTTTTTGGCTAATAAGGTAACTAGAAGGCTTTTAGACAAGTAAAAAACTGGAAAACTTTTAGACTAATAAAGTTAAAGCCTTTTAGACTGCTAAAAAAACTGGAAACCTATTAGACTAATAAAGAAAGCCGGAAGCTTTTTACACTAATTAAAAAGTTGGAAGTCTTTTAAAGTAATAAAAAAGCTGGAAGCCTTTTAGACTAGTAACAAAAACTGGAAGCCTTTTAGACTAATAAAACAGTTGGAAGCCTTTTAGACAAATAAAAAAAAGCCGAAAGCCTTTAAGAGTAGTAAAACACTAGAAGCCTTTTAGATTAGTAAAAAATCTGGAGGCCTTTTAGGCTACTAAAAAATTATAAAACATTTAGATTCATAAAAAAACTGGAAGCCTTTTAGACTACTGAAAATACTGGAAGCCTTTTGATTTAATAAAAACAAGCTGGAAGCCTTGTAGAAAAACTAGAAAACGTTTAGATTCATAAAAAAACTGGAAGCCTTTTAGACTAATAAAAATACTGGAAGCCTTTTAATTTAATAAAACAAACTGGAAGCCTTGTAAACTAACAGAATAAAAAAAGATGGAAGCCATTTAGACTAGTAAAAAAAAAATGGAAGCATATTGTCATGGTGCGCCGTTACCAAGGTTCGAATGATAGATTCCCCTGAATAAAGTTGCGGAGGTGACCTTATCTCCTTTATGGCCTTATCGATGTTCCCCCTTTACACGATGCCCCTACGTCATGGAAGCAGATCCAAAAGGTTAGGGAACCTGTTCCTCTGGTCTGCTTGTAATTTATGCTTGTGCCAAATGGGGAATGATTAATCGTCCTCTATATATATATATATATATATATATATATATATATATATATATATATATATATATATATATATATATATATATATATATATATATATATATATATGAATTTTTATCACGTCACCGTGATTCACATACGAGCGTTAAGCTACAAACGTCCTTCAATATCCAATTCGCTCTACCTCGGAAATAATATATTTTCATATATGTTACCCGAAGGGGAATTTTTTAGTTGATAATAAGTTCGTCGTCTCGTGGGCTACTGGCCGTGTGGTTAAAATCGCGTCACTGTAGTCCTGAGTTCTTGTCTTCTGTGGTTCGAGCCCACGAGACGACGAACTTATTGCCAACTAAAAAATTCCCCTTCGGGTAACAGATGTGAAATTATATTATTTCCAAGGTAGAGCGAATTGGATATTATATATATATATATATATATATATATATATATATATATATATATATATATATATATATATATATAATTGAAGTGAATGTAACTATGTAAACTTGTGCTCTATAGAAATCCGACCGCTTGACCGATCTAGACGAAATTTTGCATGCGGCCCTCATTTGACCCCAGGAAGGTTTTGGCTTAAGTTTCAAACCGTACCTCCGCCCCTTCCTTTTCCCCCTTCCCTTTGTAACTAATGCTAAATAAACTCTATGGGTTTATCATATCTCAATTCATGTACTCTGACCATAGAAATATATTATTGAAAATGCTTTTCTTTCCTGTGATTAATAATTCTGTATCAAGGTTTGTGTTTACGTTTAGTGTCGGATGTGTTTAGGTTTAGTTGGGGATGTGTTTAGGTTTAGCAGGGGTGTGTTTATGTTTAGCTGAGTGTGTATTTAGGTTTAGCAGGGGTGTGTTTATGTTTAGTGGGGGTGTTACAGTTTTGTTGGGGGTGTGTCCAGGTTTAGTGGGCTGTGGATGGGTTTAGTGGGGGTTATGTTTCGATTTAGGTTGTGTTTAGGTTTAGTGGGGGGTGTTCCGGTTTAGCGGGGACATGGTAATCAGAACCAATAAACCTTAGTACACTCCCACTACACCTAAACATACCCCCACTAACCTAAACACACCCCCTTCTAAACCTGAACACACACACACCCCCACTAAACCTAAGCACAAACCTTGATACAGAATTATTAATCACAGGAAAGAAAACCGTTTTCAGTCATTTACTTCTATGGTATCGACTATAGGTAATTAGCTATGATAAACCCATAGAGTTTATTTACCATAAAAGTTACAAAGGGGAGGGGGAAAGGGAAGGGGAAGTGGGTACGGTTTTGAAACCTAACCTATTATCTAAATTTTGTCTAGATCGGTCAGGTGGTTAACTTATAAGTTACAAAGGGAAGGGGGAAGGGGAAGGGAAAGGGGGCGTGGGTTTGAAACCTGCTTTGTTATCTAATGTGGTTCAGATGATGGTCACGTGCCAGATTTTGTAAATATCGGCCAAAAAGTTCCCACTTTAGTTACAAAGGGAAGGGGAAGGTGGTTACAGGTCTGAAACCTACCCTATTGTGTAAATCGGGTCAAATGATGGCCACGTGCCAAATTTTGTCTAAATCGGTCAAGCAGTTCCCACAAGAGTTCCAAAGGGAAGGGGGAAGGGCAGGGGGTTACGGGTTTGAAACCTAACCTATTATCTAAGTTGGGTCAGATGATAACCACATGCCAAATTTTGTCCAGGTCGGTCAAACGTTTACCACATAAGTTACCGAAGGAAGGGGTAATGGGAAGGGGGAAGGGGTAATGGGGATGGGGAAGGGGAAGGTGAAGGGGGTACGGGTTTTAACCTACACTAAGATGGGTCAAGTTATGACCAAGTGCCAGATTTTGTCTAGGTGGGGAAAGCGGTTACTACATAAGTTACAAAGGGAAGGGGGATGGGGGAAGGGGAAAGGGAAGGGGGTACGGGTTTGAAACCTGGACTATTGTTTCAGTTGGGTCAAATGATGGCCACATGCACAATTTTGTCTATATCGGTCAAGTGGTTACCTCATCCGTTACAACGGGAAGGGGGATGGGGGAGGGGAAGGGAAGGGGGACCTGGTTTGAAACCTACCCTATTATGTAATTTCGGTCAAATGATGGCCAATGCCAATTTTGTTTAGATTGGTCAAATGGTTACCACATAAGTTACGAAGGGAAGGGGGAAAGTTGGGTAAATTGATGGCCACGTGCCAAATTTTGTCTAGATCGGTCTAGCGGTTACCACATAAGTTATGAAGGCAAGGGAGAAGGGGAAGGGGAAGGGGAAGGGGAAGGGGAAGGGGAAGGGGAAGGAGGTACGGGTTTGAAACCTACCCTATTATCTGAGTTGGGTCAAGTGATGGCCACGTGCCAAATTTTGTCTAGATCGGTCAAATGGTTACCACGTAAGTTACAAACAGAAGGGGAAGGTGGAAGGGGGATGGGGGAAGGGGAAGTGGAAGGGGGGACCTGGTTTGAAACCTACTCTGTTATCTAAGTTGGGTCAAATGATGACCACATGCCAAATTCTGTCTAGATCGGGGAATATTCAAGGACTTGATGAGATTATTGTGATGAAATTGTGAAAGAAAAACCTCTCTATGAAAAGCTCAACTTAGAGAATGTCTAGAGCTTAAAAATGACGTGAACAAAACAAACCCAAATTTTACCATTTTTGGACGGATGAGGCAAAACAGAATTATGCAGAAATTATAGGAAGGAAAATTCCATACCAGGGTGAATCTAACAACAATTTTTGGAATACTGACACATTAAAGAATGAGATCTGTCTGAATATTTAAGTGAAAAAGCAAGTAACACATTTTGCCTATCTATAATACAAAACAGCCATTTCATCTTTCAAATATAAAATTCTGGAAATATTACATAGTTAGGTTTTTTAACTAGCCACTCCTTATCCCTACAACTGCATGCAAGCAGATTTGTATGGCATATTTAAAACTACCTTTAGTTTAAACTTTTGTCTTACTGAATAGATTTCACATGGTAAAATATGAACTTAATGAAAATTTAGAGGCTGAAAGTTAACTTTTATTATGCCAGTATCTTATAATACAGAAATATTAATAAAAACAACTTTAATAAAGTTGTCATTAAACGCAAATACGGTCTCGTTGGTTATCAGTTGCTATTTATCTCGCGAAATAATTATTATTATGCCCGGCTAAAGAAAATTCTCAATTTGTGTCAGAATTTGTGATGAATAATTTGGTACATTTCATTTATAGTTACGCTGAGTAATCTTTCGCAGCTGCATTCAAGATAACTATGTACAATTTTGGACAAAATAAAATCACTTGTTTTTCGTTATATCGTTATATTTTGATGTGTATGTTTCCGTATGATTTCAGTTTAAAAAATATCATTGAGTGTTTGTTTAGTTTTAACGTTACATCACTGAACGTGCACATTTTGTTACGTAACTTTCTGAATATCTTTCATGTTCATTTGAAATAATTATAGTTAGATTCTTAATTTACATCACTACGCGGTTTTATACTCCTGTGGTCTTTAAGTCTTGCTTGGCAACTAAGGCAAAAGACATCTGCATTGGAAGATAAATTAGCCAAACATCGACTTGGCTCTTAATCAACACCGGAAGGTATTCCATGACACTGACGGCGACCAACAGCCTCTTTCATCTCCCTTTCAATTTGTTTGCTAATTAAGGCTTACTTGGGTTTCTGTTCTCTGGGCATTACAAAACCTTCCGGGATTTTAATGACATTTATTTACGCAACTTACTGCCAGCGTTATTCTGTGACTTGGATATCGACAGATAAGAATGACCATTCTGAAACCACTGAACGAGAATCAAATGACAAGGGGATGCGTGCAACCTAACAGCAAGAGACACACGCACACATGCACGCACATACAGATAAGGTTTAAAGGAATAATGATTGAATAGAATGAAAGAAAAAAAAGAGGGAACTGAAATTGAAAACTACGAAATTACCTAAATAACTTGCTCGTTTCTTTAATATTGTATCGGATCCCATAGAGTGGAGTTTTCGTTAAAAATATATTTCCACAATGGACCGCAGAATATACATATATAATTCATCATTTCATTTTTTATTCCATTCACCTCAGCTCATTTCCTAACAAAATGTTTGGAACAATTGAGCTTGACTTAAGTAGCATGACATGACAAGGAAGTGAGTGGAGTACTTTTTGAGTGTAGTACTTTTTAGATATTTTCACTGTCTGTCATGTCCTCTGCTATGTCGATTTGGCTAATCCCCTCACCAATCAGGTATCTTACAATGTTACGGAAACCACAACGATTGTTATCATTGTTGGCCACTGAAACGTTTGAACATTTGTCTTTTGTTGTGTTAATGAACTTATTGCTATTGTTAGTAGCGTAAAAGCTATAAAGAGCACAAAGGCTTCTATTATGGTAATAAGCTAATAATACGTTGTCATATATCAAATGTTCTCTGATTATCAAAACCTTTATTTAGAATCTTCCCTCTCCTTCTTAACCCAGTATACAACCATATTATATAAGGAAACGTTAGCGCATTTCTCCAGTGTTGAAAATGAAGGAATGGGAAAAATGCTCATTCATCGCCGCTATTACGAGGAGGACTGTTCAGTCTTAGCTAGACGTTAACGTGACTGCTCTTATCATCTTAATGTATGAAAGACATCTGCTGAAGTTAGTGAAGGCTGTAAGCTTATCCTTTTTAATAATATTGGAGCTGAGTACAAGAATAAACAGAAAACTGGCAGTTACTATATTAAAACAGATCAAACGCAAGCATGTGCTCATATTCCTTGTGGCTATTTAGCGGCGTCATGGAATAACATGAGAAATGAGCCGGGTCAGAGTTCAGAAGGTTTGGGAATAATGTTTGCTGCTACTTAACAGTATTCGTAAAAAAACTGTCCATAAAATTCCAGTGGTGTTATGACAACATGGATGCAAGTCAGCCGAGCACTTGACACGTTTAATCATATCTTCCACCCCGTTTAAGAAGATGAACGTTTGTTTAAGATGATGAACGTTTGTTATCTACAGAAATCGTTACTCCTCTTTATAACTTAATGTATCAGCCAGGCTTAGATGAAGCCTCTCTCTTGACTAAAAACCATTTACCTCTGATCGAAAACCAACACACTTCTGATAATCAAAATATTTTCATTTTTAAGGATTATGTATGAAAGTGTCTGATATTGCAAAAAATCAGTAATAAAAGATTTATTCACAAGTGACACGAATTCAGCTTAACTGGAATGAGGTACATAACATCAGTCATAACAGCATTATCGGTTCTTCAATAAATTGTACTTCTGAAAAAAAAAACTTAAATTCGAATATTTTCGTAATCCGTGATAATTCTGTAATATTTTTCATACTTTGAAGGCCAATTTATAGTTTTTAACTTAATACAGTGATTCTGAATGTCGAATGGCTCTTAAACCTTAAGTGAATTGTCTTCAGTGCTCATTGTTTCATTCTATCAACCTCACGTACCACTTCATCAAACCGGAGGTCCGGTGTATGGTGTCAGATGGTCATATAGGATTATGAGAAATAACCAGGGAATGTAAACCAATATTTATTTGTTACTAATATTTCTTTGTTATGCCCTAGGAAAGGTGAAGCCCTCCTATCACATGGTGGCACTCAAAAGTGAGAATAGTGAAGACTACTCAGCCCCTGGATTTCACTCTTTTCTATTTTGCTTTAAAATATGAAACAACCTTCAATTACTTTTATAGTTTAGCCGGACATTGTAGCCAGCGATCATTAAGACGAACCACCAACTGAGATATTGCACAGTATAAAACTACCTCTTAAAGTTGCCTCACAGGTAAATCTATAACTGATGACCTTTTAAAGAGAATTCTTCTCCACATGGAAATGGATTGTCAGTGGTCGTTTAGGTTCCTTGATGAGGCTTCATGAGTGCATTGTCAATTGCCCTCAGTTATTTTGTTGACTATTTGTTATTTATGGACTTTCAGGTTTTCATTCAACAGTTCTTAATCCATCACATTTTGTGATTCTCGAAGTTTCTAGTCGTTTGCCCAGGCAATTTACCTGAAGTTTTACCAGACAGAACACTTCACACCATAACTATTTCCTTAATATTACCAATTAATGGAGCATTAGGCTTTGCCAACGGTCTTCTAGTTACATTAAGCCACTTTATACCGGTATTGTAAAACCATGTCGATTTTAAGACTACATCCGGTCAAGGTCAACTGCTTAAGTTCTTTACATGATTGACTGCGGAATCTATGGCATGAAAACTCAAGTCTGCAATTTCTATTTAAGGTAAGGACGTTCATATTTACATGTGATCTTTATTGAAAAATCAGTTTTTAATCAAAGCAAGACAACTTTTGGCATAAAATACAGTATTTCAGTAACACCAAGCTCCTGTCTCACCTCATCAAAATATATTGTGTTGTAAAAGCAACGAACACCGGAGTTGGTGAATAACGGGTCTCAACCATTCCAATCCACAGCCTGTAAAGCAAAAAAACTATGGCAGAAATCTACTTTGTGCTTATTACAAATGAAAAATTACAACATTTAAAATTCTTTTGGTCAGTAAAATAAAGTTTTTATTTAAATGAACTGAAGCCTTCACGGTAGATCCAATTTGCTTCTGTACAGACCAACCAACCACGCAAAAAAACTTTGACCAAAGCAAAAAATAAATAAATAAATAAATAAATAAAAATTTGTTAGCAAACCAAGGGACGAGAGGCACCAAAAATCGCCAACAATATAATGGCCAACCAGAGAAACTACCGCATCAAACGACACGCTCATAGAGCAGCCGAGCAAAATTACAAAAGGTCAATTTGCCAAGTCTATTAGGAGCATAGCACGTTCTGGCATCACTCGCTGATTGGATAAAATAGTGTGTTTATTGTACTAAAGTGAAAACAAAGGCCTGTGCATCGCATGAGTTTCGCTCGAGTTAAAGATTTAAACTCAATTAAAATAACTGAATTAAATATTACCAAAAATTAAACAAGTACAGATTAAAATTAAAACTTAAATTATTGCCTAGACTGGAAATTTTTGCTGGTTTTGTTGTTCTTCCCCGTTGTTGTCTCTGCGTCTGCCAGTCTTTCCAGTCCATTTCTCTGTAATTGATGATGGAACCTGATGAACCGAGGTTTGGTTCATAACAATATATATATATATATATATATATATATATATATATATATATATATATATATATATATATATATATATATATATATATATACTCGTATATATATATATATATACAGATATATATATATATATATATATATATATATATATATATATATATATATATATATATATATATATATGAACAGTGTATTCAATTCTTATTAGCAAGGTGCTTTGGGTAGCGTGAAAGCAATTGTCTCGCTGAAACGAATAGGGAAAGATTCTGCCTATCCAAAACACAGAATTAACATCCTTGACTATAAACATCGCGTTTTATAAACCAGACCCTTCCTTAACTGAATCTTATATTGAAGATCTTCGTCCGGTGTTTGCCTTCAGTTCCTAGTCAATCGTATTCTACCTAATTCCTTCTACCTTTTTTCTTTTCGCAGAAGAACTTGGAACCACTTCCTTCTTTGGATTTCTTTCACAATTTTAAATGGCTGTTTGGTCCCGTCTGCTATGTGTATACTTGTGAAGAGCATAAGTATACCTTAGTTTAACCAGACCACTGAGTTGATTAACAACTCCCCTAGAGCTGACTCGAAGGTTTTGTCTTATTTTACGTGGCCAAGAACCAGTTGGTTACCCAGTAACGGGACCTACAGCTTGTTGTGGAATCCGAACCACATTATACCGAGAAATGAATTTCTGTCACCAGAAATAAATTCCTCTAATTCTTCATTGGCTGGCCGGAGACTCGAACTCGGGCTTAGCAGAGTGCTAGCCGAGAACTCTACCGACTCCTCCAACGAGGAACTTTTTTCCTAGTGAAATTATGCAAATTATCGATAAGCCGTTACGAACAGAATAAATTGATATTAGGGTCAACGGTTTTCTCCCGGGCGTGAGTCCATCGCCACAATGTCTACAATATACATTAGGTCACTAGAGAGAAACTACATAGCTTGAAAGGATACGGAAGTTAAGAATGAGCAACGTAGCGTGTTTCGTCATACATCAACTTTTAAAATTGCTATTAGCTTCTCGTTCATGTTTTACGTTCATGAAATATTTCCATCATCATTTCTGAGATTCTCGCGTTACTTATTGGAGCGGTAATTGATATAATCAGATAGAAAGTGTCCGTAGGCATTCTGAAAATTAATGCATAGTAATATAATTATTCTGAAATAATTATATATGTTTTGCCCTAGTTTGGTCATTTCACATTCAGTGGTGGTAACGACAGCCTGTATTAGTCCTGATGAAAGGAAGAATTTAACGAGCGTCAGAAAATTGTACTAAATATTTCCTTTAATTCTCATTTTTTTAAAAATCAAAATGAAGGTGTAATTTTCCCCATGAATGAACGTTCCCATTACAAAATATAGTGAATAATTTTACTGTTGCAATTTTTATTGGTTCCTGACATAGATTTCTTGGTAAGAAAACGAATAACTGTAACATATGTACGTACCAATCAACAGGTAATACATTGGTCGCAAATATATTAGAAATTCAACCAATTTACCTTTTTAATCTTGTAGCGAGGTAATGCTATTTTGCCAAACAATCAAATGGACTAGTAGTCGAAGTTCCTTGGAAAATAAGTAGAATGGACGACTTCAAATCATGGAGCAAGAATTTGACATTAATCACGTGTCCTTCAACTGCCCGTTTAGTCGAAAATCCCAACAAAAATAGTAGGCCAAGCGACGTTTTCAATAGTAGAGCATCGTTGCCGCAAAGGTCACTCCTCTGCCTGGTGAGTTATAACTATTTAATTAAATGTGAGTTAACGGTTTACTGTTAGCGGTTTTTCATTGGTAGTTTCTCCGTTGTCGTTATTAACCCACCGTACAATGACCAGATCTCTCCGGTGCTACGTTCGTCACTTGAGCAGGATTGACCACTCGGGTATCCAAGCAGTTTTCCCTTAAGTGTTATCTCTCTCTCTCTTCCCCAGAGTAAAACAGCACTGCTTTTCCAGGTTTAAATGAAACGCACATTAATAGGGACGACGGATCAGAGTTATCTTTACATGAATGTCAACATTAAAAAGAAATAATTTCTGTCAAAATAAAAAAAAATGTACATATGAAAAAACTGCAAAAATATAACAAGGTCAAACAATAACAGTGTTTAATTTTGGACAGATGTCCGTCCAACTGTGAACTGTACGGTCATGAATGGGTGTGATCTGTTGTGCTACATAATATAATGATACTCTGAACAACACCACAATCCAGTAGTTTTATTCTGCTTGGATTTGTCATCGTCAGTATCATTGTTCCACGACACCTGCCATTTAATGAAGGTGGTGATGAGATTTAGAACCTTGATTTTAGATTTGTTTGAGATTTAAAGTAACGTAACGTTTATGTTGATCTCTTAATGATTCTAGAATTTTTAGTTATCAGTGACGGCCTTTTCCCCTTATTTTGCAATTAAATAGTACAATAATAGTACAATAGTTAGCGTAATCATCTAAATATTTCTTGAGATTTTAGATAACATAATCATCCTTTCAGATCCCAGTTTCCAAACTCAGCAAAGTTTTAATTTTGCATCTCTTCTTATAAGGTGGTTTAACTTTCGGTGTTTTCAGCAAAATCAGTTTTTAGTAATGCATTGTTTTAAAAACGAAGTTTGTTTTAATTTTTAACATTTGGACCTTTAACATTTGCAAATTCAACATTTGGAAATTTAACGTAAGTTATAACTGCTGTTAATACTTTCTTTTAACTTGAGCGAAACTCATGCTAATCATACAATGAGCAGGCCATTGTTTTCACTTTAGTACAATAGACAGATACACTATTTTATACGTGCAGCGAGTGATGCCAGAACGTGCTCTGTTCTTTTAATAAACTCGGCAAATTGACCTTTGGTAATTTTGCTCGGCGGCTCCAAGCGTCATGTCGTTTGATGCGGTAATTTCTCTGGTCAGTCATTCTATTGTCGGCGCTTTTTGGTGCCTCCATTTTCTTGGTTTGCTAACACTTGATTTTTTTTAGCTACCTAAATCTCTAGCAATGCGTTCTTCATTCTCTTTAGACGGTCATCAGTTTGTCGCGGCTACAGTGGCCAACTAAACTAAAAGTAATCGAGGATGCGTACTTAAAAATTTTAAAGCAATAAAATAGAAATTAGTGAAATCCAGGGGTTGAATAGTCTTCACTAATCTCACTTCGAGTGCCACACTATATGAAAGGAAGGCTTCACCTTTCATAGGGCATTATAACAAACATTGGTTGACATTCCCTGTTTTTCTTTTTTTCATAATCCTTTATGACCATCTGACACCAATACACCAGACCTACGGTTTGATCCAGTAGTAAATGACTGATAGAATGAAACTGAATGAGCACTGAAGGCAATTCACTTAAAGGTTTAAGAGCCTTTTCACTAAATTTCATTAAAAATTTTGAAGTATGTAACAACTCTAAGCTTTTAGACTAGTAAGAACTGTAAATTGCTTTTATACTGCTTAGAGAAATATCATTACAGAATTATCATGTATTACTATCAAGGATTACGGAAATATGCTAAGTTGTTTTTTTTTTTTTCTTAAAGCGATAATATTGCTGTTAGGACTGATGGTATGTTCCTCATTCCATTCAAGCTGAATTTGTCAGTTGTGAATTTATCTTGTATCACTGATTTTTTTTGCAATAGATACCTTTATGCATTCCTTAATCCGTAAAAATGAAAATGTTTTGGTTATCAGAAATGTGTTGGTTTTTGAGTGAAGGTAAATGTTTACTGTCAAACGAGAAAGACTTTCATCTACCCCCGGCTGATGCTTTCAGTTACAAATATATGATTAACGAAACGTGGCAAGTGCACGGTTGACTTACATCTATGTTGATGTCATAACACTGGAACTTTTAGGGAGTTTTCTACGACCGTCCCCAAACCTTCTGAACTCTGACCCGGCTCTGAGGCAGTCCTCTCGTTATTCCATGATGACGCTAAACAGCCACAAGGAGTGAGTGCATGCTTGCGTTTGGTCAGCTTTAATATAGTCACTGCCAGTTTTCTGTTTCTTTTACTCAGCTATATTGTTATTAAAAAGGATCATCTTACAGCCTTTACTGACTGAACGCAGATGTCTCTGATACAATCGGAATGTAAGAAGAATAACGTTAACGTTTAGCTGAGACTGAACAGTTCTTCTCGTAATAACGGCCATGAATGAGCAGTTTAACCATTCCTTCGTTTTCACTACTGTAGAAATGCATTGACATTTCCTTATATAATATGGTTGTATACCGGGTAAAGAAGGACCGGGAAGATTCTAAATGAAGGTTTTGTTATAGGTCAACGTATTATTAGACCTAAATATCATATCCTTTATGCTCTTTATAGCTATAACATTACTAACAATAGCGAAAAGTTCATTAATATACCAACAGACGAATGTTCAAACGTTTAAGTGGCCAACAATGATAAAATCGTTTGCGTTGTTACCGTAACGCCGTCAGATACCCGATTAGTGAGGACATTAGCCAAATCTGCACAGCAGGGGACATTGACAGATAGTGAAAATATCTAAAGTACTGCATTCACTTCCTTGTCATGTCAAGCTACTTGAATCAAGCTTTATTGTTCTAATAAAAAAAATGAAATGATGAATTAGATTTTGATGAAAATGTCATGTATATTCAGCGGTCCATTGTGAAAATATATTTTTAATGAAAACTCCACTTTATGGGATCCGATACAATACTAAAGAAGCCAGCAAGTTATTTAGCCAATTTCTTAGTATTCAGTCTCACTTCCCTCTTTTTTCTTTCATTCTAGTTCAATCATTATTCCTTTAAACCTTATCTGTATGTGCGTGCAAGTGTACGCGTCTCTTGCTGTTAGGTTTCACGTATCCCTTTGTCATTTGATTCTCGTTCAGTGGTGTTAGAATGATCATTCTTATCAGGCGATATCCAAGTCACAGAATAAAGCTGGCAGTAGGTTTGCGTAAATAATATTAAAATCCCGAAAGGTTTTATAATACCTAGAGAACAGAAACCCAAATGAGTCTTAATTAGCAAGCAAATTGAAAGGGAGATGAAAGAGGCTGTTGGTCGCCGTCAGTGTCATGGAATACCTTCCGGTGTCGATTAAGAGCCAAGTCGACAATTGGCTAATTTATCCTCCAGTGCTGATGTCTTTCACCTTAGTTGCCAAGCAAGACTGAAAGGCCAGAGGGGAATAAAACCGCCTAGTGATGTAAATTAAGAATCTAACTATAATTACTTTAAATGAACATAAAAGATATTCAGAAAGTTATGTAATAAAATGTACACAGTCAGTAATGTAATGTTAAAACTAAACGAACACTCGGATAACAATACTTTTTTAAATTGAAATCAGATGGAAATAGATACACATAAAAAGAATAACGAAAAACAAATGATTTTGTTTTGTCATCTTGAATGCAGCTGCAAAAGCTTACTCAGTGTAATTCTAAATGAAATGTAACAGATTATTCGTCAAAAATTCAGACAGAGAATGAGACCTTTCTTTAGCCAGACACAATAAAAAAGATTTCGTAAGATAAATGGAATTGATAACCTACGAGATCGTATTTCCGTTTAATGACAATGTTTTTAAAGTTTTTATTAAATTTTCTTTATTATAAGATACTTGCATAATGAAAGTTAACTTTCAGCCTCTCGATAAATTCATATTTTACCATATGGAATCTATTCAGAAAGACGAGAGTTTAAACTAAATGTAATTTTAAATATGCCATACACATTTCGGTATGGAGTGGCTAGTTAAAAAACCTAACTATGTAATGTTTGCAGAATTTCATATTTGAAAGAAGAAATGGCTGTTATGTATCACAAAATAAAAAAAAATGTTACTCGCTTTTTCATTTAAATATTCGGTCAGATCTAATTCTATAATGTGTCAGTATTTCAAAAATGTTGTTGTTTGCCATAGCTCACGTCTGTTAATGTGATTTTTATTTTTTATTTTGCAGGTATGGATTGATCAGGAAGCAGCCGTGACCCAGGCCACTGACGTGAGCCAAATCTGAGAGAACTCATTAAGTCGGAACAGTAAGTTTAGAGTCCCCCTGGTGTGGAATTTTCCTTCCCATAATTTTTGCATAATTCTGTTTTGCCTCATCCGTCCAAAAATGGTAAAGTTTGGGTATGTTTTGTGCGTGTAATTTTTAAGCTCCAGACATTCTCTGAATTGAGCTTTTCATAAGCAGAGGTTTTTCATTCGCAATTTCATCACTATACCATTCCGCCTTACATGTTATCAAGTCCTTGAATATTCCCAGTCTTCATTTATGTATATATATATATATATATATATATAGATATATATATATATATATATATATATATATATATATATATATATATATATATATATATATGTGTGTGTGTGTGTGTGTGTGTGTGTGTGTGTGTGTGTGTGTGTGTGTGTATATATGTATATATATATTATATATGTACAGTGTATATATATATGGATATATATGTATATATATATGCATATATATGACATTTTTTTTATCACACCGTGATTTATATACAATCATGAAGCTACAAATGTTAATATCAAATCCACGCTGCGTCGGGAATATCCCCGATGGGGAATAGTCACCGAAGGGGAATTTGTAAGTGATGAATGGACGGGGCACTGCCGAGTCTCGATCCCGCGACACAGATACGCATCCAGCAACTCCAGTATATCTATATATATATATATATATATATATATATATATATATATATATATATATATATATATATATATATTAACCTCTCACTAGAACGACCGAGCGATCATTTTGACCGGAGTTTATTTTCCGTAATTTTTCCCTAGCAATCGTGCTTCCCCACGACTTAATGTAATTCACCAGGATGTATATTGAACTAAAAGGAAAATGAAATGAGCTTTATGCTCTACGAGATATGGCCTTTTTTCATCTTAAGCGACCGAACGACGGTCATTTTAAGCGCTGGTCTCTATGGGGAGTTCTGTTGGTTACTAAGACGTGGCAATCTGCCCATATTTCGTGACTCATTATCAAGTATATCATCATTAGTTATTGAGTCGCTGAATGTGTGCACAATTCGCTCGCTTTTGCACATAGAAATTCTAACATTGTTGACGGCAATATCATCCTTTGATTCCGAGGGGGATATTGAATTGAACTGAATATAGAATTTAGGCCAAAGGCCAATCACTGGGACCTATGAGGTCATTCAGTTCCTCACTGGACCGGTCGATATCGTTCTCGGCTAGCACTGTGCTGGGCCCGCGTTCGATTCTCCGGCCGGCCAGTGAAGAATTAGAGGAATTTATTTCTGGTGATAGAGATTCATTTCTCGGCAAAATGTGGTTCGGATTCCACAATAAGCTGTAGGTCTAGTTAAACTAAGCTATACTCAACTGTTTTATGAGGTCATTCAGTGCTGAAACGGAAATTGACAGTAAAAGGTTTGAAAGGTGTAACAGGAGGAAAACTTCAAAGCAGTTGCACTAGGAATCAACTATTAGGAGAGGGTGGAAAGTCAGATGGAAGAAAGAGAATATGAACGGAGGTACAGTAAAAGGAACGAAAGGGGTTGCAGCTAGGGCCGAAAGCACGCTGCAAAGATTCTTAAGTAAAGCCTACAGTGCACCGCATGAGGTGCACTGACGGCACTATCCCCTTACGGGGGAGGGTGACATGGTCTCTGACGACGAGGAAGAAAAATATATTTCACATGCTGGAGGCTCATTGGCGCCTGATGAAGACGATGGCAATGATGACGCTCCATAAAGTGGGTGTACTTTTGATGAAGAAAATAAAATAGATGGGGAATGATCCACGGAGCAGATCATCAGACGAGGCGTTTGCGACAATTATTAGGCATTTTGATGCCCGAGGAATTATCGCTAAAGTTCTTTGCAACGTGCCTTCGACCCCTAGCTGCAACCCCTTTCGTTCCTTTTACTGTACCTCCTTTCATATTCTCTTTCTTCCATCTTGCTTTCCACCCTCTCCTAACAATTGATTCTTAGTGCAACTGCGAGGTTTTCCTCCTGTTACACCTTTCAAACCTTTTACTGTCAATTTCCGTTTCAGCGCTGAAAGACCTCACTTGTCCCAGTGCTTGGCCTTTGCCCTAAATCCAATACTATGACACTTTTTTGATAAAAAAAAAAAAAAACTTGGGGACCTCCATTTTTCTGTCAAACAGTGTAAGAAATCGTTTTAAAAAAATAATATTTCTTAGATTTGATGTCTGATCAACAAGATCCCCTCGATTGCAAACTGATAGATTTGCGTTGACTTCTGGAGTTTTGGTCAGATATATCAAAAACTGTCTTGTCAGCTACAGACCACCCGAGAGCATAATAGTGGATGAGCATTTATACGAATTGTAGGTGTCCATTCATACAATTCAGTATTAAGTTTTGGTTAGCGGCTGATGTAAAATCAAAATACATGCTCATTGGATTTCCAAATCTTGGTAAAGACCTCAGTCGTCTTGCAAATCAACCAATCTCAGAATAAAACCATAAATGGGAAAAGGAAGAAATGTGGCAACGGATAGTTTCTTCACTTCAATAAAACTGCTGGAAAAATTACAAACTATAAACGCGAGTCTTGTGGGGAGGGTAAATCCTATTCGATTGGAGATTCCCACATACATAAAAAATACTCCCATGACGACCTGGAATGGAATGGAATAGAATACAGGATTTAGGCCAAAGGCCAAACGCTGGGACCTATGAGGTCATTCCGCGCTGAGGGGAAAATTGAGGGTAAAGGGTGTTATATTGTAGGTGTAACAGGAGGAAAAACTCGCAGTTGCACTGTGAATCAATTGTTAGGAGAGTATGGATAGCAAGATTGGAAGAAAGAGAATATGAATGAAGGTACAGTGAAAGGAGCGAAAGGGGTTGCAGCTACAGAAGGCCAGCGCACCCCGTGAGGTGCACTGAACTGACGGCACCCTCCCCCCCCAAAACCACGGGGGCCCATGACGACCTGTACAGCAGCCCAGTGCTGAAAAATAATCAATGCACTCTGACAGAGTATCAATGTAAGCCTAACGAAAATGTACTCATACTTTGTAGCGTTAAACGCAACTGTAGAAATTGGAAATGATGCAAAGAAAATTAGTGGAACTCTAAATGACTGTACTACTTCTTCGAATTCCGGAGTTGGCATCGTAGATCAAATGACTCGGCTGTACAGCATCAAGCAGCTTCACGAAGATGGTCAATCTAAGTCTTTGATGACATACTTGGTCTAGCAGGCATCGACGCATCAGTTCTTCATAGGAATGAAATTTAGAGTTTAGGCCAAAGGCCAGGCACTGGGACCTATGAGGTCATTCAGCTCTGGAAAGGAAATTGAGAGTAGGTAGGGTTGAAAGGTGTAACAGGAGGAAAACCCCAAAGCAGTTGCACTATGAATCAATTATTAGGAGAGGGTGGATAGGAAGATGGAAGAAAGATAATATGAATGGAGTACAATGAAAGGAATGAGAGAGGTTGCAGCTAGGTGACGAAGGGACGCTATAAAGAACCTTTAGTAATGCCTACAGTGCATCCCGTGAGGTGCACTGACGACACTATCCTCCTACGGGGATCAGTTCTTTATAGGAAAGTTACAGGTCAAAAATCTCCCCCCGTGATTTCCTTCCTTCATCAGTTAGCCGAAAGAATAGAACAGCATAAACAATGTAGACCAAAGGTCCAAGCGCTGGGACCTGTGAGGTCATTCAGTGCTGAAAGGGAAATTGACAGGAATAAGGTCTGAAAGGTGTAACAGGAGGAAAACCTCGCAGTTGCACTATGAAATAATTGCTAGAGAGTGTGCAAGGTCAGACGGAAGAGAGAATATGAACGGAGGTACAGTAAAAAAGGAATGAAAGTATTTGCAGCTAGGGGCCGAAAGAACGCTACGAAGAACCTTAAGTAATGCTTGCAGTGCACCGCGTGAGGTACACTGACGACACTAACCACCAACGGGATCAGTTAGCCGAAGAACTTCAGGAGACGTTCAGAAATAGCAACACGGTCAATAGCAGTGGAAGCGATATTGATGCGATATTGAAGCAGAAGTTTCCTTAATTACTAAGAAAATAAAACAGTTCCCAATAGGATGCCGCAGTGGGAATAAGACTTCAGACATTTGCCACCACTGTAAGAGATCAAGATGCGGTAAATGCAAAAGCAAGGCCTTCAGGAAACTCCTTCGCAAAAAAATAGAAATGTACTTGGAAAAAATTGACATGACTCCTTAGAGTAGAAAGTAAGAAAATTAAAACTGACGACGCATTATCGCACAGGTATAGTTTATTATGTTTCAGTCATTTGTTTTTTGTGCGAAAACGAGTTGTTTTCTTTTAAAGATTGATCAATATTAATAAGATATGTTTTACGGTGTGGTACTCAAATACAGATTATGCGGTAATTACTCTCATTTCAGCCGTTGTTATTTCAGTTACCTAAAAGGTATAAACATAATGTACTATACCGATAGACCCTCGCTTTACTGAGAATAACGACTGCCTATAGGAACTGGAATGCGGTGGTCACTGGACGCTGCCGTCGTTCCGTTATTATTGTCCGCTGTTATGAAGTCCAGACTTAGAGAAAAAGACTACTGTTCTGATTCATCTTAACCTTGTAATTGCTTTTAATACGTTTCTTATTTCAGTGCAGAAAATAATATTTCAATGTAGCAAATTACATTTCATCTATTTCAGGTCTGATAGTCATTATGGAAATTTTTCTAGAGATATTGAGGTCAACAACTTTATTCGACTTCCTTACTATGATTTATTATACATCAATGAATCAGGATGTTTTAATAAGCGAAAATGTAGACTTTTGCAATGCTAATACCTGTGGGGTCATTTTGACCGCTCGGTCGCTCTAGGTATGTATCATTGGCGGTCGTTCTAGTGATATATATATATATATATATATATATATATATATATATATATATATATATATATATATATATATATATATATATATATATATATATACACATACATAAATATGTATGTATACACATTATATATTTATATTTAATATATATATATACACACACACACACACACACACACATATATATATATATATATATATATATATATATATATATATATATATATTAAATCAGAGAAATAAATATGCGAATAGACAGTTCGTGTATTATAAGTATGACTGTTTATTTTGATATAAAATGGACTGATCTTATTTTCAGCAGACAACAGGAGATATGTCAATCCAAAATAATTAAGCAAACCAACAGTGACTTAGCTCGATGAGTCAATAACTACAACACAGTCATAATAAATGTAGATAACCCTAATCTTAGGTCAAGGACACGATTACATAAACGTCACACATCTAGAATTTTGTTCACTCTATACAGAGGCTAAAAGTGTAAAGATTTTCCTAAAACAGATCTCTTTATATATTCTGTGATAAGTGGATGGCCACTCCAGAACTTCAATTCCAAGATGACCCTACAGCCAGTCCCTCATCATCAGGCTCTTGGTGGATGGAACCCTGGTCATGGACCAACTTAAGCAACACTTGCTCAAGGATTTCGACATTTATCCCTTATGAAGAGGCCATCGATCTTAACAAGCTTGTCTGGACCACATGCCTACGCCCATTCGAAATATAATACTGCGAATCTGCCATTCAGAGCTCGGCGATGGACATACTTCTCCAGATAGGGCCTGTTAGGCCACCACTGACTGGAACGTCTTCTCATCAGCCAAGATGACATTTCTCCAGTTATTTTCGTTATGCAAAAGGTGTCCCAGAGCAGACCTCAGGCGACATTTCTATGTATGTGTAAGCCATCCGTTGTATGCTGTGATATGGCGGTAAATCCTGGTTCTGTTGAGTCTGAGTCTCGAGGTCATGGGATGGCAGTTGAACCGCAGGTGTTGGACTGATGTTCTCCTGGGATGCGCCTCAGGGCACCTGTCCTGGGCATGATTACAGGTGGCTTCCCACCTCGAGGCTGTTTTCGGCGAACCCTCCTCCTCCTCCTCCCAACGGCGGATCCACTTCCTGATCCCTTTTTTTTATTATTATTTTTTTTACTTTATAATCTACATACAACATTTACAATAGTTCTTCAAAATGAAATTAGCATGACTTGGTTCTACTATATATAAATTACAGTACTACAATGAATTAAATTCTTCCCAAAAATTCCCAAAGGTTTTCGTAATCTTATTAGCTTTATCAAAAATTAATTTTATATCATTTTTGTATTGCATGCACTTCATTCTTACACATTCTTTTATATTTTCGGGTAATAAATTTGTGTTTCTGCGTGACCACATAGTTGTAATATAAGAACACAGGAATAAGATACATATATTCTTGACTCGAAGATCTTTACAATTTAAATCAGAATATAGAAACTTTATGTTATTTTTATGCTTACACTCACAAATAGCCTCAATTCTACTTAAGAACCAATCAAATATAGGTCTGCTTCTCTTACAAAAATAATATAAATGAATTGCACTTTCTATCATATTGCACTGATCGCATAAAGTATTTCCAGACAGGTTAAACGTGTACAATCTTTGTTTTGTCAGTAATACATCATGTCTTATATATTAGATCTTTATCAAAAACACTTATAAATTAACTCTCATGAAAATTTACCCATATTAGTTTGCAGTTAAAAGTGGATATCTTGATTCAACAGTAATAGGTACTTTTTTTTTAGTAAAAAATGGTACAATATCTTATTGGGAATTATTGGAAACATAGGACAATCTATACATGTATCTACAGTACTCCATCCAAACTAATACTATAATAAGGGCTTGGATGGTTACCTAAACCTTCACTTACTTCTCTGGGTATCAAATTCACCAGTCTTAGGGAAGCATAATGTAATAACGAATATTGCACACCCTTACTACTTATATGTTTTCAGAAAAGAGTTGATTAATAATGCAAAGGCTTTGGTAACACAGTCAAACATATTCAAACCTCCTTCCCTCTTTTTTCTATACACAGTAGTTCTTTTCACGGGTTCATATCTACCATTCCATAAATATTTGAAACATGTCTTCGCGATCAAGTTCCCGTAACTATGGCTTAAAGGATATATGTGGCCAACATACCAAAGTTTTGTTAGTAAACAGGTATTGAAATGAGCAGACCTTTGAAAGATTGTTAATTTTCTACCAGAGAGCATTTTACTTTGACACTCTAATGCATTTATCACCTTATTCCAGTTTTGTTGTAGCGTAAGCTGATAATTGTTGCAATGAAAAATCCCCAGGGTATATAAACACACGGTTTCCTTTTTTATCCAATCAATAGGCCATACATTTTTAAATATCCATTTCCCCATACCATGAGTTCTAGATTTTTCTTTTCTATTAATCTTGCTTCCAGTTGCCTTTTCAAACTCTCCAACTATTCTATCGACTTCTAATAAACTATTATCAGAGCAAATGATGATATTCATGTCGTCTGCGTAACCAGTGGCTTTGACAGTAGTGCCCCCAGGCACTGATCGAGGTGTAATAAAATTGTTTGCGTTTAAGGCTACATAGAAAAGTGCCTGGTATATGGCATACAACATCTTGCTCAAAGGGCACCCTTGTCTTACCGAAGTTCCTCAATGGATGGGTCGATATCGTACGCGGCTAGCACTCTCCTAGGCCCGCGTTCGATTCTCCGACCTGCCAATGAAGATTTAGAGGAATTTGTTTCTGGTGATAGAAATTCATTTTTCGGTATACAGTAATGTGGTTCGGATTCCACAATAAGATGTAGGTCCCGTTGCTAGGTAACCAATTGGTTCTTAGCCCGTAAAATAAGCCTAATCCTTCGGGCCAGCCCTAGGAGAGCTGTTAATCAGCTCAGTGGTCTGGTTAAACTAAGGTATACTTTTTGTCTTACCGATCTAGATACTGCGAAAAATTCGCCAATGAAGTTATTTATATACAATGAACTCTGCATTTTCGTACAACATTTTTATTCAGCCCACGTATTTTTCCCCAAATCCGATTTTACTCATTATTTTTAGCAGAAATTTTGTATTTACCGTATCAAATGCTTTCTATACCAATCAAGCTTCAAAAATGCTGCCTCCTTATCATTCTCGTTAACATAATACATAATATTCCTTATAAGCATGTTACATCACACAATGCTTCTCCCGGGAACTGAGCAGTATTGGCCTTCATTAATGATTTTTCCCATTACTAATTTCATTCTTTCAGCTAGTAATTTCGCAATAATCTTGTAGTCTGCACAAATCTTTCTCGTCACCATCCTCCTTTATATTGTGAACTCCCTAATTTCATAATTCTTAATATAAAATTAACTAATCCAGTAAAATCATCCCCTGTGATGTCACAGTTCGCTATATAAAATTCAACTGGGAAGCCTTCAATACCTGAGGTTCGATTCTTTGCCACTTTTTTCATTATACGAAATATTTCTTTCTCATCAAACTCCTGTTCTATTAATTCTCTATCAGCATCATTAAGTTTACTTTCTATATATTCTAAAAGTTTTTTTTTTTTTTTTTTTTGCATATCTTGATCTCTTATATCACAAGAGTACAAATCTGAGTAAAACTTCAGAGAAGACTTTTGAGAGGCTGGAAAGGACCGTAATTCAGTTCCCCACTTATCCCTCACACAAGTCATCATTTTCTTAACTTGCCTTTCTCGTTGTTAATCTATTAAGTATTTTGACATTTTCTCGCCACATTGTATGTCTTTTAATCTTGTTCTTTTCTTAATACCTTCGTTCAGTTCATCCGTAATTGTTTGAATTCTACTTTTAATTCTCTTTATTTCTTCCATATCAGGGTTCCCTGTCTGGTAAGCAGTTTCATGTAAAGACCTTAGTGTATTTTTAAGAATATTCAACGTATATCTCATTTTCTTTTTCATACTACCCACTTTAGTATAAAATTCCTTAATTGATCTCTAGTAGTTTCACCATTCAAGCATGGAATCATAATTGCCTCTCTCTTTTCCATTTTATCCAACGGTCTTCAAAATCCTCCTTAACTCCTGAAACCTCAAGGAGAGAAACACTAAGTTTCCAATATGATTTTCCAAATTGTAACACATTATCTAATTTAACATCACATTAAAAACAAGAGTGATCAGAAAATGATACTGCTACTGTTTTTAAGTATTTTACATTTGCGACTAAGCCAGCCATGTCTATTCTATCTAATTTGCAGCATAACTTTTCCTCATAAATGTATATTCAGGAATTTTTGGGAGAATGTTATGTACATCTTCCAGTTTCAAAACACTGTTTGCTCTAACGCACTTGAAAAACTTGAACTTTTCGGTTCAGAAGAATCCCTATTACTTATAATACAATTCCAATATCAGCTCCAACAATACATCTACTTACATTGTTTTGCATAAGAAGAAGCATAACTTCCTCAAAAAATTCTTCTCTTTCACCCTGACAATTCGCCCCAGAGGGTGCATAATTGCACATAATATTAATCTCTTCGCCTTGAATGTTTACTCTTGCTTACTCTAATCATACTTAGTCAAGTGCTTATTATTTTAGCATTTGGTTTCTCATTTATCATTATTGCAGTTCCACCCTTAATATTTATGGTCGGATTGAGAACAACGTCATAATAATTTAACAAATCAGTAATATTGCTTAAAGTCTTTATATTATGTTCTTGTAACAAAATGATATCAATATTATCATAGATCATTTTTTTTCCTTCGTTTGTACCACTTTCTATTCTTGCTGGTTACAAGGCAACTGATAATCGTCTGATTCTGTACCATCACTATCATCCATGCATTCGGAATCAGAACGGTAGTATTTTCGGCAATCGAGATCTGAACTGGATCCAGACCCTCCTCTAAGACCGTGTCCTCCTCGCAGTCCTCTTCTTCCATATTCATTCCAGATGCAATTTCTTTTTCCGCGTCCCCATACACATGCACGTCAACAGCAGTTATACCCTTCACTATTCCATCTTCGTAGAAGCTTCCTTTTAATACTGCATGATCATTATTATACGTTTGGTCGTCGTCCACTGCGGTATATTCTTCCATTCCACTTATACTAGGTTTAAAGTTTAAAGTCCTCCTGGGCCTCTGTAGGTTCATAGGACAGGCGCTGATCTGTTTCTGAGGCCAACAGCCAGTCGGGGACAGGTCCCAATGCCTATGACACGTGGCCAGTGTGTCTCTAGGCCCACTGTTTAACTTCCCAGCCCGAGGACCGGTACCCATTCTCCTGTTGAACCTCTCGGGGTTTTTTTGGACCGCTAGGTTGGTGGGCTGCCGGGAATTTGAACCCCGACCCTCTCGAATGGTAGCCGAGCATCATACCACTGCGCCATCTTATCATCAGCTATATCGTTATTTCCCTTTTCATTATTTTCTACTAGTAATTCACAATTATTAGTACTATTTTCTTCATTGGATGTATTATCACTTCCATTACCTTTTCCGGTATTTTTCACACTCTCTTCAAGCCATTTACTTGCACCAAATTCACCTCTGTCATCAACCATTCCCTTGTTTCCTTCTACAATTTCGTAGGAACCATCATTATTTTCCTTTCCATGCTTTGTGTTTGGGTCTACAGATAAAATAGGGTCGTTTGCGGGTTTCAAGTTTAAGGGAGGAAAGTTATCAGTATTTACTATATTTACTTTATCTTTCCAATTAATGCTGCAATGTGCCCTGCAGTGCAGCATCTAATGCATGTGCGCATTTGCCCCTTGTACTGGAACAGCATTGAGATCCCACTGTGGATAAGTGAGGAGGGAATTGGTTTCTCCAGCTTCATCAATGCAGTCCTGTTTCCAGTCATTTTTCCCACAAGATCTCCATATGTGTATTTCTGAAATCGTACATTATACACCTGACCATACGCTTCAAGAATATTCAAAAGTGTTGTATTTTGCATTTCAAATGGGACATTCTTTACTGTTACGGCAGTTTTAGTACTACTCAGATTAATAATTTGAACATTTACTTTCCTTCTATCCACAGGAATTATACGTTCACTATAGTCCTTCGCAGCTTTTTCGAATGTGATATTTGCATATCTTCCAGTTCGAAAACTGTTTTACTATGGCTAATTTGCTGCACACCATAAACTTCTTCTAAACGTACTTGGAGTTTACTTATTATTTCGAGTGTGTCATCTACTCTGGCTTTCTCTTGCCCAAGGTAAAGAATACCAAAGGTATTAGTGCGTTTGAATAAGTCACCCATTTTAGTGGCAGAAAGTGAGTATGATCAGTCAACTTCTGTTGGTGGTACTGTGTTGCCATGGTAACATGGGATGTCACCATGGCAACCGTGAACCCGGTGACATGGGTTCCCTTTCCCAGAATGGCTCTGAATTCAAAAGTCTAAACTACAAAGCCACAATGCACCATATCACTATTACAATTTACCAGTTTCACATACCTCCGAGTTACACAAGGCATTGAAGCTTCCTACAGCAATATCGGCACGTTCTCATTTGTCAAAAATCCCTTTGAAATATGGAAATAAGGACAGAGCAAAACATAACCTGAGTTACTAGTCTGAAGTCAGGGCTGCCAATCTTCCTCGACAACTCTTTACCTAAGGTGAGCTATTGCCGGTCATTTCTGGTTTGTTCCTTCTGACTTTGGTCCTTCCTTCCTCTCTTGATGGTTGGTTCTGCTACAACTAGTTTTAATTTAGCTTTAAGACATTAAAGGCCCTTAAACACTGAAAAGTTCAAAGTATCTACCCCTATATTATTTAATAAAATATTTCAACCGTAAAATAAAATTTTTCTTTTCGAAACGAAACAAAACTTACAGTAGTATTATTAACTTTTTCAGTATACAACAATGTTGAAAGTAATATTTCATTATTATCAATATTCTTATATACAGTATGTATTTTCTGTCTGTCATCAAATCTTGTAACTCAATGTTCGACGTGTTCCCTTCGTCCGATGGACTTGAAATTTTGCCTGGTTACTCAATCCCAGTGTCAATACATCTTACATGATCAGTAGGTCAGCAGTGACCTCTAGTGACCCTACAGTGACCGCTCCCAGTATCCATCCCCCATTACCATCCCCCTCCACCTCCCCCTCCCCATCACACGATCAAGTGATAATTTAGCTGTGTCCTCTCCTCCCCTTCCCTCTTCTATCCCCTTCCCCCACCCATCCCCCTTCCCCTCCCCCTTCAAGCACGATCAAGTGTTAATTTAGCTGTGTCCTACCCCTCCCTTTCCCTCTTCCCTCCCCTTCCCTCTTCCATCCCCTCCCACTTTCCCTCCCCTCCCCTCCCCCTTTTGATGCATGCGATGAAGTGTTAATTTTGCTGTTTCCTCCCCCTCCCCTTCCCTCTTCCATCCCCTTCCCTTTCCCTCTTCCATCCCACTCCCCCTCCCCTCCCACCCCCCTTGCAAAGCAGACGATCAAGTGTTACTTTAGCTGTTTCCTCCCCCTCCCCTTCCCTCTTCCCTCCCCTTACCTCTTCCATCCCCCTCCACTTACCCTCCCCCTCCCCCACCCCTCCAACTTCCCCTCCTCGCACATCCCCTTCCCCTTCCCTTTTCCTCCACTACCCCTTCCACCTACAACCCCTCCCCTACTCTTTTCCCTCCATTCCCTTCCAATTTTCCTCCCCTCCCCTACCTCCTCCCCTCCCCTCCCCTCCCCTCCCCTCCCCTTCCGCCTTCCCCCTCTCCTTTCTAACCCCTCCCCTCCCCCTCTCCTTCCATCTTCCCTCCCTCTCCCCCTCCCTTTCACTCCCCTCCCCTTTCCCCTTCCCTCAACCTCCCCTTCCCCTTCACTCACCCTCCCCCGTAAACGGAAATCAGTTCCGTTAACTACAGTCATAAACCTTTTACAATTTCTGTCAAAACTTAAAAGTATAAAATGAAAAAAATTCACAAAATTTTTAAAAATGCTTTCATCAAAATGCCCTGAAAAAATTTTTGTTGCTATTGTAATGGTTAAGGTGAACATCGTTTCCACTTTCTCTGCAATTAAGTTTGTGTTCGTCGTTAGCGAAAAGTTTTTCGCGTTGTTTATCAAACATTCGCACAAATTAAGACACGATTATCAACGATCTCTTTGACTATTGCTAAATCTTCTGACATGCACCAGGAATACGGTAAGAACAGGATTCTGTGCCAATGTTCATATTGTCTTTCTTCTATCTTACTTTCCACCTTAATGCAATTCAACTTGTATTTTAATAATTTACTTACATATTTATCTATTTATTTATTAGTTTGTTCATTTATCTGTTTTTCTTATAACTGATCTCCTCTTTCTGTTTCCCATTGCCTTCTGTTACTACTTCCGAATGAACACCATAATATTCTTTGGAAGCTTGAAGTTCAAGTCATTGGAATCTGTAGGCTTGTTCCATATGAATAAGCTGCTTCTTTTGAATAATAATAATAATAATAATAATAATAATAATAATAATAATAATAATAATAATAATAATAATACACTTTTAAAACCTTCTTTACTGTCAATTTCCCTTTCAGCGCTGAATGACCTGTAGGTCCCAGCCTTTGGCCTAAATTTCATTCCAGTCCCATTTTTTTTTTTATTATTTCTGCGGATTATCGACGCCTAGAGAACATCGTTTTGTCGCCCAGGCAAGGTTTTGCCTGTGTTTGCAACATGTTGATGAATGTTTGTCAACATTTGCGTTCGTTGCATCCGCTGCCTTCTTGCGTAATGCATTTGCTAGTTCGTAGAAGTTGTGTGTGTGTGTATGTATATATATATATATATATATATATATATATATATATATATATATATATATATATATATATATTATATATATATATATATATATATATATATATTATATATATATATATATATATATATATTATATATATATATATATATATATATATATTATATATATATATATATATATTATATGTATATAGTATATACATATATATATATATATATATATATATATATATATATATATATATATATATATATATATATATATATATATATATATATATAGTATATATATATATATATATATATATATATATATATATATATATATATATATATATATATATATATATATATATATATATATATATAGCTGTAAGCTTCATAGTAGCTATCAAGGGGGCACCCAGGAAAAGACAGTACGTATATTAGAAAAACAGTTTATTTTGCAGACGGCATTTATAAGTACCTCATTGCATCTTCAAAGCTGCAATTTACAAAAAAATTCACTTAAAACCTTATAAAAAACGAAAGATAATCAAATAATAATTTAAAACTCACTATAAGGACGGATATAAGCTACCTAAACTGAGCTAAAAAAAGAAACTAAAACACCTAAAAGAGAAAGAGGGTAAGTAAAAGTTGAAGTGCGGACCAAAATATGAACAAACAACTGGTTATGCTATGAATAGCATAATATATATATATATATATATATTATTATGATTAGCAAGAATTCGCTAGCAAATTGCCTCTCCCCCCCCCTCCTTTGTTGTTGTTGGTTGTTCATTTACTGCCAGCCGGCCGATCGATAGACCATCTGTCTATCGACTTAAAAACAAGGGTTAAAAGATTAAAGGCGCTCCCATTTTTGATAAAGATCTTTCCTTCGAGGCAAAAGTAATCTGGCTTGGGTGTTTCTCCTACAGGCCAAAACCTCCCCTGCGGGCAGCAGGTGCAATGAGTCAAAGCATCTGTGTTGGACGCCCCCCTGCCCCATAGGAGGGGATAAAAAGCAGAAACCCACGAGGTCGACACACACACGCGGGCTGGAAGATATGGAGTGAAGACGTCCTCAACACCTGGCCCCATCGATGCCCTTGCATCCTAACCACGTGGCCCTTTCAAAAGTATACTTCTCCTCGTGCCCTTCAACCGTATTCCTCGAGCCCACACGCCATTGCTTGGAGTTTCGAGGAGTCCCCATCGCCTTGCCCCTTTACGGAAGCCCTTGCATCTCACCACGTGGAAGAAACTCGCCCTCGGAAATCGCAAGTCATCCACGGACTGCCTTCTACGCGCCCTCGGAAAATCTGCTAAGGTAAAGTGCCCTGGAAGAGCCCCATTTCAGTCACGCTTTTGTCTCGTAATATTTTCTTAAAGAGAAAGCCAGAAACCTCCCTTGTCTAATGTCCGTGCGCCTCTTGCATCGGCAGTGTTAATTCTTTATTACTCCTTTGGCACCCTCAGTGCAGCTTCGAATTCATTATTCTTTTGTCTATTTTCATTACTGGCGTATAATGTGCACATCTCTCATTTCAGAGGGATCCTATCGTGGAAGCTTCTCGGACTGTGGCTGGAATTCCCCAGTTTCATTCAATCTACTGAGTTCCTCTTTCCTGTACTAATGTCATTTATGTAAATACACTACTTTAAATGTGCCCACGTGTTTTACGTAATATTTCCCTCAGTAACCAGAGCCCTATGCTCATATGAAATTCTCCTTTGTTTTCCTCTTTTTTTTACGTTTTCCCGTACCCACGAAGTCAGAATCACAAGGCTAAATTACCTTAAATTGTTGCTACCTGTCTCACAGAGCATATTTCAAACTAAAACCACGGAAAAACGTAAAAATATATATATATAGTCATTCAAAAGAGGCCAATAAGTAATTTTCGTGGGTGTTTAAAAGAGGGCAACAAGCAGAGGTTTTATCATTTCAATTTTCCAGGTTATAACATGATGTTTGGAGAACGGTAAGATGTTATAAAATGTGATAATTGAGTTCTGGAGTAAATAAAAAAATCGCTCCCATCTGCTAGTTCCCGCATACCCATACCCATACCCATATCTGTATCATATCCATACCCGTACCATACCCATACGCATATTTATACCATACCCATATGCATATTTATACCATACCCATACCCATACCTGTTCCATACCCATACCCGTACCGTACCCATACCCATATCCTTAGCATACCCATACCTGTAATGATACCCATACCTATATCCTTAGCATACCCAAACCTATACCCATACCCATATTCATATCCATTCCATACCCATACCCAGACCATACCATTCCTATACCCATACTCATATGCATACCATACCCATACCCTTATCCGTACCATACCCATACCAACAGCTAAATTAACCCTACTAATGATAGTGAGCAAAATTCTTCGGGTAGCACCAGCCCCATTCACTTTCCGGTCACATACAAACAACTGACCACATCTTGGTGTATGTGCGGGACCAGCTGTTGATGGGTTTTGAACCAATGCTGATGCCATTGGCAGTTCCGGCCCATCACCAGTAGTGCCTGCTGTTGTTCTTGAATTACCCACTAAACTGACTCTTGCCAGATCCGCTTCTCTTCAAGAAACGTGGGCTTCCCCCAAAGAAAGGGGAGGGGAGGGGAAGGGGAGGAGGAAGGGGGAAGGAAAGGGGAAAAAGGGGAGGGGAGGGGGAAGGGTTGGGGAGGGACACAGAGAGGCAGCCACACACAGACACAGAAAGGCAGCTAAGGAAATTAATAAAATAGATGATTTTTCCATAGATTCAAATTTTTTTTTACCGAAAATATTTTCTGTCCGAAGTTGAACAATTTGGGAAATAAAGTCCTCATTATCAGAGAATTTAGAAGTAGCAAAAGGATAGACTGATAAAATTCCATGCCTAGAAGGTCAGGTTTAAACTAACCACTTTCGTTTGATTTAAGTCAAACAGAAAGATGGACACGACCCTATTTTTTGGTGATATGTTTGTCCCACAAAAAAAAAAAACCGTATGAGAATGATTTGGTAATACTCAAAATTATGCAAAACACCTCAACCAGAATATTCTGCTAAATAATATCCTTCCGTCAGATCTTTATATAATACACACACACACACACACACACACACACACACATATATATATATATATATGTATATATATATATATATATATATATATATATATATATATATATATATATATATATATATATATATATATATATATATATATATATATATATATATATATATATATATACACACACCAGGTCTTTGCATAAATTAATAATCACTGTACTTCCCTAATCCAAACTCTATTGTAGTTTTTCTGACATTATTCACACGATTCAAACCTTTGTTTTTAGGCTTCACCCCGAGACATAACAGACCGATGTTATGACATCAGCCAGTCTTTGAAAGCGAAGGTCAGTGCCCCATATGTTGTGGAGAGGCTTGTGCCCCGTCTCCTTTTAAATTATTGGCTATTTATATACACACCGATGATCAGGGAGTTAATCAGGAGTGTTTTGTGTTCTGGGCCTCTTGATGACTACTTGTTTAGAACGTGTTTTGCGATTTTTAAAGTGTTATATGTTCAGTAGAAGTGTTGAAATGATTTTTGAAAACTCACGTGTTATTTCTCTCTCTCTCTCTCTCTCTCTCTCTCTCTCTCTCTCTCTCTCTCTCTCTCTCTCTCTCTCTCTCTCTCTTAAATGCGAGTGAAGACAAAACATATTAATCTTACCCCTTCACTCTCTAGCTATATATATACTCTTCTTCTTCTTCTTCTTCTTTTTCTTCCCAGCTTGTTCCCATTGTTATATGGGGTCGCCGTGATGCCTTCTTTTGAAGGACTTTGATTTGGCTTTGGGGTAGACTTTGTAGTCCCGATCGGCTGCCCTGCCTGGCATCGCTTAGACCCCGGTATTGTGTACATGTATTGTACCCGTTCACCAGCGCTCTTTCTCCCAGCAGCGAGGAGGTGTTAGGCGGTGAGGTCGACAGTCGAGACGTGTGAGGTGTCTTGTTATGTTTTTAGAAGATGTTGGAGTGGCTTTGTTTGTGGGTGGTGTTACGCGGTGAGGTCGACAGTCGAGACGTGTTATGTTTTTAGAAGATATTGGAGTGGCTTTGTTTGTGTGTGTAATAGTCTGTAACACTCATTTGCTTTTAAGCAAACCTATCCGTTGATTACATACATAATCCCAGGGTGTCTACACGGATAGCAAAGTGTCCGCCTATATGTGTGTGTGTGTGTATGGAGAGAAAGAGGATATATATTTATAAATGTATAAATTATGTCTGTTTGAATGTAGGTATGTGGTTATTGGCAGTTTGCTGAATTTTTAAATCACCAACATTTAATTTTAGTGATGAAAAAAAGTTTTTATGCATAATTAACCCGGGTACAACCGCTTAAAAAACTTTCACATATGTCAGTCTTTTCAGTGCAGGTCTGTATTTTTTCGACTCGACTTCAGCTTCTTTCATATTTTCCACAGCTTGTGAGGACGGTTTGTTTGTTTGTTTGTTTAGTATTGTATGGTAATTGGAATGATTTCGTGAATTATTTGCTCAGCTCTCAATTTTATCCTGTTTGTTAATTAGGACAGGTATTATTGTGGAGATTGCTCTTTTCTTGTGTTATCGTAAAACCTTGAAGAGGATCAGCTGTTTGAAATAATTCTGCCCACAGGGAGCTTTAAACTTGCCCAGCGATAGACAGGTGGGTATGATTGGGGAAATATTAACCTTTTTTGTATAATGAATTTGCTGCTTTCCATTTGTGTTGAAATGCGTCATTTTGATACTTAAAAAGGTATCAGGCTTAACTTTCCTCCTTTCCATTAATAGAGCACAAAGTCATTGAAGATTCTTTATCGTTAGAGAAGCCGAACCAGTCATCATCTACAACTGAACCAAACCTATTTTGGTGGAGGCATAAAATTTTGATTTGTTCCATCAAGATAGTGCCGAGACTGATTTTGATATGACGCGCTTTCAAAATGCCCAGGTTGTAGTTAATTCTAGCTGCAGTACGGCTGAGGGAGAAGAGGTATATATTTTCCAGTAGTCAACTCCCAATAAGTCTAACCTGTTAGGGTGGACTTTATACAACCCAATAATGATGATAGTAAAGCACTGCATGATTAATTTTCTTTTATAAGAAAGGAAGAAGGGCTCCGCTGCTGTGCATCAACATCTGACCTTCACTACAGAGACAAGACAGTCTCTGCTGGTGAGGGCCAACAGTTGCCCATCCCAGCCGAGGTAGGCGGAAGGGCTCCACCGGCGGAGGCTGTCCCTCCCTGCCGAGGCGGGCGGAAGGGCTCTGCCGGTGGAGGCCAGTGGCTGCCCCTCCCCGCCGAGGTGGGCGGAAGGGCTCTGCCGGCGGAGGCCAGTGGCTGCCCCTCCCCGCCGAGGCGGGCGGAAGGGCTCTGCCGGCGGAGGCCAGTGGCTGCCCCTCCCCGCCGAGGCGGGCGGAAGGGCTCTGCCGGCGGAGGCCAGCGGCTGCCCCTCCCCGCCGAGGCGGGCGGAAGGGCTCCGCCGGCGGAGGCCAGCGGCTGCCCCTCCCCGCCGAGGCGGGCGGAAGGGCTCCGCCGGCGGAGGCCAGCGGCTGCCCCTCCCCGCCGAGGCGGGCGGAAGGGCTCCGCCGGCGGAGGCCAGCGGCTGCCCCTCCCCGCCGAGGCGGGCGGAAGGGCTCCGCCGGCGGAGGCCAGCGGCTGCCCCTCCCCGCCGAGGCGGGCGGAAGGGCTCCGCCGGCGGAGGCCAGCGGCTGCCCCTCCCTGCCGAGGCGGGCGGAAGGGCTCCGCCGGCGGAGGCCAGCAGCTGCCCCTCCCCGCCGAGGCGGGCGGAAGGGCTCCGCCGGCGGAGGCCAGCGGCTGCCCCTCCCCGCCGAGGCGGGCGGAAGGGCTCCGCCGGCGGAGGCCAGCGGCTGCCCCTCCCCGCCGAGGCGGGCGGAAGGACTCCACCAGTGGGAGCTAATGGCTGGTTTGGGGGGAACCAGCCATTGGCTCCCGCTGGCTCCACCGGTAGGAGCCAATGGCTGGTTGGGGGGAACCAGCCATTGGCTCAACCGGCAGAGTCTATCCGCCTGCCCTGGTGGGGAAGGGCAGCCGTTGGCCCCCACTGGCAGAATCCGTCCACCTGCCCCGGTGGGGAAGGGCAGCCACTGGCCCCGGCTGGCAGAGTCCGTCCGCCTGCCCTGGTGGGGAAGGGCAGCCGCTGGCCTCCGCTGGCAGAGTCCGTCCGCCTGCCCCGGTGGGAAAGGGCAGACTCTGGCCCCCGCTGGCAGAGTCCGTCCGCCTGCCCCGGTGGGGAAGGGTAGCCACTGGCCCCCGCTGGCAGAGTCCGTCCACCTGCCCCGATGGGAAAGGGCAGCCGCTGGCCACCACTGGCAGAGTCCGTCCGCCTGCCCCGGTGGGGAAGGGCAGCCGCTGGCCCCTGCTGGCAGAGTCCGTCCGCCTGCCCCGGTGGGGAAGGGCAGCCACTGGCCCCCGCTGGCAGAGTCCGTCCGCCTGCCCCGGTGGGGAAGGGCAGCCTTTGGCTCCCGTTGGCAGAGTCCGTCCACCTGCCCAGGTGGGGAAGGGCAGCTGTTGGGCCCTGCTGGCAGAGTCCGTCCGCCTGCCCCAGTGGGAAAGGGCAGCCTGCCAGAGGGGGAAAGGGATGCTATTGGCCCATCCTGTTGCCCCAGTGGGAAAGGCAAACATCATCCCCACTGAGGCAGGTGGAAGGGCTCAGCCAGCATGGGCCAGACAGTTGCCCTTTCTCACTGAGGGAAGTAGATGGAATCTCTCAGTGGGAGCCAATGGCTGGTTGGGGGGAACCAGCCACTGGCCCCACTGGTGGAGTCCATCAGTGGGAGTAAATGGCTGGTTGGGGGGAACCAGCCACTGCCCCCACTGGTGGAGTCCATCAGTGGGAGCCAATGGCTGGTTGGGGGGAACCAGCCATTGGCCCCACTGGTGGAGTCCATCTGCTTTCCCTGGTGGGGAAGGGCAATTGTTGGCCCCTGCTAGTGGAATCCTTCCACCTGCCAATGGGGGCAAGGGCAGCCATTGGCCCTAAGGCAGCAGAGTCATTCTGGCTGCCCTGGTTGGAAGGACAGGCCTTGGCGCCCGGTAGTTAAGTCCACCTGTCTGCCCCAGTGGGGAAGGCCAGCAGTCAGCCCCTGCTGGGGAAGTTGAGCTGTCCAGGACCAGACTTTTTACTTATTGTTCAGCTTCCCAATCAGCTCCATCTGTTTCCTCCTCTCTGGAACTGATTCCTTGTAATCTTTTGGTGGGCTTGTTGTTCTCGAGTCTGTTTCATCTGGCTCTTTTGTTCCTTAGTCTTTTTTCGGCATTTTTTCAGCTCCCGATCTGGTGGCCTCACCTTCTGTCGTCCCAGAATTCGTTTCCTGGGTAGCCCTGGAATCCGCCACACAAACGGTTGATTGTGAGCTTTAGCTTTAGGCCTGTTATACTCTTCATCGTCCCATTCCTCCTCATCTTGTTCTAATTCCTCCTCATCCTCTTCATCTTGTTCCTCTAAGTCCTCCTCATATTGTGATTTTTCCTCGTTTCGTTCTCCATCTCCTGGTTCTTCTCCTTGTCCTGATTCTTGCTCCTCTTCTTCATCGTCTGATTTTTCATCCCCATACCTTAATTCTTCTCTGCCATTGTCTAATTCATTATTATTTTCCATATCTACACTGCCCTCTATTATTAAATTTTCACTGACTCCTGTTTGGTTTGAGTCTCCTGCGAGTAATTCATGTTCACTTTTCACAGGCATATTACCTTCAGTCTGGTCCTCTAATTTTTCATCGTCACCTCCTTCTAAAACGATAATGTTTTCATCCTCCAGACATCCTTTCTGTCCTTGCTGTTTCTTTCTCCTTCTGTTTCTCTGTGCTTTTCCTTTCTTTTCCTCCTGTATCCATTCTCCTTCCACTTGTTCTACCTCAGAAACTAAGTTGAAGGGATTGGCAATGGATAATTCGGCCATTTCCATGTGGTCCTCCCCAGCAGGTACTGATTTGTCCTCATCCGAAACAACATCGTTTTCCTCGTCAAGACACTCTTGCTGCCTTTCCTGCCTCTTTCTCCGCCTATTTTTCCTTGCTTTACCTTTCTTTTCTTTTATGGGCCATTCTTCTTCCACATTCTCCACTTCAGCCAGTAAACTGAAGGGGTTGGCAATGGAAAGCTCGGAAATATCGTATTCGTCTTCCCCAGCAGGTATCTCACAACTTGTCTCTCCTGCTTTGGGTTCACCGTCTTCAGGTAACCTTTTGTCTAAGACTGGCTTTGTTTCCTCTTTCTCAGACTCCTCATTTTGAAGGAGCTTCCTACCTCTTGGCCCTTTTAAGTCTTCTTCTATTTCCTTCAATTTCATTTTGTCCTCCATTAAAGCAGATTCTTGGTGACGGACGGACTCTTCCTTTGCCATCAGTTCTTCTTCTCTCGCCTTTAACTTTTCATCGAGCTTTATTAAAATAGATTCCTGGTGCTGGACAGACTCTTGCTTTGCCATCAGTTCTTCTTCTCTCGCCTTTAATTTTTCATCGAGCTTTATTAAAATAGATTCCTGGTGCTGGACAGACTCTTGCTTTGCCATCAGTTCTTCTTCTCTCGCCTTTAACTTTTCATCGAACTTCAAAAGATTAGTCTGTGTTTCCATTACAGCCTCTTCTTTGGCCCGTAACTCTTCATCGAATTTAATAACATTCTTTTCTAATTTCAAAACAGCTTCTTCCTTACCTCGTAACTCTTCGTCGAATTGAAGGAGATTATTCTCTTTATCGAGGACAGTTCTTTCCTTTTCCTTTAACTCATTCTCCAATTTAAATAGGGCTTTTTCTCTCTTTTCTAATAATAACTCCATCTCTTTGCCTTCTTGTCCCACCTTTTCTTCTTTCTTCGCTTCGTTTTTGATGCCCTTCTTCATCTGTTGTAAATTAGAGAACTTTTTGTCGAGCTCTTTTCCTCTCTGGACAAGATTCTTTTCCTTTTCTTCCAGATCTTTCTTAGCATTTTTCATGTATAAATTGAACTCCTTTTCCTTTCGGGTGATTTCACTGAAGAACAGGTTCACCTCCTTTTCCTTTCTAGAGACTTCTTCCATCTGCTTTCGAAGACGACGTTGTAAAGCTTCGTTCTGGTCCTCAGCTTCTTTCAAGAGCTGGTTTGCTCTACTTTCCTGGTCCAAAGCCCTCTGCATGGCATATTGGGCAGCCGCACTTTCATTTACTTTCTGTTGTAACTTCCGCTCGAATTCGTTTTCCATTGCCATTATATTGTTCTTCAGAACCAGGCCTTCATTTTGCGCCTCCTCCAATAATCTCTCCATTCTGTTTCCGTGATCGGCAGCCTTTCTCAACTCTGTCTCTAACTTCTCCTTTTCCTCAGTCAGTTCCTCATGAAGGCGCAAGATGTCTGTTAATTTAGAGTTTTCCATACCATCGTCGCGTTCGTTTTCGTACTCCGGTTGTCCAAGATGTTCTAGAGACACTTGCGTTTCGACGGTCTTCTTTTCAATTTCCCGGTCTTCGTCCATATCCTTACTATCCTTTCCAAAACGATTCCACTTCCTGTAAGCGAACCAACCCAGGCGTCCACCAACAACAAGACCGGCAGCAGCAATGCCTGCTGCCATTGGTGAATTCCAGGGTCCGTTCACTTCATTAATGCAATCGTCATATAAATTTGTTAAATCATATTCCGGTCCCTCGGCAACAAGCGACGTCCAAAGGGCGTCGAACACCGAGGAGTAGATCATATTAACAGTCGCTGTTAACAAAGCACAACCAAATGCAACTAGTACGCTCATTTTGTTGTATGACTATACTAGCTGCTTGCTCTTGCCTTAGTTTCGAAATCTGCCACGAGAACATTTTTGGGAATTCCCAAGATTCCGGAGGCTCCTACAGTGCTTCTGGAGAAGCTAAGTCTTCAGTACTCGGCTTGTAGGTAATGGGCTTCGGAGCTTCGGAGCTCCCTTTCCGGGGTCGTCTTCAAAATCCGGAGCCTCCTTCAATTCTTCAGGCGGAGCAAGGTCTTCAGTGCTGGCTTCAGAATTCCCTTGCCAGAAAGATATTCGAGGCACATATCAGAGTCTCGCCAAAAAGAGATGTATTCCTGGATTTCGCTTCCTCTGAAGACTTGAGTCCTTGAAGTAGTAGTGTCTTGAAACAGCAATTCTTGAAAATATCGTACTGTAAAATATATAATTTAATTTTTCTTCTCCAATAACTGATTTTTTCTGTATTTCCTATCACCCCCTGTTACTTCTTTCACACGAATACCATGTTCTTTGGAAGCTGGAATTTCAAGTCAGAGGCCTCTGTAGGCTTGTTCTATATGAATAGGGTTCATCTTCTGAGTAATAATAATAATAATAATAATAATAATAATAATAATAATAATAATAATAATAATAATAATAATAATAATAATAATAATAATAATAATTTTCTGAGCTGAGTAGTTATCTTTTTTCATTTTTTGTTTGGAAATCGAGGCATCGTCTCATAATAATAATAATAATAATAATAATAATAATAATAATAATAATAATAATAATAATAATAATAATAATAATAATAATAATAATGAGGTTTAGGCTAATTGATTTTCACAGAAATAACGAGAGTGTTACTGAGAACTAACTGGTGAATCTGTGTTGCATAAATGATACGTTGTATATTTAAATGGTCACATATAACACACACACACACATATTAATAATAATTTACCTTGACTGAACACCAAAGGAAGGAGTAAATAATTATACTCGATAATTATATATGTATTTATTATATAACTGTCTCTATATCTACCCAGTATATATATATATATATATATATATATATATATATATATATATATATATATATATATATATATATATATATTCCTAGTGTTTATCCCACAGCACAGTTTGTGAATAAAAAAAATATTTAAACATGCTTTTATTAAAATGCGCTAAAAAGTAAAAAATATATTTTTGAGACACACCAGGATTTTCTTACTATTAACCATGTCTACAAAAATAAAAGCTTGGGCCCCAAACATGGAAGGAAATGCTACAAGAAATAAAAAAAATATATTTCTTTTCTTGTAGCATTTCCTTCCATGTTTGGCGCCCATGGGCTTTTATTTTTGCAGGCATGATTAATTGTAAGAAAATCTTGGTGTGTCTCAAAAACTTATTTTTTACTTTTAGTACATTTTAATGAAAGCATGTTTAAATATTTTTTGATTTACAAACTGTGCTGTGGGATAAACAGTAGGAATATTGATTTGATTTTATATATATAATATATATATATACTTATATATTCGCTCCTATGTTTATTGTGGTCCCCTTTTTGTGGGCTGTGGTTCAGCTGCAACACCTGCACCATGGTGGATCGCAAATCTGGAACTGGAAATAAACTCAGTGGGGTCCCCCTTCCCTTGAGACCTTAAGCATGTGCTTGTTTTGATTCATGGTTAATCCAGAGCTGTTGCTTGTGTGTCTGGAAAGAGAGAGAGAGAGAGAGAGAGAGAGAGAGAGAGAGAGAGAGAGAGAGAGAGAGAGAGAGAGAGAGAGAGCTGCCTCAAGAAGTCATTTTGTGATTAAGGCAAAGACCGTTGCAAGCACTAACACATAAACCACTATGTCATTTGGAACGCTGTTTAGGATGGAATGAGGGTGCGCACTCACTCACACACACCTACACACATACAGACACACATATATATAATATATTATATATGTGTATATATACATAGTATTCATGTATGTACATACATTATATATATATATATATATATATATATATATATATATATATATATATATATATATATATATATATATATATATATATATATAAAATATATATATATATATATATATATATATATATATATATAAAATATATATATATATATATATATATATATATATATATATATATATATATATATATATATATATATATATATATATGTGTGTGTGTGAATGAATTTTTATCACATCACCGTTCTTCATACACAAACATTAAGCTCCAAACGTCCTTTAATATCCAACTCGCTCTTCCTCAGATATAATATATTTTCATTTATGTTACCCGAAGGGGAATTTTTTAGTTGATAATAAGTTCGTCGTCTTGCGGGCTCGAACCACGGAAGACAAGAACTCAGGACTGCAGTGACGCGATTTTAACCACACGGCCAACAAGTGAGGTATAAGAAGATACCGACTCTCACCTACAAATCCCCGTCGGACTCAGGTATTTGTATTTAGAATCGATATCAACCCACCTCTGCCATGCTAACCATGGAGTGCGTTTGTCGCACGCAACTATATTATGAATGAATTTTTATCACATCACCGTGATTCATATACAAGCATTAAGCTACAAACGTCCTTTAATATCCAGTCCGCTCTACCTCGGAAATAATATATTTTTATATACTGTGTGTTACCCGAAGGGGAATTTTTTAGTTAATATATATATATATATATATATATATATATATATATATATATATATATATATGTGTGTGTGTGTGTGTGTGTGTGTGTGTATGTGTGTGCGCGCGCGTGTGTGTGTATTAAATAAGTCATTTTAGCTAACCAATAAGACGGCTGGCTTCAGAAAAAAAAAGCAAGACAATCGCCTCCTCTTCATTCAGATATCTATCCTTCACAGTAATGATGGGTCCGGTATTAGCTTTCCACGCGGCCATGCTACAGTGCTGACTTGCACAAAATCACTCCTTTGTTAAAACTACTTTCTTCGCAACACGTCCTTATTGCTAAGGTGGGAACGCGTGAAATGTTAAGTCAAGAGAAATTATTTGTATTCTGATAGGACGGTCGTAAAATCTCGCCCTGCAGTAGAACACTCTGTTGTCGAACTTTCTGGAGTCGAATATTTTGTTGTTTAAAATTCTGTAACACTCTGTAACTGAACGTTCCATGGTCAGACATTCTGTAGCCGGGCATTCTATAATCGCATAATCTATACTTAAACATCCAACACCCAGTATGCCACATTCGAACCTTCTATAGCCAAATACTGTTGATGAACTCTATAGTTCACGCGTTCTGTAGTTAAGTATCCTGTAGTAAAACATTCCATAATCGACCATTCTATAGTCAAACACTCTGTAAATTAACATTCTACAGTAAAAAATTCTGCAGATGAATATCTAGTTTATGTATCTAAACATCCTGCAGTCAAACGTTCCACGATCGCACATTCTAAAGATGGACATTCTGTGCCTGGGCACTGCTGTTCAGCGTCCTTTAGTCAGACATACTGAGAGTGCACAACCTGTATTCGAATAAATCTCTTGGTGTTTGTTAACCAGGAGTGAATTTGGGATTCTACTAGTTGCATAATGACACAAGCAGGAGACGAATAATCATGTCTGCTTTACAGTCCCGTCGAAACTATAGGAAAGTCAAAGACCCAGTGGCTAATTAGCTTCTAGGTTTGAAAATTCTTTGCTGTTCTTTATGTTTTCTGAAGCATCCAACAGTCTCTATCTCTATTAAAGAGAAGTTCTGATAGCTATGAAGGCGGTACTTCTACAGACTCCCACTGATCTTGTTTTGTTGTAATGCTGACATTGAAAGCCGACTGCAAGTAGGTAATATGGAAAAGCATTGAAGATAAACAGTGGAAAAATATAGTAACTATAATCACAATAAAAAACATGCACAGACGAAGCCCCAGCTAGTCTTTTTATTGAGAAAACATTCATGAACAAAAGAAACCACAAATTGAAGAATCATTATTCTTGGATATTCGTGACTCTTAATGAGGGGTCTGCCGAACACCTGGACGATCACTGACCCATGCGTGCGTGAATGTTATTTAGTACCTACATTCAGTATCTAATTGGATGCTTGAATCCCTCCTCTTACTTGTCGGCCGTGCTGATTACAGGTACATTAAAACACACAGAAGACAAGAGACGGACGCTGTGATATCTCCATGCAAAGCTTTCTCATCACGCGGTTGGAAGCCACTGAGATCAAATCGAGCTAGACTCAATTCTCTCCACGCCTCATAAACAATGCGTTATGCCTCATTTCTCATGATAGGTTCCTAGACCGTCCAGGAAGACATGCCTTTTTTTTCCGTCTGTTAAAGGAGAAGCCAATGGGAGGGGCAAAATTATAAAAATAAAAAGTGCTGGAAACAATGTGAAACTGTACCACAAAGGAAATATAGGCATACGGAAAGGGTAAAATACAAATTAAAAAAAAAAAGCATGAGAAATCATGTGGGGCTGTATCACAGAGGAAACGTAGGCCTACTCATTTATAGACGCAAGGTCATGAGATTAATGGAAAACAGAAACTATAAGAGAATTCTGGGTTGGTATCAGAGAGCAAAAAAGTAAAAAATGGGTGGCACAATCGAGTTTTCTGTACAGCGTATAATGCTGTGTGAAACTCTCAGCTGCGGCCCTTGAAACTTTCAGCCACAGCCCGGTGGTGGCCTGTGTTTTTGGCACATATAACGTTGCCAGACGCACGGTCATCTAAATTTAACCTTAAATAAAATAAAAACGACTGAGGCTAGAGGGCTGCAATTTGATATGTTTGATGATTGGAGGGTGGATGATCAACATACCAGTTTGTAGCCCTCTAGCCTCAGTAGTTTTTAAGATCAGAGGGCGGAAAGAAAAACTGCAGACGGACAGACAATTAGCCGTCTTAACCCTAGAAATGTATCGCTCAATTTGACTGACGCAAAGGGAAACGTGGGTCTAACTTGGAAATAATACAAAATATATGCAAAAAAAGTTTCTTTATTGAACTTCAGAGATCATTGTAAAAAAATAAACATTCTTGAACTTTATTAATTAGGTTTTGGCAGAGTTGGTCCATATTTTTATTTTTCATATAAAAATAAAAAAAAAACTATTGTGAAAAACAATAGTTGACACATAAAATTATATATAAAAAACTCTGGCAAAAAAAAAAAACATAGAAAACTATAATTCTTCCTTCTTCAGTGGTTGTCGTGTTTGGCACCAACCTGAATGAAGAAGCCAATTAGTGCTCTCAGTTCACAGATGGATGTCTTGCCCGTTGTTTTCGTCTTTCTAGCATACTTTGGGCCTTTTACTTCTGTGTAATTATTGACACAGTGAACAATATCATTTAACATTTCTTCATCAAGAAACAGGCTGAAGAAATCCATCGGTGTTGATGCTGATCTTGCTAATGGTGTTGTGAGTCCAGATGTGTACTGTATTGGTGTCTGTTGTGGTGCTGAACATCGTGTTGACCGTAGTGGTGTTCTTGACCAGTAAGTTTATCTAGAACACGACGTTCATTTTCCTCCATTTGATATATGTATTGTGCAGTTGGGTTGGAGCTACCACCATTTTCTTGGGTGACATTGGCCGCATGGTCCTGGATGGCACTGGTCGTGGTAGGATTCTGGGTGACATTGGCCGTATGGTCCTGGATGGCACTGGTTGTGGTAGGATTGTGGGTGACATTGGCCGTATGGTCCTGAATGGCACTGGTCATGGTAGGATTGTGGGTGACATTGGCTGTATGGTCCTGGATGGCACTGGTCATGGTAGGATTCTGGGTGACATTGGCCGTATGGTCCTGGATGGCACTGGTCGTGGTAGGATTCTGGGTGAAATTGGCCGTATGGTCCTGGATGGCACTGGTCGTGGTAGGATTCTGGGTGACATTGGCCGTATGGTTCTGGATGGCACTGGTCGTGGTAGGATTCTGGGTGACATTGGCCATATGGTCCTGGATGGCACTGGTCATGGTAGGATTCTGGGTGGCGCTGGCCGTGGGGACCTGGATGGCACTGGCTGAAGGGTCCTGGTTGATGTTGTCTTCTTCAGTGTCTGAGTCTTTATCGTGTCAGATTGTGATAGTGGCTGAAAGTCAGAATCTGAGTCGATGGTACCAGGCTCAGAATCAAAGTCAGAGTCTAAGTTGGGATCAGGATCAAAGTCAGAATCATCAGACATTTCATGAGTTTTTTTCTGGCAGCAGGGTTGACATTCTAGGAATTAGTTTGCGTTTAGCATGGCGTGATGCTGTGCGGATGCCTGAAGGGCCAGCAATAGGTGACATGTAGCCTAGTTTAGAATCTTGTTTTTTTTTTTCCGTGGAGTCACAGTATACGTCATTGCTTCATCTACGTCAATTATGGAGTTTGACACATCCTCATCGAACTCAGCTGGGAGGGAGAGAGGTCGGACATCAAGAGGGCCTCCACCAGCTGTATTTGTCTTTTCGATGGCAAGGACAGGTTCAATGGTGACATCATCCATCAAATCTATTACAGTGTCTTCTGCTAAAATATTGGAAATGGATTCATCACTCAGTCCAACGCGACGTGACATCTCTTCTTACTTTTGCTTCACACCTGAATAAAAAAAAAATCATAGGTCACATATAGATGACAAAAAGAAAAATTTCATAAAAGTATAATAGCCCACTAATCATTTAAACCTGGTTTTTAGTCACTCTGGCCTGAATTATCGTAAACAGGGGCACTGTAATGATAACTTTTTATGTAAAGGGTGCCATGACTAAAATCCCACAAATGGAAATTGTGGGTCCGCCTGGAGTACTCACCTTTCCTATGCGTCTTAAGTCCTTTCCACACTAGCGGGCACTGCCCGATGGGCAAACATTGTTCCCTTAACCCGTTCCACTATACTGACTGGCTGAGTATGGAGCTAGAGCGATGCGATTGTCTGGTAAAACTGCTTCAGAAGTGAGAGAAAATATAAAGAGCTGCAAGTGCCTGACGGGCATACCCGCTAGTGTGGACAGGCCATTAGAAAGCATGTGGAGGGCGGAGCGCAACCTCTCAGCTTCAGTATCAAGAGCCAGTTGAGTTCACGAGGGCCCACTGTTCAAACGCTGCCACTGCTATGAAAAAAGATCAGGAATGTTAAAATAAAATGAGTGTGGGTCCACGCGGACCCGGTGATACAGTTCTAGGGTAAATGGTTTTCTTTTACAGGAAGCTAAAAAAGTCAGTCATAGACCCCTGACAGAAAACGGCAGATTGCAAGAGTATTATGGGATGAGGAGGCCTCTTGTGGGACGCTTCTAAAATACTTCAGCAATGTCATTGCCATAATAAACCAGCTGTCGCTCGACATTTTGTACCCGGAGTTTTTATTCTTTCCATTTATATATAAATTGCTGAATAGCTGAAAGTGTCGCAATGTTTGGCTGTATTACTTAAATGTCATTAGATATATATATGTATGCAAACATCAGTGTCTCTCGCTCTCTCTAAAGTTTTATTTCATGAAAGCAAAATGCACATAACGATTGCTTGTATGTCTGTGCGTGGAGAGAGAGGGAGAATGTAAATTTTTAAGACACTGTAGTTCATTCTAAAATAGTCTGACCTTGTTTCATGACGAGCACTTGCTTCTAAACAACCTTAAAATTGAATATGAAATTTGGCTTCGTAATTGCTTTGGTCAGTAGAAGAGATTTGTCCTAGATATCAGTTGACGTTTTTATTTTTGGTCTCTTGCCAACCCGGGTTTTAATTCTTCAAGCAGTACGTAAGCATCAGTTGATAATCGAAATTTGAAGAAAGCACTGTGTGGGGAAAAGAAAAACATACATTGTTTTGCGTTGCTCCGTAGCCTCTATGACGTGGGATCCATACCAATTCAAAGTAAGTGGTTTTGAAAAGTTCCAGGACCGAAATCCCCTAGCCAGGGAAGTTAGACATCATAATTGCACAGCATGAGTAGTGTACTCGATGGAGTCATGGCGAAGTGGTAGCAGCAATGACTACTGTTTTTGGACAGAGATGTCAGCCCAACTGAAAAATGTACGGTCTTGAATGGACGTGATCAGTTGTGCTACATGATGATACTCTGAATACCACCACAATCCAGGAATTTTAATCTGCTTCAATTTGTCATCGTCAGAATCCTTGTTCCACGACACCTGCCATTTAATGAAGGTGATGATGAGATTTAGTAGTAGTAACGAATCACTGGCAGACAGGTGTGCTTGATTTAGTCATAGTGATTGCATTCTTGGCTGCTTTATCAACATCATTTCCTTTATGCTTGCGTGTGCAGAGTTCCGATATATTTACACTGGCACCTGCTTTCTGTAATTTATGAAATAAAAATCGGTTTGTGGAATAAGGAATCTTTATGAATTATGTACAACATTTTGAGAGAGAGAGAGAGAATGAGTAACATTTAAAGCCTCTTAAATTTAATATGGTGTAAAAGATCTTTCAAGTCCCTAATTCTGTCTACAGTGCTCAAGAAAACAAAAGCCCATCCTGGCGTAAACCCATCTACTTATGTCCAGTTTTCTAAAAAATCCTGTTACAGGAGTATCGAACTCAGCACCAGTTGTAAAATCGAAAGAACTTACGCTTTGAAAAATAGAAGTTTATCATCACTATTATTTAGGAAATGAATGAGACCACAGGGTCGTGAATGTCAATCCTGGTCTCAATCAGAAAGTCAATTACAATCTTGGGAATCATTGGCAGACAAAAGTCCTTCATATTCTTCATCCTTACCCCAAGCGAAGGAGCATTTTATGCATGATAGTCCCGCTAATTGAGGAAATTTGCTTTCAGTACAAAGCAGTCTTGTCCATGGTGTACTCGACAGTCACGGACACTGAATTACGCTTAATTCTCTGTACCATAAAAGCCCATGTTGGTATTATCAGATTGGATCAACTCTGAAGGACATACACGGGTACCATAGGTGGCCTGCTGATAGAATCCCCACTGGGGCTACAACAGTCTAGTGATAACCAGCATATTCATTTCAAACTGAAAGGAAAAGAATATCATAAGAATATCTTATGTAATACGTACAGAATAAAAAAAAAGTTGTTTCAAATCAGCGCCAACAAAGAATCCCTTATGAACTATATATATTGGAAAATGGGGCACCCATAAGTTTGAGGATATAAACTTTCAGTAATTAAATAAAGCTACATCGGGGTATTGACGAAGGGCAGCGGGTTTAAACATATGAGTGTTTTCTGGAAAACATAAATCCTGGTGGCCAAGAACTAAGGGAAAAGTAAATGAATTCAGACTGAAAAATCGAAGACCTTTTGTTTCTGAAAACATTTTGAATGTAATGGGAATGCAAGAGTTATCAGTAACATTGAAGGTAGGGTGCATGGCAGACAAAGGCGGCCTGGGAGAGACTCCTGATGATAATGGTGCTGCAAAGAAACTTTTGATTGGAGCGACTTTTCCGCAAGACGTGGGACACGAACATTCATAAAAATACATTGACAACTCCAAAAGGCAAGTCATACAAACTCAATAGATCACTTCAATTCTTTAAAGATATTTTTTAAGATACAGTGAAACAACCCACAATTTAGTTTTCAGTTGCTTTAAACACTCCGCACAGAAGTCAGACAACCTATATATTTGTTTTAATTTTTATCATGATTAGTCAAAGTAGTTAAATTGCACACTGGTATTGACTATGCAATGACAAACTGCAGTAGATTTCATTTATTCAATAGTAACTAGTAAGCTACTTCTGAGAAACTTTGATTCATCTTCCCCCTAGATTTCAACAGCTATGCATAGCTTGATTTCAGAACATGGCACCTTCCAATAACCACATTCATTATGTGTTCACCCTAAGTCCATCTAGAGAAATATTTTTCAGTGCTTACAATTCATGTTCAGTAGCCATACTTCCATGTTATTAAACATCTCAACTCAAAGTCAAGATTTACTCAAAACTAAGAAGCCAAAAACAGTAATAAGAGGAAATAAGAAGCAACACTAATTTTCAAATATTGACAACAAGTACATAAAAGGCCACTGGTGTGTTTTAAAATTTGCAATAAGCCAGCTTAGTGGAGGTAAGAACGTGCAAATTTACATATGCATCATTTATTGCAATTTATTGACATTCAAATAACTAATTACACAGGTTAACCATCGAATAAGTGAAACTTAATGATAAAGCAGTCATCAATGCCAGGCTCCATCAGTGCCAGGCTCCAATTCTCACATCAGCTCAGCTTGGAAACCTCTTGTGAGGGGTGAAACCAACAAAACCAACAAACGAGTTCTTGACTAACCCAAGTAGTGCTTTCATTGCCTTAAATATCCATTTCAGACAGCCTATTCTGTAAATAGAAGGAAACGCCTTAAAAATTGCAAGAGCACCACCTAAGCTACAGATCGTAGTTAATGTTAACTTTGATGAAATGAAGCTTTCACTTAAGATAATTTTTGTTTACCGTACTGATAAACTGACAAAGCCTCTGATTAGAGTTTCCAGAAAAATGTCTAACAGGTGTTTTGCTTTGAAACAAGTGGTCGGATAGTTAGGAATACTAAGTGAATGAACATTAAAACTCTGGTGTAAAAGAGATAACTAAAGTAGATTCGATCAACTATAATCTGGGGTTATATTGTGTATAGTATAACTGGGGTTTGTATATTTTATGAATTTCACATTGCTCGTCATATTATTAGACCTAGACTTAACCAGTCAGTTTAAGAAACTAGAATTACAAATTTGTTTAATTAGAACAATGAACAAGTGGAAGCTATAATTTACGTTACATAAAGTTCCAAAACAAAGTTAGGAGGGCATTGTGGCTATTACAATTACATGTTCGTCCAGTCAGCAAAAAAATATGTCAGGGATCAAATTTCAAAGCAATGCAATACCACAATGTTAGTTTTCTTTGTCCTGAAAAAAGTCAACGTCCTAATAGTACAGATTCGTAGAGCAGCTAAAATTAATTGCTAAAACTAACCTTACGTAAACTGAAAGCTTTCATTTTCTTATTGCTGAACTTTAAAAAGTGAAAAATCTTAAATAGCATTTTCAAGTTCCAAATACGCAGTTAAGTTACTTTACTAAACATTATAATGAATAAAAACAGGAAAACTAAAGTTCGAAAAATTTGACAGTTCCAGTTAAGCAGTTACGTTGCTTTTCAAATCCTAAAAAAAAAAATAAAATTATTTGACTACTAACATCTACACTCATGCGCTTGACACCTGAAAGAAAAAATTGATTAGCTGGTTGGTTGATTGTTTAAACCTCCCATACACGTACCTATTGGTCACAAGACCTATAGGTACAGGGCATGAGAGGGGCCTCCACCCCCACAGGGGCTCAAAAGAAACTAAGTTTCTCATCTCAAACTTGAATAAACCAACCTTGAAGAGTAAGTATTTCAATTTTCCAGTCGTATGGATACAGAGGTAGTCTTCAGTTTAAGCTTTTCACCAAAGTGTCCCATTTCTCACAAAAGAAACTTTGTAAGTTATCCCGGCTCCATAAAGTTCGGAATCACTAGTACCTGGAAGTATTTTTTAAGTAATTAGAATGGTATTATGTCCAAATAGAAGTTCCAATGTAAGAATTTCTATGCATAATTTGAGAACAGACTAAAAACCCATGCTTTTACACCAATGTCACTTGGCATAAAGTTTTATCAAAGAATAGAATGCTAACCTCCACTGAACGTTGCAAATTTCCAATATTTTGTAAACTGGCACATAATCCACAATGCTGCATTACGGACAAAATCTTGTGGACTTACCCTGATCCTGAAAGCGATTCAATTTGTAATACAGGAATACAGGACCCCCGACCCACTAAGTAAATTAAACACATTTTTAGCTAGTTCCCTAGAGCTGAGAAAGTGGCTGTTGTTAAACAAACATATTGATCATCAAAGCTGAACTTCACACAGGCCTCTTTCGAATTTATCTCTATGTCCAGAATGTAAGAATATGTAATTCTTGAACGGATAATTAGTTATCTGGAAAGGGTGAATGCTTATAGACGCTTACATCCCACAGAAACCGCTGTAAGTTCAGTTGCAAATGACCTTTTAGAAACGATAAATAAAGCAAGTGTGGTATTTTGGTGCTGCTCGATCTCAGCGCTGTTTTTTATACAGTTATTCAAAACGATTTACTATCAATCGATATTACTAAAGATGATTTTGAGTATTTGAAAAACTACCGGTTAGACAGAAATACTGTGTCCAAATAGGGAACCCACCTTATGAAACATTAAGGAGAGGAGCACCACAAGGCAGTGTATTAGGTCCAATTTCATCTTGTGTTATGAAACACGCTATTTGCAGATGACACCTAATTTTGTGTTTACACAGACGATATTAACGATACAAATGAGGTAATAATTGATGTCCTCACCAGCATAAGGAATGGAGAACATTTAATCAGTTGAAATATTTCCTTTGTTAAAAAATATATTGGAGAGTGTTCCATAAAAAACTGGGCGAACAACTGCAGAAAATACTCTGCATAAGATGCAACTAAATACTAAATACTGTAGAGCGCCAAGACTAAAGGAGGGTTTACACTGTCAAACGGTTCGTCGAACGCGGTTCGACAGACATGTGTTTGAAGTGATGTTCGAACGTGTGAACGGGGTATTTGGTTGTCGAACGGTTCGAAGAAAATCTGTTCGAGCCTGACTTTTGTGGGCGGGGCTTCATTGTCCACAAACCGTTTGAATGTGAGAACGCGCATGGAACATCAAACTTCAGTTGTGCTTCAAACCAAGGAGTGAATGCATCAACCTAGGACTGAAATGTGGAGGACATCAATGGAAAGAGGACCGAGAGGGAGGTGTTACCTGTAGAGATCATCCAGCCTTATGGAAAGTGAAATCAAAGGGATATTCTAATAAAATAGTCAGAAGCAAGGGGATATCAGCTCTTCAGGACATATTGAAAGAACTTGAGCCGGACTGCACGCGGGACGCTGATCAAGAAAATAAACTGCCTTCGGGTCTCTATCGGGAGAGAGTACAGGAAAATTGAAAACTCGAAGAAGTCTGGGACCTCACCGGATGATATATATACGTCTTCTCTTTGGTATTTTGAAGAGATGATGTTTGTTTTAGATCAAGACGTGCCACGAGAGAGCTGCTCTAATCTGGACGATATAAATAACTTGGATAATGAGGTAAGTGACAACGAACTCATATATTTTATATTACTTTATTTACAGAAAGTAGTTCAGTGTAATTCTTTTACAATTACTTTATCTTGACAAAGTAGTACAATACCTTTATTTTAACAGTTGTAGATTTTCTTTACACAAAACAGTACACTTTATTATTTTATTTACACGAAGTCTTTTTGCCATGGTACTGCACCCTCATTAGCAAAGTGTGCTTAAAATTTTACCCTTACTTCTTTAGCAATTAGGGAATAGTTTCGTGTTCCTTGACCATTTTCTAAGCCCACAACAGAATTAGGATCAAGTGATAACCTTGGTACAATTATTCTGTTTGAAATATCGTCCCTATGGAAGCATTCTTCAGGAGAATGTTTTGAAGGGCAAGTCTTTCTTAAATAATTGTGAAGGACAACACATGCCATAACAACCTTTTCAGTACTTGATAATTTCAGATTTATTGCTGTATAGAAAGATCTAAATCTAGAAGCCATTATTCCAAAATCATTTGCAACCACTCTCCGTGCTCTAGAGTCTAGACAGTCTATAGTTAAAAATCCCGTTCTCTGCATTCAAATCCTTTTGAGGATATGGTTTCATAAAATCAGGTCCCAGTGCAAATGCTTCATCTTCTACAAAAACGTAAGGCAAATTGCAACCAGAATTAACAGGGGGGGGGGGCGTCATCTGGAAAATTGTCTCCCATTTGAAAGCCGTTTTTCAAATTCTGTGTTTTCAGCAACCCCTCCACCTGATACACGGCCGTTCGTCCCTATGTCAGCCATGGTGAATTCATAGTTCGCATTAACCACTGCCAATAAAGCAAGGCTGTTGTACCCTTTGTAGTTCCAAAAATATGATCCACAATCTGGTGGTGGCGTGATCCGTACATGTTTGCCATCAACCGCCCCGAGACAGTTCGGGAAGTTCCATCTTGACTTAGACTCTCGTCTAATAATTTGCCACTCGGCCAGTGAGGTAGGAAGCTGAAAAAAAAAAAAAAAATAATAATGCATAATTATGTGGAAGGTGGTAGTTCATTATTATGCTAAATTGTTCAAGTGTAGGATCCACCATGATACACACACATATATCTATCTGCCTATCTATCTATATATATATATATATATATATATATATATATATATATATATATATATATATATATATAATTATTATATATATGTATGTACTATTAGTTTAATTTAAGCTATCTTTACTTTCAAGTGTAGGATCCACCATGACACAACACACACACATCTACCTATCTATCTATATATAAATTATATATGTATATATGTATAATATATATATATATATATATATATATATATATATATATATATATATATATATATATATAAGATGTATGTACTATTAGTTTAATTTTAGGTATCTTTACTTTCAGATTGCAGAAGCAGATGAAACGGGAGATGCTACACCTTGTACAAGCCAGCAGGTTAAATGTCGACGCAAAACGTTATCCAAATCTGATCATATATTGGATACCATGTCAAGAAAATTAGAGGAATCTGTACATAAAGATGATTCTGGTATTGATCTCTTAGGGAGCTGCGTTGCACGTAGAATGCATTCAATGGACCAGCGTACTGCAATAATAACTCGAAAGCTAATTAATGATGTATTGTTTTAGGCAGAGATGGGAAACTTGAATTCTTCATCTAGAGTAATTTCAACAGCCCAAGGGACAGTACCGCTACCAATCCCTTCGAATAGCTCTGTTTATAGTTGTAGTGGCAACAACAGTAGCAACACCAATGAATCTGAGATGTCGCACTATTTTGCACATTTTCAACCTTAATAGCGCATAGCACATGCCCCCAAGTTTACTTTTTTAATTTTTTTTTACCAACCTTAATATAGATTTATTTTACTACATTTCAGCTCTGTCATAATATGTTTTCAATAAACACTTAGAAATAAACAGTTGTTAAAAAGTATTTCTTACTTTAGATAGTCCTTTTGAAGAGCCTTGTAGAGAGCATCACACAAAAATTTCAGATCATTAAGTGATCTGCCTGTTGCTGAATAACGTAAAGTGACACTCAGTCTTTCATGTGGAGTTATGGCCTTTCTCATAGATGTATCTTCATACGTAATGAAAGGGGTGACAAGCCTCATTAGATCAATGTATGTTTCCTCGTCCATCCGCAGATAATTACGCCAGCCATCTGGCTCTAATTTCAAATCAACAAGCAAGTTGGTGTGTGAAAGTTGATCTCTTTTTAGCAACCAGTCCTTCGTCCACTTTGATCTCTTTTTTTTTTCCTTCTTAGTGCCACGGCTAAGCCAATGGCAATCAAATCGTCCTAGTCGAGAGCATAGGGAGGCGGTGGTAACTTTGCTTCACAAACAACGCGAGTCACACTGAGGTTTGATGTACAATTCGTTTGACTGTCTGGCACCTCTTCGAACCGTTTGACAAGCAGGTTCGACTACCGGGTTTGACGAACCGTTTGACCGTGTAAAACCCCCCTATTAAAGGGTGTTGCACCGCAAGACAGGACTTAGCCTGTATTGTTTGTGTTGCACTGATTCCCATCAGAGCTAGAATAATGTGTAAAATATGATGGATCCAGTGCATGGAGTCAATACAAGAATAGGTACAGATGGACCCAAGTTATTTCAGCCAAAATGCAATTCGAAAGTAGGCTTTAGAAACAGTAAATCTGCCGCTCCAAGACTATACAGTAAGTTCCCACTTGGTATCAGGAAGACCGAAAATGTCAAGTTGTTCCAGAAAAAATGAAAGACTTGACTTTTTCTGAGTGTGATGACAGTTTGGATTTGACACTTAATAGGGAGTACGCAATCCAGTAAATAAAAGAATCCGAGAATGTGTCTGCATTATTATGTATGTGACGAGTTGAGTTTTCAGGTTTCGCAAAGCGCTTTCGTTGGAGTGGGGCCTTAGAAAAAAAACAGTGAACAGTAATACTTGTTTTACTGCGGTACAGTACGCAATACAACGAAGAATATTCAGTCTCTTGTTCGGTAAATTGTTGATAAAAGTTTTCTGCTGTGATACACAGAGGCTAATTAATTTGATCGAGAACCGAGAAGTCATAAAACGAAGAATCAGTCATTGAGCGTGAAAGCATCAACAACTTCTTTTAAAGTTTCCCCTTAAACAAAACCAAGGACGCTTTAGTACTCTTCCGTATAAATCGTCCAAGTTTCAAGACAGGTGATTCCACGGTCCTTGATGGTGACGCCAACAGCACAGGGGTTCTCGGCAAGCAAATCCTCTAGTTAGCCTTCGACCCTGGAATAGTGAAGTGTTATAGTGTTATCATATTCGTTTTTCGGTCGGTTCCTCGCTACCTGAGCAGTCGGAAATAATTCCTTACCGGGTATCTTGCTGTTGGAATTCGGTAGCGTGATAGATGGTCTACGTTTAGTTGTGGCGACTCTCCCATGCTCGGCAAAGGTTAAGTTTCATTACATTCATTTTTATAAAACTGTTAACATTAAGATTTTCGTTAATTTATTTTATATATTTTTTTCGTTATCGCAAGGGTTCATGGGTGATAGTACTTGACGTAATAGCTTGTGGCAAAAGGCTTTCTTTCTTAAAACTTTTTAAAATTTTGATTTAAAGTTTGATTAGACTAAGTTGATACTTCGTGTCATGGTTTTTCCTAGTTTTAACTGTACAGGAGATAAATAACAAATTTACTGTAATTTGTGGACAGTATTGAATATTTGGTCGGACATTTTTTTAGTTTAAGCTCTAGTTATCACTCAGCATTACTTTATCATATTTTTCGCTTTTAGATTATAACACCGTAGTAGGTTTTCATTTACTTCTGCCGTACAAATATAGCTTTCAGAGCCGGGAAGTTTAGCATTTAATTTACAGTGTAGTTGGAAATGAAGTGCCTGTTGAAATCTTGACTTTCGTGGAAAGCCTTCCCTTAAAGCTTTATCTACCTACCAGATACTAGTTATTTAAAGCAAATCCATATCTTGCTACAATTATAATTTTAAACTACTTCCAGATTTGTGACATCCATACAATTTCATAAGCCTATATGACCATCTGACACCATTAATAAGTTAAGATTGATAGAATGAAACTGAGCAATGAAGACAGTTCACTTAACTCCAGACATTTAGAAGTATAAAGTAAAAGCTGAATATTGGCGTTCAAAGTAAGAAATTTCATCACAGAATTATCACGAATTACGAAAATATGCGAATGCTTGTTCAGAAGTGCAATTTCTTGAAGCTTTAATAATGCTGTTGACTGATGGTATTTACCTCATTCCAGTTAAGCTGAATTCGTGTCAGTTGTGGACATATCTTGTATCGCTGATTGTTTGCAATAGCGGATACTTTTATACATTCCTTAATCCTTAAAAATGAAAATATTGTGATCAGAATTGTGTTAGTTTTTGAGTCAGGTAAATGTTTTCTGTCAAACGACAAAGGCTTTCATCTACGCCTGGCTGATGTTTTCAGTTATAAATAGTAACGATTTCTGTAGATAACAAATGTTTATCTTCCTAAACAAACGGAGTGGAAGATATGATTGAGACGTGGCAAGTGCACGGTTGACTTAATCCATGTTGTCATAACACCACTGGAATTTTTAGGGACGTGGTCTTTTACGACTATTGTTAAGCAGTAGAAAAATTATTCCCGAACCATATGAACTCTGACCCGGCCCAGTTCTAACGTTATTCCATGACGCCGCTAAATAGTCACAATTGTGAGTGCGTGCTTGCGTTTGATCTGTTTTAATTTAGTAACTGCCAGCTATCTCTTTCTTTTACTCAGCTATATTGTTATTAAAAAAGATAAGCTTACAGCCTTCATTAACTTAACGCAGATGTCTGCGATGCAAAAAGAATATAAGAACAATAACGTTAATTAACGTCTAGCTGAGACTGAACAGTCCTCCTCGTAATAACGGCCATGAATGAGCAATTTTCCCATTCCTCCATTTTCAGTACCGGAGAAATGCATTAACATTTCCTTATATGATATGGTTGTATACTGGGTAAGAAGGAAAGCAAGATTGTGAAAGGTTTTCACAATCAGCATGCATTCGATATATGACAACTTGTTTGCTTATTACCTAAATATCGTAGTCTTTATATTCTTTATAGCTTTTACACTACTAACAATAGCACGAAGTTCATTAACATACCAAAGACAAATGTTCTAAGGTTTAAGTGGCCAACAATGATAACAATCGTTTGTGCTGTTACCGTAACACCGTCAGATACCCGACTGGCGAGGGCATTAGCCTAATCTACCCAGCAGGGTACATTGACAGATAGTGAAAATATCTAAAGTATTACACTCACTTCCTTGTCAAGTCAAGCTGCTTAAATCAAGCTTTATTGTTCCAGACATTTTGTTTGGAAATGAGCTGAGGTGAATGGAATAAAAAATGAAATGATGAATTATGATTTTGATGAAAATGTCGTTTATTTTCAGCGGTCCATTTTGGGAATATATCTTTAATGAAAACTCCACTTTATGGGATCAGATACAATACTAAAACGAGCAAGTTATTTAGGTAATTTCATGGTATTCAATTTCAATTTCCTCTTTTTTACACGCTATTATTTAACGTGACTTCTGTCGTCAAATCTTGTAACTCAATTTTCGACCTGCCCCCTTCGTCCGACGGACTTGAAATTTTGCATGGTTGCTCAGTCACCGTGTCAATACAATTTACATGATCAGTAGGTCAGCAGTGACCTCTAGTGACCCTACAGTGACCTTACAGTGACCTCTCCCCAGGATCTCAGGATTTGTATGAAATTCTTGGGATTTTTCACATCTGCTTTGACTCAGTAGAATCTGTCTTATATATAATCCGTCCCCCTTCCCTCTTCCATCCCCATCCCCATCCCCCTTCCCACTTCCATCCCCCTTCCCCCAACAATCCCCCTCCCCTCCCCTCTTCCATCCCCATCCCCATCCCCCTTCCCACTTCCATCCCCCTTCCCCCAACAATCCCCCTCCCCTCCCCTCTCCCATCCCCTTTCCTCACCCAACCCTCCCCCTCCCCTTCCCCCTCTCCCTTCCAAAGCACGCAAGTGTTAATTTAGCTGTATCCTCCCCCTCCCCTTCCCTCTTCCATCCCCTCCCTTCCTCCTTCCCCCCCCCTCCCCATCCCCCTTCCAGTGCATACAATCAAATGTTAATTTAGCTGTGTCCTCCCCTCCCTTTCCCTCTTCTCTATCCCCATTCCCCTTTCCATCCCCCTTCCCTCCTCCCCCTTCCAATGCACATGATCAAGTGTTAATTTATGTGTCCTCCCCTTCCCTCTTCCCTCCCCTTACCTCTTCCACTCCAATAATGATATTTTTCAAACTGAAATCATATAGAAGAAAGAGATAACGAAAAACAAATGATTTTGTTTTGTCCAAAATTGTTTATACATAGTTTCTTGAATGCGGCTGCGAAAGCTTACTCAGTATGACTATAAATTCAGATAAAAAAATGAGACCTTTCTTTAGCTGGGCACAAAAATTATTTCGCGAGATAAATAGAACTGATAACCAACGACATTGTATTTGCGTTTAGTGACAACGTTATTGAAGTTTTTTTATAAAATTTTCTGTATTACAAGATACTGGCATAATGAAAGTTAACTTCAACCTTTAAATAACTTCATATTTTACAATATAAAATCTATTCAGTAAGACGAGAGTTTAAACTAAATGTAGCGTTGAATATTCCATACACATCTGTGTGGAAGTATTTGTAGGGCTATGGAGTGGCCAGTTAAAAAATCTAACTGTCATATTTCCAGAATTTTATATTTGAACGAAGAAATGACCGTCTTGTATCATACTTTTTCATAGGATGGAAAAGTATGTTACTCGCTTTTTTCATTTAAATATTCATTCAGATCTAATTCTTTAATGTGTCAGTATTCCAAAAATTATTTGCCACAGCTCACTTCTGTTAATGTGATTTTTATTTATTTATTTATTTATTTTTTGCAGGTAAGGATTGATCAGGAAGCAGCCATGACCCAGGCCACTGAGGTAAGCCAAATCTGAGAGGTCTCACCAAGTCGGAACAGTAAGGTTAGATTCACCCTGGTGTGGAATTTTACTTCCTATAGTTTCTGCATAATTCTGTTTTGCCTCGTCCGTCCAAAAATGGTAAAATTTGGGTTTGCTTTGTTCACCTCATTTTTAAGCTCTAGACATTCTCCGAGTTGAGCCTGTCATAGAGAGGTTTTTTCAGTCACAATTTCATCACAATACCATGGACTTACATGTAATCTCATCTAGTCCTTGATTATTCCCAGTCTTCGGACATATACATATATATATATATATATATATATATATATATATATATATAATATATAATATATATATTATATATATATATATATATATATATATATATAATATATAATATATATATTATATATATATAATATATATATATATATATATATATATATATATATATATATATATATATATATATATATATGTATATATATATATATATATATATATATATATATATGCATATATATATATATATATATATATATATATATATATATATATATATATATTATATATATATATATTAATTATATATATATATATATATATATATATAATATATATATAATATATATTATATATATATATATTATATATATAATAATATATATATATATAATAATATATATAT
>JANJGK010000032.1:20636042-20699344 GCA_039081455.1 Macrobrachium rosenbergii | reverse complement strand
GAGAATTTGATCCCATAATTCCGGTGTAAGTAAAAAAAAAAAAAAAAAAAAAAAAAAAAGAATGACAAAGAAAGCCCAGATAGAAAAGTGGATCAGTCAGAGTTTGTTCATCATCAGATTGCTCTTTCTTGCCAGATAAACATATGTCGCACTCAACATATAATGCTAATTGGAGGTAAGAAACAGTATGTTTTGTTTCATATTCTATTATCAGCCATACCATACATTACCTGTAATATGCATTATTACAATTATTATTCAGAAGACGAACCCTATTCAAATGGAGCAAGCCCACATAAGGGGCCATTGACTTGAAATTCAGCTTTCCAAAGAATATGGTGTTCATTCGAAAGAAGCAAAAGAAAGTAATGGAAAATGCAGAAAGAGATCAGTTATTAAAAATAAGATAAATTAACAAGAAATAAATAAATAAGAACGTAAGTAAAATATGAAAATACAAGTTGAGTTGTATGGGAACCAACATACAGCAATCATCAGTTTGCCAGTTGACACGAGCCAAATCACTCATAAGATAGCCTGCATATTCTTTACGAATATGGTGACAATCTTGTATTGGATTCAGGTGCCCGCTCTAGTGAGATCGCTGACGAGCCCCAGTGTGTGTCTTGCCCTCGTTAACCTGAGATAACTATGTTATGATCCACATCACAGGCATCAGACCAACCTGGAAGCTGTGTCTATTTGCCGCCATGTTGAACAGTGTCGTTCGTAGGGAGTTGTGTACATTCACACAAACCAGTGTCCTTTTTTTTTTATTGAATTATGAAAATTCGGGGCAAACAATGGACCACTTTCAGACATTCAGCGCTTGAAAGAGTGACAAGAGGGAGTTGGAGTGGTTGGACAACAAAATTGAAGATAGGAAGCAAGAATGGAGGTAAAATAAAAGCCTAAAATACGTGTTTAGCTAAGGACCCTTGAAGGAACGCTACAAACAGCCTTTAGCAAAGCCTACAGTGCACCAGTTGAGGTGTACTGACAGCACGATCCTCCCATGGTGTTATTTTCCCAGATGAATCATTGTTAGATGAATATGATTTTAACAACATTAGTTTCAGAATAACTCTGAAAGAGGTGACAATATTATACACTAAATAAATTTCCAACAACTCGTCTTAACTTTACATAATCGATAATTAAATTTTCTCCCCATTTCAATTCGAAATCTATGCACCTGGGTGTGGTTTCGTGTTGTGGTGTGATAAGGGGAATGCCTCATCACTCATGAATACGTAAGAGATGGTCATGTAATGCCCAGGAAGGGCATTTGGGTCAGGTTCGTTCATGGTACCATCAGTGATGCTCTGATAAATATTATTGGTAATTGTGGGTTAACGTACCCTAGTCAGGTGCGATTCCACTCAAAAGAAGTCTATATATTTTATTTAATGTTAAAGTTAGCCATAATCATGCTTCTGGCAACGATATTGGATAGGCCACCACCGGTCCGTGGTTAAAGTTTGATGGGCCGCGGCCCATACAGCATTATAATGAGACCACCGAAAGATAGATCTATTTTGGGTGCCTTGATTATACGCTGTAGCGACTGTACAGAAAACTCGATTGCTCCGAAGAAACTTATGCGCATTTTTTACTTTTTTTGACGTTTAATAGATATGTGGTTGATCAGAATATTCTGTCAACAGTGATTTAAATAATTATTTAATCCCTAAATATGAAAAAATTGGAGGAAATATGCTTCCATATTAATGAAATGATCGGAGGGTTTAATGTCATATTCGCGTTTAGAGTGTTTCTCTTATTATTATTATTATTATTATTATTATTATTATTATTATTATTATTATTATTTGAAGGTAAAAGACCCTCTTTCAAGTATGTCTTGTTAAAGAGAATGGCACCAGCATCATTGGAATTGATTTCATGCGTGGTCTTTTCAATTCTTATTATTTTCATCTCATCATTATTAGTAAATATCAACCCTGATCAGAAGAAAACAATGGATGAATTGAAAAGACCATATATAAAATCAGTTCCACTGATGCTGCCATTCTCTTTAATAAAACATTATTATTATTATTATTATTATTAATATTATTATTATTATTATTATTATTATTATTATTATTATTATTAATCTCAGAGTGAGAGAGAGGTAGTTAACTGGATAACTTAAAAACTCTATTTTCTTAGATCTATTTTTTTTATTTTCAGTGTTTATCATTCTTTATTCTACATCCCTAACCAGTTGGTTTCAATTCTAATCCTCTATCACATATGTCCATTTTTTCTATATTTTACCAGCCTTTCTCACTACAAAAATAACAATCAAAATTTATATAAAGAAAAGCGAAAGTATATTTGTTTGTGAACATGGGGCTCCCATTATTGTCATACGTAAAATGGTGGTAAATTTTTCGTAGATAATCAAGTGGAAAGAATCTCTGCTTTCAGACACAACTATCATCAGAATTATTTATAAGTGTGAATGTTGTTATATTCCAGTCAGGCTACATTTCTATAATACAAGCCGCAAAGGAAACAAGTAATATGTATATGTATATATATATATATATATATATATATATATATATATATATATATATATATATATATATATATATATACATATATATATATATATATATATATATATATATATATATATATATATATATATATATATATATACATACAAATAGTATTACAGGAAAAGACATTCATATATATATATATATATATATATATATATATATATATATATATATGTATATTTGTATATATATATATAATATATATATATATATATATATATATATATATATATATATATATATATATATTGAAAAAGTGTAAAATAACGCTAGATAGCAAAGAATATGAGTACTCAAAAATATCTCACAATAAATTATTGTATAAACTTCCTTCTTGCGGGAAATGTTTGTAGTTTACTATGTCTGATGACGTCATTAATCATAGTTATGAATGGAGAGACGGAACTTCCGCGCTCTCTTCGTTTGCGTAATGATGTAGTTGCCAGGTGCCACTTATTAAAAAAAATAGGATTAAGTTTCGACAAATATTCCCTCCAGGGGTGCCAGGAGGTAGAATTGCTATTCATTTCAGGGACCTCAAGTCATCGTTTTTCTCAAATGTCTTTCAAACTAATTACTTGATAGAAATGGTACTTTGACGCAGTGCACAAGATACTTCCCACGAATTTTAGTTCATCGTGAAATGGTATTAGTGAAGGCGTTTACTCTTGACTTTTAAAGGCATAGTCGCATGAATCAGCAGGTCTAAACTATGCAGTCGAACGTCCGCTTTCCCCCATAGACAGGAAAGGGAGGCTGAGATGGGGAGGCGAGGAATGTGGGTTGAAGGAGGAATGAGGAGGGGAAGGGGGAGGGAGGGACGGGATGGGGATAAAGGACGTTCGAATGCCTAGTTTGGCGATGCTTGGCAACACCATGTAAGTCAAGAGTAAACACCTTAACTAAAACCATTTTACAGTGCACTATAGTACCAAAAATTAGCGGGAAGTATCTTGTGCACTGTCAAAGTACCATTTCACTCAAATAATTAGTTTGAAAGATATTTTGAAAAACGATGACTTGCGGTCCCTGAAGTGGATAGTAGTCTTCTTGTTGCTTCTGTACACCACGCATTTTCCATTGTAGCCAACTGGGAGATTTCTAATTCTTGTGAAAATCGTGGTTTCGTGTCGATAATTATTGTTGTTCATCTCTCCAACTGATTACTTGAAAAGTTGTATAATTTGATAAAAAGGCATTAAAGAGAAATTAGATCTTATAGCTCTAATTGCATCCAAAAGTCAAGTAGGGTTCTGCCTCCTAATTCAGACGCCTTGGTTAAGTGTGTGCGCTTGACGACTTAAAAACAGAAACTGGTAACTCTTCCATGAAGGAAAATGTTTAATGATTAGTGCGTAAAGAACATTGTATATATACGTATATAACTACAAGACGGTTTTAGATGAATGACGATTAAGATTTAAAAGGTGACTCGCATATTGCAACATATTCATGACCTAACAGTAGTAGTAGTAGTAGTTACTGACGTCATCTGACGTCATCGACGGCCAATCATAGTACAGCAAATTTCCCGCCGTAAAAGAAGGAACTGTGTGGGGTTCCTCTAGGTTTATGGGTTGCTGATTCCCTCATTTTTCTTAGCTCAGTTTTTTTTTTTTTTTTTGTTTCCTATGGCATATTTTCAATAAGTACTTAAGTTAATAACTATATGTATAAGAATAAAAACGAAGAAAATATTACTGCATCATATTTAGTGATTAGTGAGCCCAAGGCCAAAAGAGACAAGGTCTACCCAATTGGGTGGAGTCGCCTCCCACCTGGGGTAACTACGCAGGCGATGACGTATCTTGGAGGTACCTGCTCATTACGGCAATTCACCTGCTGACGCTATAAGGAGGTAGACAAAGCTCCGCCTACACGCGGGATCTGGGGGAAGTGAGCAGACCTCTCTCTTTTGGCCATGAGTGAGGCCATATTATTTGTGTTTAGTAGAGAGAAACAGAATTAACGTGACTAACAAATGTTCAAAATCAGCATTTGAATCCTCAAGAAGTTATGGGAGACACCTTTATCCAGCACTTGAGGTAGGAATACACTGACATCATCCTTTGCAGTCCTTTGTAAGAGATCCTTCTGCCCAGGAAGGTCGTTATACTGTTGCGAAGGGCGCATCTAGAGGAGTCTTCGTAGACCTTTGCTCAGCGAATTATTCCTTCGACAGCTTTTTGTGTTGATGTCTATGGACACGTGTGGACAGTCTCTACTTATGTACTTTTGTTGGCAATTTCTTATTCGACGTGTTTACTTCGCAAACATTGTTGTCGATATATTGCCAACTTATCGATAACAGCAAATACAATTATCTTTTCAACTTGTCTGATGACAGCCTGGGCACGCCTATAGGATATGAAAATCAATTTATTTCTATTATAATATTGGAATAATTTTTTATTCAGCTATTGTAATACTCAGTATTAGGGATATAATACTGGCGAGTTGCTATATAATATATTAAGTCCTAAAAATTGAAAAAATAATTTTTTATTATACGATTAAAAATACCCTTGAGAAATATATATATATATATATATATATATATATATATATATATATTATATGTATATATATATATATGTATATATATATATATATATATATATGTATATATATATATATATATATATATATATATATATATATATATATATAATGTATATCACACACACACACACACACACACACACACACACACACACACACACACACACATATATATATATATATATATATATATATATATATATATATATATATATATATATATATATATATATATAATGCATGCAACCAAAGACAAGATTTTTCCTTTTTACTGTGGAAAATGACAGGTGCTGATACTACCTGTGATATCATGTAGGATATATTTGCCTTTGTACTTGCAGTTATTATTGTGATTTTCAGTCATAACCTTTCACAAGTAGAGAGAAAGGGACGCACTTGAGTGAGTGATATATAGAATGGATTCCCGGGTACTCCTTTTGAAGGCATCTGAAACCGCCCTAATTGACGGTCCAGTATCCCTGCAAGAGATGTTAATAACTAATTCTTCCAGAATTTTACTTCTTAGCACCTTTCTTCAGTATGCTCCCAACCTATCTAAATTCGTGCATTCTATCGCTCTCTCTCGAGCCTTCCACCTCTTCCAATTCCGCTCAGGAATTCGCGACCTTTCACTTACCATCTTCTACAGTTGTTGTTAAACCAGTGGACGTGGAGTAAATTCATTTTCCAATGATGCGCGTCATCTTTTGATGCTTCGGTATCAGTCAATCAGTCAGGCTCAGAAACCCTTGGTCCTCCAGAATGAAATATAGGGAATAAAACAGCCCGAAATCTGTCGTCTCCTAACCAGCTTAACGGACAAGACTGACAACGAACAGAAACTTGCGGGAATGCTCTCCATCTGGTGATTTGGTTCACTTCTTCTAACTGGTTATATCTTTTACATATCTTCCTGTGAAAAAAAAAATGGTTGGTTGTAATTACAGGAATTTTTTGGTTATTGGAAGTTGTACTTTTACTTGCTTGTACCTTTTTGAAAATGAAATGCTTGATTTTGATATGAATATACACTTATGAAAGAAACTGGTACGTGATTATGTATATTTTAAAGCGGTTATTGGAAGTTGTAGCTTTTTTTTATATATACCTTTTTGAAAATGAAATTTTTCATTTTGACACTTCTAAAAGAAACTGGTATGTGATTGTGTATACTTTAAAACAAATGACTGATTACATGTCTGTCTCTGTTGGTGTTTCTGTTTGTCTGACTGTCTGTCTCCGTCTCTCAGTCTCCCTTCTCGTTTGTCTCCAGCCAATTGCTCCTTGTGTTAAGTCAGCCATTTTTATGATTTTTTCCTATCTTAAGATTATTCTGATTACGATCCCAAGCTGTTATGAAAAATCAACAGTATTTAACCAAGTGATATCCATAGAAAGTAAATACAATAGCATATTTATGATTAACATTAGACTATAGGTTTTTTTTTTTTTGCCATAATGCCTCTTGAATGATTAAGATTTTTTGTCTGCAGAAATATTTCAATGTATTTCTTAATATAGGGTAAGGAACATCAAGAGGACAGAAAATAATATATAGATAGATAGATGTTTTTTCTATGTTAATTCATAAAAAAGTAAAAATCTTCCTAGTCTTACGAACTCCATCAGCCAATATTGCCTTTTCTTGCGGACATTGGCGACTGTGATCGCCGTTCTCGGCATCTGCGGTTCCTATAACACTGAACATAAACAGAACAGACCAACAGAGGTTCTTTTTCGTATCTGCCCATGCATTTCAAGAGAGTGGCCCTTCTTGCTAGTATATTATGATGCTTTGGAGAGAGAGAGAGAGAGAGAGAGAGAGAGAGAGAGAGAGAGAGAGAGAGAGAGAGAGAGAGAGAGAGAGAGAGAGAGAGAGGAGCTGAGCAGATGAATGCGTGTAATTTTCGAGACAGCCGTAGACTCCAGTGATTTTTATGTAGGGGTTTTACATTATAAATATATTATCCTTTTTATTGTATGCAGTATATGGCTGGGATGCGGCGAAACATTGGCTGGAAATACAGCCTAGATGAATTTATATGACGCGGACTGTGTTTGAATGGCCGTAGATATAAAGTTAATGTCCTTGTCCAAAAATAGAAAAATGTACCGAGGAAAAATAAAAAAAAGAATGAGGCATAGTATGATGACAATGATAAACACTTAAAATATCAAGGATTTTATTCATGATGAGTGTGTATCATACATGCTATATGAGGTAATATATATATATATATATATATATATATATATATATATATATATATATATATATATATATATATATATATATATTTATAAACTGCATACACACATACATACATACATACATATATATAAATATACATACACACAGACAATATATATATATATAATATATATATACTGTGTGTATGTATGTATATTTATATGTATGTATGCATGTGTGTATGGAGTTTTTTTGGGACATTATTACAACAGTGTCTCATCACAGAAACGAATTATTGCCAGAAAACAATGTCGAAGTGCAGCAAAATAATTTGTCAACCTCAGAAATCGAAATTAGTATTAGTGATAATGAAAAATAAGCAAAATTACTATTAGAACAATATTTACAAGCAAACACCGTACAATAAAAAAAACTGGGGGTATAAGTAGAAAAGTAACAAAGATATAGTTAATAGAATATCGATGACCTTCACCCCGTTTTAGGCGAGTTTAGTTTTCTGTAAAAGGAAACTATTTTGCCGGCTTTGTCTACGAAAAATTTACCACCATTTTACGTGTGACGATAATGGGAGCCCCATGTTCATAGAAAATATAATTTAATTTTTCTCTATATAAATTTTACTTGTTCTTTTTGTAATGAGAAAGGATGGTAAAATATAGAAAAAATGGACATGTGTGACAGAGGATTAGAATTGAAACCGACCGGTTAGGGATGTAGAATAAAGAATGATAAACACTAAAAATAAGAAAAAATGGATCTAAGAGAATAAAGAGTTATTAAGTGAAAAATTATCTAGCTCTCTCTCACTCAGAGATTAATAATAATAATAATAATAATAATAATAATAATAATAATAATAATAATAATAATAATAATAATAATAATAATAATAATGTCTTATTAAAGAGAATGGCAGCATCAGTGGAATTGATTTTATATGTGGTCTTTTCAATTCATCTAATTATTTTCTTCTCATCAGGGCTGACATTTACTAATGATGATGAGAAGAAAATACTGTAATAAGAATTGAAAAGACCACACACAAAATCAGTTCCGTTGGTGCTGCCAGTCTCTTTAACAAGACATGCGTGACGGGGGGTCTTTTACCTTCAAATAATAATAATAATAATAATAATAATAATAATAATAATAATAATAATAAGAGACGCACTCCAAACGAGAATATGACATTACCCCCTCCGATCACTTCATTAATATGGAAGTGTATTTCCGCCAATTTTTTCATATTTAGGGATTAAATAATGATTTAAATCACTGTTGACAGAATATTCTGATCAACCTCATATCTATTAAACGTCAAAAAAAGTAAAAAATGCGCCCAAGTTTCTTTGGAGCAATCGAGTTTTCTGTACAGTCGCTACAGCGCATAACCAAGGCCACCGAAAATAGATCTATCTTTCGGTGGTCTCAATATAATGCTGTATGAGCCGCGGCCCATGAAACTTTAACCACGGACCGGTGGTGGCCTATCCTATATCGTTGCCAGGAGCATGATTATGGCTAACTTTAACCTTAAATAAAATAAAAACTACTGAGGCTAGAGGGCTGCAATTTGGTATGCTTGATGATTGGACGGTGGATGAACACATACCTATTTACAGCCCTCTAGCCTCGGTAGTCTTTAAGATCTGAGGACAGACAGAAAAATTGCGGGCAGAAAAAGTGCGGACAGAATAAAGTGCGGACGGACAGACAAAGCTGGCACAATAGTTTTCTTTTACAGACAAACTAATACAAAGTAAAAAATAAGAACAAGGGAAATTTGGATATTTTTGGAAAAACATCAAACAGCAACGCATAAACCTGGGTGAGCCCACACAGTTACCTCTTTTTAGGCGGGAAAGTTGCTATCCTACTATTGGCTGTTGATGACGTAATTACCTATTCTACCGTTACGTCACGAAAGAGTTGCCATATATTATCTTTAAAAATGTCTCGTCTTTGTGAATATGTCTATTGTCACAATATCAAAAATTCTGGTTAAAATAAATTAAATATATTTGAAAAAAGTTATGCTGTCCGAGCCCCATTAATTTCTATTTTTCTTTCAAAACTAAAACTAGCAACTCTTCGATAAAGTCTGTAAGAGTGTATTTATATCCAAGGATTCTAAAGAAGGAAATAAAAAAAACTTTTAATCTTTGACGTAATTAAAGATATAAAATCTAATTTACCTCTTTAAATCCTGTTCATTAGATTAGATAGGTTTCAAATAATAATTCTGACAGAAATACACAACTAAGGATGTAAAACAAACATTTTTGCAAGAATCAGAGCTCGCCTAGTTGGCTACAGTGGCATAAGGTATCGTCTGCTTAGTTAAAAAAAAAAAAACTAATTAGTTACTTCCTTGGCTGAGAAATACAAAGAATTGTAAAGAGGCAATGGGCATAATAACTCTAAACTTCTGACGCTGATGTACCTTTAATGGCTACATTATGACTAAAATTCATATGGTTTTTTTATTAACTACTCCAGAATCCTCGGATAATGCTATGCCCTTTACGACACTGAAAACAAAAACTGGCAACTCTTCGATGTCGAAAAATATCGAATTAATAGGCCCCAAAAAGAACTTCTTTATTTCAAGTCTAACTGGAAATATTCTAAATAAAATTTAAGACGTTGCCGCAGACGAAACATAGACGAGACATTTAAGTAAATGACGGTTTATATTTTGAAAGTGAGCATATATGACAACGCTTTCAAGACGTCACCGTCATAGGAGTAGGTAATTACGTCATCAACAGCCAATAATAGGGCAGGAAATTTCCCGCCTAATAATAGGGAACTTTGTGAGTTCATCCAGGCTGGTGCGTTCCTGTTCGATATTTTTCCACAGTTATTATAATATATATATATATATATATATATATATATATATATATATATATATATATATATATATATATATATATATATATATATTTATTTATTTATTTATTATGTGTATATATATATATTCATACATATATGTATATACTGTATATACTTATGAAAATATATTGTATATTTGTTTATATATATATATATATATATATATATATATATATATATATATACATATATATATATATTATATATATATATATATATATATATATATATATATATATATATATTAATGCAAACATATAACTTATGTGGAATCCTACCTGACTAGGTTATGTTAGCCCACAATTACCAATAACATTTATCAGAGCATCACTGATGGTAACATGAACGTACCTAACCCAGACGCCCTTCCTGGCTATTACATGACCATCTCTTACGTATTCATAAGTGATAGGGCATTCTCCTTATCAATATGAAATCACAAACAGGTGCATGGATGTCGAATTGAAGTGGGGAGAAAATTTAATTACCGATTGTGTAAAGCTAAGACGAGTTGTTGGAAATTTATTCAGTATAATATTGCCACCTTTTTCAGAGTTATTCTGAAACCAGTGTTGTTAAAACCATATTCATCTAACAATGAGTCATCTGGGAAAATAACACCATAAGAGGGTCGTGCTGTCAGTACACCTCAACTGGCGCACTGTAGGCATTGTTAAAGGCTGTTTGTAGCGTTCCTCCAAGGGTCCTTAGCTAAACACGTATTTTAGGCTTTTATTTTACCTCCATTCTTCCTTACTATCTTCAATTTTGTTGTCCAACCACTCGAAATCCATCTTGTCACTCAAACGCTGAATGTCTGAAAGTGGTTCAGTGTTTGACCCGAATTTTCATAATTCAATAAAAAAAAAAGGGGGGTGGGGCACTGGTTTGTGTGAATTTACACAACTTCCTACGAACGACACTGTTCAACATGGCGGCAAATAGACACAACTCCCAGGTTCGTCTGATGCCTGTGATGTGGATCATAACATAGTTATCTCAGGTTAACGAGGGCAAGACACACACTGGGGCTCGTCAGCGATCCCACTAGAGCGGGCACCTGAATCCAATACAAGATTGTCCCCACATTCGTAAAGAATCTGCAGGCTATCTTATGAGTGATTTGGCTCGTGTCAACTGGCAAACTGATGATTGCTGTATGTTGGTTCCCATACAGTTCAACTTGTATTTTCATATTTAATTACGTTTTTATTTGTTTATTTCTTGTCGATTTATCTTTTTTTCTAATAACTTATCTCTTTCTGCATTTTCCATTACCTTCAGTTGCTAAATTCGAATGAACACCATATTCTTTGGAAACTTGAATTTCAAGTCAATGGCCCTTTATGTGGGCTTGCTCCATTTGAATAGGGTTCGTCTTCTGAATAATATAATTGTAATAATGCATATTACAGGTAATGTATGGTATGGCTCATAATAGAATATGAAACAAAACATACTGTTTCTTACCTCCAATTAGCATTATATGTTGAGTGCGACATATGTTTATCTGGCAAGAAAGAGCAATCTGATGATGAACAAACTCTGACTGATCCACTTTGTTATCTTGGCTTTCTTCGTTTCTTGTTTTTTTTTTACTTACACCGGAATTATGGGCCAAATTTCTCCATCTTCTTTGCCACGTCATTCCTGCCAAACATCGTGATCGCTGAAACTTCCTTCCTTCCTTCAATCTTGCTGTCCAGCCTCTCCAACTATTATTTTTTAGCTCAAATGTGGGGGGTATCTTTCTGGAAGTTTTGACTTTATATTAGCCGCTGCTATTGCATAAGCACGTTGTATAGGTGACAGCACTAGACTGTCATTGCAAACAATGCAGCTCCACATAGTTTTGCTATTTTAAGAACTTCTTACCGTGAATAATAATTCAGTGTTTCGCTATTCTAGATGTGCTTAAAAAGCCGGTGTTTACAGTGCCAATGTTCGGATTGACGAGTGACAAATTTTTGGCGTATACTGAAAGAAATTATCTAAACTCCCCGTCATATTTTTTTTACGGTTGCCATGGCAACCTGTGTTGTTTACATGACTCTCTCTTCTTTCTGGATCGTTTTCTTTCGTGTTTATAAACTCCCTGTTTTGTGTATTTAAAGGCTTACTCAGTGGTAAGTTTGTTAGCCGCTACATTACATACTGTCTTTGTAAAAATGGGGGACAAGTTTGTTATGTGCTGAAGTTTCTTCGGCGGAATCGAGTTTTCTATACGGCATATAATCAAGGCCACTAAAAATAGATCTATCTTTTGGTGGTCTCGGGATAATGCTGTATGAGCCGCGGCCCATGAAACTCTCAGCCGGCCGTGGTGGCCTGAGTTGTTCCCCAAGAGGAGAAAGGGGAAGAAGAACCGACCTGGAAACGTTAATTGCAGCCTCCCCCCCATCCCCTCCCCCTCCCCCTCTGGCTCTGTTTGGGAGGAGAAGACAACAAATGGAGGGCAATTTTATTCCCCTAGTTTCAATCTGGATGACCCCGGCGCTGCTGTGAGCCTTCTCACTGACTGACTGACTGACTGACTGACTGACTGACTGACTGACTGATCTCGACGCGGGAAACACCAGCAGCAGGAATTCGGGTTTTAATTCTAAGCGTCATTCGAAAATAGATCTGGGACGCGTCCCTCTGCGGAAGAGGCCGTAGGAGACGTCTTTGGGGAAAGGCGGCGATTTCCAGCGAGGAATGGATAGGAGAGGAAGGCCGAAGAGAGATAGAGAGAGAGAGAAAACGGGAATAAGAGATGGGGGAGAATAATGAAGAGAAAGCCGGCTAGGGATGATGGGGAGGAAGAATTGGCTACAATCTCCTTTGCAGGGATATTGGGCTGTCAATTGGGGCGGTTTCGGATGTTTTCAGAAAGGGTACCATCAAGTTTATTCCACTTCTCTCTCTCTCTCTCTCTCTCTCTCTCTCTCTCTCTCTCTCTCTCTCTCTCTCTCTCTCTCTCTCTCTCTCTCTCATCATCATCATTAAAAGTTACAGTTCTGAATTTTTCTTCTTCAAGCAAATAGAGGCATCCTAGAACATTTGCCTGAAAATATAAATGCAAACACACGTAAACATGTTCAAAGAACTTACTTATAATCTCATCTGCGGTTATAAATGCGATGGACTCTTTATCTGCTCATGAAAACGTTTGTTCCCTGAAAACTGAGATATGTCTAATGACAATAAAAAGTAATGAATTGAATAAATTAAATATAGAATTTAGGCCAAAGGCCAAGCACTGGGACCTATAAGGTCATTCAGTGTTGAAACGGAAACTGACAGTAAAAGGTGTGAAAGGTGTAACAGGAGGAAAACCTTGCAATTGCACTATGAAACAGCTGATAGGAGAGGGTGGAAAGTAAGATGGAAGAAAGGGAATATGAAAGGAGGTACAGTAAAAGGAACGAAAGGGGTTGCAGCAATAAAAAGTAATGACAAGCTGAATAATTCACGAACGAAACACAAAGAAGCTGAACAATCATTACAGTGCGTATGGGTTTTATCAGTCCTCTGCTCTTGTTTGATAGATAGGGAAATCCCTCTCATTTCTTTTAATTCTGAACTATTATTATTTCTGTATTACTGAGTGCTTACGCGGTGCTTACGCGGTGCTTACGCGGTGCTTACGCGGTGTTACCCTATCACCATAAGCACTATGGCATACAAGAGAATAAAACCAATAGGAACCCAATTACATAAAAAGGTAGAAAACAAAATAGTATTTAAAGTCTACTGATAGTGCTTTATTGCAATGAAATTCCGACAGTCCTGTCACTTCAGAGGGCATTCACCTTATTTCCTGTTTTTAAATAATTACACAAGCATTAGAACAACACCCTTACGTTTGTCCGATTCAGTCATAAAACTAAATAAAACCAAAAGATGCGTGTCCTTTTAAAAGTTATGCCTTTACCCAGCTGATTAATACTCCCATTGTTTCTGAAAGTAACATCGGACATTACAAATATTTAGGATCGTAGGTTCATATCACAAGCCATATTCTCAATTCATCACAAGCCACATTCTCAAGTTAGAGGATAAATTAAATAAGTTATCCCTTGGGGGACAGTGCCGTCAGTGCACCTCAAGTGGTGCACTGTAGGCATTACTTAAGGTTCTTTGCAGCGTGTCCTCGGCACTTAGCTGCAACCCCTTTCGTTCCTTTTACTGTACCTCCATTCATATTCTCTTTCTTCCTTCTTACTTTCCACCTCTCGTAACAATTGATTCATAGTGCACCTGAGAGGTTTTCGCCGTTACACCTTTCAAACCTTTTACTGCCAATTTCCGCTTCAGGGCTGAATGACCTCTTAGTTCCCAGTGCTTGGCCTTTAGCATAAATTCTGTATTCAGTTCAATTCAAATAGGTTGTTAAGGTTTTTGAAATGAGAGGATCAGTATCATTACTCAATCCAGTTTATTTGCTTCCGGGTATAAGCCTGGTAATAATGAAAGATCTTCATGAGGTAATTCTTCAAAACATGTCATGTCTTCTATCAGAGCTTTAAGTTGCGGCTGTTAAAATTTGAGAGCGCTAGTTTTCTTGCTTTTAACGGTTCGTAAGTTGGGCATTTCTGACTCTTCTAAATTTGTGAGAGAAAGCTGTTCTTTTAATTCTAACTTGAATATTGTAATGACTAATTTTGAAACAGTTTCCCCTTTTAATATTACCAAGGTGAAAAAACAATGAATGTCATTCTCAAAAATTATATGGAAGTTTTAACTTAATATCAGCCGCTGCTGTTATGTAAGTACGTTGTACAGGCGGCAGAATTAGCCTGCAATTGCAAACAATGCAACTCCACATGGTTTTGCTATTTTAAGAACTTCTTCCTGAGAGTATTTCAGTGTTTCGCTATTCTAGATGTACTTAAGAAGCCGGTGTACACAGTGCCAATGTTCGGATTGACGAGTGACACAAATTTTGTCGTATAGGGCCACTGAAAAGAAATGATCTAAATTCTCCATCATAAATTTTTGTCTGCGGTTGCCATGGTAACATTACTTGTTTACATGACTCTCTCTTCTTTCTGGATCGTTTTCTTTCGAGTTTATAAATTCCCTGTTTTGTGTTTTTAAAGGCTTACTCAGTGGTAAGTCTGTTAGCCGTTGCATTACATATTGTCTTTGTAAAAACGGAAGTTTACATTACATATTGTCGTTGTAAAAACGGAAGTTTACATTACATATTGTATTTTTATAAACGGAAGTTTACATTACATATTGTCTTTGTAAAAACGGGAGTTTACATTACATATTGTCTTTGTAAAAACGGAAGTTTACATTACATATTGTATTTTTATAAACGGAAGTTTACATTACATATTGTCTTCGTAAAAACGGGAGTTTACATTACATATTGTCTTTGTAAAAACGGAAGTTTACATTACATATTGTATTTTTATAAACGGAAGTTTACATTACATATTGTCTTCGTAAAAACGGAAGTCAAGTTTGTGCTGTGAATTTAAACAAGTAAAAAATGTGCCGAAGTTTCTTCGGCGCAATTAGATTTTCTGTACAACGCATAATCAAGGCCACCGAAAATAGATCTATCTTTCGGTGGTCTCGGTATAATGCTGTATGAGCCGCGGCCCATGAACTTCTCAGCCGGCCGTGGTGGCCTGTGTTATATGTTGCCAGAAGCACGATTATGGCTAAATTTAACCTTGAGTAAAATACATACTACTGAGGATAGAGGGTTGCAATTTGGTATGTCTCATGATTGGAGGATGGATGATCAACATACCAATTTGCAGCCCTCTAGCCTCAGTAGTTTTTAAGATCTGAGGGCGGACAGAAAAAATTGTGGACGGAAAGACAAAGCCGGCACAATAGTTTTCTTTTCAGAAAACTAAAACGGAAAAAAGCAAAAAATGTGTTGGGATACACAGCTGAAATAACTGAACTACCGAGTGAGCTGAGCAAGCTACCAAGAGGCCAAATGAAAGCTATTAATGAGGATCGGTTGATAGAATGCATCATGGGGACGCCGGGTCCTGATGTTGCAGAGTTGTACAGTGTAACGGAAAAGTAGAATAATATAATGCAGTATTTAATCCAGGTGAGGAATATCTTAGCATCCCCTGAGAGTCCCTTCAACAGGAGGATCGCTGATTTAGAACAACAGGTGAACCTGCAGTCTGATGTGATAGCAAAGTAGCAACGTTTTCCTAGGCACTGGGCAGGACAGAACGCGAATGGAACTTGGTGCTGCTGCTGCTGGGTGTCCCAGATGAAGGTTCTGAGAACCTTCAGGATTTGGTAGTGGATAATGATCAAGTCAAGAACAATTGAGAGGTGGTACGGGCATCTGGCGACATCTTATCTTGTTATTTTTTACCACCTGTTATTTTTTTAACTCTTATTTTTGTCCCCCGTTATTTTTACCTCCTGTTATTTTTTATCATCTGTTGTTTGTACCCCGTTATTTTTTACCCTCTGTTATTTTTTATCACCTGTTATTTTTTACCCCCTGTTATTTTTTATCACCTGTTATTTTTTACCCCCTGTTATTTTTACCCCCTGTTATTTTTATTCCCTGTTATTTTTTATCACCTGTTATTTTTATCACCTGTTATTTTTTACCCCCTGTTATTTTTATTCCCTGTTATTTTTTATCACCTGTTATTTTTTATCACCTGTTATTTTTTATCACCTGTTATTTTTTATCACCTGTTATTTTTACCCCCTGTTATTTTTATTCCCTGTTATTTTTATCACCTGTTATTTTTTATCACCTGTTATTTTTTATCACCTGTTATTTTTATTCCCTGTTATTTTTTATCACCTGTTATTTTTTACCCTCTGTTATTTTTTATCACCTGTTATTTTTTACCCTCTGTTATTTTTTATCACCTGTTATTTTTACCCCCTGTTATTTTTACCCCCTGTTATTTTTATTCCCTGTTATTTTTTATCACCTGTTATTTTTTATCACCTGTTATTTTTTATCACCTGTTATTTTTATTCCCTGTTATTTTTTATCACCTGTTATTTTTTATCACCTGTTATTTTTTATCACCTGTTATTTTTTACCCTCTGTTATTTTTTATCACCTGTTATTTTTTACCCCCTGTTATTTTTACCCCCTGTTATTTTTATTCCCTGTTATTTTTTATCACCTGTTATTTTTTATCACCTGTTATTTTTTACCCCCTGTTATTTTTATTCCCTGTTATTTTTTATCACCTGTTATTTTTTATCACCTGTTATTTTTTATCACCTGTTATTTTTACCCCCTGTTATTTTTATTCCCTGTTATTTTTTATCACCTGTTATTTTTTATCACCTGTTATTTTTTATCACCTGTTATTTTTTATCACCTGTTATTTTTATTCCCTGTTATTTTTTATCACCTGTTATTTTTATCACCTGTTATTTTTTATCACCTGTTATTTTTATTCCCTGTTATTTTTTATCACCTGTTATTTTTTATCACCTGTTATTTTTTACCCCCTGTTATTTTTATTCCCTGTTATTTTTTATCACCTGTTATTTTTTATCACCTGTTATTTTTTATCACCTGTTATTTTTACCCCCTGTTATTTTTATTCCCTGTTATTTTTTATCACCTGTTATTTTTTACCCCCTGTTATTTTTACCCCCTGTTATTTTTACCCCCTGTTATTTTTATTCCCTGTTATTTTTTATCACCTGTTATTTTTTATCACCTGTTATTTTTTACTCCCTGTTATTTATCATCACCTGTTATTTTTTATCACCTGTTATTTTTACCCCCTGTTATTTTTTATCACCTGTTATTTTTTATCACCTGTTATTTTTTATCACCTGTTATTTTTTTACCCCGTTATTTTTTTACCCCCTGTTATTTTTTTACCCCCTGTTATTTTTACCCGTTATTTTTTATCGCCTGTTATTTTTACCCCGTGTTATTTTTTATCGCCTGTTATTTTTACCCCCTGTTATTTTTTATCGCCTGTTATTTTTACCCCCTGTAATTTTTTATCACCTGTTATTTTTGCCCCTCTTATTTTTTATCGCCTGTTATTTTTAGCCCCTGTTATTTTTTATCGCCTGTTATTTTTACCCCTGTTATTTTTTATCGCCTGTTATTTTTACCCCCTGTAATTTTTTATCACCTGTTATTTTTGCCCCTCTTATTTTTTATCGCCTGTTATTTGTACCCCCTGTTATTTGTACCCCCTTTTATTTTTTACCCTTGTTATTTTTACCCTTGTTACTTTTAACTAAAAATTACCCTTTCTCTCTCTCTCTCTCTCTCTCTCTCTCTCTCTCTCTCTCTCTCTCTCTCTCTCTCTCTCTCTCTCTCTCTCTCTCTATTCCTACTACTTACGTATCTATTCATCTGTCTATCTCTCTTGGTACTGCGTCAAAGGTCAGTAGACCACCTGTGGTGATACAGGTTACGGGGCACAAAGCTCATCACGGTAATCTGTACTTTCAACAGAAGGGTTACAGCTGACAAGATGCTACAGTACAAATGAAATATTTGGTGGTATTTTGAGAAAACATTCATGTTGGAATAAATTACACTTGTAAAATTAATATAGAACGATTCACCTCCTATATCATTATACATCCAGACTGTTATTAAAACAAATATGTTATTCTGAATGTTATAAGGTTTTAAACATCCAAAAAATTATTTCTACTTTGAAGGATTATTCAGTGATATATACCAGAACTTGAAACTTAAATTTCCTTCCGATATGTCCAGCGTTCGAAATGAAAGCCAAGACTAGTATTAATTCATTTCAGAGAATTCTGCGGATGTGAAATGAAAGTCGTAGGTTCAGATTTCTCATATACATTCTGTCGTAAATGAAAGTCATCTCTCTAGAGCGGTTGATGGCGAAAGAAAATTTAGATTTTAACAATGTTTTCATAGATCTATGAGGATAAGGTTATAACTAGGTTTAGATTTTCTTGCTGAAATCTTTTAGAAAACTGGATCCACTATAATTGACAAATGTCAGGACATTTTAACGATGCCAGTGTAAAACGTAAATGAATGAAAGTATCTCACGATGGTAAAAATAAAATTTAGATTTTGCTAATAAAATGTCTACTGGGAAAACAAGACCTACCACAGATGTCAGAACATTGGAATCGTATCAAAATAGACTAGGAAAAGTCTCTGTCTCTCTCTCTCTCTCTCTCTCTCTCTCTCTCTCTCTCTCTCTCTCTCTCTCTCTCTCTCTCTCTTTTAAATTAAAGAAAATCGAGGCGATGTTAAAGATGATTGGGAATCGCTTCTTCTCGCCGAGAGAGAGCAACGTCCTTTTACCTTTCGCTTTCCAAATTTCATTTGGCCGAGAAGAAATAAAAAAACTGGCTTTTATTTCTTTTACCTTTTCCCTTTCATTAAGTTCAGACATTTTTTCTATTTTTTTAAACTCCCGATTGATGTTGCTTTTACGTGTCCCTTTGAATTTATTTCCTGGGGAGGGAGAGAGAGAGAGAGAGAGAGAGAGAGAGAGAGAGAGAGAGAGAGAGAGAGAGAGAGAGAGAGAGAGAGAGAGAGAGAGTGTAATTTAGAATTTATTTCTGAACCTTCAATATGAAAGCACTATCAATATATATATATATATATATATATATATATATATATATATATATATATATATATATATATATATATATATATATATATATATATATATTTACATATATATATATATATACATACATACATACATACATACATACACGTGTTCCAAAACCTTTACTGTATTTCCCCTGACAAGCAGCAACCTCTGCGTGGCCGAACTTCGTGGCTTAAAAAGTTTTAGTAAATCATATTCATTATAGTGAATATTAATGAGAATGACTGAATTGTATATTAAAAGTGATATTGCGAATTCACGGGACTTATTAGTAATTCATTTATCAGTCTATTTGTTATTTAGGAGCATTTACCTGTATTATTTATTCATAATATTCGTCTTTATGCTCATGTTTATTTTATGATAAATAACAAAATCAGCAACGAGCATTATCAGTAAAATACTGAAGGAAATTCATACAAGTATCAGTATTTCATTCCGTGAAATTATTTATCGTTTTATTCATTCTGATCGAAAATGATACACGACTGAAAAGAACCTCAAGGAATGATGCTACAAATATGAGAAATTCGAAGTAAAGAATACTGGGAAATAATTATGTAAGGGACATTTAAACAGAATCGCTCACTGTATCTTTCGTAATAATAATAAACGACTTCAATTTGTCTTTTTCAGTTGTTGCTTTTGTTATGAATCTTTCCGTTTCTGTTTTCACTGAATATTTACTGGTTCAGTTTTCATAGAATGTGACTTAAATTCTGTTGCAAACCAATTTTACTGATTCAGTTTCCACCAAGTGTCCGCGGTTTTGTTTCCTCTGAATAGCAAGTAAAAACTGCGCCGAAGTTTCTTCGGCACAATCGAGATTTCTGTACAGCGTATAACCAATGCCACCGAAAATAAATCTATCTTTCGGTGGTTTGGAATAATGCTGTATGAGTCGCGGCCCATGAATCTTTAACCACGGTGCGGTGATGGAATCTCCTATATCGTTGCCAGATGCACCATTATGGCTAACTTTGGCCTTAAATAAAAAAAAACTACTGAGGCTACAGGGCTGCAATTCGGTATGTTTGATGATTGGAGGGTGGATGATCAACTTACCAATTTGCAGCCCTCTAGCCTCAGTAGTTTTTAAGATTTGAGGGCGGACAGAAAAAGTGCGGACGGACAGACAAAGCCGGCACAATAGTTTTCTTTTACAGAAAACTAAAAATGGAGGTTTTCCCCCAGACTTGCTTGCTGAGTTTTCACTGATACTGTCCTTATCTTTCCAAGGTTTAGAGCCTAATTCCTAACAACTGATTACATTGACACTGAAAACTCGATTGCGCCGAAGAAACTTCGGCTCAATTTTTACTTGTTTAACTTGTCGACCCTCGCCCCGTTTTAGTCTATTTTTAACTTGGCACGTGAATACCTCAGGACGCTCGTACCATCTAATACTGTTATATATGTCGTAAAACACTCGGGGCGTGCATACCCTCCTATGAAGAGTGAGCTGAGCTGAAAAAAAGTAACTTACCATTTGTACAATGGTTTGTTTAAGTGAATGGCACTTATTTTTCACCTTTTTTCATTGGACTCCTACAATCAGCCACCAGATAGAATGTAATGCATTACATGAATATGACGCAGCACCAAGATAGATAGACAGATGAATAGATTTGTAAATAATAGGGATAGAAATAGAAATATATATATATATATATATATATATATATATATATATATATATATATATATATATATATATGTATATATATATATATATATTATATATATATATATATATATATATATATATATATATATATATATAGAGAGAGAGAGAGAGAGAGAGAGAGAGAGAGAGAGAGAGAGAGAGAGAGAGAGAGAGTTATTTTTAGTTAAAAGAATAACAAGGGATAGAAAATAACAGGGAATAAAGAATAACAGGGAATAAAAAATAACGGGATAAAAAATAAGAGGGGATAAAAATAACAGGGAATAAAAAATAACCGGGAGTAAAAATAACAAGGAGTAAAAAGTAGCAAGGGGTAAAAAATAACAAGATGTCGCCAGATGCCCGTATCACCTCTCAAATGTTCTTGACTTAATCATTATCCACTGCTAAATCCTGAAGGTTCTTAGAACCTTCATCTGGGACCCCCAGCAGCAGCAGCACCAAGTTCCATTCTCGTTCTGTCCTGCCCAAGAAAACGTTGCTACTTTGCCGTCACTTCAGACTGCAGGTTCACCTCTTCTTCTAAATCGGCGAGCCTCCTGTTGAAGGGACTCTCAGGGGATGCTAAGATATTCCTCACCTGGATTAAATACTACATAGTATTATTCAATTTTGCCGTTACACCGAACAACTCTGCAACATCATGATCCGGCGCACCCATGATGCATTCTATGAACCCATCCTCATTAATAGCTTCAAGTTGGCCTCTTGGTAGCTTGCTCACCTCACTCGGTTGTTTAGGCATTTCAGCTGTGTGACCCAACAAATTTTCTGATTTGTATCCCTTTATAAATTCGTAGCACAAACTTCTCTTCCGTTTTTACAAAGACAATATGTAATGTAACGGCTAACAAACTCGCTACTGAATAAGAAACAAAAGCGAGGATTTCCGAACACGAAAGAAAACGATCCAGTGAGAAAAGTAATTCATGTAAACAACTTATGTTGCCATGGCAACCGTAGACAAAAATTTGTGATAGGGAGTGTAGACCATTTCTTTCAATGACACTGCCAAAAATTTGTCACTCGTCAATCCGAACATTGGCACTGTATATACCGGCTTCTTAAGTACATCTAGATTAGCGAAACACTGAATTATTATTCACGGTAAGAAGTTCTTAAAATAGCAAAACTATGTGGAACTGCATTGTTTGCAATTACAGTCTAGTGTTGCCACCTACTGTATACAACGTGCTTAAACAACAGCAGCGGCTGATATTAAGTCAAAACTTCCATATAATTGTTGAGAATGACATTCATTGTTTTTTCACCTTGGTAATATTAAAAGGGGAGACTGTTTCAAAATTAGTTGTTACAACATTTTAGCTAAAATTAAAAGAACTGCTTTCTCTCACAAATTTAGAAGTCAGAAATGCCCAACCGTTAAAGGCAAGAAAACTAGCGCTCACAAATTTTTAAGAGCCGTAACTCAAAGCTCTGGTAGAAGAAATGACATGTTTTGAAGAGTTACCATAGGAAGATCTTTCATTATTACCAGACTTATACCCGGAAGCAAATAAACCTCCACTAAGTAACGACACTAATCCCCTCTTTTCAAAAACCTGAACGACCTATTTAGTTTATCCCCGTAGGGGGGTTAGTGCCGTCAGTGCACCTCATGCGGTGCACTGTAGGCATTGCTTAAGGCTCTTTGCAGCCCCTTCGGCCCCTAGCTGCAACCCCTTTCGTTTCTTTTACTAAACCTCCTGTCGTATTCTTTCTTCCATCTGACTTTCCACCCTCACCTAACAATCGATTCACAGTGCAACTGCATTGAGGTTTTCCTCCTGTTACACCTTTGAAACCTTTTACTGTCAGTTTCTGTTTCAGCGCAGAATGACCTCATAGGACCCAGTGCTTGGTCTTTGGCCTAAATTCTATATTCAATTCAATTCAGTTCATTACTTTTTATTGTCATTAGACATATTTCAATTTTGAGTGAACATACGTTTTCAGAAACAGAAAAGAGTCCATCGCATTTATAACCACAGATGTGATTACAAGTAAGTCCTTTAAACATGTTTACGTGTGTTTTCATTTATATTTTCAGGCTAATGTTCTACGATGTCTCTATTTACTTGAAGAGAAGAAAAATTCAGAATTGTAACTTTTAATGATGTTTGCTCAGACTTTCAGGCGAAATATTTAACTTGAAGATAAAGAAACGAGAGAGAGAGAGAGAGAGAGAGAGAGAGAGAGAGAGAGAGAGAGAGAGAGAGAGAGAGAGAGAGAGAGAGAGAGAGAAGGGGAATAAACTTGATGGTACCCTTTCTGAAAACATCTGAAACCGCCCCAATTGACAGTCCAATATCCCTGCAAAGGAGATTGTAGGCAATTCTTCCTCCCCATCATCTCTAGTCGCATTTCTCTTCATTATTCTCCCCCATCTCTTTTATTCCCGTTTTCTCTCTCTCTCCGGCCTTGCCTCCCTATTCATCCCTCTCTGGAAATCGCTGCCTTTTCTCAAAGACGTCTCCTACGGCTTCTTCCGCAGAGGGACGCGTCCCAGATTCATTTCCGAATGACGCTTAGAATTAAAACCCGAATTCCTGCTGCTGCTGTTTCCCGCGTCGAGATCAGTCAGTCAGTCGGTGAGAAGGCTCACAGCAGCGCCGGGGTCCTCCAAATTGAAACACGGGGGATAAAATTGCCCTCCATTTGTTGTCTTCTCCCAAACAGAGCCAGGAGGGGTAGGGGGAGGGGGGAGGCTGCAGTTAACGTTTCCAGGTTGGTTCTTCTTCTTCCTCTTTCTCCTGTTGAGGAAGAAAACGGTTGATCAGAATTTGTTAGGTGTGTTTTATCTCTTATGAAAATTGCTTCTTGCGATTAAATTGAATTGAATGTAGAGTTTAGGCCAAAGGCCAAGCATTGGGACCTACGAGGTCATTCAGCGCTGAAACGGAAATTGACAGTAAAAGGTTTGAAAGGAGTAACAGAAGGAAAACCTCCCGATTGCACTATGAATCAATTGTTAGGAGAGGGTGGGAAAGTAAGATGGAAGAAAGAGAATATGAAAGGAGGTACAGTCAAAGGAACGAAAGGAGTTGCAGCTAGAGGCCGAAGGCACGCTGCAAAGAACCATAAGTAATGCCTGTAGTGCACCGTATGAGATGCACTGACGGCACTACCTCCCTACAGGTGATTTGTATTCATTCCGTTTTGAAGAAAATGGATGGTTTGTGGTATGTGCATTTTTAGAAGGAATTTGTCAGTTACATTTTATCTCTTTATATTTATCTGTTCGTAGCCGTATTTGTCTCTTAGCTGATGTCTCTTCTCGTGTATCTCTCCTCTATTATCAGTTTCAGTATGCCTTCCATTCTTTAATGGGTAATTTCCATTTCACGGTAACTGATCAGTATCCTGGTTACGAACCCAAATAGTTCAGGATAATAATCCGGTTTTGAAAAGAAATTAAGAACGCAGAGATTAATTAAATGATCATATGATTGGCATATAGCCATAAACAATGACCCATAATGACCTCTGCAATGCCATCAGAGAAATAAGCTATGTCTTAATATTCAGGCAACGTCTGCTTTCAAGGTTGAAAATTCGTTATAGTCTGTTCTTTTCTGCGCGAGATTTTCGTTATGTTAAACAGTGGTTAAAAAATACATTCTCTCTCCCCTACACATACATATATTACGAGAGAGAGAGAGAGAGAGAGAGAGAGAGAGAGAGAGAGAGAGAGAGAGAGAGAGAGAGCGAGAGCGAGCGTCCAACAGCAGATGTGTATGTGGTGAAGAGGTTTTATACGCGCAGGGGACTCTTGTTTACAGGGCGCATACGAGAAAAGTAATTCTTGTTTAGGACGGTATATATTCTTTATATGGAGTAACAGACACGCGGTATAATCATGTATATACTGTATATATGGCTGTGTATAGGATTATTTCTTCCTTGTGACTTGTGAGCAGATGGGTAACAATATGGAGCAGTGCAATACCCTTATTTCCCCAAGGCTGTCAGAGAGAGAGAGAAGAAAATGGATAAATCATAACATTGATGGAAACCACAGATATCGATTTAACAGAACAAACGTTATGACAGCTGTGGAGTATAAACACACATACACACACACAGTCATTTGAGATATATGCAGTTTTATATATATATATATATATATATATATATATATATATATATATATATATATATATATATATACTATATATATATATATACTTATGTATGTATACATACATACATAAATACATACATATATACTGTTCCTTAGGGAACTGATGCAGATAGATAGGTAGATAGAGAGACCTTCTACTACCACGAGACAAAGGGATATCTTGAACCTTGTGTGTCTCATCTGATGATGTAACCAGGATCCGCTATTTCTTCATCATTTTGGAAGGATTTTGGTTTCCGCCAAGAGAGACAATCACTGAGTCATGGGAGAGAGAACCAACAAGAATAAGGAAAACAGCCAATAGGCCACGGTGAATCAACAATCAAGGAGTCAGGGGGAAAACAATCGGTAGAATTTAATTAACACCATCAACAATTTGGGAAAACTGTCATTACAAGTGAGGGAAAATAAAACCCGTAATCCATTAATAGTCGGGGAAATCTCCATCACGAGTTGGGAAAACTTAATCGGCAAATCAGAAAATCAACAGCTAGGGTAAAACAACAATTAGGAGACCGGGAAAGCCTAGCCAGTATGAGTAAGGCTAAACAACCGGTAGGGAATCTAAGGAAACAACCATCATGAGTCAGGTGAAACAAAACGAGTAACTGTCAGGAGAAAAACAGCCATATACAGTCAGGAACATAGAGCCAGTCAGTGTTAAGGTAGTTACTCAGTTGTTAGCAATTAGGCTGTAAACCTGGGAAAGATAAGGACAGTATGAGTGAAAACTCAGCCAGTCTGGGGGGAAAACCTCCATTTTTAGTTTTCTGTGAAAGAAACTATTGTGCCTGCTTTGTCTGTCCGTCCGCACTTTATTCTCTCTGCACTTTTTCTGTCCGCTTCAAATCTTAAAAACTACTGAGGCTAGAGGCCTGCAAATTGGTATGATGACCATCCACACTCCAATCATCAAACATACCAAATTGCAGCCCTCTAGCCTGAGTAGTTTTAATTTTATTCAAGGTTAAAGTTAGTCATAATCGTGCTTCTGGCAACAATATAGGCTAGGCCACCAACGGGCCGTGGTTAAAGTTTCATGGGCCGCGGCTCATACAGCATTGTACAGAGACCACCGAAAGATAGATCTATTTTCGGTGGCCTTGATTATACGATGTACAGAAAACTCGATTGCGCCGAAGTTTTGCTCCGAAGAAAACCTCAGCGCATTTTTTTACTTGTCATTCAGAGGAAACAAAACCGCGGACATTTGGTGGAAACTGAATCAGTAAAATTGCTTTGTAACAGAATTTAAGTTAAGATTCTATGAAAACTGAATCAGTAAATATTCAATGAAAACAGAAGCGGAAAGATTCAACTGAAAAAGGCAAAAACTGAAGTCGTTTATTAAGAAAGATATAGTGAGCGATTCTGTTTAAATTCCCCTTATAATTATTTCCCAGTATTCTTTACTTCGAATTTCTCGTATTTGTAGCATCATTCCTTCAGGTTCTTTTCAGTCGTGTATCACTTTCGAGCAGAATGAATAAAACGATAAATAATTTCACGGAATGAAATATATACGGATGATATTTGTATGAATTTCCTTCTGTATTTTAGTGATGATGCTCGTTGCTGATTTTGTTATTTATCAAAATAACATAAGCATAAAGACGAATATTATGAATAAATAATACAGGTAAATGCTCCTAAATAATAAATACAGAATGATAAATGAATTACTGATAAGTCCCGTGAATTCGCAATATCACGTTTAATATACAATTCAGTCATTATTCTCATTAATATTCACTATAATGAATATGATTTACCAAAACTTTTTAAGCCATGAAGTTCGGCCACGCAGAGGTTGCTGCTTGTCAGGGGAAATACAGTAAAGGTTTTGGAACACGTGTATATATAAATGTACACACACACACACACACACACACACACACATATATATATATATATATATATATATATATATATATATATATATATATATATATATATATATATATATATATATATTATATATATATATATATATATATATATATGTGTGTGTGTATATATATGTGTGTATATATGTATGTATATATATATATAATATATATATATATATATATATATATATATATATATATATATAATATTATATATATATATTATAGGGTATTTTGTTAGTGCTTTTCATATTGATGGTTCAGAAGTAAAATCTTTATTACATTCTCTCTCTCTCTCTCTCTCTCTCTCTCTCTCTCTCTCTCTCTCTCTCTCTCTCTCTCTCTCTCTCTCTCTCTCTCTCATCTCTCTCTCTCTCTCTCTCTCTCTATCTCTCTCTCTCCAGGAAATAAATTCAAAGGGACACGTAAAAGCAACATCAATCGGGAGTTTAAAAAAACAGAAAAAACATCTGAACTTAATGAAAGAGAAAAGTTAAAAGAAATAAAAGTCAGTTTTTTGTTTCTTCTCGGCCAAATGAAAATTGGAAAGCGAAAGGTAAAAGGACTTTGCTCTCACTCGGCGAGAAGAAGCGATTCCCAATCATCTTTAACATCGCCTCGATTTTCTTTAATTTAAAAGAGAGGGAGAGAGAGAAAGAGAGAGAGAGATGAGAGAGTGAGAGGAGAGAGATGAGAGAGAGAGAGAGAGAGAGAGAGAGATACTTTTCCTAGTCTATTTTGATTCGCTTCCAGTGTTCTGACAACTGTGGTAGGTCTTGTTTTCCAATAGGCATTTTATTGAAATAAAATCTAAATTTTATTTTCACCATCGTGAGATACTTTTAAAATATTTACGTTTTACACTGGCATCGTTAAAATGTCCTAACATTTCTTAATGGATCCGATTATATAAAGACATTCCATTATGAAAATCTAAACCTGGTTATAAATTTATCCTCAGGAGATCTATAAAAAACATTGTCAAATTCTTAATTGTCTTTTGCCATCAATGTACGAAACCAGTCTAGAGAGATGACTTTCATTTACGACAGAATGTATCTCTGAGAAATCTGAATCCACGACTTTTATTTCATATTCATGGAAATCTCTGAAATGAATTGCAACTAGTCTTGACTTTCATTTGCAACGTAGCACATTTCCGAAGTAAACCTAGATTTCAAGGTCTGGCATATATCCTTCAAAGTAGAAATAAATTTTCGTTGGAATGTTATGAAAGCTTACAACATATAGACTAACATATTTGTTTTAACAACAATCTGGATACATAATGATATAGAGGTGAATCGTTGTATATTAATTTTCTAAGTATAATTTATTCCAACATGAATGCTTGCTCAAAAGATCACAAATATTTGATTTGTACCGTAGCATCTTGTGAGCTGTAACCCTTCTGTTGAAAGTACAGATTACCGCAATGAGCTGGGTGGCCTATACCTGTATCACCACAGGTGGTCTGCGACCTTTGAGGTAGTACCAAGATAGACAGATAAATAGATATGGAAGTAGTAGGAAGAGAGATGGAAGTAGTAGGAAGAGAGAGAGAGAGAGAGAGAGAGAGAGAGAGAGAGAGAGAGAGAGGGGGGGGTTTATTTTTAGTTAAAAAAATAAGGGTAAAAATATCACGGGGTAAAAAACATCGGGGTACAAATAACGGGTGATAAAAAATAACAGGGAGTAAGAAATAACAGAGGGTTAAGAAATAACAAAGGGTAGAAAATAACAAGACAAGATGTCGCCAGATGCCCTTATCACCTCTCAGATTTTCTTGACTTGATCATTATCCACTGCTAAATCGTGAAGGTTCTCAGAACCTTCATCAGGGACACCTACTGTAGCAGCACCAAGTTCCATTCTCGTTCGGTCCTGCCCAATGCCCAAGAAAACGTTGCCACTTTGCTATCACATCAGACTGCAGGTTCACCTGTTGTTCTAAATCAGCGAGCCTCCTGCTGAAGGGACTCTCAGGGGATGCTAAGATATACCTCACCTAGATTAAATACTGCTTTATATTATTCTACTTTTCCGATGCACTGTGCAACTCTGCAACATCAGAACCCGGCACACCCGTGATAAATTCTATCAACCCATTCTCATTAATAGCTTTCATTTGGCATCTTGGTAGCTTGCTCACCTCACTCGGTAGTTAAGGATTTTCAGCTGCGTGACCCAACAAATTTTCTGTTTCCGTTTATAAATTCGTAGCACAAACTTGTCTTCCGTTTTTACAAAGACAATATGTAATGTAACGGCTAACAAACTCGCTACTGAGTTAGACACAAAAGAGAGCATTTCCGAACACGAAAGAAAACGATCCAGTGTGAAAAGTAAGTCATGTAAACAACTTACGTTGCCATGGCAACCGTAGACAAAAATTTGTGACAAGGCGTTTAGACCATTTCTTTCAGTGTCACTCGTCAATCCGAACGTTTGCACTGTATATACCGGCTGCCACATATACAACGTACTTATACGAGAGCAGCGGCTGATATCAATTCAAAACTTCCATATAACTTTTGAGAATGACATTCATTGCTTTTTCACCTTTTTTAATATTAAAATGGGGAAACTGTTTCAAAATTAGTTATTAAACATTTTAGCTATAATTAAAAGAACAGTTTTCTCTCACAAATTTAGAAGTCAGAAATGCCCAACTTATGAACCGTTAAAGGTAAGAAAACAAGAGATCTGAAATTTCAACAGCCGTAACTTAAAGCTCTGATAGAAGAAATGACATGTTTTGAAGAGTTACCTTATGAAGATCTTTCATTATCACCAGACTTATACCCGGAAGCAAATAAACCTCCACTAAGTAACGACACTAATCCCTTCTTTTCAAAAACCTGAACGACCTATTTAGTTTATTCCCGTAGGGGGGTTAGTGCCGTCAGTGCACCTCATGCGGTGCACTGTAGGCATCGCTTAAGGCTCTTTGCAGCACCTTCGGCCCCTAGCTGCAACCCCTTTCGTTCCTTTTACTACACCTCCTTTCTTATTCTCTTTCTTCCATCTTACTTTCCACCCTCTCCTTACAATCGATTCACAGTGCAACTGCTTTGAGGTTTTCCTCCTGTTACTCCTTTGAAATCTTTTACTGTCAATTTTCGTTTCAGCGCTGAATGACCTCATACGTCCCAGTGCTTGGTCTTTGGTCTAAATTCTATATTCAATTCAATTCAATTCAGTTCATTACTTTTTATTGCCATTAGACATATCTCAATTTTCAGTGAACATACGTTTTCAGAAACAGCAAAGAGTCCATCGCATTTATAACCACAAGTGTGATTATAAGTAAGTCCTTTAAACATGTTTACGTGTGTTTTCATTTATATTTTCAGGCAAATGTTCTAGGAAGTCTCTATTTACTTGAGAGTAAAAATTCAGAATTGTAACTTTTAATGACAATGTTTGCTCAAACATTCAGACGAAATATTTGAAGATAAAGAAACGAGAGAGAGAGAGAGAGAGAGAGAGAGAGAGAGAGAGAGAAGAGAGAGAGAGAGAGAGAGAGAGAGAGAGAGAAGGGGAATAAACTTGATGGTACCCTTTCTGAAAACATCCGAAACCTCCCCAATTGACAGTCCAATATCCCTGCAAAGGAGATTGTAGCTAATTCTTCCTCCCCATCATCCCTAGTCGCATTTCTCTTCATTATTCTCCCCCATCTCTTTTATTCCCGTTTTCTCTCTCTCTCCGGGCTTGCCTCCTATTCATCCCTCTCTGGAAATCGCTGCCTTTTCCCAAAGACGTCTCCTACGGCTTCTTCCGCCGAAGGACGCGTCCCAGATCTATTTTCGAATGACGCTTAGAATTAAAACCCGAATTCCTGCTGCTGCTGTTTCCCGCGTCGAGATCAGTCAGTCAGTCAGTCGGTGAGAAGGCTCACAGCAGCGGCGGGGTCCTCCAAATTGAAACACGGGGGATAAAATTGCCCTCCATTTGTTGTCTTCTCCCAAACAGAGCCAGGAGGGGTAGGGGGTAGGGGGGAGGCTGCAGTTAACGTTTCCAGGTTGGTTCTTCTTCCTCTTTCTCCTGTTGAGGAAGAAACCAGTTGAGCAGAATTTGTTTGGTGTGTTTTCTCTTTTATGAAAATTGCTTCCTGCGATTGAATTGAACTGAATGTAGAGTTTAGGCCAAAGGCCAAGCATTGGGACCTACGAGGTCATTCAGCGCTGAAACGGAAATTGACAGTAAAAGGTTTGAAAGGAGTAACAGAAGGAAAACCTCCCGATTGCACTATGAATCAATTGTTAGGAGAGGGTGGAAAATAAAATGGAAGAGAGAGAATATGAAAGGAGGTACAGTCAAAGGAACGAAGGGAGTTGCAGCTAGAGGCCGAAGGCTCGCTGCAAAGAACCATAAGTAATGCCTGCAGTGCACCGTATGAGATGCACTGACGGCACTACCTCCCTACAGGCGATTTGTATTCATTCCATTTTGAAGAAAATGGATGGTTTGTGGTATGTGCATTTTTAGAAGGAATTTGTCAGTTACATTTTATCTCTTCATATTTATCTTTTCGTAGCCGTATTTGTCTCTTAGCTGATGTCTCTTCTCGTGTATCTCTCCTCTATTATCAGTTTCACTATGTCTTCCATTCTTTAATGGGTAATTTCCATTTCACGGTAACTGATCACTATCCTCCTTACGAACCCAAATAATTCAGGATAATAATCCGGTTTTGAAAAGAAATTAAGAACGAAAAGGTCAATTAAATGATCATATGATTGGCATATAGCCATAAACAATGACCCATAATGACCTCTTTAATGCCATCAGAGAATTAAGCTATATCTTAATATTCAGGTCAACGTCTGCTTTTAAGGCTGAAAATTGTTATAGTGTGTTCTTTTCTGCGTGAGATTTTCGTCATATTAAACAGTGATTAAAAAATACATTCTCTCCCCTACACATATATTACGAGAGAGAGAGAGAGAGAGAGAGAGAGAGAGAGAGAGAGAGAGAGAGAGAGAGAGAGAGCGCGTCTACCAGCAGAAGTGTATGTGGTGAAGGGGTTTTATACGCGCAGGGGACTCTTGTTACAGGGCGCATACGAGAAAAGTAATTCTTGTTTAGGACGGTATATATTCTTTATATGGAGTAACAGACACGCGGTATAATCATGTATATACTGTATATATGGCTGTGTATAGGATTATTTCTTCCTTGTGAGCAAATGGGTAACAATATGGAGCAATGCAATACCCTTATTTCCCCAAGGCTGTCAGAGAGAAACATAGAGAAAGAGAGAGAAGAAAATGGATGAATCATAACATTAATGGAAACCACAGATATCGATATAAAAGAACAAATGTTATGACAGCTGTGGAGTATACACACACACACACACACACACACACTCATTTGAGATATATGCAATTATATATATATATATATATATATATATATATATATATATATATATATATATATATATATATATATATATATATATATATATATATATATATATATATATATATATATATATATATATATATATATATATATACACATATATACTGTTCCTTAGGGAACTGATGCAGATAGATAGATAGACATAGATAGATAGAGACCTTCTACTACCACGAGACAAAGGGATATCTTGAACCTTGTATGTCTCATCTGATGATGTAACCAGGATCCGCTATTTCTTCATTATTTTGGAAGGATTTTGGTTTCCGCCAAGAGAGACAATCACTGAGTAATGGGAGAGAGAACCAACAAGAATAAGGGAAAACAGCCGATATGGGTCGAAGATGAAGCAACCATTAGGCACGGTGAAACAACAATCAAGGAGTCAGGGAAAACAACAAGTAGAATTTAATTAAAACCATCAACAATTAGGGAAAACTGCCATTATAAATGACGGAAAATAAAACCAGTAATCCATTAATAGTCAGGGAAAACCTCCATCACGAGTCGGGAAAACTTAATCGGCAAATCAGAAAATCAACAGCTGTGGTAAAACAACAATTAGGAGACCGGGAAAGCCTAGCCAGTATGAGTGAGGCTAAAGAACCGGTAGGAATCTAAGGAAACAACCATCATGAGTCAGGTGAAACAAAACGAGTAACTGTCAGGAAAAACAGCCGTACAGTCAGGAACACAGAGCCAGTCAGTGTTAAGGTAATCAGTTGTTAGGAATTAGGCTCTAAACCTTAGAAAGATAAGGATAGTATCAGTGAAAACTCAGCCAGCCTTGGGGAAAACCTCCATTTTTAGTTTTCTGTGAAAGAAACTATTGTGCCTGCTTTGTCTGTCCGTCCGCACTTTATTCTCTCTGCACTTTTTCTGTCCGCTTCAAATCTTAAAAACTACTGAGGCTAGAGGCCTGCAAATTGGTATGATGACCATCCACACTCCACTCATCCAACATACCAAATTGCAGCCCTCTAGCCTGAGTAGTTTTAATTTTATTCGAGGTTAAAGTTAGTCATAATCGTGCTTCTGGCAACGATATAGGCTAGGCCACCAACGGGCCGTGGTTAAAGTTTCATGGGCCGCGGCTCATACAGCATTGTACCGAGACCACCGAAAGAGAGATCTATTTTCGGTGGCCTTGATTATACGATGTACAGAAAACTCGATTGCGCCGAAGTTTTGCTCCGAAGAAACCTCAGCGCATTTTTTACTTGTTATTCAGAGGAAACAAAACCGCGGACATTTGGTGGAAACTGAATCAGTAAAATTGCTTTGTAACAGAATTTAAGTTAAGATTCTATGAAAACTGAACCAGTAAATATTCAATGAAAACAGAAACGGAAAGATTCATAACAAAAGCAACAACTGAAAAAGGCAAAAACTGAAGTCGTTTATTAAGAAAGATATAGTGAGCGATTCTGTTTAAATTCCCCTTATAATTATTTCCCAGTATTCTTTACTTCGAATTTCTCATATTTGTAGCATTGTTCCTTCAGGTTCTTTTCAGTCGTGTATCACTTTCGAGCAGAACGAATAAAACGATAAATAATTTCACGGAATGAAATATGGTTGATATTTGTATGAATTTCCTTCAGTATTTTAGTGATAATGCCCTTTGCTGATTTTGTTATTTATCATAAAACAAACATAAGCATAAAGACGAATATTATGAATAAATAATACAGGTAAATGCTCCTAAATAATAAATACAGAATGATAAATGAATTACTGATAAGTCCCGTGAATTCGCAATATCACGTTTAATATACAATTCAGTCATTATTCTCATTAATATTCACTATAATGAATATGATTTACCAAAACTTTTTAAGCCATGAAGTTCGGCCACGCAGAGGTTGCTGCTTGTCAGGGGAAATAAAGTAAAGGTTTTGGAACACGTGTATATATAAATGTACACACACACACACACACACACACACACACACACACACATATATATATATATATATATATATGTGTGTGTGTGTGTATATATGTGTGTGTGTATATATATATATATATATATATATATATATATATATATATATATATATATATATTACAGGGTATTTTGTTAGTGCTTTCATATTGAAGGTTCAGAAGTAAAATCTGTATTACATTCTCTCTCTCTCTCTCTCTCTCTCTCTCTCTCTCTCTCTCTCTCTCTCTCTCTCTCTCTCTCTCTCTCTCTCTCTCCAGGAAATAAATTCAAAGGGACACGTAAAAGCAACATCAATCGGGAGTTAAAAAGAAAATAGAAAAAATGTCTGAACTTAATGAAAGGGAAAAGTTAAAAGAAATAAAAGCCAGTTTTTTGTTTCTTCTCGGCCAAATGAAAATTGGAAAGCGAAAGGTAAAAGGACTTTGCTCTCACTCGGCGAGAAGAAGCGATTCCCAATCATCTTTAACATCGGCTCGATTTTCTTTAATTTAAAAGAGAGAGAGAGAGAGAGAGAGAGAGAGAGAGAGAGAGAGAGAGAGAGAGAGAGAGAGAGAGAGAGAGAGAGAGAGAGAGAGATACTTTTCCAAATCTATTTTGATTCGATTCTAATGTTCTGACATCTGTTGTAGGTCTTGTTTTCCAATAGGCATTTTATTGAAATAAAATCTAAATATTATTTTCACCATCATGAGATACTTCTGATAAATTTACGTTTTACACTGGCATCGTCAAAATGTCCTAACATTTCGTAATGGATCCGATTATATGAAAGACATTTCATTATGAAAATCTAAACCTGGTTATAAATTGATCCTCAGAGATCTATAAAAACATTGTTAAATTCTTAATTGTCTTTTGCCATCAATGTACGAAACCAGTCTAGAGAGATGACTTTCATTTACGGCAGATTGTATCTCTGTGAGAAATCTGAACCTACGACTTTCTTTTCATATTCACAGAAATCTCTGAAATGAATTGATACTAGTCTTGGCTTTCATTTCGAACGCAGCACATTTCCGAAGGAAATCTAGACTTTAAGTTCTGCTGTATATCGTTCAAAGCAGAAATAAATTTTCGTTAGGATGTTTCCAAGCTTATAACGTATAGAATAACATATTTGTTTTAATAATCTGGATATATAATGATAGAAGTGATTCACTCCATATCATTTTTCAAGTATAATTTATTCCAACATGAATGTTTGCTCAAATATCACCAATTATTTGATATGTACTGTGGTACATCTTCTGTTGAAAGTACATATTACTGTAATGAACTTTGTGCCCTATACCTGTATCACCACAGGTGGTCTACTGACCTTTGAAGGTCATCTGTTTGTCTTTTTCAAGGTTTGGTGTTTTAGCTCCGAGGTTGTGAAGTCTTTCTCAATGTATATGAGGGTTGCATTGCAACCATTTTTTGACGCTTTTAAGCGAAATGCCTTTTTGGCATGAATATTTGTAATATATATATATATATATATATATATATATATATATATATATATATATACAGTATATATGTATATATATATATATATATATATATATATATATATATATACAGTATATATGTATATATATATATATATATATATATATATATATATATATATATATATATATATATATATATATTTTGTGTGTGTGTGTGTAAATAGTCACCTAGACAAATAGATGGGAGCGAAAACATAACCCGTCTACCTTAGATGGAGGAGCTAATATGAAATGCAAAAAGAAAAAAAGAAAAAATTCTAAATATAAAACATTTTTAATATAATAATAATAATAATAATAATAATAATAATAATAATAATAAACAAAACGGCTTTATTCAAAATAATATAAACCACAAGCCCCCCCCCCCAAAAAAAAAACCAAAACCACTAATAATCTATCTATTCGCAGCGACACATTAAATATCTCGCAGCTAAAGAGACCTGTCTGGAATGGACAAGACGTTAATGCTTCCCTTTCCTCCCAGGGGTCTCCAGGTGAGTGGAAATATTATCCCTTGAATATTTCATCAGCTTCCGATATCCCTCCTTGATGCTCAGATATTTTCCTTGAAAAGTGTTCGAGATATTAGCTAAGAGAGACTGGGATCTTGCTTAATATCTTGTGGTATCTCGTTTAAGATAATTTTCTTAGTGGAGCAAGTTGTAATGTAAAGCATTTTGGGTGACGAGTAAATCTGTGATTCACTTGTGGCTCATCGAATATTTTATATATATATATATATATATATATATATATATATATATATATATATATATATATATATATATATATATATAATCACATACATACATATATATAATATATATATATATATATATATATATATATATATATATATATATATATATATATATATATATTATGTATACAATACATACACATATGCATATATACATATATATTTGTGGGTATGTAAATATGCTCACCTATATATTTTTTGTGCATTTAAGCATTTAATCGAGTAGATATATATATATACGAATATATATATATATATATATATATATATATATATATATATATATATACAGAGAGAGAGAGAGAGAGAGAGAGAGAGAGAGAGAGAGTCATGCATATGTATACGTGTGCATAGGTGCAGTCACAGCGCGTCAGGATTAAACCATGAATTATGCAAATAAAACAATTAACAATAGGTAACTACATCAAAACAAATGAACGACGTCCACTGTGACTCAAGAAGGAATCCGCTGAGTAAAGTGAGAAGAAGAAGAAGAAGAAGAAGAAGAAGAAAGGACTGTTGCAGGAACGTCCAAAGAGGCAAAAAGGAGAGGGAGAAGAAAAAACGGAGAAAAAGAAAAGGCAGCGACGGATATAAATGAGGAGACGGAATGGAAATGTCAGGATGACGGAGAGAGAGAGACTCGACTCTTTATGAAGTTCAGATTATGATTCGATGATATAAACGCGGCTATTCGCGAGTCTTAAAGGAGATGGGCGTCTTTCTTCTGCGGGCTCTGTCTGTTCCGGGGGAGCCTTCTCTTGGTACGCGCTCCGGACAGTGGAACGCGCCTGAGACGTGTTATTTTTTGTTTGTTTGTGTGTGTGTGTGTGTGTGTGTGTGTGTGTGTCGGAGAGAATCACATACCATCGCATATCTCTGTAGGTTGTGTGTGACCGTATACAAGAAGGTCTATCTATTATGTATTTACTTATCTATACAAATATATATGTATATATATAATATATACAATATATATATATATATATATATATATATAAATATATATATATATAATATACTGTATATATATATATATATATATATATATATATATATATATATATATATATATATATATATATATATTATATATTATATATATAAATATATATATATATATCATATATATATATATATATATATATATATATATATATACTGTATATATATGTGTGTATGCATGTGTGTATAATATACATACATATATACATATAGCCTGTGTATAAATATATACATATATATACGTATGCTCTCCATAGATCCTACCTTGGATCTTTCTACCCTTTTTCGTTTCCACTAAATTGTGACATTCCTTGTAATTCACGTAACATTTCTCCTCATAAGAATGTCAGTTGTATTCCTTCCCATTAGGGTCCTTAAAAAAAGCATCAACTTACCCAACCCGTGAAACTTCGTAAAAGCAAAAAAATATACAAACACGGAACAACGTAGCAAGTTGAATTAACATGAGCGCTGCCACTGGGTCCATATTCGTTCAGTTCTGAGATTTGCCAGTAGACCTTTCCAAACCTTTTTTTTTTTTTAGAACTTGAGGTAGAAAATAGCACCGAGAAATGCATCGCGTTGATGTTGATATTCATAAATTCGTTTCATGTGATGTGGAATAGATTTTGACTCCCATTAAATGTGAAGAAGATATATCTACACTGCGCTGTGCCCGCTCTGAATCTGATTATTTGCCTTTACGCCGCCAAATATCATTTTGCAATTCCTCATTCATATTCGTGAATATACGGATGGTAATGGCTTTTAATTCACTCGTATTTTTAGTGTTATGCTACGTCAAGAGATTTACTGTTATTATCGGGATTATTTTAATACTATTATTATCGAAGCTCGGTTCTAATAACTTACCGGCTGTCTTACTTTTCAGTTTTCTGCAGAAGAAAACTATTGTGCCGGCTTTGTCTGTCCGTCCGCACTTTTTCTGTCCACCCTCAGATCTTAAAAACTACTGAGGCTAGAGGGCTGCAAATTGGCATGTTGATCATCCACCTTCCAATCATTAAACATACCAAATTGCAGCCCTCCAGCCTCAGCAGTTTCTATTTTATTTAAGGTTAAAATTAGACATAATCGTAGTTCTGGCAACGATATAGAATAGTCCACCACTGGGCCGTGGTTAAAGTTTCATGGGCCACGGCTCATACAGCATTATACCGAGACCACCGAAAGATAGATCTATTTTCGGTGGCCTTGATTGTACGTTTTAGCAGCTGTACAGAAAACTCGATTGCGCCCAAGAATCTTCGGCGGATTTTTTACTTTTTTTTTGCACTGAGTCTGGATGAGAAATAGATTGAATTAAACCTCTGGTTATATAGGAACGTGAACAGTTGCCGAGAAAGGAGTAAAATGCTGTTTTAACAACTATTATTCCTTATATTTTGGCCGTTACGTATCAATAGGTATTATATATTTATTTCCCCCATTTCCTAATCATTACCTACATCAAGCTTTAGTTGGTATTAAAAACCTTGTCGCGTATTACATCTTTAGTTACCCCGTTGGGGGGTAGCGCCGTCAGTGCGCCTCACGCGGTGCGCTGTAGGCATTACTTAAGGTTCTTTGCAGCGTCCCTTCGGCCCCTAGCTGCAACCCCTTTCATTCCTTTTACTGTACTTCCATTCATAATCTCTTCCTTCCATCTCGCTATCCACCTTCTCCTAACAATTGTTTCATTGTGCAACTGCTTCGAGGTTTTCCTCCTGTTACACCTTTCAAACCTTTCTACTGTCAATTTCCGTTTCAACGCTGAATGACCTCATAGGTCTCAGCGCTTGGCCTTTGGCGCAAATTCTATATTCCTATATCTTTGGTTATTTCCTCCCATTTCCTAACTATTACCTACACAAAGTTCAAGATGGTATTAAAAGCATTGTCGAAAGCAAAAAGCCTTTTTTAAGCAATTGTTTTTATATTTATATATTTCATACTGCCGAAATATGGTTCATGTTCCTTATGATCTAAATAAATACTAGCAAAGTTGCATTTCGAAGCTCGTTACTATAATTCTACTTATTTCTACATAAATTTGCTCAGAAACTAACAGCCATGTAACCACATAAATTAAGAATAACATTCTAAACAGTCTTGCACGTTCTGACAGTTCTGATTCTGCGTAATTAGATAAACATGAAAACTGTCTCTTCCTGGTTGCGTAATAAAAACTGGTATTTTAAGTACGCGTGATCTTATATTCAATAAAGCAGATTATTCAGCATAATTCATCAGATTTTGAATGTTCACTTAAAAGTGAAGTCTAGTCTGTCATTTTTTTTATTACATTGACCCGTTTGTTTAAAATAATGTTCCTGCGTGTATGTTAATGAAGCTGTCACGTGGGAGCGTACTCTTGAATAATTTCATATGTTGCCTTCAAACTTTTCATCAGTTAGATGGTAAAAATGTTCTTATTTGTGTGCAATCGAATTTGCCTACGTTCGTTATTAGGTCTTAGGTGACTTATTTACCGTCGCCAATTTGGACTATTTGTGACGCGAGATCATGTTAATAAGTCAAGTTATTGTCCTTAAATCTCGCTTATTAAACGCTTAGTATTGTTATTCATGCATAAACCTAATATATATATATATATATATATATATATATATATATATATATATATATATATATATATATATATATATATATATATATATATATATATATATATATATAAAATGTATGTATACATTATATATATATATATATATATATATATATATATATATATATATATATATATATATATATATATATATATATATATTATATATATATATATATATATATATATATATATATATATATATATATATATATATATATGTATATATATATATATATGTATATATGTACATATACATATAAGTACCATCGAAACTACAACAATAAACAGGATAATAAATTACAAGAGTAGAGAAGACTTGGCGTCTTCTGGTCAATGAACTGAAACGCGAGACTTCCGGAAAGAAATGTTGATTTAATTGCCATAAGAAACTCCTTTTATTGGATGTCATTGACACTGCATTAGTGTGTCACATGACACACTCCAGTGCTCCACTGAGATGTAATCTCAGGATTGGTAATAAAAGAGATTATTAGGAAATGCTGGACATGAGGAAACCACGCGTTCATAAAAAAGGTAAAATCTACAAATTATAACAAACTAATATTCAGAGCTGTATTTGAATTCATCTTAAATACCCTGGATCAAATGTAAGGAAAAGTTCTGTGCATTACTGTTTCAGAGAATTCTTTTCTTTAGTTTACAGATTCAGTAAGCTATTGCGGCACAATAATTTTCCTTTCAATACTAAATAAATGATAAAACTTCTCGCCAAGAGATGTATGTAAGAAGTTTACATGGGATACAAATTTACCAAAAGTTTTTTTAATAATTTTTGACAGAATCAAGGTCCCTAGCTCTCAAAAGCTGCATTTCTGCTATGAGCTGTTACTAATAGGGTACACATCTTTTTTTTTTATCTTCATTGCTTATTTTGATGTCATAATACAGTATTTCTAACATCTGTGGTGAATGAGTATTACATAATTTTGAAAGCAGCTTTCTGAACCAGCTGACTGCAGCTTCATTCCTCTTTCAAAAACATATAGAATGTGGAAGAGTTTCTTCTACATTGCAGTGGGGGCACAAAGAATCACTCTCAACACCAATCTGATTTAGCTTCCTCTTAGAGGATAGGATTATAGAATTTAGGTCAAGGTCCAAGCGCTGGAACCTATGGGGTCATTCAGCACTGAAACGGAAATTGACCGTAAAAATTTTTGAAAGGTGTAACAGGAGGGAATATTCGCAGTTGCACTATGAAACAATTGTTAGCAGAGGGTGGAAAGTAAGATGGATGATAGAGAATATGAACGGAGATGCAGTCAAAGAACTGGTTTTGTTTTCATAAGCTCTTTGTAAATGAACTTACTGTTTTTAACTCATCTGAACACTTTACACGTATCCACATAAGAGGGCGGGAGATGTCTTGAAAGCTGTTGATAACCTCTTTTTTTTTTGTCTATAGAATTCTGAACCATTGTCTTTATATTAAAATAGGATAACACGAAATGACTTGATTCATTCTTATACATTTTAGCAAAGGATGACAACAGCAAACTTTGTGATTTCTTTTTAGCATTAATCATATCGATTCCTCCATCATCTCTCCTTGAATAAAGAGTTTCCTTTTCTGTTCTTTATTTCTTTGAAATTTTTCACCTACAATGGATAAATATGCCCACAATACCATACTTTCGAGCGTAGCAAAGTATACATAATAATGTTCGTAAACATTCCAATCTTCCTTTCCATTCTTTGAACCGCCGTATTTCCTATTCAGAGATCAAGCTTCTTCACCTTACCAATTCGACTGAAACAGTCGAGTATCTTTACACAGCTCCCCTTGTTGTTGTTCAACCGTACTGTAGGCCAATTACTCTTATTGCACCAACACCCTAGTCCTTATACACCCATTTTTTCATGGTTTAACTTCGCCCCGTAAGTCACTTCAAATTTCTTCACTAACAGTACTATCATGCATCTCATTTTCATCACTAACAGTACTGTCATACATCTCATTTTCATCACTAACAGTACTGTCATACATCTCATTTTCATCACTAACAGTACTGTCATACATCTCATTTTCATCACTAACAGTACTGTCATACATCTCATTTTCATCACTAACGGTAATGTCATACATCTCATTTTCATCACTAACAGTACTGTCATACATCTCATTTTCATCACTAACAGTACTGTCATACATCTCATTTTCATCACTAACGGTAATGTCATACATCTCATTTTCATCACTAACAGTACTGTCATACATCTCATTTTCATCACTAACAGTACTGTCATACATCTCATTTTCATCACTAACAGTACTGTCATACATCTCATTTTCATCACTAACAGTACTGTCATACATCTCATTTTCATCACTAACGGTAATGTCATACATCTCATTTTCATCACTAACAGTACTGTCATACATCTCATTTTCATCGCTAACAGTACTGTCATACATCTCATTTTCATTGTTAACAGTACTGTCATACATCTCATTTTCATTGTTAACAGTACTGTCATACATCTCATTTTCATTGTTAACAGTACTGTCATACATCTCATTTTCATCGCTAACAGTACTGTCATACATCTCATTTTCATTGTTAACAGTACTGTCATACATCTCATTTTCATCACTAACAGTACTGTCATACATCTCATTTTCATCGTTAACAGTACTGTCATACATCTCATTTTCATCGTTAACAGTACTGTCATACATCTCATTTTCATCGTTAACAGTACTGTCATACATCTCATTTTCATCGTTAACAGTACTGTCATACATCTCATTTTCATCGTTAACAGTACTGTCATACATCTCATTTTCATCGCTAACAGTACTGTCATACATCTCATTTTCATTGTTAACAGTACTGTCATACATCTCATTTTCATTGTTAACAGTACTGTCATACATCTCATTTTCATTGTTAACAGTACTGTCATACATCTCATTTTCATCGCTAACAGTACTGTCATACATCTCATTTTCATTGTTAACAGTACTGTCATACATCTCATTTTCATCACTAACAGTACTGTCATACATCTCATTTTCATCGTTAACAGTACTGTCATACATCTCATTTTCATCGTTAACAGTACTGTCATACATCTCATTTTCATCGCTAACGGCACTGTCATACATCTCATTTTCATCGCTAACAGTACTATCATACATCTCATTTTCATCGCTAACAGTACTATCATACATCTCATTTTCATCGCCCTCAGTACTATCATACATCTCATTTTCATCGCTAACAGTACAATCATACAACTCATTGTCATCACTAACAGTACTGCCATACATCCCATTTTCATCGCTAACAGTACTGTCATCACTAACAGTACTGTCATACATCTCATTTTCATCGCTAACAGTACTGTCATACATCTCATTTTCATCGCTAACAGTACTGCCATACATCTCATTTTCATCGCTAACAGTACTGCCATACATCTCATTTTCATCGCTAACAGTACTGCCATACATCTCATTTTCATCGCTAACAGTACTGCCATACATCTCATTTTCATCGCTAACAGTACTGCCATACATTTCATTTTCATCGCTAACAGTACTGCCATACATCTCATTTTCATCGCTAACAGTACTGCCATACATCTCATTTTCATCGCTAACAGTACTGCCATACATCTCATTTTCATCGCTAACAGTACTGCCATACATCTCATTTTCATCGCTAACAGTACTGCCATACATCTCATTTTCATCGCTAACAGTACTGCCATACATCTCATTTTCATCGCTAACAGTACTGCCATACATCTCATTTTCATCGCTAACAGTACTGCCATACATCTCATTTTCATCGCTAACAGTACTGCCATACATCTCATTTTCATCGCTAACAGTACTGCCATACATCTCATTTTCATCGCTAACAGTACTGCCATACATCTCAAATGGAGCTTTCTTCAATAATACTCGGTTAACTTCCGAGTTGAGGTTTATTATTTTAATATGCTTATTATCACTGATCTTCACCTTCTTATTAGCATAGTTCTCTGCGATGTTTTTGAATGCTTAACTCGATGACAGCTCAATAACAACCCTACTTTTGCCAATGTTCTGTTCACCAACATCATCATACTTCATTCTTTAATACTGAAAATTACGTTTTTCACTTGATCCATTGTTACATAAGGGCAAGAAAACAAAAGCCTAGTGGAGTCCTGTCACCACTAAGATCTTGGAGAATCGTTTATTTTGGATAAGTTTCCCCTATCCTCAAAGAAAATGGGTTTACTGGTATGGGGAAGGGGGGTGGGTTGCGGACCACCACCAGCTACAGCCCCTGAGGCACACCACCTCAGAGAATACAGTTTTATCCGGCAAAGTTGCAAAAACTATTTTTACTAAAACTACTGATTATTTGTGCACAGAACATAGTCACTTTACGCTATCTTGTTCACAAGTTATTCACATGTTGATATATCCATGTTAATCCGCATAATAGCCCTTGAATAAAAGAATATTGGCTCAAAATAAGTGAGCCCCAGAAACAGACGTTTGTTTAGATAGTCTCTTTTCTTCTTCATCTTCATCTTCTCGGCTGTTTAAGAATCTGCTTTTTTGTTATATGTATGAGTTAAGTACATTTAAATTTTACACAACTGTAAAACACAAATTAATTATATTCATTATTACCTATATTTTTTCAGGCCGAAATAAGTTATGAGTTTTATGAGTTTTAAATGCATTTAAATTTTACACAACCGTAAAACACGAATGAATTATGTTCATTATTACTTATATTTCTTCAGGCCGAAATAAGTTTTTTTTTATTTATAAAAATCACACAATTTTCAAAGGCAATAATCTTTCCATATGGAAAGTTTCAGAAATGTTTACATAATGATTTCCTTAAGAGATAGTCGATAATCTCAGGAATTTACTGATGTCCAACCTGGAAGTAGAGACTATTCTTTATATTTAAGTACCTAAGGTAAAAGATTTATTTTGCTTTAACGTCTGAGAGCCATTTGAAATTTGTTTTTATTTTAAGGATGCTTCGAAATAAACAATGAAGATAAAACTCAATATTGACTGAATCTTATTTGCACTTTTAGTTGTCTGAAAAGAAAACTTGTGCCGGCTTTGTCTGTCTATCCGCACTTTTTTTTGTCAGCCCTCAAATCTTAAAAACTAGTAAGGCTAGAGGGCTGCAAATTGGTATGTTAATCATCAACCCTCCAATCATCAAACATACCAAATTGCACCCCGCTAGCCTCAGCAGTTGTTATTTTATTTAAGGTTAAATTTAACCATAATTGTGCTTCTGTCAACGCAACAACACAGGCCACCACGTCCGGCTGAGAGTTTCCTTTTTGGTGGCTTTGATTATACGCTGTACAGCAAACTCGATTGCGCCGAAGAAACTCCGGCGCATTCTTTACTTGTTTATTTTGAGTTTGCTTCAAAATATTTTACTGTGGCTAAAACTCAAAAGTTATTTTGTTACTGTGGAGAGGTTACTCCAAACACAACACCAAAAGACGGAATACACAACATTTAATAAAAACTGTTTTGAAAAGACGACGGTTTAGTCATGCAAAATTGAAGTTTGGACAGTGCATGAGGAATAAGATTTTCATTTAATGGTCTTGCCTTTATTGAAGCTGGAGGTTTCCATTGCTGAACATATTTGTTATTAATTATCCCTAGATAAAGGGTCGGCAATTCCTAAAAGAGACAAGATAAAGCTTTCAAGCAAGGTTATCAAGTAACCCGGATGAATATAATGTTTCGAAACCAAGTCAGCACATTATTTATTTATCACACAACAAACAAACATTGAATAACTGAAGTGTGTGGCTTTTTTTCTGTGATCGAGGTAATAGAAAAACATTCCACTTACTTTTCCATAGTTATGATAAAGGTTTAATCTCAGGTTTGCGTAAGGGGCCTTTTTAATATAATCTTGAAATATAAACCAAACCTTTACAGGTTTGTAACCTGTCGGAAATTAAAGAAAGAAAGAAAGAAAAAGAAAGACAGAAATGCAGAATATGAAAGAGAAGAAAATCAACAGAGGGATTAAAGACATAAGTAAAAAGTATTAAATAAAATGTCATTAAGGGATGATAAAAATTATAAATTGATTAATAAATTAGTCAGTAAGTAAATACATGTATTGGAAAGATACATAAAGCAAATCATTAAGAAATAAATATACATAAATGAATAAATAAACAAAACTTGCTTAATTAGTATAACTCTCTAGTATACAATATGAGTAGCAGCATGAAATACTCAGTACTTTTTCCTATGCATTTATCCCTACTTTCACTGAAACTGCGAGCTAAAATACACAGCCATAACAAAACCAAATAAACACGAGAGAGAGAGAGAGAGAGAGAGAGAGAGAGAGAGAGAGAGAGAGAGAGAGAGAGAGAGAGAGAGAGAGAGAGAGAGAAAGATAAGTAATATTCCGCCCGGAATACCATCAGCTAAAAACGACCGTGTTTCCTGCATTGTATACTTTAGTGGTAACAAAAACGGCTTCTTTATTTCTCACGTCAGGAATGTTTTTGCAAATTGCCTTCAGAATGTAGGCGAGAGAGAGAGAGAGAGAGAGAGAGAGAGAGAGAGAGAGAGAGGGCCGTAGATAGGATGGAGTGACTGTCAGGACTGTGAATTATTTAAAGTGAGAGAGAGAGAGAGAGAGAGAGAGAGAGAGAGAGAGAGAGAGAGAGAGAGAGAGAGAGAGAAATCCGGTTTCTGTTTTTTTTAGAGATCTTCGTTCTCTGCCTCTTCTTCTTCTTCTTCTTCTTTTTCCTCTTCTCATCATCATTAATTCCCGTAGGGGGATAGTGCCGTCAGTGCACCTCATGCGGTGCACTGTAGGCATTACTTCAGGTTCTTTGCAGCGTGCCTTCAGGCCCTAGCTGCAACCCTTTTCATTCCTTTTACTGTACCTCCTTTCATATTCTCTTTCTTCCATCTTACTTTCCACCCTCTCCTAACAATTGATTCATAGTGCAACTGCTTTGAGGTTTTCCTCCTGTTACACCTTCCGTTTCAGCGCTGAATGGCCACATAGGTCCCAGTGATTGGCCTTTGGCCTAAATTTTATATTCAGTTCATTACCACTAATACTATTATCATTATTATTCTTGTTATGTTATATAATTTTTATTAATATACAACTCATATCTATTCCCTAACATGGACTGAAAACTACAGTGTAAATGACAGAGAAAAACAAATGAAATCTTAGCGTTTCTTTTCGCAGGTCATAGTTTATACTTTATTTCCTTCCGTCTTGAACTGTCAGTGTGAATAAAATCAGTGGTATCGCGGATGACACACGCACACACACACGTGTGTATATATACATATATACAATACATATATATATGTTTATGTATGTATGTATAAACTAGGTATCAAAGTACTAAATTCTTAAATTCCCATCCTGCAACAAGACCAATAAGTTGCATTTATGGTAAACGTAGAGGCTTTTATATCGAAGAAAGAGGGTTTATTCCATGTAAAAAGGCTTTTATAATAAATTGCGTGGCTTATGCGGTAGATTAACCAGAACTACTGACGATCCTGGAATATATTTGTTCACCAATACCTCTTGCTCATCTGTTTCGCAAAACGTTCTTTGTCATTAGGTTTTATATTTCTTTATGTTTTCAAGACGAATGCTCTTCATCTTAAACTTTCTTGTAACTATTTGTTTCCATTTTATATGTATTTGTAGAGAATTCTTTTTTACTTATGTTTTCTGTGCTATTTTTCACGCGTTTATAAGCTCACTTAAACATTTCTCTTCATTTCTCCATCTCATACCTTTCCATAACCATTTTATCATTTGCATATGTGATTATACTCAGGCATTTCTCTAATTCTTACATCTTCTGAACATTTATCTTCTTTCACTGTCCTCTTCATAATTTCTCTCCTTTTTTATCTGTTCTCTTAATTCTCTGAACAGTTCCACTTGTTTGTCTTTTCAAAATTTTCTGATTTTGTGATCTCAGAAATACTTCTGTCCAGTTTTCGCCGTCTGCACTTTCTTTCTTTTTCATCAGCTCCTTCTGTCATTTCTAACTTATTTATGTGGTGTCATTGCTTATTCCCTTATTAACATTGATTTCATTCATTATTTCGCTCCTCTTACATACACGTTATTTACACTTATTTTTTTCATATGTTCTTAATATTTTTTTCTCAATATTTTCAACAATACTTTAACCTATTATACTCGCGTTGTCTCCTTTGCATATCCCCTAAGCATATCGCATTTTCTTACCTGCCAGTCGTCTTTCATTGGTGACCTTTCTCTACCAATTGTCTTTCATTAGGTCCAGGTTGATTGTCTTTGATTGGTGACCTTTCCCTGCCAGTTGTCTTTCATTTGGTGACCTTTGTCTACAAATTGCCTTTCATCATTGACGTTTCCAGGTCAGTTGTCTTTATTGGTGACCTTTCCCTGCCAGTCATCTTTTTTTTTGGTAAATTTTTTTGTCAATCATCTTTCATTGGTGACCTTTCTCTACCAATTGTCTTACATTAGTGCCCTTTCCAAGTCAGCTGTCTTTATTGGTGACCTTTCCCTGCCAGTCATCTTTTTCTGGTAACCTTTTTTTTTTTTGTCAATCGTCTGTCATTGGTGACCTTTCCTTGCCAGTCGTCTTTCATTGGTGACCTTTTTTTGTCAATCGTGTTTCATTGGTGACCTTTCTCTACCAACTGTCTTATATTAGTAACGTTTCCAGGTCAGTTTTCTTTTATTGGTGACCTTTTCCTGCTGGTCATCTTTTTTTTGGTAACCTTTTTTTTCAATCGTCTTTCATCGGTGACCTTTCTCTACCAATTGTCTTACATTAGTGCCATTTCCAGGTACATTGTCTTTATTGGTGACCTTTCCCTGCCAGTCATCTTTTTTTGGTATCATTTTTTTTGTCAATCGTCTTTCATTTGTGACCTTTCCCTGCCAGTTGTCTTTCATTGGTGACCTTTCCCTGCCAGTTGTCTTTCATTGGTGACCTTTCCCTGCCAGTCATCTTTCATTGTGACCTTTCCCTGCCAGTCATTTTCATTGGTGACCTTTCCCTGTCAGTCGTCTTTCATTGGTGACCTTTCCCTGTCAGTCGTCTTTCATTGGTGACCTTTCCCTGCCAGTCGTTTTTCAGTGGTGACCTTTCTCTACCAATTGTCTTTTATTGGTGACCTTTCCCTGCGGGTCATCTTTCATGGGTGACGTTTTCCTGCCATCCGTCTTTCATTTGTGATCTTTTCCTGCCAGCCATCTCTCATTGGTGACCTTTTCCTACCAATTATATTTCAATGATGACCTTTCCCTGACAGTTATCTTTCATTGATGACTTTTCACTCCCAGTTCTCTTTCTTTGGTGACCTTTTCTTGCCAATAGTCTTTCATTGGTGTCTTTTCTCTACCAATTGTCTTTCATTAGTGATCTTTCCAGGTCAGTTGTCTTTCATTAGTGACCTTCCCAGGTCAACTGTCTTTTATTGGTGACCTTTCTTGCTAGTCGTCTTTTATCGGTAATTTTTTTTGTCAATAGTCTTTCATTGGTGACCTTTCCTGCTAGTCATCTTTTATTGGTGACCTTTCCCTGCCAGTTGTCTTTCATTAGTGACCTTTCCCTGCCAGTCGTCATTTATTGGTGACCTTTCCCTGCCATTCATCTTTTAATGGTGACCTTTCTTTGCCATTCGTCATTTATTTGTGACCTTTCCCTGCCAGTTGTCTTTCATTGTGACCCTTCCTTGCTATTCGTCTTTTATTTGTGACCTTTCCCTACCAGTCGTTTTCATTGGTGACCTTTCCTTGCCAGTCATCTTTCATTGGTGACCTTTCCCTATCAGTCATCTTTCATTGGTGACCTTTCTGTACCCATGGTCTTTCATTAGTGACCTTTCCAGGTCAGTTGTCTTTTATTGCTGACCTTTCCCCGCCAATTGTCTTTAATTGGTGACCTTTTTGGTCAATGGTCTTTAATTGGTGACCTTTTTGGTCAATGGTCTTTTATTGGTGACCTTTGCCTGTCAATTGTCTTTCATTAGTGACCTTTCCAGGTCAATTGTCTTTTATTGATGACCTTTCCCTGCCAGTTGTCTCTCATTGTGACCCTTTTTTTGTCAGTTACGAGTATCTTTCATTGGTGACCTTTTTTGTCAATCATCTTTTATTGGTGACCATTTTTTGTCAGTTGTCTTTCTTTAGTGACCGTTTTTGTCAATTGTTTCATTGGTGACCATTCCCTTCCAATCATCTTACATTGGTGACCTTTCTCTACTAATTGTCTTTCATTAGTGACGTTTACTGGTCAGTTGTGTTTTATTAGTGACCATTCCCTGCAATTTGCCTTTCATTGGTGACCTTTTTTGTCAGTTGCCTTTTATTGGTGACCTTTCTTGCCAGTCGTCTTTTATTGGTGACTTTTTTTGTCAATAGTCTTTCATTGGTGACCTTTCCTGCTAGTCATCTTTTATTGGTGACCTTTCCCTGCCAGTTGTCTTTCATTAGTGACCTTTCCCTGCCAGTCGTCATTTATTGGTGACCTTTCCCTGCCAGTTGTCTTTCATTGTGACCCTTCTTTGCTATTCGTCTTTTATTTGTGACCTTTCCCTACCAGTCGTTTTCATTGGTGACCTTTCCTTGCCAGTCGTCTTTCATTAGTGACCTTTCCTTGCCAGTCGTCTTTCATTAGTGACCTTTCCCTGCCAGTCATCTTTCATTAGTGACCTTTCCCTGCCAGTCATCTTTCATTAGTGACCTTTCCTGCCAGTCTTCTTTCATTAGTGACCTTTCCCTGCCAGTCGTCTTTCATTGGTGACGTTTCCCTGCCATTTATCTTCTATTTCTGACCTTTTCCTGCCAGTCGTCTTTCATTGGTGACCTTTTCCTACCAGTCATTTTTCAGTGGTGACCTTTCCCTGCCAGTCATCTTTCATTGATGACCTTTCATTCCCAGTTCTTTCTTTAGTGACCTTTCCCTGTCAGTCGTCTTCTATCGGTGGCTTTTCCCTGCCAGTCGTCTTTTATTGGTGACCTCTCCTTGCCAATCATCTTTCATTGGTGACCTTTCCCTCCCAGCCGTCTTTCATTTATTTAACCGCAATCGGCCGAAGTGCGCTGTGCCAGGCGTTGGAAGCCGAGGTATTCCAGACAATGTCTTCCGATCCGGATAACAAACGGCGAATCCGGAGGATAATGCAAAACACGCCGCTTCATAAAAGAGTATTACTCGCGCGCTATTCGCCCGACGGCCAGGAAAATAGCTCATTCCAGACCTCGTTGCTGGCTGGAGGTTGCTGCTCCTCCCCCCCAACCCCCCAACCCCCCTTCCTCTCGCTCGCCTCTCCACAAACGTCTGGTTAGAGGGAGAAAGTCTCTGATTTCTTATGGATATTGCGAGTTCCAGGTAGATTTCGCTTGTGAATATAGTTGTAGTTCAAGGATTTTTACCCGTGTTTTTTTAAGGGAAGTCTTTTTGCTTATTTTTGCATTCTATTTCTGTTGTTATTTCAGCTTGCTTCTTGCAAGTCGCCGGCAGCGATTTTCATATTTTTATATTTGTAGCAAACCTTTTATTTTTGCTCTGTCTGTATTAGATTTCTTTTGGTGACTTTTCTCTATAGTTATAATTATTCTAAAAACGTTTATTTTTCATCTTATTAATGAAATAGTGAATCGTGATTATTTTTGTATGTGTGTGTGTAAAAAGCCATTTTTTCCTATTTCTGTACCCAGTATTTATGGAAATAGTTATTGCTGTTTAACTGCACATCCTACGGAGGTTCTTGCACAATGTTGTGCTCAATAAGATTCCTTATTAGAATAAGTTTGTATGTGTGTATGTATGTATATATATAATATATATATGTATGTATGTATGTATGTATGTATGTATGTATGTATGTATGTGTATATATATATATATATATATATATATTATATATATATATATATATATATATATATATAGAGAGAGAGAGAGAGAGAGAGAGAGAGAGAGAGAGAGAGAGAGAGAGAGAGAGAGAGAGAGAGAGAGAGAGAGAGAGAGAGAGAGGAATATGTACATATACACATATGTATATATACATATATAATATATGTATATATATATATATATATATATATATATATATATATATATATATATATATATATATATATATATATATATATATATATATATATATATATATATATATTAGATAATTCAAGGTTTTTGCCATTTACGTGAAAATAGTTATTGATAGTTACCTTTTTATTTGGAAAATAGCAAATCCTACTGACCTTTAACGGCTAGAATTAATAATGGCGATTCTTGGAATGTATCAAAAGTCTATCTGCAACGGATTAATTGTTTTTCCTTGTCTCTTGCAGAAGTATTAATTTAATTTTCTCTTATTTTTTGCAAAGAAATATATTTTCCTATAATTCTTATTAACTTAATTATCCTTATTTTAATTACTGAAATCCAAATATAAAACGTAATATTTATATACTTTTATTTCTTATAACAATACTTAGGTTTATATAGTTTTAAATTATAGTTTTAAGTTAGAGTTTTAGATTGCTTAGTGAAACGAGGTAATTGCGCCCGTATTCATTTCATAAATAGCCTTTTTTTTTTATCTTATTTTACCCCTGTAGGGGGATAGTGCCATCAGTGCAACTCATGCGGTGTACTGTAGGCATTACTAAAGGTTCTTTGCAGCGTCCCTTCAGCCCATAGCTGCAAACTCTTTCATTCCTTTTACTGTACCTCCATTCATATTCTCATTTTTCCATCTCGCTAGCCAAAGGCCAAACTCTATGTTCAATTCAATTATCTTATTTTACCTTATATTGCCTTTGAAACCTCTTTGTTTTAATAAATTCTTCCTAATTTCTTTAAGGAAATTAATTATAGATGTTAATTTTTCTCATTAAATTAACTCAAACCTCTGCCATAAAAATCCTTTGGAAACTTCATTTCCCGACAAGTTAATTGTTTTTCATATAATGAAACTTTCCTAATTTCTTTAATGAAATTAATTATATATGTTAATTTTCCTCATTAATTTAACTCAACAACTCTGCCATAAAAATCCTTCGGAAACTTCATTTCCCGACAAGTTAATTGCTTTTCATAGAGTGAAACTTTAACTACTTCCTTATAATTGTTGTGGAATCGGACGCTTTTCACAATAATCTGTTGAGGTATGTGATTATTCAGAAATTTTTTTTAGAATTATCTGATTAAATATAACCTCTTTTATATTAATGTTCTTCAATCAAATAATGAAATTATTTTTTTATGATCAATGATTTTAAATACAGTATGCTAATATATTATATATATTATGTGTGCGTGTGCGCGCTTGTGTGTGTATGATATTAGTTGCAACTGTAATGAGTTCAGAGTAGCCTTTTTGATGAGAATAGTTCCTCTGACATTCACGTTTTTCGACTTAAATTTTCAGTTAAATTTCTTTGCCATCTATTACAAAAAGAAATTGCTCAACATCATAATATTATAAAAGGCCAAAAGTTTGTGACTAAGTTTAGCCACAATCTTTACAAGTGCTTGTAGTTCCTAAACCTAGATTTTTTTTCCTTTTTTTACTAAATCATCTGAAGACGCATAACTGACACAAATTTCAAGGTCATATTTTGAAAAATAAACAAATGCGATGGCTGAAATTTTATGTAATTTGAACAAAAATTTTATGATTTTTAAAATATTTTTTGAAAAAATGCTGAAGTTTATTAACTAATAAATTTCAAATTGTAGAGGTAATTTTTCCGCTTAGTTTTGAGGCAAATTACGTAGTCTTGTAATATATGTATTTAAAATATAAAAGAATTTGTAGAAAGTCTTAATTTTTTAAAATTTAAATTCAAAATTTTCAGTTTCTTGATTTGGAAAGTTCAACACTGCAAATGAACTAAAGTATGCAGATGTTTTATAAATTTTCTGTAGAATTAATACCTTTTAGCCTTTTTCAGTTATTTTCAAAATCCTTGATTCTACATGCATTTGAGTGTAGCGAACTTCATAAAATGTTGATTTTGAGAAAAACCAAATTAAAGTTTTCCTAACTTCTACACACACACACACACACACATACACACACACACACACACACACACACACACACACCTCACTTATGGGATATATTTTTTCTGTTCAATTTTTCTTCAAAATACTTGGCACTGTTGGACACACATTCTGCATATTAAAAGCATTTTGAGCAGATTCAAAATTTATGCTGTGCTTAAAAAATTTTCCTTTTCTAGATTGCCTTTTTTCAGCCAGACTTTCGAAACCATCCCAAGTGTATCTTTTTGGCTCGTTTTTTTTTTTTTTGTAATTTTGAATAAAGTTTCCCCAGAGACCTCGTCTCAACTTGTCCAAGGACTCGGCATCCTCTAATCCTTGATATTAGACGGCACTGAGTGCCACTGATGAGTGCCAGCCTAAAACGCCCCTGCCTTACTAGTTCCATCATCTTGTTGCTTTGCTTTCCTCTTCCATGTTTTGGACATCAGAGATGACCTTGTTCTTGGTTTTTCATTTTCCTGAATACTTGATTTAATAGGAAAGCCACCTATAATGTCATTCAGTGTCGACTCACCCACATTCCCAAGGTTGTGCTCTACAGCACTCATTTCTAGTGCACAGGTGGCTGTAGTGAATCCCAGACACTTTTCTTTGATGCACTTTTCCCAGTCTTGAATGAAAAGCTTCTTTCCTATTTTGCGTTTATCATCTTGACAGTGTTAAAAGTTGGTTTGTGTTCGTAAGATCTCCATACACTTCGTATATAAGGCGTAGCATCTCTTGCAAAACATAAATTGGGAATTGTATTGCATATTACGTAAATGAAATAGTACAACTTGGTTGTATTGCGCTTCAGAACGCTCAGCCACTCTTCCTTCTCATAAGCTTTTTACGCGATAACACGACAGACAATGGTTTACAGCTCATTCCACTATCACCACGCGGTATCACCACGCGGCTCTCCACTAACCACATGTGGCTCCTCTCTCTCTCTCTCTCTCTCTCTCTCTCTCTCTCTCTCTCTCTCTCTCTCTCTCATCTCCCACACAAATTGAAGAGACCGACAGATCTTTATTTCGATTTTCATGAGAAAATTTGCTCTTATGTTTACCGAGCCTTCGCCCACATTCTTGCAAGTATTCGTATCTCTTACCGACTCCCAGCATTATTGAGAACGTGTGGTTGGTAAAGAGTAATTCTTCACCAAATCACGAACAAACACGCGTTTTTCTGCGTAAACCGTTTTCAAAGGCACTAAGGCACACCACTAGGTGTGTGTTGCTTACCTACAATGCAGTGATGAATGGCAACAAAGTTATAATTTCTAAATATCCGATCGATTAAATGAAGTTATACACTGAATGTAAAGAGTAGCCTCATGAAAAGGGTGTGGCAGCGTCACAGTCCCATTAAATAACCGATTTGAAGGGCCAAAGCATTGCGTAAGACGCAAAACATCGTCCGTCTGGCAAAGCTGACAATTTATTTCCTGACAGAAAATGGGAAAACAAATTCTGTACTTGAGGTTTCGTGCAGCGTCCCTCCGGCCCCTAGCTGCAACCCCTTTCATTCCTTTTACTGTACCTCCCTACATATTCTCTTCCACCTTGCTATCCACCCTCTCCTAACATTTGCTTCATAGTGCAACTGAGAGGTCTTCCTCCTGCCTGTTAACCTTTCAAGCCTTTCTACTCTCAATTTCCCTTTCAGCGCTGAATGACCTCATAGGTTCCAGTGCTTGGCCTTTGGCCCAAATTCTATAATCCAATCCATCCAGATTCCATACTTTGAGCCCAAAACTCGATTTTTGTTTTAACCTGTATGACCTTAATACCATTCACAGTTAATTTCTTCAAATAATATTGAAATAATGATCATCCTAAACACTTTTTTTTTTTGGTAGTAATAACATTTCCTTCTGTTCATTGCAACTTCGTAATCTTTTGTTTTATTTTGTTAAGACATATGACAGTCAGGAAGTTTAATATCATAGCGGACAGCATCGAAATTTCGTGTTTTTTCGTAATAGGCCTTACCATCAATATATCTTGCAAGAACTTTAGAATATTTTCTCATTCTTTTAGTTCCCCAAAATCAAGAAAATATTCGCAAAACATTAAAGATTGATTAATTTTTAATGGACTTTAACAATACTGTAATCTTTCAAAAATGTAGAATATTGTCTCATAATTTCCATTCCCCAAAAACAAGAACATATTCGCAAAATATTAAAGCTTAATTTTTAATGGTCTTGAACAATATCTTTCAAAAATTTAGAATATTTCTCATTCTTTCCATTTCCCAAAACAAGAAATATTCGCAAAACATTAAAATTACATTCATTTTTAATGAACTTTCACAATAACATAATCTTTAAAAAATGTAAAGTATTTTCTCGTTATTTCAATTCCCCAAAAGCAAGAAAATAATCACAAAACATTAGCCTGGAAGATACGTGTTGCCTTGGCTCCGGGAAAGCGGTAATTATAAAATCGATATGAATCTATTAACAGCTGACCAGATTCAACATCGGGATGATTATTCCCGTCTCTTTACGCCAATATTTATTTATCATAATCGCATATTGGCATTCGGAAAGGTGCGTGTCTGTGAATGATAATGAGGGTATGGGTAGACCGCTCTGCCAAGTATAATGACGACCCATAATATATTCTCTTGGTGGTGTTAGGGTAACTGAATATGTATGTATGTACAGTATGTATGTGTGTTTATGTATGCATGTACGTGTATGTGTATATATATGTGTGTGCGCAAAAACACATACGTTCATGCTTACATACATATTTATTTACCCTAATACTACCATATATATATATATATATATATATATATATATATATATATATATATATATATATATATATATATATATATATATATATATATATATATATATATATATTATATATATATATATATATATATATATATATATATATATATATGCGTATTTTTATATATAAATATGTATAATATATATATATAATATATATATATATATATATATATATATATATATATATATATATATATATATATATATTTGTTTATACATGGATACATGTATATATACACATACATACACACACACACATATAAACGAATATCCGTAGTGTGTCTCAGCTCAAAGTTCCTCTACTAAACAGACTCGGTGATGACCGCCAGTCCGTGTTTCTCTCGTTAGTCAAAAATTTGTCTGAGTTCAGACGAAACCGGGTTAACTCGAGCAAAACCCAATCACGGGGCCGGGTGGCGGTTGGCCAAGAATACCACACGACTTCCCTGAACTATTTGGGAGCTGCTTATATTATATCAGTGTTCTAATGCATGTCCTGACGACGTAGTCTTCATTATTATTATTAAGTTTTCCACGACTCTTGTCATTTGGGCATTTAGTATTCATATCGTTTCAATAATTGTAATGGAGAGACAAATCCACAGTTGTGTATATGTGCATATATTTAAGGATAAATCTGTGCAGATAGCTTTCGGGAATCTGTTCGATTCCCGAAAGCTATCTGAGAGAATCTGAGAGAAAGCTATTTGAGAGAATCTGAGAGAAAGCTAATTGAGAGAATCTGTTCGATTCCCGAAAGCTGTCTGAGAGAAAGCTATTTGAGAGAATCTGTTCGATTCCCGAAAGCTATTTGAGAGAATCTGTTCGATTCCCGAAAGCTATCTGAGAGAATCTGAGAGAAAGCTGTCTCAGAGAATCTGTTCGATTCCCGAAAGTTATCTGAGAGAAAGCTATCTGAGAGAATCTGTTTGATTCCCGAAAGCTATCTGAGAGAAAGCTGTCTGAGAGAATCTGTTTGATTCCCGAAAGTTATCTAAGAGAAACTGTTTGGTTCCCGAAAGTTATCTAAGAGAATCTGTTTGGTTCCCGAAAGCAATCTGAGAGAATCTGTTCGGTTCCCGAAAGTAATCTGAGAAAATCTGTTCGGTTCCCGAAAGCTATCTGAAAGAATCTGTTCGATTCCCGAAAGCTATCTGAGAGAATCTGTGTGAAAGCTATTTGAGAGAATCTGTTCGATTCCCGAAAGTTATCTGAGAGAATCTGACAGAAAGCTATCTGAGAGGATCTGTTTGATTCCCGAAAGCTATCTGAGAGAATCTGTTCGGTTCCCGAAAGCTATCTGAAAGAATCTGTTCGATTCCCGAAAGCTATCCATACAGATGTATCCCTAAATATATGTACATAAACATAATTGTAGATTTGTTTCTACATTTTAAGACTCATGCTATTATGAGTATTTTCTAATAACTCTAATTTTATAATGGTGGTTTTAGCTTGTCACTTATTTGCTGCGATGTTCAGGACGACGCCTTTACAAACTTAGTGATCTAATGAATACTCAGGATCATGTTATTTTCGTGTTGCGTGACTAGTGATGTTCATGATAACGGTTTAGTTTTCTGTAAAAGAGAGGTTTTGTGCCGGCTTTGTCGGTCCGTCCGCCCTCAGATCTCAAAAACTTCTGAGGCTAGAGGGCTGCAAATTGGTATGTTGATCATCCAACCTCCACTCATCAAACATACCAAATTGCAGCCCTCTAGCCTCCTCAGTAGTTTTATTTTAAGGTTATTAAAGTTAGCCATAATCATGCTTCTGGCAATGATATAAGACAGGCCAACACAGGGCCGTGGTTAAAGTTTCATGGGCTGCGGCTCATGCAGCATTATACCGAGACCACCGAAAGGCAGATCTATTTTCGGTGGCCTTGATTATACGCTGTAGCGGCTGTACAGAAAACTCGATTGCGCCGAAGAAACTTCGGCGCATTTTTTACTTGTTTGTATTGTCCTTCATATGATAAGAAGTGGAAGATTTCCTTACAGACTTATTCCTCATTTAGTGTGATGGTCAGGTGTGCGTTATCATCATATCATTTATTTGACGCAATTTCTGGACCTAGGTCTTCATCACGTTCGTCAGTTGAAGAGAACTTTGTAAATACGTTCTTGTAATACTCTTATTTAATGTTAATTCTAGATTACATTTCTCACTGGCTGTGTCGCCACTTAATGAAATGTTCGCGTGAAAAGAAACGGAAACCGAGATGGGAAAGAAGATATAATTTGTAATCCGGATGACAATAATGAATATCAGGGAGACATGACAGATTACGTACAATGCTTAATATACGAGAATGTGAATTCATATTTAATAACTGAGATAACCTTAGTAGTAGGGTTTGATCTGATGATATTTAATACCAAGTTATTGTATAGATGTTTCTGTGCTATGATATCACTGAACAGTCTTTATGTCAAGCCTGTGTGTACAGTTTGTTGCGCTAGCTTGCCAGTAGACAATCCACCAAAATATTTTGCAGATTTTGCAATTTATTTACACATTTTGACAGCATTTTTGCAAGAAAGAATTTGCAGTTTTTGACAAAAATTTTTTTTTAGCTTTTGCAACGTTGGGGCATATTTTTGGGCATATCTCCATGGGTTTTCTAATTATGTGACTTAATCTGAAAAACTTATTTGTCACAAAAAAGACTTTTGCAGATTTTGCGATGCATTTTGAAAATATTTCCACTAAGCAATATATAAAAATTTGACATTTCTGTTGTATTTTAACAGCATCTACGACGAAAATCTTTTAAGAATTTCAGTTGTAATGTAATATGAGTACATATCTATTAAAAAGATATTTAAAGATCCATTATGTGTTTGTTTGATTCATTTGCTCGGTGACGGGAAGATATAAAAAAAATCACTGTAAAAGATGTAGTCTTACTGGCTACTGAAGCTGCTGTGCTTATTGTCGGAATAGAAATGTGACCTCCTTTCCTTAAGGTCAAATGTCAGGAGATTACTGCCTGTTCTTGTCAAAGGAATGTCAAGTAGCTCCGTGTCTTGATCCGTGTAGGCTAAAATCCTTCACCAGTATCTCTTAGAATCCCAGCGGATTACATCTTGAAAACATTTCATCACTGTTCAAATCCCTAAAAGGTTTTTGTCAGTGATGCTGTTAAAATACACAAGAAATCTGCAAAATTTGCATATTGTTTTATATATTTTTTTCAAAATACATCACAGAATCTGCAAAAGTCTCTTTGTGACAAAATCGTTTTTCAAATTAAGTCACATAACCAGAGATATGCCCTAAAACATGCCCCAGCGTTGCAAAATCTGAAAATATTTTTTACAAACACTGAAAATTCCTTCTTGCAGAAATGCTGTCAAAATGTTTCAGTACTCTGAAAAATCTGCAAAATGTTTGCTTGTAAATGATTATAATATTCTCCGAATTAGAGTAACTTTCGAGTTATAGTCTGAATGTATTTAACATTTACAGTTTTGACAGCTTTTGCAAAAGACCTAATATTGTTCTGACAAAGTTCATTTCAATTAACAGCATATTCTGATGGACAGCTGTCTTTCTCCAAAATGATTTAATGTGTGTATTTATAAATATCGAAAATTCCGGTAACGATTGGAGTTAAGAAACAAATAACATTGTGTTAAGGTCATACATTTGAGCGTTATGAATTTCTGAGTGCAGTTCTTGACAGATAAATTCATAATGGACAAATCATACACAGGAAAATATCTCGTTGTATAAAATGAAGAAAAAATAATTGATTTTTCATTATATGATGTACATAAAAATTATATTTCGTGTGGACGGAAGGATAGTGTGGTGGAATTAGAAATCGGTATTTATCACCTCTATTCTATTCCATCTCATGAATGCAGGGTGTAGGGCCTTCAGCCTCATCCCTTGTAAACAAGCAAATTATATTGTCTTCTTCTGTGGCTACTCCCTCAGATAAAAACCTTTTTTAGCTAGGAATACGCTCTCCGTTCGACCACACGAAGTATGTTTATGTACATCATATAATGAAAAATTAATTATAATTTTTTTTTATCATTTTATACAAAGAGATATAATTTTCATTTTCATGTATGTGATTTGTCTATTATGAATGTACTTATCATCAAATGCATGCAGAAATTCATAGCGCTTAAATGTATCATCTTAACACAATGTTATATGTTTCTTACCAACAACTGTTACTGGAATTTTCGATGTTTATAAATGTACACATGTTTAGTCATTTTGGAGAGAGACAGCTGTCCATCAAAATATGCCGTTAATTGAAACGAACTTTGTCAGAATAATATTAGGTCTTTTACGAAAGCTGTCAAAACTGTAAATGTTAAGTACATTCAGACTATAACTCGAAAGTTAATCTCATTCGGAGAATATTGTAACCAACTGTTTTTCACTGAGCTAAATCCAATCAGGAGATTATACGTTTTGATTCCTAAGTATCGACCGAATATCAGATAAACTGGCACTGTTCTTAAGAATTCTGATGGAGAATAGGTTATGCCAATCAAGAATGAAGACTCTGTTGGCACCTAGTTTGTCGACGACGCGACGGTCAGTCAGTCACTGTTTACCCCAGCGTGTCGCACATATAATTTTTGAGCCAAGAAGGCAGCTAAATTCCACTACTTTTTAGCATCTGTTCGTGTCGAATGGCTGTTCAGATGAACCTTCTATTTTGTTTTTATTTACCATTTTAATTATGATGTTTAAGTTCCTGTATGTGTTAACAGACGTGCATGCGCACTTCCATTTGTTGTTAAACTTACATTTACTTATTGTTATTCTGTCATATCATTTATGTGCGAATGTAATGTTAATTATGTGCTGACTTTGTTGCAGTTTGTTTTCACACGAAAATCTCCATTCGCGTTAGATTTATTTATTTATTTATTTATTTATTTATTTATTTATTTATTTATTTATTTATTTATTTATTTATTTATTTATTTTTTTATTTATATACTTTTAGCGAACTAGAGACTTGAAATGATAAATTTTTCCTCTTTTCTGTTCATCTTCATACGTGCAATTTTTCATTATGTCAAAATTCAGGCTGACTTCGTGTTATTTTAATCGTAAATTATAACCTCTTGTGTGCGTATGTATTCTTGTTTTTCAACTATGCTAGGATGTATGTGAACGTAGTCATTTTTTATTAAGTTTTCATTATATATATATATATATATATATATATATATATATATATATATATATATATACACACACATATATATACATATATATATTATATATATATGTGTGTATATATATATATATATGTATGTATGTATATATCTTTGTGTGTTTGTACGATTGCATCAGAATGTGTGGTACTATAGGCCTTTTGTTTGTGTATTTACATGAAGACTTTTGAAATATGTAAATGCGTCAGTCAAGTAAAAGATGTTTGTCACTCTTAAATACTCTCAACGTGTAAGGTCAAGGTGAATCTAAAACTGTTTTTTATTTTCCTTAATTGAATCATGAGTTTTTCGTTTCTCTTTAACCACATTTATACGTAATTTTCCTGTCTAATCTTATACTAG
>JANJGK010000032.1:20621042-20631042 GCA_039081455.1 Macrobrachium rosenbergii | reverse complement strand
CGGGGTTTTGATCGTCGATATTTCAAGTTTTATTGCATTTAACCAAATTATCTCTCCACTGTTTACATACGTTCCAATACCGTTCATTCATAAATTATTATATATTATTAATATCTTCATACGGCGGTCTCTTTTACATTTTCCATATATATATATATAATATATATATATATATATATATATATATATATATATATATATATATATATATATATATATATATATGTATATGGATATTATTTCCACTAATCTTTTATAGCCCACATACTTACATCTTTCCAGATAGTGACATGAATGTCCAGCCTGTTAATCTTGTATAAAGTACTATTAATAATTGTGTGCGTGTGTGAGTAAATCTCATTTTATTAAAAAGTAGGTATGTATTCTGATAACTTTTACTATAAGGATAATTGATATTAATCCATACAATACAGTATACGTATTTCTCTGCTACAGAAATCAGTAATAATTCATTCTATTACTCATTGCTTATTTATTATGAAAAAGCATAAAACCCGAATCCTTAATTGGAATATATGAAAGGACCAAATGAAAGAGCATCGTTCATATACACACCAGTTTAATTCCTTCTTGTTTCTACAACATCCAAAAAAACAAGTCTCTTGCTAATAATCCCTGTTCAGTGGAATCTGATGCAACAAGAGTATGAGGACATATGAATTCACAGTTTTGACATGAGGGAAGATGAGTAATAACAGCTTACTCATTACAAAGTAATTGTAAATAAGACCTTTTTTTTAATTCTCTAAATTCAAACAAAAGCATATTATTCTTTTCACATTACTGCTCCATGGCGTAAGGTTATTATAAGACATTACAGTATATACAGCGAAGTATTATGTTGATTTAACCTTATACATTCCATATCCACGGGATATGGCGAAAACCCATCTAATGACACCAGTCGAAACGGCGTTACATTTTGGTATGAGAACATCACACGGACCACACATGACGCAGGGGCGACTATTTTGTTCATCACCTCCGGAACAAATGACGGACTACCTCGAAACATCCGCTCGTTCTCACCTGAGTCCTCTCATTTGGAAAGTAACAAACTCAAACTTCCCTAGCCTTAATTACTAAGCATCTAGATCTAGAAAACCATTTGCCTAACCTCAGCTTGCCTGGGGTAACCTCGGCTGAGCTGTGCCTGGGAACGGGAGGCATACCTGGGTTTATCCTATAAACTTAATCGAATTAAAATAAGGTTGAATGAGAAGATTCAGACGAGACTCGAGGTAGTCCAATTCACTCTGAGTTTACACAAGGCTCTGGGTAAGGATCACGAGGGATTATAGTGTATATATAGTTATTTATATGTTTATATACAGGGGGTTTGCTAAGCTATGTTTAATTATATACACTTTTTTTATCCACTCTTCACGTGGAGAAAGATTAGTTGGGCACAGATTTCAGTATCTGAAAGGCAATGCATTGCATACATTTACAAAGTTACATACATAGCCAGGCAATCACTCAAATTTAACTTGTGCGCGCACACACACGCACATATATGTATGTATGTATGTCTGTATATTATGCATATATATATATATATATATATATATATATATATATATATATATATATATATATATATATATATATATATAATATATATATATATATTTATATTTATATATATTTGGATGCTAGTAGGCATATGTACAACAATGCCCAGAATGATTCTCTGTTTATCACGGCCTACATAAGAATAACCTTATTTTCAGGAGAACTTAAATGAATACAATCAAAAGATATTGTTGCTATTAATGAGTATCTCAACTCTAGGCACAATACTTTATTTATGGCGAATATATTCACAAGGTATCGTAATATCAATCCTTTTCCTAACTTGTCAGAACAGTGCATATTTGTTACCGTTTCCAACCGCAATGCAAACGGAGTATGTATACATAAAACGTAATGTATATGTATAAACGTAACACATGCATATAAAACTGCTTCTCCCTACAAAAAAAAAAAAAAGCATTTGGAACGCACCTGACTCTCGTCAAATCAAAAACAACGCGCGTACAAGGCATAGAATAAAAAAAAGGCATGCGTGCATATAATCACACATGCGAGTGAGTGCGTATGTTTGTTTGGCCCGGTAAGCATGGCCGCCCTCATCCGAGGCTCTCGCAATGATTAAAGAAGGAAAAGGCGCCGAAATCGCGCTCTATAGGAAGTCAATGTAGGATACGCCTCACAGATTTTTGTCATCAAAGGCGTCACTCGACGAACGGAGCGATCGAGCGCAGCCGATATGCTGGCCTCATTTCCGATTCGAAAACAAGAGGAAGAAGAAGAAGAAGAAGAAGAAGAAGAAGAAGAAGAGAAGAAGAAGAAGAAGAAGAAGAAGAAGAAGAAGAAGAAGAAGAAGAAGAAGAAGAAGAAGAAGAAGAAGAAGAAGAAGAAGAAGAAGAAGGAGGAGGAGGAGGAGGAGGAGGAGGGAGGAGGAGGAGGAGGAGGAGGAGGAGGAGAGGAGGCGAGATGACAAGGAAGAGGCTGGTGAAGCATTTGTTGAAATGTGTAATTTGATATCCTTGAAAATTGTGAGCGGGGGGAAAAAGGAGAGGAGAGAGAGAGAGAGAGAGAGAGAGAGAGAGAGAGAGAGAGAGAGAGAGAGAGAGAGAGAGAGAGAGAGAGATATGAAAGGCGTATAGAATTAATCGTTGGAAATTGTAATTAGGAAGAGAGAGCGAGAGAGTAATTAGGAAGAGAGAGAGAGAGAGGAGAGAGAGAGAGAGAGAGAGAGAGAGGAGGAGAGAGAGAGAGAGAGAGAGAGAGAGGAGAGAGAGAGAGAGAGAGACGTAAAGGACTGCAGAAATTAATCTTTGGGAAATGCAATCAGATTTCATCTTAAAACAGAGAGAGAGAGAGAGAGAGAGAGAGAGAGAGAGAGAGAGAGAGAGAGAGAGAGAGAGAGAGAGGAGTTAGAATATATAATCAGGTATTTTCTGGAATTCGAAGGAAAAAGGATTACAGCGAGACAGACAGACAGACAGGAAATAGCCTTGAGAAAATGCAATCAAATTTCTTCGTAAGCGATGAAAAGGAATGACAAGGATAAACAAAAATAAAGGAAAAATTAAAATAATAAAAGGACAAAGTCGACAGGCAGTATTTCAGAAAACCATGCGATGAAACTTCCTCGAAAAACAAAGGGGGGAAAGAAGAGGAATAATGGATAAATAAAGAACTATAAACAATGCAATGATCTGTCTAAATGAAAATAAAGAAAAGAAAAGAGGATGTCAGTATGTGAAAAGGAATAGTTATTATATGAAGAAATAGAAGTAAGAAGAATGAGCGATAAAAATAAGAATTGACATACGTGAATACGCAGTAAAATTCAAGATTCTAAATTATCTAAGTTCATACGAAGATAATTTAAAGGTTTATTTAAATACATGTTCTGACAGTGTACCATATATATATATATATATATATATATATATATATATATATATATATATATATATATATATATATATATATATATATGTAAATGTGATTTACCACTGTGCATTTTATCCGTATCTGTATACGCATATTAACTGTATACAGTTTTGTCAATTCTTGGTCTTATAATAAATATTAATATGTATCTAGGCATTGCTCTCTCAGAATATGATAAAAAATTTTCATCAGTTATTTTGATTTCACTGAGAACATTCCCGGATCGGATCTTAAGCAAAATTTGTAAGTGTGGCCTTATGCCACTAGCGTAAATAACCTCTTGGTGAAGCATGAGGTGTTGCTGTTATTACAAGATTTGTATGAACGTGAAACATCCATATATATGTATATACATACATGCATACATATATATACAGTAAATATATATAATGTATATATATATATATTTAGAAATATATATATATCATACATTCACAGGGTCGCATTTATGCATACACACACAAACACACACACACACACACACGCACATATATATATATATATATATATATATATATATATATATATATATATATATATATATATATATATATATATATATAAACCTAGGGCCAGGTATCGGCTCACAGACCAGATATACCGAAGCTAAGATATGAAAGGGAATTCTTGTTAATTAACCTATAGAATTGTCTGTACAGTAATGTATTCTCTCTGGTCATTCGTTTGAAGGAGCCAAAGTTTACATAGAAGATATTATATGATCAGGAGGCAATTACAGTGGAGGTTAAATTATATGGTTAAATTACATACGAGACAAAACCACCAGCAGATGTATGGATGAGAGGTCTGATCAGTAATGACGAAGGAGTAATTGCCACCGGATAATTACAGCAGTCAATTACATTTTCGGAGGAGCCATCAAAGAATTACTTAGAAGGTTGAATCAGCTGTTAATTTCATGGAGCTATAAGCTTGGACCAGCTTGTAATTACATTTTAGGATCAACCGCCAAGGAATTACATAGGAATCTGGATCAGCAATTACCTACGACGTAGGTTTAACATAGGAATAGGAGATTTGGAAAGCAGGTAATTGAATCTTCAAGGAACTACAAGGAACTAGAATTAGCCGGGAACTTCAAATGATAAACACAAGAACTGATATTCCCTATTAATTACAAAATAACTAAGAAGCTTCAGTCACAAAAAGGAAACTTGAACACGCAGGCAGTTACAATGGGAGATTTTCTGCTTGGTAATTAGGAAGAAAAAAAAGAAGCGAGGTAATTTACAATATGACCTGAGACAGTAGGTAATCACGAAGGTACTTAAGACTGGCGGTAATTTCAGAGGTTCTTGGGACAGAAGGTAAATACCAGGGAGCCTGAAAGAGCAAGCAATTACAAAAGAGGCTCGAGACAGCGAGTAATGAGGAAAGTAGCAAAATACAGCCAGTAATTACGAAGGAGCTTCAAAGGCAGGTACTTAGAAAGGAGCTCGGAGCAGAAGATGCACAGAAGGGAGGGTAAAACAGCATGTAAATTACAAAGGAGCTTTACACGGCAAATAAATACAAGGGAGTTTGAGCAGCAGTCATTACAAAAGAGATTATGATAGCAGTTAATTTCAAAGAGGTTTAAAGCAGAAGATAAATACAATGAATTTTGAGATGCCATGTAATTAGAAAGCAGCATAAGACAGCAGTTGACTAAAAATTGAGTTTGAAACAACAGCTAATTACAAAAAAGCAGGAAACAGCAGGTAATTACAAAACGGAAACAGCAGGTAATTACAAAGGAAACTGAGACAGCAGGTAGATGAAACGGCGCTTGAAACCACCGGAAATCGGAAATGAATTGAGGAAGCAGGTGACAGCAAAGGAACTCTAAAGAGGAGCAGAGAATTACAAAAGAACTAAAACCAACAAGCAGTTGCAAAGGAGCTTCAGAGTGCAGGTACTTCAGAGAAAGCACGTAACAGCAAAGAAGCAATGAAGAGCCAGAAAGTATAAACCAATTTGAGAAGGTGGGAGGGCGTAACGAAAGGATTCGTACAGCAGATAAGAGGGCTCTCACGCTGGGCTACAAACGAACTGGTCATATGATCTTGCAGTGGTAAAGGAAGGCATTATACTGGTAATCAATGACATACAGCACTGCCCCTTACTGGGGTCAGAAGGCCAGATAAGTAGGGTGGTGTTCACAAAACGCTAAGCAGGGTATTATAATACTTGGATAGTTTTACATTGCAGTCATTGCGTTTTGATGTCCGTTGTATGAAGGTAACATAAACATGGGGTCGTATCAGTATAGATTATGGGAATTTATTGAGGTGATTCTAAATGAAGGTCGAAAAAGCTGGAAACTATCTAAAAGAAGGTCTGGTAAGCTGGAAACAATCTAACAGAGGATCGAATAAGCTGGAAATTATTAGAAAAAAGGTCAGCTAAACTGCGGCATCACACAAAAGGGGTTCAGTGGCCCAGGTAACAAAAATATGAAGTCGAACAAGCAGAGTATTGGCCACAGAATGTCGAATACGGGAGTATCATTCATGAGTACTGTAATTGACACAATACGGGCAGACTGTCGATTAAAATAAAAGTCCATTAAGCCAGACATGAATAACAGAAAGCAGAATAAGAGGGTAATGAGCAGAGCAGGACGAATAAGCAAGGCGTTAAGAGAAGGTGGAATAATGACATCATTCATCATAAGCTGAGCTGGCAGTTAAGTGTTGGATATTTGTTAAAATTAATATTAATAATGATCGGCTCCCTTTGGAAACAGCAGTAAATTTGTGAGACCCTGTTTGCTACAGAACAAGTCAGCAACGTTTGACAGCATTGCTGGCACAGCAGGTGAAGGCAGGCATCACCCCCATCAGAGATGCAGCAGGAAACAGCAAAACAGCATCAACCAGACTTGAACCAACAGCGTTGAAGAGATACCTATTCGTGGAGAGAATAATAATAATAATAATAATAATAATAATAATAATAATAATAATAATAATAATAATAATAATAATAATAATAATAATAATAATAATAATAATAATAATAATAATATTTTCTCCAGACGCGGCTAGACGACAGGAATACAAGAAATCCCTATTTTATCTCAGCATACAAAAATGCTCTGGTGGTCTAATCAATTACTTCTTTGGTTTGGGAAACACTCATTTAAGATCTAGTACTAAAAATGTGATAAAATTCAATGAATGGATATAATCTTCGAATAATGTTACAATTAAACAATGAACTGCTATTAAAATGTGAGAGCTTTAACATATATATAAAAGCAAATTCTATAGTAGATAAGCTTCCATCATTTTTCAGAATGCACAAACTTCAGAGAAGGGAGAATATAATATCCAATATTGAGTCAGGCCCGAAAAAGAATGAAATATTAAGAAAAACAGAAGTGGAAATAAGATTCCAAAGCTTGATATGCACTGGAAAAGAAAATAAAGAATGGACATTCGAGAGTAGTGATCTGACAGGTGTAACGAAAGCACCTTCAAGAGATACTCGATATCTTTTTAGTATGTGTTCCCTGAGTCCTCAGATCTCTATCAATAATGACTAAGATATATTTCTAAATTTAATTTCAATAAGACATGTACTACAATAAATATAATCAAGAGATGAAATTATTGTAGATTAAGTATGCAGTTGATAACAATTATAGATATTATAATCAGGAAGTGTGAAATTAGTATTTAGATAAATAGTGAAACGTTACTTATTTCTGTCTATCAGTATCTGACCACCTCTATTTGAATTTCAATAGATCTCTGTTGATCAAGCACTAAATAATAAATACAATAGGTATAATAATAAATACAATAGGTATAATAATAAATACAATAGGTATAATCAAGAGTGAAAATATTGTAGATTTAATGTACAGTTATTTGATAACAATTATACGTTATTAGACATTATAATCATAACATGTGCAATTAGTATTTACATAAATCAATATATGGAAATGCTAAAAACTGACTTTTCCATATACCAGTATCAAACCACCTCAATTTACTGAAAATTCCCTCTTTTCATACATCATCCTTGAAACCCTAACAAAAACTTATCACCTCCAAAACATGAAGGACGACCTATTTAGTGCAAACCCCTATTTTTTCATACCTCATCCTCGAAACCCCAGCAAAAACTTATCTCCAAAACATGAAGGACGACCTATTTAGTGCAAATCCCTTTTTTCACACCTCATCCTCGAAACCCCAGCAAAAACCTATCACCTCCAAAATATGAAGGACGACCTATTCAGTGCAAACTCCTATTTTTTCATACCTCATCCTCGAAACACCAGCAAAAACTTATCACCTCCAAAACATGAAAGACCACCTATTTTAGTGCAAAACCCATTTTTTTCATACCTCATCCTCGAAACTCCAGCAGAAACCTATCACCTCCAAAACATGAAGGACGACCTATTTATTGCAAACCCTATTTTTTCATACCTCATTCTTGAAACCCTAACAAAAACCTATCACCTCCAAAACATGAAGGACAACCTATTTAGTGTAAAACCCATATTTTTCATACTTCATCCTCGAAACCCCAGAAAAAACCTATCACCTCCAAAACATGAAGGACGACCTATTTAGTGCAAACCCTATTTTTTCATACCTCATCCTCGAAACGACACCGAAACTCATCACTTCCAAAAACCTGAAGGACGACCACCCCCACGCCCCCACCCTCCACCCAACTCCCGGCCACCTCACCCACCTGCGTTGTGGTCCTCCAGGAGCGCCGGTTTGAGAGGGTGGACGACCACGCCTATGTGATGGCCCTCCCTCTGGTAGAATTTCTGGATGGCCGCGGTGCACCGGAGTGTCACTCGGTCCTCGTCGAAGTGCCAGCGCTCCGCCCTGAAGAGCAATCCCAACTTGGCTTCGTACATTCCGGAGCTGTCCTGCTTCTGGGGGTAGCGTATTAGGTAGTCCTGTGGAGCCTGCGGGGGAAGGGAGGAGACAGGAAAGATGAGGGGAGGAGATTTTGACGAATTTTGAAAAAGGGGTTTCCGTCCCGAGGTGGGATGGATTGTTTGCTATGAAGATGTTTACTTTGTCACGAGGGAATTTGTGGTTCATGTATATGTAAGTCCATGGGTAATTGTTACTTTAGACAATAATGCTTTGTTTATTCATCTGTCTCTTTATGTATCTATGTATGTATATACATATACATATATGTATGGTTATAATTACTTCTGTACGTGATTCATTTATCACACATTACCACAGGTGAAAAATAAGGGACGTAGTGTAGGTCCTAAATTTTTTACATATGGTAATGTATGATATATATATATATATATATATATATATATATATATATATATATATATATATATATATATATATATATATGTGTGTGTGTGTGTGTGTGTGTGTGTGTGTGTGTGTGTGTGTGTGTGTATGTATGTATGTATATAATATATATATATATATATATATATATATATATATATATATATATATATATATATATATATTTATATATATATATATATATATATATATATATATATAATTTATATATATATTCATACATGTATATTTATATATTATATACATATACATAAGGTATGTATGCACTGTATAAAATATGGATGCCTTTAAATACCTTTCACTTTCTAATGTCATGAATTAAACAATTTGCAGACATATGAACAAATCCTAATATCCTTCACTTTACTGATCAATGTTTTCCCTTATGGTTCAATCCAATTACCGAAAACACGAAAAATATCGTTATGCCCTATTTCACCCACTGAATGGCAGCTAAAATATACTGGGACCTCCTTTTTTGCACCTGTTTGCAAAGATGCTGATTACAGATGATTACAGTAAAGCTTATTACGGAAAAAGAAGCGAAACGTAAAAGTAAGCTAAATAACGGAAATAGAAAAATGAAGGTTGGGTACCTGTTTACGAAATCGGACTCGTGTGAGTCTGCCAATCAAAGAGGCATTGCGGCACTGCATATAATAAAGATGTTATTCATCATTCAGTGCTTGTTTCATCCCTCGTACAATACACGATAAATATTCAAAAGGAAAAATGAATGCCCTTATCATTGGAAATCTAGAAGACTTCAATTACAAATGCTTTCGCCGTCCAAATTCTAAGAACGAAAATCATCCTGTTACGAGGAGTAACAAACATTCGAGATTTTCAAAAGCCTCTCAATACATGTGAATAACATGAAAAAAGTCACCTCCAGGTTCTTCTATTAGCAATGAAAAAATTAAATATAAATTGATATGATATCGCCATTTCTTTCAGTGAAATACAGGCTTTAGGAAAAAATACATTTCACAGAAATGAGGTTTCGTAACAGAAAATCAAACATTACGCTTCGATTTATGATGTTAGTCTGGGATAATATAGAAAAAATGCCCACTGCAACGTGAAGCTATTTTTACTCTCTAAAGCTTTTTTACAAATAAATTTCCGCTACAATTGATTTTTTGTATTTTTCCAGTCCGATTAATGTTAATTTTTTTTTACTTAAA
>JANJGK010000032.1:20606042-20616042 GCA_039081455.1 Macrobrachium rosenbergii | reverse complement strand
TCAGTATCTTACTAACAGAAGCAAGGAGATAGTTCGTACATATAACGTCATTTATCTAATTATTTACATATTAATTTATTTATTTGTCATTAAATATCAATAATTTCTAGTCAATTTTGCATTATTCTGCCTTTTTCACTTACAAACATTCCATTAAGTAGAAGTATGCAATGACCATTCGGCAAGTTTTAGGTGCATTCATGAATGTAAGCTCTTCATAAATAACAATAATAATTATGGTAATAATAAAATACTGATCAATAATAGTAATAAACACTGTTTTTTGACAACGATTCGCTGCGGATAATGAAAAATTAATTTTTGTATTTAGGAAATTGAAGACTCAGAAAAATTAAGTGATTTTATTTTTTGTTATTATTATTATTATTATTATTATTATTATTATTATTATTATTATTATTATTAAAGTAACAATATTTATAATAATAAATTATGGAGATAAGGAGGTAAAAGAAATTTATCCTACCAAGAAATATACATGAAAATTTAAATAAAAACTAAGCAAAATAAAATCGCGCTGATACATAAATACAAAATTAAATTTTCTTCCCATTAATTTCCTCACCAATTCAAATAATAATCTAGAGACTAAACCTACAATCATTAATAACATTAACCAGAAATCCCTCACTGAAGCCGAACAAACAAATAAAAAAAAACCCACAGATAATAAAACCGTCAATTAAAAAAACCATTCGAGCAATGTACGAGGGAACAGGGCAACGAGCGTCCTTTGAAAAGCGTTTGACGCAAACAAGCAGTTCCGGAGGTTTAATGGTCATGAATTTTCATAGCAATCACAGGACGCGTTATCTGTGGCAGGAGATGAGCGACGGACCCACTCGTTTCGCGGCCGTACATATGTATGTACATGTATATATTCCCAGGTGCATGAATGCTTGTTTATACAAATAGTTTATTGGCGGTTCGTTTGCGCTCTCTCTCTCTCTCTCTCGTGTTTCTGTGGAGAGGTGTGTGTGTGTCAGTTTTTTCGACTCCCTCTCTCTCTCTCTCTGTTCTTTTGTTGGCAGATACATAATCCACAATATGCCATGTCAGTGTCATATCTCTCTCATTTATTTAAGATTCATAATCCACAATCTGCCATGGCAGTGTGATATATCTCTTTTTTTTAGATTCATGATCTTCAGTCTGCCGTGTCGGTGTGATACTTCTCATTTTTTTCAGATTCATAGTCCACAATCTGCCATGTCAGTGTGATATCTCTTTTTTTTCAGATTCATAATCCACAATCTGCCATGTCAGTGTGATATCTCTCATTTTTTTCAGATTCATAATCCACAATCTGCCATGGCAGTGTGATATCTCTTTTTTTTCAGATTCATAATCCACAATCTGCCATGGCAGTGTGATATCTCTAATTTTTTCAGATTCGTAGACCACAATCTGCCATGTCAGTGTGATATATCTCATTTTTTTCAGATTCATAATCCACAATCTGCCATGTCAGTGTGATATCTCTCATTTTTTTTCAGATTCATAATCCACAATCTGCCATGGCAGTGTGATATCTCTCATTTTTCTTTGTTTCATAACCCACAATCTGCCATGGCAGCGTGATATCTCTCATTTTTCCCAGATTCATACTCCACAATCTGCCATATCAGTGTCATATCTATTGCCGTGTCAGTGGGATATCTCTCTTTTTTTTTCAGTTTCATAGTCCACAATCTGCCATGTCAGTGTCATATCTCTCATTTTTTTTCAGATTCATAATCCAAAATCTGCAATGGGAGTGTGATATCTCATTTTTTTCAGATTCATAATCCACAATTTGTCATGGCAGTGTGATATCTCATTTTTTTCAGATTCATAATCCACAATCTGCCATGTCAGTGTGATATCTCTTTTTTTTCAGATTCATAATCCACAATCTGCCATGTCAGTGTGATATCTCTCATTTTTTTCAGATTCATAATCCACAATCTGCCATGGCAGTGTGATATCTCTCATTTTTTTCAGATTCATAGTCCACAATCTGCCATGTCAGTGTGATATCTCTTTTTTTCAGATTCATAATCCACAATCTGCCATGGCAGTGTGATATCTCTCATTTTTTTCAGATTCATAATCCACAATCTGCCATGGCAGTGTGATATCTCTCATTTTTTTCAGATTCATAGTCCACAATCTGCCATGTCAGTGTGATATCTCTTTTTTTTCAGATTCATAATCCACAATCTGCCATGGCAGTGTGATATCTCTCATTTTTTTCAGATTCATAATCCACAATCTGCCATGGCAGTGTGATATCTCTCATTTTTTTCAGATTCATAATCCACAATCTGCCATGGCAGTGTGATATCTCTCATTTTTTTCAGATTCATAATCCACAATCTGCCATGGCAGTGTGATATCTCTCATTTTTTTCAGATTCATAATCCACAATCTGCCATGGCAGTGTGATATCTCTCATTTTTTTCAGATTCATAATCCACAATTTGTCATGGCAGTGTGATATCTCTCATTTTTTTCAGATTCATAGTCCACAATCTGCCATGTCAGTGTGATATCTCTTTTTTTTCAGATTCATAATCCACAATCTGCCATGTCAGTGTGATATCTCTCATTTTTTTCAGATTCATAATCCACAATCTGCCATGGCAGTGTGATATCTCTCATTTTTTTCAGATTCATAATCCACAATCTGCCATGGCAGTGTGATATCTCTAATTTTTTCAGATTCGTAGACCACAATCTGCCATGTCAGTGTGATATATCTCATTTTTTTTCAGATTCATAATCCACAATCTGCCATGTCAGTGTGATATCTCTCATTTTTTTTCAGATTCATAATCCACAATCTGCCATGGCAGTGTGATATCTCTCATTTTTCTTTGTTTCATAACCCACAATCTGCCATGGCAGCGTGATATCTCTCATTTTTCCCAGATTCATACTCCACAATCTGCCATATCAGTGTCATATCTATTGCCGTGTCAGTGGGATATCTCTCTTTTTTTTTTCAGTTTCATAGTCCACAATCTGCCATGTCAGTGTCATATCTCTCATTTTTTTTCAGATTCATAATCCAAAATCTGCAATGGGAGTGTGATATCTCATTTTTTTCAGATTCATAATCCACAATTTGTCATGGCAGTGTGATATCTCATTTTTTTCAGATTCATAATCCACAATCTGCCATGGCAGTGTGATATCTCACTTTTTTTTTTGTTTCATAATCCACAATCAGCCATGGCAGTGTGAGATATCTCATTTTTTTCAGTTTCATAATCCACAATCTGCCATGTCAGTGTGTTACCTCTCATTTTTTCAGATTCATAATCCACAATCAGCCATGGCAGTGTGATATTTCTCATTTTTTCAGTTTCATAATCCACAATCAGCCATGTCAGTGTGATATCTCATTTTTTTTTTTTAGTTTCATAATCCACAATCTGCCATGCCAGTGTGTTACCTCTCAATTTTTCAGATTCATAATCCACAATCTGCCATGGCTGTGTCATACCTTTCATTTTTTCAGATTCATAATCCACAATCTGCTATGTCCTGTGATATCTCTTTTTCATAATCTGTAGTCAGTGTGAAAAATTTGGAAGCTGGCAAAGTAGATCTTGCGGTTTTGTAGCAAACATGTCACCTGCAAGGATAGAAGTCCATGAATTATAAATGACACCACGATGCCATTGGGGATATTTCATATCCATGCTTTGTCGAGTTCATGGAGTCCGTGTAAAACAAAGTTGACATAATGTAAATTCATGATTCACACAGTTTAGCTTTCGTTATAACTGGAAATCAAAATTTAGTTTGTGAACTTATGTTCTCTATGGCGGCCTGTTTATAGGTTTGAATTGTGAATGTAATACCCTGTTAACTTAATATTAAAAAGAAAGAACCTCCGCACCCAAAAAAGAACCTCTGTACCCAAAGAGTGTATATTTCTTTTTAATAGCGCTAAAGCCGTGTTCATTCTTTTAGTAATGTCTTCATTATTGTGCCCTTGAGGTCTCAGGTCAGACCATTCATTTGTCAGACATTTCTTGATGAAATCTTGACAAATAAGCTTCGAATATGTCTTCTGAACGACAGTCAACACCATAAATATGGAAACAAAAGGCTGTTGATTTCTGAAGTTAAAAAAGTCATCCTTAACATTTGGAACAAACACGCAAGTTAAAACAAATTATTCCTTATCGTTCAATGCTTTCAAAACTCGTGAAATAACTCGAAAACTTATCATAGCCCAATCTCTGAAGCTTCTGAAAACTCATCAAATTCAAACGATTGTTTGCAAAGTTGATATTTACAAAAAAAAAACGAGTTGTCTGAGACAACAACAAAACAATGATAAAAGGATAACAAATGAAAAAAAAAAAATAGAAAAAATCTTCCAGATACGATTATTAATCTAGACGTCCGTCGGCGATAAAGATCGTTTTGCGTTTTGTAGAAGTCTACAGGAAAAGCAATTTCAGAGGGGAAAAATTCCTGGTGTGTCTCTTTGTAGTAGAGAGAAAAATAGTATCACTTAAAAATTCTATTTTCTTCATTGCTCAAAGATACACCTGAATTGGATTTTGTTCTAAAGGAAAGAATTGTTTGCGAAAGAATATTTTCCTGACTTGATGAAAACTCGTGCGATTGGAAGAGAGGGGATGATTACTGAAGTGTTTTCACAACAAATGGAATGGTACGCATATATAAATATATATATATATATATATATATATATATATATATATATATATATATATATATAATGTATAATTATATACATGTATATATATACACACACTATATATATATATATATATATATATATATATATATATATATATATATATATATATATATATATATATATATATATATATATTAGATCAGAATGTTACAAGCCCAAGGGCTCTAACAGAAAAAGCCGTCCAGTAGAGAAAAGAAAACTGAGAAGTATACACTAAACTATCAAAGCAATATAGCAGAGAACGAACGAAAATGTAAATAGAAATCAAATGATAAAAATAAAGGTAAAATAGGTAAGACAAACAACCAAATGATCACTCTGTAAACTACAGATAACTACATTTCTCGTTCGGATTTTTATTTCACCTTCGAGTTCCTGGGAAAAATATTTAATCCTCCTAAAAAAAGGACTTAAGGCTTTTTCAGTGGAGAGAATTCATAGAAGAGAGAATTCATAGAAGATATTGCAGCATCCAGCGAAACTCCGTAAAATATTAATACCTGGCCAAATCGGCAAACTCAACATTTTAAAAATGAAAGGAACTGATTTAATCGTAAAAGGATTCGGTAGAAACAGAAAATAATTTTAATAATTGAAGTTTGCAAATCGATACCTCTTGGACATTGAAAGGGATAATACTCTAGTGTGAGAACATTGTGTTATTGTCTGTTCTTAAGAAAATCAAAAAGCTAGACAGTGAACAACAACGTTATACTGGTAGAAGACACAACTTTGAAAATAAACTCTTATTACCAGTGAGGTATTTTATAGATTAAAAGCATTTACGATGGCATAGGAAGGTACATTACAGTGAAAGGTATACATTGTTAGAAAAATTATATCTTACTTTTTGTTTTATATGCACCAAAAACATCGATATTAAAACGATGAGATATATAACTATGTGAGATGGACTTTAGTAAATAAAGGCTATTTGTTCTGCATAACTTATTGGGTCAAAAAAAGTTGATATTGAAAATTATTGACTTAGCTTTGTGAGACGCTTTTTAGGAATCACACTTGTTCAGCGTGGTGTATAAATAACTAGTAAATAAAAATACGCCGATGTTTCTTCGGCGCAAGCGAGTTTTCTGTACAGCGTATAATCTAGGCCACCGAAAACAGCTCTATCTATCGGTGGTCTCAGTATAATGCTGTATGAGCCAAGGCCCGTGAAACTTTAACTCCGGCCCGGTGGTGGCCTGTCCTATATCATTGCCAGAAGTACGATTATAGCTAACTTTAAGCGTAAAGAAAATGAAACACTACTGAGGCTAGAGGGCTTCAATTTGGTATGTTTGATGATTGGAGGGTGGATGATCAACATATCAATTTGCAACCCTCTAGCCTCAGTAGTTTTTCAGATCTGAGGGCGGACAGAAAAAGTGCGGACCAACACACAAAGTCAGCACAAGAGTTTTCTTTTACAGAAAACTAAAAACCCGCGTAGGGGAGGAGTGCCGTCAGTGCACCTCACGTGGTGCACTGTAGGCATACCTTCGACCCCTAGCTGCAACCTCTTTCATTCCTTTCACTGTACCTCCGTTCATATTCCCTTCCTTCCATCTGACTTTCCACCCTCTCCTAATAATTGCTTCATAGTGCAACTGCTTTGAGGTTTTCCTCCTTTTACACCTTTCAGACCTTCTTACTGTCAGTTTCTCTTTCAGCGCTGAATGACCTCATAGGTCCCAGCGCTTGGCCTTTGGCCTAAATTATACATTCTGTCTATCTATAAATAAAAGCACCTGGGAATTTTGATGATCAATTATAACTGGAAAATATTTTTATTGAGAAATTCTAGTTTATTGTGCAGTAGTCACTAGATCAGAAATGCGGACCACCTGTGTGTATATATGCATGTGTATATATATGTATATATATATATATACATATATACACACATATACATATATATGTGTGTGTGTTACTCACAATTCAGGAATAAGAAATTTTTATGGTATAAAAGAGAGAAATATACTTTTACTTATTTTTCTCTAGCGGGCCACTTTCAAAATCAAACGGGCCAATTTTGGCCCACGGGCATGGGGTTGGACGGCCCTGGTCTAGTACCTTAGATGTAAAAAAAAACAACAAAAATAGTGGACAGGACGTATCTTTAAAGGGGGGAAATAAAAATTATTAACTGTTGACTAAAACGTGAAATTTAGTTTCACAACCGACTTCATCTTTGATTCGCCCCGTCCATATCTGGTCGGGAAAACTCTGCATGCAGTTCGTTTGATGTTGACTTTTCCTTATTTTTTATAAACTGCCCAAACACTGCTGGCGTCTGTGCAGCCTGAACGGTCTGTGAAGTCTAAACAGTCTGTGAAGTCCGAATATTCTGTGCAGTCTGAACAGTCTGTGCAGCCTGAAATTCTGTACATCTAAACAGTCTGTGAAGTCCGAATATTCTGTGCAGTCTGAACAGTCTGTGCAGCCTGAAATTCTGTACAGTCTGAACAATCTGTGAAGTCTGAGCTGTCTGTGCAGTCTAAACAGTGTGTGAAGTCTCAACTGTCTGTGAAGCCTGAACAGTCTGTGCAGTCAGTGAAGTCTGAACTGTCTGAACAGTCTGTGAGGGCTGAACAGTCTGTGAGGGCTGAACAGTCTGTGAGGGCTGAACAGTCTGTGAGGGCTGAACAGTCTGTGAGGGCAGGACAGTTTGTGAGGGCAGGACAGTTTGTGAGGGCAGGACAGTCTGTGAGAGCTGAACAGTCTGGAAGTCTGAACTGTATGTGAAGCCCGTGAAGTCTGAACTGTCTGAACTGTCTGTGAAGTCTGAACAATCCGTGCAGTCAGTGAAGTCTGAACAGTCTGTGCACAGTTCAGCTCAGCCATACTCCAAAAGCCAGGTTCATAGGACAGAGCAGTCGAAACCGCTTTACAGTCTAATTCTGTTCAGTACAGTGCATCGGCACAACAGTCATATCTGGGTGTGTTTTCTGTAAAAAAAAAAAAAAAAAAAAAAAAGAGAGAGTCTGCCCGACCTCTTCCCTTTACTCTTAAGGCGAAAATTTCGAGTGCAGCCAAATCCCCAAGCTTTTTTTTTAATATATATTTTTTTTTTCATTCGTTTGTTGATTAAGTTGGAAAGTTAGCTCTTCAGCTCTTAACCGGATTACTGGCGCTAACTTGATCAGAGCTTTGTTATATATATTGTCATCGCTGACTGCAGGAAAAAGAAGCGCTTTGGGAGAAGGCGTTTTTCCGTGTTTTTTTTTTTTTAGGGGGGGGAGGTGGTGCTTGTTTGTGAATTCGAGTGCTAGAAATGTTCATAGTTCACGATGTGTTCATTTTCTGTGTTCAGTATAGATATATATATATATATATATATATATATATATATATATATATATATATATATATATATATATATATACAGTATATACTATATACACATATATAATATACACCTATATATAGTGTACATATACACACAACACATATATACATGTATATATATATTTATATATATATATATATATATATATATATATATATATATATATATATATATATATATATATATATATATATATATATATATGTATATATATATATATATATATATATATATATATATATATGTATATATATATATATATATATATACATAGAGCCTCGATGGCTCGGTCGGTAGAGCAGCAGACTCGGACTTCATAAGAAGTCTGTGTCGCGGGTTCAAATCCGCAGCCGACCGGTCAGAGGGGCGGACACTTTGCTATCCGTGTAGACACCCCGGGATTATCTACGTAATCAGCAGATAGGTTTGCTGAAAGCAAGTGGGCGTTACAGACTAATACACACGCAAACAAAGCCACTCCAACATCATCTAAAAAAAACATAACAGACGCCTCACACGTCTCGAACTGTCGGCCTAACCGCTCACGTCTCCTTGCTGCTGGGAGAAAGGGAGCTGGGGATTTGGAGCGATACATATACACGTGCTACCGGGGTCTAAGCGATGTCAGGCAGGGCAGCCGATCGAGGCTACAGCCTACCCCAACGTCAAATCAAAGTCCTTCAAAAGAAGGCATCGTGCTTACCCCATATGAAAAATGGGAAAATGCACGTTAAATGGAACATGCTTTTCTAGGTCATCTGTAAAAGTTAAGTATATCTTAGTTTAACCAGACCACTGAGCTGATTAACAGCTCTCCTAGGACTGGCCTGAAGGATTAGATTTATTTTTACGTGGCTAAGAACCAATTGGTTACCTAGCCACGGGACCTACAGCTTATTGTGGAATCCGAACCACATTATAGCAAGAAATGAATTTCTATCACCAGAAACAAATTCCTCTTGTTCTTCACTGGCTGGTCAGAGATTCGAACTCGCGACCAACAGAGTGGTAGCTGAGAACGGAACCCGCTCACCCAGCGAGGTCATCTGTAGGTCATATAAAGTCTTCTCTATGGTCTTTACAACCTTCCTTTCATCGGCTTGTAGCTGATGAAAAGGTTCAATAAAGTTAAATAAATGGTAAAGGTTAAACAAAGGGTAAATAAAAATATACTGTTTTATTAGATTTGGTTAGAGTTACAAAGTGATGAAATAAGATACAAAGTACACAGGTCATTACAACAGATGGGTTACAGAATTCTGACAGGCTGATGGTTGGTGCCTTTGCGTCACGTTCCAGGGGGTGTTGCGATCTCCTTGGCTCAGTCGGTGAGGTTGGTTGGAGGATGGGTGTGTGGGAGGTGGGGGGGCCTCCCATTGCTGGATGCTGCCGGGGGGAGCAGCAGTCAACACCCATCCTGCAGTCAACCCCATCGAATGGGCCAAGAAGATTGCAACGCCTCTGGAACACGACGCAGCCGCATCAACTGGTGACCAGTCAAAATCCTTCACAATTTTGGGTAATCGTGGGCTTTCTCTCCTGTTTGTTTCTTCATAGTTTCCTTTCGTTTTCATCTTCCATCTTCATCACCTTCATCTGCGTCGGAATCATCTTACTCCCGGGAAAACTGGGGATCTTGAAAAAGCTTATCCGCCAAGTCCTTGATGAAGTGCCTGACTGCGTCGTATTCTTCTCTCTCTTCAGCATCACAGAGGAGATCATTGGCATAGGCGACCTTCTGCATGATTACGTTCCTGTGTCCTCGCTCTTCTTCAGACAATTGGCACTTGTCAGGGTTGAACTTTAGTGCCCGCTTCCTATAGGCCCACTGTATCTCCTTCTTGGTGGCATCCTCTGCAATACCTAGGATGTTGTAGGGGCAGCCATGACGTTGCAGTCTTTGC